>JAVSCE010019523.1:0-600000 GCA_032199065.1 Smutsia gigantea
GACATAAACATGAGCAACTTCTTCATGAACATATCTCGCCGGGCAAGGGAAACAAAAGCAAAAATGAACAAGTGGGACTATATCAAGCTGAAAAGCTTCTGTACAGCAAAGGACACCATCAGTAGAACAAAAAGACATCCTACAGTATGGGAGAATATATTCATAAAAAACGTATCTGATAAAGGGTTGACATCCAAAATATATAAAGAACTCATTCACCTTAACAAACAGAAAGCAAATAATCCATTTAAGAAATGGGCAGAGGACATGAATAGACACTTCTCTAAAGAAGAAATTCAGATGGCCAACAGGCACATGAAAAGATGCTCCACGTCGCTAATCATCAGAGAAATGCAGATTAAAACCACAATGAGATATCACCTCACACCAGTGAGGATGGCCAACATCCAAAACACAAACAACAACAAATGTTGGCGAGGATGTGGAGAAAAGGGAACCCTCCTACACTGCTGGTGGGAATGCAAATTAGTTCAACCATTGTGGAAAGCAGTATGGAGGTTCCTCAAAAAACTCAAAATAGAAATACCATTTGACCCAGGAATTCCACTCCTAGGAATTTACCCTAAGAATGCAGCAGCCCAATTTGAAAAGGACAGATGCACCCCTATGTTTATTGCAGCACTATTTACAATAGCCAAGAAATGGAAGCAACCTAAGTGTCCATCAGTAGATGAATGGATAAAGAAGATGTGGTACATATACACAATGGAATATTATTCAGCCATAAGAAGAAAACAAATCCTACCATTTGCAACAACATGGATGGAGCTAGAGGGTATTATGCTCAGTGAAATAAGCCAAGCCGAAAAAGACAAGTATCAAATGATTTCACTCATATGTGGAGTATAAGAACAAAGAAAAAAACTGAAGGAACAAAACAGCAGCAGACTCACAGAACCCAAGAACGGACTAATAGTTACCAAAGGGAAAGGGACTGGGGAAAATGGGCGGGAAGGGAGGGATAAGAGGGAAAAAGGGGCATTACGATTAGCAAATGTAATGTTGGGGGGGCACGGGGAGGGCAGTACAACTCAGAGAAGACAAGTAGTGATTCTATAGCATCTCACTACGCTGATGGACAGTGACTGTAATGGGGTTGGTGGGGGGGACCTGATGAAGGGGTAGTTTAATAATCGTAATATTGCACATGTAATTGTAAATTAATGATAATAAAATAAATTATATTAAAAAAAAAAAAAGCATTAGGATGGGGCCCTAATCCAATATGATGGTGTCCTTTTATAAGAAGAGGAAGAGACACCAGGGCTGCATATGCACAGAGAAACAACCATGTGAAGAGGCGCAACAAGAGGACTGCCATCTGCAAGTCAGAGAGAGGACTCAGGGGAAACCAATATCACCAGCACCTTGAACCTGGATTTCTAGTCTCCAGGATTGTCAGAAAATAAATTTCTGTCAATTAAGCCAAAAAAAAAAAAAAAAGTCAAGGAGCTGTGGCCCATGTGCAGCCCTATTCCCAGGGCCTGTCTCGTCCCAGAGCCCAACATAAGGCAGGCACACAGTACAGGTTTGTGGAATGACTCTGTGACATCTCGTCTCATTTCCAATGTCTTAGGAAGTAACAAAGGGCTAATAGTTCTTGTCATCTCTTTGAGAAAGGGCCAGATCTGAACTGGGGAGGGAGCCCCGGTGTTGGTGAGATGAACTTGTGAGGATAAACCTTAAGTAAACCACTTCAATAAACATGGTCTCCTCTGTGAAAAAAAAAAAAAAAAAAAAATTAACCAAAACAGTAAATGTTTCAACTGAGTGAATGAAATACTCAGTGTCAAAAAATAATTACATTTTTCATGAATGCAAATGTTACTGATAATTTAAGTCTTATGTCTGTTTCCTAAGTTAAAATACAATATTTGGTGTAGATCTGCTCATTTCATTTCCATTTTCATCTAAATGTATTAAAAATCAAAACTGAAAAATAATAAAAGCAAAGGATAATCTGGCTCCTTTAACTCTTTTACTTTTGAGTAATCGTCTCATCGTAAATGAGTTACTATGCTCATCATATCAGTAACTTCCTCAATGTACAGTTAAGGTTTTCCAGGTAAGTATAGTTCTGCCTTATCTCTTACCTCATCTGAGATAATAAATATAGCAAACTGTCTTGTCAGGGAAATAAAAGATTAGTTCTTCAAATAGAAAATTTGGATTATTCCAAAAAAAGGATTGGTGGAATGATATAAGGTGGGAACTTCTGACTTCTGCCTATAACATGCTAGTAGCAGTGCAATTCTTTACGAAGATTTTGGAGACCAATTGAGAATTCTGATGCTAGTTTAGGATGATCTTGGGAGAAAAAGCTTTGTATTTCAGGCATAAAGGGAATGAACATCTTTGATTTCTACTACAGAGCACTTAGTGCCAAAATAATAACTTTCTAGCACATATTCCCCAAAATATTTGTGACTCAATAATGTAAAAAAAAATATGACTCAATACATTTTGATGATTTATATTATCTGGAGATATAGGAACCCTTCTAAATATAATTTCATTTTAGGACAAATATGTGAGAAATAGAGCCATAATTCTCAAACTGAAGTTCAAGAGTTTTTCTGAGGTTCTCCAATTCTCTGAGAATTAAAAAAAAAATTTTACAAAATACCAGTTGAATCTAAGAAGGTAAGTATTGTAAAATCATAATCAGTGTCAACTGTATGATAACTAGATGAGTAAAGATAACCAATTTCAATACCTGAGTTGGCAGTGTTTATAGGAGCTGACAGAAAAAAAAGGCTGGACTAGGCAGCAGACTCACAGAATCCAAGAATGGACTAACAGTTACCAAAGGGAAAGGAACTGGGTAGGATGGGTGGGAAGGGAGGGATAAGGGGAAAAAAAGGAATTACGATTAGCACACATAATGTAGCGGGGGGTGGGGGGCCACAGGGAAGGCAGTATAACACAGAGAAGACAAGTAGTGATTCTATAGCATCTTACTATGCTGATGGACAGTGGCTGTAGTGGGGTCTGTGGTGGGGATCTGATAATGGGGGAGTCTAGTAACCATAATGTTGCTCATGTAATTGTATATTAATGGTACCAAAAAAAAAAGTCTGGACTAGATTAAAAATGACTTTTTAAAACACGAAATGATTAAGGAGTCATTTCAAGAGTTTAAGAGGAGAAATGTAATGGTAGGATTTACATTCTTAAAAAAATTATTTAGATATCCATATAAAGCATGAATTGGAAGACATAAAAAAGGGGGGTACTAGAAGAAACTATTATAATAATACAGATAAGAAACTGTGGCACAGCAGGGACTCTGAAACAGGATCTAAGGATGGTAAGCATAGCTGAAAAATGGCTATGGAATCTAAGGGGTAGAATCCATAAAATCAGATAATAGATTGGCTATGAGATGAGAGGGAGGGGTAATTAAAGCCAAAAGAGACTGATGTAAAACAATTGCCAAGAGGAAATGATTAATAACAACAGTGAATTAAAAAACAAACATGTCTGGGACTTTGAAGAATCAATTAACTATTCACAGATGATTTAAAAATTTACACCCATAAATTATGTCTTTAATTTTGTAATTATTACAAAATCAATAATTCCACTTTTACAGCTTATGAGTTGTGCAATGGATCTGGAAAATTTCCCTCTCCTTTGCTACATAATCTGTTTGAAAAATCTAGCTTAATTTCTTTCTATAAAGCTTACTGAAGCTTGTTGTTATCCTTTCACTGTTGTTTATTTGGTAGCTTTAAAACGTCTTTCCTCTGAAAAGATAACTTTGCCTTCTTGGTTTCTACAGTTTTGTTGTGAATATTCCAAAATAGAATTATTACTTCATCTCTTCCCATTTTAAATAGAAAAAAAAAAGTTTATTTTCTTCATAGGCACATACAGATACTGTCACAAAAATTAATGTCATGGTAAATTTCACATAGGTCTTTGTCTTTGTGATTGATTTCTCTGGGATAGATTTTACTTCCTGATACATTAAAGAGCCATTTTGTCTATTTCATCTCAGTGTCTAAAATAATGTCTGGCACAGGGCAGGTGTTAAATAAGTATCTTTTAAATATTGAATAGATTAATGAATTGATATTCCAAACAGCAAAGGTATAACTTTCAAGCCTCAGAGGAGGGTTGCTCTTACTTCATTTAGTAAGTACAGGATTCCCTCTACTGGATCTTTTATCTTACTTTGTACAATCTATCAACCCCATCCTGTGCTCTCTGTTGCTATTATCCTGTTAGTTGTTCTCATATTTCTTCTCCCCACTTCTCACATCAACGGCTTTCCAGGACTATTAAATTTTTCTTCACCTATATGCTTCCAAAAGAAAATCATTGCATTTAGTAACTGTACATACAAGATGATACCCATGTTTTATTTTGAAGAAAAAAAAAAGAAAGCTCTGTTAGAAGCTAATTTCTATTGAGTGAAAAGCATTTCAAGTCAAAAAGTTACTATGAAGCACAGATTTTTATGTCCAGGACAATGCTAGCTGGGAGAGACAGTAGCATATCTCTCTGTTACAAATGGAATTTGATATCCACTATCATCCATCTGTTCAAAAAACACATGAACAAACTCCTTTCACAGCTGGTTACTTGATAGCATTCCTTTCTCCTTGAATTCATATTTTTATCTCACCTTCCCCAATAAGCTTATCCCAACATTTTACTGCTTGAAAATATTTTAAGTTGATCATCTTACCACATTTCCCTGCAACAAAAAAGAAGTGTATTTTAAAATCCCTGAGAATGTAAGTTCTAAAAATTTTCCTTAGTATTGTTGTTATCCTTAAATTACTAAAACACTACTGATCAAATAACCTATCATATATTATGATCATTATAAAATATCAAGTCAGCTTTTATTGGAAATGCATTTCATAAAGAAATGGATAGGGCCTTCCTCCCCATCTCCATTCACATCAGGTACCCAGGATGAATGTTACTTATTGTTAGAAAGAAACAGGGTTAATTCTCTTCTTATTTTGTGTATTCTTCCATTACAAATATCTGGGAGTAGGACTTCTGGTTATATCAACAATCATGCTTTTGAACTACTAAGCTATGTACCCCAAATCACACAGGGTTATGTCATCAAAAATTATTTTTAATGATCACCTGACAATCAGTTGGGTCTTTCCAAAATATTCTTGAAAGCCATTAGAAATTAGCATTCTTGCAAAAGTATTAGCTACCCAATCATTAGAATCACTCTTTTTCTAAACAAGATTTAGGTCAGATTAAAGGTATTGCTTTATTGGTACAGTGGGAGAGGGACAATTACCTAACAGGAAAGGGCACAGGTGTCTGGTGCAGGCACACACTCAGGCAAATCAATTTTAGAGAAGAAAATAGGCAAGCCTGTCAAAATTAATACCCTTAAATTATCCTTTACATACCCACTGGAAAGCCTTCATGTACCTCCACAGATAAAGGTTAGGAATACGTGTTTCCCAGTTTGAAGACTGCTGCTTCAGATACACTAGATTTGGATGCACACAGTGTAACAGGAATCATGACTTTCATTAAGTAGTTCACAACTTCCTGCTTGTTTTTTTAATGATTATCTAACCACTGTCTTTTCCCTAGCAAGACTGTATCTTTTAATTGACTTATCAAAACTTTTCCTTTGCAGCAAGAGTAATACATCTTTAACATATGCTTCTAACTAAATTGTGTGACACGTTGTAATAATTTATTTGCTAAAGTTAATTAAAACAGATGGCATATTAGTGGATGGAAACTGACCATTTTAATGTAATGAATATCTGAATTATATTTTGTCATAATCAGGTAGGGGTACCACTCCCCACTAAAAAAAATTTAAGATGTTTTTACTTAACTAAATTGATAGGATTGTGCATTCTGGACAAATAATTTTGTTAATAAGACCCATTTTTCATAATTATAATAGGGAGGTGTGTATTTTTTAAATTAAAAAAAAAGTTTAACCTCAGATAAACTTTAAAACACTGAGCTAAGTAATTTTCTCATTTACTCAGAGAGAAACAAAAAGTGTATTTCCCTTCTTTTTCAACAAGTCTCATATTATTCAAGGTTCAAAAACAGAAAACATTTATACAAATTAGAAACCAGATTATCATTTTATTTCTGACGATTTGTGGTGCTTCCGCTGATTTTAATATTATTCAAATCTCTGCTAGCCAAAGCACACCACTTGGTGGTTTATTACCCAGGCAATCAAAAAAGGACTAAGCCTTGTCCAAAATATTAAAAATACTATTTTCTTTCATGCTCCAGCCCGATAAATTGAAGTGAATAGATTTAAGTGATTACATTAATACAGATTTTTAAATATTTAAAAAGTATCATATAACTTTAAGTTGTTTGTGGTCTTTGTTCGTAACAGCGATGAATTTTCACGTAAATCTAAACCAAAAAGGAAAGCTTAACAATAAAAGCAATTTAAAGTAAACCCTACAGAACATGCTTCGACGAACTGATAGGTGAGCTGATGAATTAAAACACGAGGCTCAAACATCTTCCACCAAAATACCAACTTAAACAATATTTAAGCCCTCGGCTGACAAAATACTACCAAAGGGGAGTGACAAGGGGCGTCACTGTTACTAACTGGCACTTCGCCAATTAGAGAATAAACTCCCGATCGTTACTGTTTGTTATTCGCTTAACTCTAGAAAAAGCCTTAGAACTTGAGGGGTTCCATCTGGCTGCGACTTCCAAATAGTAACGAATTCAACGAGCCGTAACTACAGCTCAGGACCATTTATCACCTGGAAATAACCAAGGATAGTAGCAACTCCAAGGCGGCCGGGCACAATCCCCAAACCTCAAAGCTCTGCTCTAGATTCACGGAATTTCACATTCTTAAAAAAAAAATCAAAAAACCAGTGTGCTGAATGACCATGGGACCTTGGGTAATTAGCCGAATTTGTGTTTCAAACGAGGGTCTGAGAGGTCACAGCTGCGCCGGAAAATAGGCTGCCGCGGGGATCACGCGTCCCCCCACAAACGCGCATCGTTACAGGTTTCTCGGTTCCCGGCCACAGCCAGGCGACAAACCCAGAAGAGCATAACTAAGCCAACCCAAAGCGAACCACACCCGCTCGGTGACACCCCCCCAGAGGACGGCCACTAAGAGAAAACTGCCCAAACGCCAAGGCGGCGGCGGGTCACGCTCTTACCCCGCTCCAGCTCCGCCTCCGCGCCTCCACCGCGCCGCCACCGCCCTCAACGTGTCGCAGCCCGGCCCCGCCGCGGAGGCTCACGGGACACGTAGTACGTCGCGCCTGCTTTCTCCTCCTCCTGCCCCCAAAGCGCAGGCTTCCAGAACGCCCTCCGAGCTCCCTGGGGCCTGACTTCCGGTTTGCGCGCGCGGCCCCGGCGCCGAACCCGCAGCCAGCGGAAGCCCTTTTTCCGGCTGCGCGCGGTCCCCCGCACGAGCGGGTGCTGACGAGGCCTGTGCCGGTGGGCCCCAGTCTCGCGCGCGCGTGTTGCTGGGTAACGGGTACTCTCCGGCGGCGACTCTGCCTCTTCTTCCGAAGCTCCCGGCACCAGCCGTCCGGCAGGACTGCGCCGGTCCTGGAGCATCCGAGGCGAAAGAGATGGAAATCCCTCCGCGGCGTTCCCGTAGCGGCTGCCTTTGCTGGGGAAGTGCCACTGTCGTCGAGGAAACCGGAAGCCCGCAGTGACCCCTGGCGACCCGGTTTGTTTTCAGTCCGTTTCCAAACACCGGGGAATCGAAACCCTGCGGCCCCGGTGGGGGGCCCTACGTAGCCTGTCTTCGGGGTGAGTGACTCACCCTGGCCGGGCTTGGCGTGGGAGCAGACCCGGGACGACGCCCCCGCTGCTGTGGCAGGTCTGACAGACACGTTCTTTTCTCCCACAACCCCGCGACCCCTGCTTGGCGGAGCGGTCCGCCCCTGGTATCCCTCGCCCCTGCCGTCCGCGCACCCTGGCTGTTGCAAGCCTTACTGGGCCCTTCACGTCACTTCTCCCTCTTGCTTATTTTCTTTCTCGGATTTAGTGGGGTGCCTTCGTTTTATTTCATTCAGTGAAACTGGCTTTATGTCGGAAACGAAAGAGGGACGATGTCTAAGGACAGCACTGCCTGGGGCTTCCGAACAGTGGGCATCAGTCCTCTGTATGTTACCGAGGGCGAACAGTAGGCGCTTGCGTTTTAACCTTTGTATTCACTATGGTTTTCGATCGTTTGTTGAGAAACTGCCACACGCAGTGTAGGCCGAGACCCTCATCCCTACAAATAATGAACTCAAATTCTCGAAAATGAGATAATATACGAAGACTGTACAAATGAAAACAAATTGCTCCAGGATGTGTTGTTGGAAATACGATGAGATGATAAAAGACAGTGATGTAGGATTGAAAGTTACCTTACCTCTTATACATAGAAGGCACTTTCTTTTTTACTATTGGAATTTTTAATTGGATTGAATTCTCCAGACACGGTTCTCTAAACATGCCATATCTAATTTCCCACCCTGTTGTGATCATTTCCTACATATCTGTAAACTAGGAAAGGTGCATCCCTCACAGGGTCGTTACAACATATTAATGCGATATCGTTTTGTCAAATGGGACATTGTATCCAAATTTAAGGTTTTAATATTAAAGAGACAGTACAGTGTAATGGGGAATGCACTGGAATAAGTCAGAACATGAACCCAGGGTCAGAGTGCTGCATTTTCCACTTACTCTCTTGACACTGGGTAAGAGAGTAAATCTCTTCTTCATTTTCCCCTCTCTCAAAAACAGGAGTCATGCTTAACTCTCCAAGGCACCAAAGAATAGGTTCTAAGTTCTGCTGGCTCTGGAGACAGCTGACTGGTTTTCACGCCTCTCCCCGTTTCTTTCCAACTTTTGCCTGTCCTAGTTGCTCCACCTGTGGTGTGAGGAGGTTCTTGCCCACCTCAGGAGGTCTTTCGTAGATTTCATGAATTGTTCTGAAGAATGAATGAGATAGTTCTTAAAGCAAAGGGCACTGACATACCATAAACACTTGATAGATATGAATTAGAAAAACAGAACGGTATCATGATTATTAGATAAAATGATGTGTTGAAAATGACGTGATGAAGTTTAGTTTTTCATAACCCATTAAGAGAATCAACATATTTTTTCTTGTTCTACGTTCTGGTTGAAGAATAGTTGTTATACTACTGGAGAATACATACTGCCAATGTTAGTAACATTTAGTGTATTTAAGTGCTCATTTGCATTGAGATGTATTACTTTATGGAAATAATGAGAAGTAAACTGCTCTTCATACCTATGCCAACCCTGAGAGAGTCTTATGATTCCCTGTCCATACAATCTGATTCTGGACTAATGCAGTTAGTGGGATTACTCAGCATTATAAAAATGAAAATGGAGTTTTTCATACTGTCTAATGCTGGATGTTTTGGGGCACTCATTGAATTATAGGGCATTTGAATGCTGAGGTACACAGATTGACTGACAGTATCAAGAAAAAAAGGCGCTTGGTGATCCCTTCTTTTTAAACTCCTTTATGAACTTTTGCCCCCTCATTTCATTAAAAATAGGGAAAGAGGGGTGTTGGTCTATTTGCCTCCATAAGACTTAACCCTTACTCCATAGTATCTTCACTGATCCTGTGAAGTGTGTACAGGATATTCTCACTCATCAGATGTAGAAAGATGATGAAAATTCTAAATCAGATACAGTAGGGAAGAGGAAAAGACCCTACCGAATAGGCCTTGATTCAAACCTTACCTCTGTCACATACTGCCAAATTTACCTCACACCTTTGAGCCTTAGTTTCCTCAACTGCGGTGATAAGAATACCTTAAACTTTCAACGCTGGTGGTCTTAAATTATACCTTTTACTCAGTTCCTGGAAAAAAATGAGAATTCCTTTCTATCTGTTTAGGTTGCCATACCACATTCACATTAAATTTTTGCCTTCACAGTTTAGGAAGGTGGCATCATCCTAATGTAGTTCAACCCATCATTTTATTGGTGGGAAAATTTAGTTCCAAAGAGGTAATCTAATCAATAATCAATATGGCAGGTCATAAACTAGCATCTGGGTTTCTGGATTTCAGACCATTGTTCTTTCTACCACTGAACTCTGTCTTTTCCAGATTCTTATTGGAAAAATCGAATCCATGCTGTGTTGTCTCTCAGAATGTTTTATTGAGAGCACAAATTTGGAAGTCGGCTTATCTGGGTTAACATCCCAGTTTTGCTGCTGATTACTTAAGTAGGTATTTAATTTTTCTTAGACTTCATTTACACATTAGAATAATAGTACCTAACTAAGAAGTAGGAAAATACATTCAGAGGCACTGGTGCCTGGCAAATAAATGGTCAATATTATGATGATGAAATTTGACGATATAATCACATTTTTTCTTAGAAACAAGACCAATCTGGTGTCATAAGGTATTCCTGTTTTCTAGTATCTCGCACCCCACTGTATATAACATATCTCAACCAAGGGTCCTCTCAATGTTGATTAAAGTGAAGACTGAAATTTAAGATCTTCTAAAATAATTATTACTAATGTTTCAACCTTCTTTTTTTTTAATGTCTCTCCCCTTCAGGAACTACTGTTCTCTTTTCTACCCACCTTATCTGGCAAATTGTGCCCTTCTTTTCCCCATCATTGTGATACTGTGGTTTATAAGAAATACGTATTTGGTCACCTGAACCAAATGTATTTCTCATATACATTTGGTCTGTATCCTCAGTTCCTTAGCTCATAGCTCCCAAAACCCTTGGAATTTCCTGAAAGATAAGAACTATGGAAGTATCCTTTGTCATATTTGTTCTCTTGTCCTCTTGTTTCTGAAATCACTTCAGAGCCATAAAGGTGAAATGAGTTTTGTTGTTCATTAACAAGCCTCTTTCCACCGCTACTGGGATTAAGGTGATTTTTTGAATAGCACCTAAGGATGGAGGCTGGTTGCCAGGGGAAACCACCATGTGATTAGAAGGTTGGAACTTTCACACCCATAAGGAGGTGGTGGTGGGGGATGGTGTGGAGGTTGAATCAGTCAGTTGTCAACGATTTAATCAATCACATCTATGTAATGAAGCCTCCATAAAAAACCAACGAAGAGAGGGTTCAGAGAGCTTCTAGGTTGATGACCTTAATACTCCCATGTGCCTCTGTGCTGGCCCCAAACTCCAGGAGGACAGAAGCTCCTTTGTTGGGGACTTTGCCCTGTGTATTTCTTCATCTGGCTGTTGATTTGTATTCTTTAATATCCATTGTAATAAATTAGTGCTCAAGTGACTAAGCAGGCTTGCTGAGTTCTATGAGCCATCCTAGCAAATTAATGGAACCTAAGGAGGGAGTGGTGGGAATCTCTTGATTTATAGCCAATTAGTCACAAGTATAGGTAACAATGTGGACTTGGGATTGGCATCTGTTAATAACATAAGAGACACCATCCCCCACCACCACCTCCTTATGGGTGTGAAAGTTCCAACCTTCAGATAACATGGTGGTTCCCCTGGCAACCAGCCTCCATCCTTAGGTGCTATCCCAAGGGTCATTGGAACCCCCAGTTTTAGCTGGTCAGTCAGAAGCACAGATAACGCCGTAGCCTTGCAATGGCATCTGAACTGGAGGGTGGTCTTGCAGGACTGAGCACTCTGCCTGTGGACTCTGATGCTATGGCATGTAGATAGTGTAAGAACTGAGTTGATCACAGGACACCCAGCTGGTGTCCACAGCATTGCTTATTGATGGTGTAGAAGCCCCCCCCCACCCCCCCGCCTCCCCCCATACACTGGACCAGAGCTCCTTGTACTCATTCTTGGAAATTTCATTGTTCTTGGCAATAATTATCAACATCTTTTACCTCAGTCCTTTCTTACTCTCTTTTAATTTATACCTGTGTAAACCTCTAAGAAGAAACCATGTAATTGCCAAATGTGTAAAATGTCTGCATGTCTACATTTAGATATATTTGCCTATAGATAAATACATCTAGCCCTCCTATATTATTGTGGTGAGATAATGAATATAAGGTTAGTTTACATAATAAATCTCCATGCAAAAGTTAGGTGATGTTTACCAGTTAATAACATAGCACTAACCATGTACACTCGTTTAAGAATACTAGTTAGAATTGGAATTCTGTAAATCATGTAGTTGCTACTTAGCTATTTCTCTAGCATAATGGTTCTTAAGTTGGAGTGGGATTTAAAATCACATGAGCTGATTATTGAAAGATCAGTTTGACATCTTCACCCTACATATTCTGATTTGTGTAGAACTGTAGCGGAGCCTAGCAATGAGTATTTTTTAAGAGAACTCCAAGTGATTTTAAGGCAGTGGTCCACACCGCTTTGTCAAACACTGCTTTATGCCATCTCCAGTTTCATAGAACATTAAGACATATTTTTTGTGGCATGCTCCTATAGAATATATTTATTTTCATGATTGAGAGAGGCCTGCTTCATCTTGTCTTTGGATAATAGTTTTGATAATATTTGTTACATTTTAAAAGTTAATGTTATCAATTCCTGCTAGACTTCTTTAAAATGTGTTTTGATAATTTTGCTCCTTGGTAATATTCTGCACATGGCACCCAGTTTTTAAGGATTAAAGTAAACATGTTTTTTATTTTAAGATTATTTATGGTAAATAAGGTTAGATATAGCACAGGATAAGTTTTCCCAAATATTAAATGTTAAAACTAACTTATCTAGTTTGTTAAGTATAACAGTAGCCAGTTAGACTTTTACCATTTATCCAGCAAATCAAACTTCCTAGGCCAGCTATTTTGGGTACCCATGAAGAGAAATTTCATCACAACAGAAGTATACAAAACTGAATCTTACTTTACTGTGAGGTGGACTACAGCAGCTCCTCTTACTTGAGGTTGAGGAAGGATGCTTGCTAAGCAGTAGAACCAAGGGCTGCACAGAGCCTACAATGTTACTTTGTGAGCAGTTTCGCTTTCAGTGTAGTGGTAACTGTACTGGGATATCTGCCTCCTGTTATTTGCTACCTTTCTAAGATTTCCTTTTCCCTGGCCCTGCAGCTTTTAATCTCCAGAAGTCCAGTTTGTACAGAGTAATATGATAAACATTAACATTTCTCATACTTAGTGTGATTTCATATTTATTTTTGCAAGGATAAAATTAAATTTTTCATTTTCAAATGAAGATGACAATTATTTTAAATAACTTACTAAAATTCTATGAATGTCTGTGATGTTGGTGGATCCCCTCTGGAGTGTACTTTAAAGACATGGCTCTCACTCGTGTAATTTTTAGGGCTGACAAACAATTTTCATGCTGCTTTCCAGTGCATTTCCAGGCATGTTTATGCTATATTGTATAAATACATAGAATAATGGTATAAAACTTGAAAAAGTCTTTTCTTACAGTGTGTTCTTATATTCAGAGAACACCATATACAACTTTTTGGTGATTTATAAATAAAATAGGCAACAGATATAAATATATAAAATAAACCAGTCTGACTACTTTCATCCTAAAAACGACCAATTATAATACTGTTTAACTGTTAAATCAATATACTATCTCCCTCCTAAGGTACTTAAAAACCTTCCAAGGGGTTCTAAGTTTTGTAGTTCTTGATGAATTTAAGTGTGTAAAGGATTTATTGGAGAAAGAAAAATTAATTGCTCAAGCTCTGAAATCTAAGTGCTTGTGCTACTTATCTAATCTTAGCTAAACTTCATAACTTTCCAGGTACCAGTTTTCTCATCTGTAAAATGGTATAACAAGGTTTACTACTTACTTGGTAGTCATGAGAATTAAATGGAATATTTGTAAAACAGCACAATACTAAGTAGTTCACTTGGTTGTGAATATATTTTACAAATGTGGTATAATATTCATATTATTGAGTCATGTCTAGGGTCTGTCTTAAGTCCATGGAATAAGAACCAAATAATTCTGTAGTTTCTTTATCACAGAGAGAACTGTCTCAGTTTGTTTCCATTCTGTTTTTCCAATATCTCTTTCCATTCCCCTTCTCATTCCTTCTCCCCACACTCTGTCAGGGGTTTGAACTTGTTTGCCCTGCTGGAAGTTAGCAAACTGTTAAGACTTAAACTATCCTATGTACAATGAAAATAACCACCCTTTTCACCTGAGAGTACAGGGTTAAGAATCATTTGTGGTACCGTCTTTGAAAACCACTCCTTCTCTTCACCCTTCAATCCTCATAGCATTCTGTAATGTTTTTAATATTTTACTTACCTTTATGGTATAATAACTGTATTACTTCATAGCTTTCTCCCACACTGGGTTTTCCTTGCTGAGTAAATTATTGTTTATGACAAAAATGGATGAACAGGAAATCACACAGCTGAGCTAATTAGAACTTTGTGTAAAGCAAAAATATATAGGCTGTAATCCTTACAGTGCACAAACTGGGATATCTGTTTTGACTTCGTAGAGCATTTTATGCTTATTTCTAGTTTTCAGCTGTCTTCAAAAAAGTTATTCCACTTGAATAAATCCTGCCCATTTGGTTGGATATAAAATATTATACGTCATATCTCAGATGGGCACAGTTTTACCTCTCCTTAAACTAGATCGCATCTATCACTTAACTAGCCAACTACTTGCTTTGCTTTTAAGATAATTGTGTGTGTGAAAGAGTCTTGTATGGAGATACATGTGCATACTTGCGGTGTGCAGTATAGGAATAACCTACACTCCCTTTTGGAAAGGAGACATGGGGATTACAACAAGCAGCCTCATGATTGGAATGATGTTTGCTGTGTTTTGGAACAGAGTTGACTCTACAGAGGAAAAGTAAACCCCTGTAGAGGAAGAAAACTTAAACTGTTTCTCCATCATTAGGAGAAAGTGCACCTTGCACCGGAAGCAGCAGCAGGAGTAGTTATGGTTATAAGATCTGCCACTTTTTTGAGATATTGTAAGTAGCATAGTCCTTTCTTATTTTTGGACTTAACTGATATACTGAAAAAGATGCTCACTTAAGAGTAGGGGTTGTCACACATGATTAGAAATTTACATTTTTTAATTTTTTATATATTAAGGTACATATAATAAAAGTGCACAGATCTTAGTATATAACTTGATGAATTTTGACATATGTACACACTCATGTAACCATCACCCAGATTAAGATATGAAACATTCTTACTAATTTTTCCCCCTTCACTTATTTACCCATCTCCTTACCTCCTCTGCCCTCCCCCCCCCGCCACCCCCCCCTTCCCCGCCACAGTAACCACCAGTCTGATCTCTGTTTGTGAGTCAATAGTTGGAAATTTTTAAATTGGTGTTGGTGAACATTGAATGGCAAGTTTCACTTACTGACACTGGTAGTATACACATTTATTTTTGCCTACATTTCCTATAATCCTAGATATAAACAAATCACTCTACATGCCAAAACTCTGACTTTAGGGCAATTGGAAGCTGTCAGTTATAAAATTAGAAAAGTAAAAAAACAGTCACAGAAGATCAGACCCAGAAAAACACACAAACCAAACCTTTCCTTAGTATTCATGATGTCTGAAATAAACTTAATAGGCGTTGATTGGTCAGAAGTTTTGGAGAAAAGCAGAGATAATGAAACATGGATTCTGTAGTTTAATCACCTATGTTTACATTTCAACTCTCCATTTACTATGTTACTTTGGAAAATTACTTTAATTCTTTCTATCTTAAGGTCCTCATCTATAATATTCTTGAAACAGTTACTGACACTAATAAGCAATCAAGTGTTATTTCAATCCAGGGATAATAAAAACATTTTCCAGCAATCATTAATAATCTAAAGTACACAAAATTCCATTGATAGTCTTGATTTAGAATGCTGTGTTTGGTGTTTTAAATTAAATATTTTAAAGGATTTTAAGTTTTCTTAGGACCTGTGACCCCTCTTACCTGTGTTTCTAGTAACATCTTAAAAGGTTCACTATTTCTCCTAGTGTTTTTCAGGAATATAACTCTCAGATGGGGAAGTCATGCTGAACCTAACAGCACAAGTAGATGTACAGAGCAAGCATATTGTTTCTGACTAATGAGTAACTTGGCTGCTTCTCTTAGGTTTTGGGGTCAAGTTTGATTTGAATCCTATTCTTTCCACTGTTCACTCAATAACTAATTTATTGAGCACCTTCCACACAGTGGTAAATTGGGGACACAGTGATGAGCAAAACAGATATAACCTCTGCCCTCACAGAGCTGATGTTTCGCTAGCTTCAACTTGGGCAAATTACCTTTCCATTCCCTTCCTACAGAATGTAGATGTTACCTACCTCAGAACTGTTTGGATGAATTTAATGAGATATTAAAAGAATGTAGTACATGGTACTGGAACATGGTGAGCACTCAGATGTTAATTCCTTTGTTTTTTACTGTGAATGTACAAGAAATATCGAGTTATTGGCATTGGAAGGATATAGCAGAGTATGCACTTAAAATTTCAGTAATAGTATGTTGTAATGAATTGTGCTTGGGGAGTTTTTGAAAAATCATAATTTGGGAACTATAAAACTTACTACTTACATCTAAGAGTGAAATATTGATGAGGAAGAAATAACGGGTATATAGAGAGTTTAAAATTTTTTATCCTATTTACAAAAATGGTATTTCACAACTTTTGATAAAACTTAATAATAAGTTAGATTATGGTATTAAATGCTTTATAGGTATCAATTCATTTAATAATCTTAAGAACTCCATGAAGTAGTTGCTATTATAATTATACTTTATAAATAAAGAAATTGAGGCAGAGAAGTTAAGCAACTTGCCGAAAGTCACACAGACACCAAGTAGTACAGCTTGGATCAAACCCTGGCAGTCTGGATCCAGGTCCATGCTCTTAAATCACTATGCTGTTCTGCCTCTAAAAGTAATAGGAGTTTTTAAACATTGCCCAGTATTCACATTGTTCTAAATATCCTTTTTCTGCTCATATATTCAATGAGACATTTGTAGTTCTTATTTTTATTCTTTTCAACAGTTGTCATGGATGCACTGGTAGAAGATGATATCTGTATTCTGAATCATGAAAAAGCCTATAGGAGAGATACAGTGACTCCAGTTTCAGTTTATTCAGATGAGTCTGTTGCTTCACATTTTGCCCTTGTTACTGCATATGAAGACATCAAAAAACGACTTAAGGATTCAGAGAAAGAGAATTCTTTCTTAAAGAAAAGAATAAGATTTTTGGAAGAAAAGGTAATTTTTTGCCTTCATTATGTTTTCTGATATAAAAAATTAATTCAAAGTATTTGAAATTTTAAATACTTTCCTGTCCTGTCTTCCATGTTGTACTACATTTGCGAGGGTAACTTACTGCTAATCTCAAAACCCTGAGCACTGTACTAATGCTGTGCTTCACATAGTCTATGCTTGGGGTATATTTGTAGAATAAGATTTAATAACTTTCTAAATATTTTCATCTCTTTTTTTCAGATTGCCTTACCTTCATAGCTATATTTTATTCAGGATTTTAAAATATGTACAAAAAGTTGTATACCAACAAAGGAAATTAAGTGTTAAAGGAGGAAGCTCCTTTTGTTGTATTTAAAGTTGTCCTAAAATGTTTACACGTCTTCACCAGGACTGACATCATCTTTACCCCAGCATTCTCTTTTATTCTTAAACATACAAAATAATGCTTTTAAACTGATAAGCCAAGGTCTTCTGTTTACCTTTTTTATGCAGAAACTTGAAACTCCTAAATGTTACAGAATATATAAACAAGATAGCTGATTTACTTATAAATCATCAGATGTACTTAGCTTTGTGTATTGGGAAATCTTCCTTACTCATCCATTTATTTTTGAGTTTTACAGTTTTAACTTCGTTTATGTTAATTCAGATCAAATCAGTGTATTTATATTTTACAAACAGCAGCTTCCCCAAAGGGGGAAGGAAATGGATTCCTAGCAACCAAGGAAATAAATTATCTCTTACAGGAACCTGAGAATGGGGCTTAGTACAGTTAGATTCATTTGGTGGCAGTAAGAAAAGGGGAGTCAATTATAAAAATAATTAAAATTTTGTTGTATTCATATGAATTTGCTTTAATGGTGATAAATTTGTGATATACTGCTGTAGAATGAGAAAAGATAACATTTTGGAGCTTATTCGTAATTATGTTTATTTTAAAGTTTGGTAGAAAAATGTGATTTCATATAGTTAACATTGGAAATATTTCTATACTTTGTGGCCAAAAATCCCTTTGCTTCCTTTTCTGGAATAATATGGGATATGATGAACTAACACATCTATGCCTTAAAAAATCAAGTACACCTTAACTTGATAACTTTTTCTGATGATGGAAGTAAAATACTATTGGCTTGGAAAACACCTAAGAACTATAAAAGAATGATGTACTGTGTTTTAGTATGATGAATTAATATAAGACAGATACTACAAAGTATAAAATAATGATTAAGTAAAAGCATAAAATAGAAGACTTAAAAGTATCTTTTTTTTCTTTTTTAGTCAGTAAAGCTTATTTGTGTGGAAGTGAAATGTTCACTTAATTATAGTCCATGCTTCATCCCTGTATTACAGTGATTATAATAAAATGTGGAGCCATAAAGACTTATTTTTTTATGTAGAATGCCCTCTTAAGTTTACTCTTCTAATTTTGTACCATTAGCTTGTAGGAGTTCGATCAGATGAAGAAACAAGTTCTGTGGGAAGAGAACAAGTAAATAAGGCCTACCATGCATATCGAGAGGTTTGCATTGATAGAGATAATTTGAAGAGCAAGTTGGATAAAATGGTAAGTTGGTTTGGAGAGAATATCTATATATGGCATATAAGTTTCCTCCTTCAAGAGGTTTAAAACTAGAAATCTGAGAATTATTTATATTTATTTAAAAGATGAAAATATGCCAAGACAACAATAGAAATTATAATAGTAATATCTGTAACTTACTTCTATACAGAATAAATACTTAGTATGTAATGATGCTTAGGATTTAAATACATCTAATACTATGACCTTATTTTGAAAAGTTATGACCTGGTAGAATTTGTCACTATGTTTACAAAAAAAAAAAAGCCAGTAAATAAGTATGTCCAAAGTTAGAAAAAGAGAAAAGGAGATTAGTGAAAAACTGAGTTCATTTTTCCACCTTGCTTTTAAAAGCCTAGGATCAGTTTTCAGTACTAACTAAAATTTAATAGATAATACCAAACTATAGATTTTTATTGAATGTAATTTGGCATTTTCCCTACTTAACTAGAATAAAGACAACTCTGAATCTTTGAAAGTATTGAATGAACAGCTACAATCTAAAGAAGTAGAACTCCTCCAGCTAAGGACAGAGGTGGAAACTCAGCAGGGTATGCCACTTTCTTGTTATAAATCTTCTAATAGAGTTAAACATTTTCCATTTATGTGTTACATCATTGGTCGGTTTTCTATATGTGTATGTTAAGGCCTTACCTTATTTTTTTTAATTTTTAGGCTTTTATTAATTTCTCTGTTGTGGTTTCACAAAATGTCAACTCCTTTTAACTTTTCTTCAGATATAAATCGCACTTTTCATAGAGAAAATTTGATGATTTTTATTCAGGGCTAGTTTGTGATGAAATAGATGAAGAAAGGAGTAGAAACCTCTTGCCTCAAATCTTGCCCACTGGTATGTCCTGGCTTCTTCTTAATGGTCTTTTGCCCACTATTAGTTAGACACACTGTCATATAGTAGTTATAATTTTTTTTTTAATTCCTGGAGGTTGTTAAAATGTGCAGATGAGATGCTGGCGTAAGAAGTTAGGTCTGGGGGATATGGATATTAGTCTGTTTCCAGGAATATCCTGATGAAACCAGCTGAAGAGTTTGGTGGGAGATTGAGGTTAGCTGTTTTACGGAAGCTGGTTTCAACTTTTTCTAGGGAGAGACTAAAGAACTAAGTCAATGATAAGTCAGTATCCAGTTGTATTGAGTTTCTACAGTGTAATGCTTATGAATAAAGTATTTTGACATCATGTTCTAGGCGTCATATTCAAACTTTGTAATCTCTTAAGGGACTAGGTGGAGGGATTGGCTGAGTGAGACTCACTTGACTCACTTCATTTAATTTTTATTACATCTTAACCTTGGCTTACAGAAACAGATTTTGTATTGTATACAGTTTTAGCAAATGCTTAATTAGTACTGTATGTTTTAAAATTCCAGACCCACAAATTTGTACTTTAACCTAAACAGAAACCAAGGATTGGGTGATTAATACATTCTAAAACGAGAACTAGATTTCTAATTCTCTAGCACAGATCTTTGAAAGTAATTACTGTTTTTTGAAAACGATTTATTATACATGTTTTATATTAGTTTTCTATTACCTACATTTTACTAGCATAATCTTTTTGGAATTGCAACTTATATAGACGGCAGAAATAACAATTTTAATGTTCATCCTTTTTATAGTGATAAGGAATTTAAACCCACCTTCAGCAAGCTGGGAGGTAGAAAAGTTGAGCTGCGACCTGAAAATCCATGGTTTGGAACAGGAACTGGAACTGACGAGGAAAGAATGTAGCTATCTCAGAATAGAGCTACAAAAAGCCAAACAAACGGTACTACAGAATTATTAAATTAAGAAATTCAGTATTCTGTGTGTATCAAATGCAGGGTTTAAAACTATTAAATCAGAGTTAATATAAATTGTAAATACTGAGAATGTTTACGTTCTCTGAAAAATTCACCTTCATCTTGCCCTTTAATCATTTTTGCTAAAATTTAATATATACTTGTAGCATAATCCCAGAATTATATAATTTTGTTTTATAAAAGCTAGTTTTTGAAAAGGTTATTTACTTATTTACTAAATCTTTTCTTTCAGAATCCCTTGCCTTCAGTTTCCTTAAGTTATTTTTTTCTCTTTAAAGTTTAAAGAGAACTCAGATTTTTAAGTTTTCTCTTTTATTTTTAACTAAATAATTTAGGCAACACAAGACACAACCTGATTTTTGGATTTTTTTTAAAAAAATCTTTACAGAATCTACTAATTTTCAGATGTCTAAAATTTTCGGGGCAAATTTAATTTTCAGCAAAAAGCTGAGAATTCAAGAACTTGGGGGTGGAGGGGAGAGCAAAACAGAACAACCCTGCTGAGCTGCTAAAGTGTGGTTAGCCTAAAGTCATCCACAGAAACACAAGTTGCCTCTCAAGTTCTCACCAAAACTCTGTTTAGTAAGACTTTACATTGTGTTCTAACAAGCGTGAATAGATGTTTTCAAATGTCATGACTGGTAGTGCTGAAGATAAAAGGAAGTGATAGAGAAGCAGGGGAGTGTGAAAGCAATGCACCAAATGCAAGTTTAAAATAGTTACAGGAAATTGAAAAGCTCAGTAGTCTGGAGTCAGCCATTATGTACACTATATACCCTCATGTATTTCAAAGGTAACCAGTTAGGTAATTCTTTCTCAGCTCAGCCATTTTGCCTATCATAGAATCCCAGAGCTGTTTGAGGAGTGTGTCACCTACTTCCAGTTCCTCTGGTATGCCACTAACTGAAAAAACTACTTCCATGCCTCCTGACTGCCAGCTAGGGGTCTGACGCTGAATCCCAAATGTCCTTAGATGGAGCTTGTGATTCTATCTTGTATAATGCAGTCTTCATCGAATTTGGGTGAAGAATGAACCAGTCATTAAGAGTAATACAGCATTCTGCCTTGGCTTTGACCAAGTGAATTCCTCTGAACTGGACAATGAGAACTTGCTTGAGTGCCCCCAGGCCTGATAAAGGGAAACCCTTACTACAAAAATTACTGTCAACTCCTGTTAAGAGCAAAAATAGTTTTTTTCTATTTGGCATCTAAGGTTCGTTTTCCCAGCTTCGAACCTGTGACCAGGTATCACCGTTCCTTCAAAAGCTTCTAGCATCCTGTCCCCTAAGGCCAGTCACCATGGCCCTTGAGAGGCTTCTTTTAGAAATACGTGCTTGCAAGAAAAGATTTGCACCTTAAAGCTCTGAATTATAGTTGTCAGTATATGCATTGTTTGAAAGATTAATTTGATAGTTTTTATACTTGATGGACATTTCCTTATAGAGTAGGAAGTAAGAAACTACCACAGAATCATAAAAACTTGGCTCACAGTTCTGGTGTTGCTTATTAACTACATAACATTGGGAAAGTCATTTAACTGTTCCAAACTTGTTTTCGATAAATCAGACATTTATTTTTGATATTCATGGCAGCTTTATTTATAATAGGCAAAAACTGGAAACATCCTTCAATGGAAGGAACAACCATTAGTAGATGTAAACCTTAGATAAATCTCAAGGAAATTAATATTGAGTAAAAAACTCCAAACCCAAAAGTTAATGTATTATATGATTCCATTTATATAACGTTTTTTTTTTTAATTTTTTTGTATTAAGGTAAAGTACACAAATCCTAGTGAACAGCTTGATGAATTCTGACACGTGTATACACTCACATAAATATTGCCTAGATCAAGGTATCAAACATTCTGTTTTACCCCCCTTCACCTGTTTCTATAAAGTGGCCATTTAAATACCATTTTTTCACGGCGGTTAAATTAGGTAATATGTGCCTAGTATAGTGTATGCACTATATAACTGTGCTTCAGGTATAATTTAAGGTGATTCAGAAAAGTAGTGCTTTCAGTTGTGTGTGTGACATAGTTTAGGTCTTACTAGTTAACTCTTCCACTAGATGGTGCCAAACCAGAAACAGACTTTGGAAGATGGTAGAAACTTTAGAAATCACTTTTCTTTTACTGCTGATGAGAATTAATCTGAGACACTAAGAAACTTTAAAAGTTGAAGAAGGTGAGGTAAAGGAGGAATTTTTTTAAAAAACAGATTTAAGATATAGTCCTCACATTCATAGAACTTACTTGGCAGGGGGAGGGGAGATTTAAAGTAAAAAATAAACAAATGAACCAGGAAAAGGAAGAGTGGAAATGCTAATACCAATTATCAAGGGTTCCCAGTTGAAATCTTGATGTTGTGAGATGTATACTTTTACATCTTGTTTCATAGGTGTTATTTATCAGAGTCCTCTTGGCTATGGGAATCAAACATCAAGCCAAAGAGAAAAATTTGTTCACATTAATAATCTTGCTTATATCTACTGTAGACATATTTACAAATGTTTTTAAGATTTTACTTTCTGTGAAAGTAAAATGCCATAAATATTTTACAACACCTTCTGAAGTGTGAAATAGCATCCTGCATGGATATAATAGTGTTTTTTGGTTTTGTTGATTTTTTTCAAGTACTTGGTGAACTCAGTTGATTAGTGTTTGGTATCAAAGAGGTCAAGGTTCCAGGGTCAGTTCCCTTCTGGGCCTTTTAGGCTTTCTATATCCCTCAACATTCCAGCCATTTATATTCAGAACAGTTTATCCTTTGAGAAAAACACAGTAGGACCAAAGAGGTATATCAGAAACACTGGATCAGTAAAATGGAGTTGGTGTACCTAATAATAGCCCATTTAGAGATTTACAGTGTGCTGTAGTATATTAAAGGTTCTAAGAAGTCCTGTTGTCTAGGAACCTGTTTAACTTAGCAATGTTTCCTAATATTATGTAGCCATGGGCCCGTTTTACTGTGAAACTGCCATATCATTCAGCAGTAGTTGGAAAACATCCATTACTGCCTATAGTACTGGCAAGCTGACGACTGGCTATGGACAGGGTCTTTGAATATTAGAGGCCTTTCTTTTGTGCTTATTGCTAATTTACATTAGATTCTTCTGAATTACTGAGTGGGAGCTGAAAAAGTGCTTTCCCATCCTTAACTGTCAGATTTTTCAAAAAATAACATTGGCTTTAAAAATGAGAAAGGTTTCTAATGTACTTACACATTTACATATACACTAATTAAAATGCATATTTTTAATTAATGATACAAAGAAATTAAAAGTGACCTTTTCTGATTCCTTCATTTTCCTATGGAGAATAGGAAAGAAAAATGTCCAAGGTCATGTGCTTTGTTAATGGTCAGACCCTTCCCTAATTCATGGGCCAATTCTGTTTGCCCTTTCTGTAAGGCTCACTGATATGCATCTTAATTGTTTTTAGTTGGTATTTTAGTATTTAGTTGGTATTTTCTGATTAGCGATCCAAAAATGCTCTAGCTCCTATAATAGGAAGTATTTTGATATTTCACTCTCCTAAGTTCAGAGTACTTCATAAAGTCCTTTTGCAGCTTTTTAATGGTCCACATTAAAATATATCATTTAGATTGTAAATAAGGAATGGTAAAATTAAATACTTTTTCAGTTTATACTAGCTACTTCTGCCATTAGAATTAGTCATTTTTATGAAATGACCTGTCATGGTCATTTCTGTTATAGATCTTTTTATACGTTCTTTGTGTCACATCTATAATCTAAACTACTAAAAGTATATAATATGAAGTCTTTGGCCTATCTTTTTCTTGCCTGTGTAGGAGGAAGTTTATGCTGAACTTTTTAAAACAGTAACCTGTTAAATTTTTATATTTTGTAATAATACCAAAAAGTGAAATACTAGTAAACTCCCATTTTCTTACATAATTCATTCAGGTGCACCTTGAATAAACAGTAATTTGATACTTTTGTTACCTTTGTTTGAATAGAGTTCAGATTGTTGTCTTCAGAAATATATTTTGTAAGACTCAAGTTCTTTTATGTGAGAGCAATTTTATTCTTTAAAGAAGACTAAAGCATTAATAACTTTAAATAATTGCAAGTGATATAGAAATATACAGGCTTGGATGTATTTCATTAAAATTGAATATAAAGTCTAGTTTTATGCTGTATAGTTACAGATGTATTCATACAAACTGAAACATATTTCTGGTAATAAAGTACTGAGGATAAATGGAATGTCACAATTAAAACTTTTAAACTTTTCTTTAAATAAATGACAGGATCCATCTCAGGAAGACAATCTGAAGAGCAGAGATCTCCAAAGATTAAATATTTCAAGGTACAAACAGTCTTCAATGTTCAAAAATAATACAGTCATCTTCCATTGGCCACTTTGATTTCTGTTACGATTTAACCTTAAAAACAAATGGATACTATTTGGGTACTGCATGTAATTTCTTATGACGTTAGATTTATAAAGAAACATTTTACCTGTTTCTTAACAATAGGCTTGAACTTAAGCCTCTTAAGTTTTTGAACATTCGGTAATATTTTAGATAGGATTTTAGGGAGGTAGCTGTGTATTCTGCAATTAAGTCCTGATTTTGTACTTGAAGACTTAAGAATTTCCATATACACCATCACTTTAACGGCAAACTTGGACCACCTTAGACTTTGGTGTAACAGAATTTTCTTGGGATAAGAACAAAAGACATCAAACCTTATTTCTCAAAATGTGTATCATTTTATTAAGTAACAAGTTCTGTATTTTAAATTATCTGATAAATTTGTTTCTGCTGCATTAGCATCCCCTCTCTATAGGATACTTTCATCCAGTGAAAAATACTGATTTGACTTCATTATTTGATCATTTGGCTTGCAGAGTTCCCTGGCCTAAAGTAAATAAAGTTGTCTCATACCTATTCCTATCAAAATCCTGAGAGAAATGAGCTGATAGGGAAAACAATTCAAGGAAGCACCATGTCTTCCAGACACAAAAGTAGGCAGACTGTTCCTAAGAAGGGCCACCTGTAAGTATTTCAGGCTTTATGGGCTCTAGTCTGTCTTGCAACTACTCATGGGCTCTAGTCTGTCTTGCAACTACTCAACTCTGTCATTCAAACCACATTTCTGTTGTGCCTTCAACTTTTATCTAAATTTACAGCAAGGAAGTTTTCCTTTTAAACAATGTGTCTAGCACAGTGTCCCTGTAAATTATTTCTGGACACTGTCTTCTTAGTTACCTTCTTTTCTCCTATCAGCCTAGGTTTCCCCTTATTAATTTTGTTGTATTGGTCATTTTTATACGCCTCTTCATTTTTGGGAAGGAGGAAACAAATATTTTAGAATCAGAATAAGCCACATAAAAGGACTATTTAGTGTATTACAAATACATGATAAAGAATCGGACTTCTGCTTCCATTCATGGGATAGTTTACATAGTTTACATAACGAATTCTACTGAGAATAACTTGAAAAGTCCCCATGCCCACCCCTACCAGTCTGTATTTGAAGGTATCATATAACTAACAAGATAGTGAAAAATCTTTATGCTAGGATTTGGAGGAGGATGAAAGCCCAAGGCAGTGAGTCTAGTTTGGGGGTCTTTGGAGCTATACAATTAGGGCTTCAAAGTGCAGTTTTAAATTCTCCAAAACTCAACTCAGTGCTAATTCAGAGCAGCTGAGAGAAACAGCTTTTAGAAAGAACTGCCTTCAGTTCAGTGTAAAAGCTACTGTATGCTAAAGTACTGTGTAATTACAGCATGTCCTAATGGCTCCCCAGTGCTCAAGTACACTTGGGTTTTTTTGCACATTCGGTTGCCTTTATCTTATGTAAGCAGTGTGGACTGCAGACTGATTAGGTTTTCGTCTTCTGGTTAGCAACTAGAAAACTAATGGCCAAATTTGTGGCTTACTGTTGGTAAACTTCGCATCATGCATTTTTTTTGTTAGCCTCATTCCTAACTGCATTTTGTCTTGTTTTTCCTTCATCATTTATACCTATTTCCAGTTCCTGTATTCTATTAATCTTTGTAACTTAACCTCATCTACTTTTAAAGTGGAACAATTCAGGTGATAAATTGCATTTACTGTAATTGGGGAAAAGCACATACAAATGTTTCCATAAAACAGTTAGATATTTATAAGGATTTTTTATTTTTTTTAGTTGGAAAATTCCCTTGTCCGTCATACTGCCAGGCAAATGGGGTACTATATTGTTTCCCTAACAGAGTACCCTTCTAATTACTAGAGGCTTTTTATGTGGTACTCACTGTCCACATATCACTTAACAGTAACAGCCTTGCCTATCAGAAGTTTGGCCAATGTCCTGCCAGTGTAGTTTTGCCATTAGCTTTGGATGTTGCCCTCAATTCTTAACCCAGATCTAGGTACAGACTAAACTGTTATTGTGGAACTTCTTAAGATGTAAATCTTGGCTTTAGAAGATGTGGATTAGGTTATTGTTTTTCAAACTGTGCTGTGTTCTTGTTGATCATGAAGTTTTGTGAGCTAAGACAAGCATATTAAAAAATATGGAACAAAACAAAATAGAACATAAACCAAGGGTGTCTTACACATAATAAGGGAGTAAGTATGGTTTCTCTTGTTTTCTTTGGGTTACAGTGTGCAATAATTGCTCACTGTATCTGAAAATTAAAAATGTTTGAAAGACTCTTGTTTTGGAGTATCACAGTTGTCAGTGTATATACATTTCTAAGTCTCTAGCTCTTGGCTAAGACTATCTCATACTTTTGGTTCCTCTGGAGAATGTTAATAGTTCAGAAAATTTTCAAAAGCTAAAGAAAAACATGGATTGGTGAAGTAAAAATTCAATTAAATAGATTTTTCTGATACAAAAAAAATACTCGTTTCAGTATTAGTGTATAGTGTCAATTAAGAAAACTGGCCTTTTACACAATTTCACTTTATGAGCAGAACATGCACCCCCTCCTTGAAATGTGAATAAGCAGGTTTCATTACATTTAAAACCAGGAGGTGTGGGCTTTTATCCTGGGGTTAAGAAGGTTGTGTTGGCAGTCAGTGTATTGTAGGTCCTTGGTGAGTGCATGATCAAGATGGTGGTGGTGGTGATGGTCTGGAAGATGTTACCCCAGAAGGGCAGCAGTCAGTCATTAGACTGGGTAACTCAAAGATGGCTTTGAACAGCAACATGTCAGATTAGAGTAAGTTCTCCTGAACACGTTTCATGTGTAAAGTGAGGTTGCCCAGTTTGCCAAGTTGGTGTGAGAATGTGGGTGAGGTGCCCAGCCCATAATAAATGCTCAAGCATTATAAATTTTTGTTTCATCTATTTTTAGGGTTCTCATTTGGGGGGCTTTAGTGTTACATATCAATGTTCAAGGACTTTTATGAGTTCTTTGTAGACAGCTGTATATATTACTAGGATATTGCTTGTGTGGCATTTAAAACTAAGTTCACATTCCCAGCTGTAGGTGAGGGATGAAATTTATACAGATCTCAAAAATACCTAGATATAAACTTTGGAATTCTGTTAAAGATTTGCCAATGAAAACTTGTTTTTCCAATCTCTTTTAAGTAATATTTAAACATTTGGTTCAAAGAGATAGAACTAAAAATTAGTTTTTAACACACTTTGAGGAGTATATATAGTACTTTAATATTAACTGTGAAGTGTAAAATAACTGCCAGTACTTTCTTATCCACAAGGGGGAGAGCTTGTACTTAGTAATAATTTTTAGTTTCGTATCTGTAGTTTTCATTTCAGGTGACATCAGAAGCAAAAGAAAAAGATCAGATGTATGTTAAACTCGGTGACCTCCTTTTTAGCTTATTTTGTGCACAGTCTTTATTAAACTGAACTGTGTATTAGACACTACTTGAACACCTCTATTTCTTTTATTTTACATGCTTAGCTATTTTGAATGATTTAAGTAATGTATATGATATTCCAGTATCCAAACACTATCTTGAATATTTGCTTAGCTTTTCTCTAAGTCAGGTGTTGATTTACCATCTCATGTCAATAATAAAACACTATTTTAAAACTCTATTACATATCATGACTTACTTGCATGCATTAGCACATGTACTGTGTTGACACTTAACTGCTTTGGAATGTAACTCTGGAAAGCATACTGAATGCCCAGAATTGCATCAGGGAACCAGCAACTCTTCATACTTAGGCAGGTTTCTGTGTGAAACAGTCATTGCAGCATCCGATGTTTACTGATGAAGTAGAGGTGGTTAACTAATTTTTGTGAAGTAATTATTTCACACCTATCAAAAACCTGCAAAAAGCCCTGTGATTTTTAATAGACTTACTAGTTGACAAATGACATTTACATTAGACTAAAACAAGTGGATTTTTCTCAAAAGCAGTATAGTTTATTCTGCTGCTTCTGTTGAAAGAATTAATTGTAATCTGAATGGAATGGGAATATTTTGACCAAAAGGTATGTAACCTTACCTAATTCCAAATAGTTGTTTTTTAATATATCTGTTGCTTCTGTCATTAGAATAGGATGTTAAAATTAGATATCAAGAGTGTTACTTTTGAAGTTTGCTTAAAGGTTTTTATTTATAGCTAGATAAAAATTGAAGCATGAACTGACATTTGCCTAATTTCATTATTAAAATTACACTAATATCTTTAAGGAGGCATTAATAGTCATTTTGAATACTAATGAGATGAATTCTTACATTTAATATTTTATGTATTGTACAGCAAAGCAAGAATGATTTCAGTTTAGTTGGCAATTTAAGAAACTTAAAGAAGAAAATCATGAATATCCATGTGATGTGTAATGGCAAATGAAGCTTATAAAAATGATGTTTAATATAATTTATCAGATAGTTGAGGTGCAGTATGTTTTTAATTAGAAAAATTAAAGAGGCATCTGAAGTTTTTATTTCTGTTTCATATAAAACCCTCTCTGGCTTTTCCCTTACCAGGAAATCTTCTGGCTCTTATGTCTTGTGCTGTCATGTCACATTGGTTTAGAACCAACAATACGAGACAGCCCAGTCACACATAAAAGAAAGGAATGCATGAAACGTAAATTTTATTTTAATGTATGCTTTGCCATAAATTCAGCAATTGGTAATAGAGTTTCAGTTCAACACATTAAAACAGAATAATCAAAAGATAAATACAAATTTAAATCCATATATGAATGAATGTCATTTTACTTCTGAATATTTGCAGATGAAGAACATACTCATTATTAACTGTGTTAACACCAATGCACATTATGGGCTGTAATAAAATCTCAGTTCTGAGAAAAGAACTTCCAAGGAACTCTCAGAATACTCCTTTTCTTAATATTCTGTTTAATATAGTTGTTGGAAACAAAGTCAATGTTGTTATGAATAAGGTCTTTTTACATATTATAAGGTTCTAATTAAATATATTTCAGTTATTTAGTGAGGAAGTTTTAACTTACATCATCTCAAAACTAATTCGAGCAGAAATGCAGATATGCTCATTTATATTTTAAAGTTATTCCTTTCTGTCCATAAAGAGAGTAACCATTAGCTTTTTTTGTAACCTGTATTTCAGTGACAATATGCAAAATGCATACTGGGAACTGAAGAGAGAAATGTCTAATTTACATCTGGTGACTCAAGTCCAAGCTGAACTACTAAGGAAACTGAAAACCCCACCTGCAATCAAGAAAGGCAAGTTGGTATTAGCCAGAAACCACTGATTCCAGCCAAACTGCTTGAGAGCAACTGGCTATCCTATCTTATCAAAATCTCATCAAATGAGTTTGATAAGCCAAAGTATATATAGTATGTTCATAGCCGACCCATTTTCTGCTTTGGCTTCAGTCTCATGCTGGTCAGTTTCACACATAAAGGTGTTGCTGATGTGTTTTTCTTCAGTACTGTATTCTTTTCCCCTTGTGGCTTTTCTCTCAGCCAAGTGTTGCTTATGTGTATAAGGCTGAGGTGTTAAGTTTGCTCTAGTTGACCTTTTACCACAACTACTTCATATATTTAAAAAAAAAAAAAGACACCAAGACAGCAAAAGCTATTTTTCATTGCTACAGAATACACCCGAAAACCTAGCTCTTTAAATTGTTTTGAAAAAAATAACTGATTCATTATTTGGTTGTTTACATTTCTTGTAAACTCGATTTCTCTGTCCATGTAGGATACATTGTCTCAAATGGAGACTAGGTATTATCCCCTAGCTATCCCTTTTGACTGAACAAAAATTTTCATACTGAATGACTGACTAAACTTTGAGTTTTGTGTTAACTAGTAGTGGCTACTTTGCCAAAGCTGGTTTTGTATCTCAAAGGAAAATCAGTGCATTTGTATGCTGTATATTATATGATAGTTGTGTTTCTGAAAAGTTACATAATATAAATTTGAATGCCCTAAAATTGACTTTTGAAAGGAATGACTTCTTATGAAGAATAATCACCATCTAATTTAAAACTGTTTTTTGTATCTCAGATTGTCCCTGAAGAGGGCTACAAGAGAACTGTATTGTAAATAGGTCTCAGGAATGTTTTTTAGTAGGGAAAATGTTGCACATCAGGAAGGAAAACTAAATTCAGAATTCTTGTTTCTAGAGTTACTTATGAGTCAGACAAAATAACAACACAGTCCTTTGGCAGGCCCTAATTTAACGTGGTTCATTTTGTCCTCACGTTTTCTAGTGGCCAGGGTTATATATGAGGCAACTATGAGTTGATGGTAGAAATAAGACTTCTTTTTAAAGGTGCTCAGTAATTTTGCAGTGTATTCTTGGTTTATATAGTAACTATAATAAAGGAGAAATGCTCTTTCCATATTTGGAAATGGCTCATTCTTGTGTCTCTTCTGAGCTGGTGAATGGCAAATCTTCTGGTGATTTGCACTGTAAGTTTTCTAGCATTTTTCTTACCACAGTGACAAGCTCGAGGCCACCACTCTTCATGACTGAACGCCATGCACTAAGGAATACAGATGAAACTAGATCACCTTTGTCCTGACCTACATGTCACCCTTAAGCTGAGCTCTGTTACTTTCAAGTCTCCTTCTATCCCTCCTCCCAAGAGAAAAGGCAGTGAGCATATTTTATCATGTGGCTCATTTTCCTTCTAAAACTGTCAAGAGTCGAGGTTTAGTTACACTTGGCATCCTTCTTGGACTGAGAATTCTGCTCTGGTAGGTTGAACTGGAGGTGGGGGGAAGGCTCATACTACCATTGTGTTGGCTCCAGCTAAGTAATAGCTTCAGAGCACCTGCTCTCTAAGCTGTTACATATATATTAAATACTTTTTTTAATACTTGATTTATTATTATGACCATTATATGTGTTTTACAAGAAAAAGGATTATTTTATCAATTTTATTTAACTTTTATCCATAAAGGCCTTTGAATAATATACTGAAACTTCATTTGGTTATAAGTCAGTTATTTCAGAAAAAAGTTTACTTTTGGACAACCTATAGGAAAAAAAAGATTTGAATAAGGATAGTAGTATTATATTTAATAAAAAATTACTAAACTTAAGAACAGCTTAGTCTCCACTGACACATGAATAGGATCTTTACTTGCATTTCAACTTTATTGGTTTCCAACTTTAAAATATGAAATTCATCTTAATAGTTCTGTGATACAGGGGGACAAGTTTACTGTGTCTATTTGCAGATGAGAGTTTGACAGCTGGAGCAATTACGTGATTTACCTAAAATCACAATGTCAGTAAACAGCTGATCCAGGATTAGGACTAGATGACTTGTCATTTTTCTTCAATTCACGGTGCCCAATGATCACATCAATTTGGATTAACTTTATTTCCAGTTGCAGATTCAACCAAATTACTGAGTGTTACCTATTTTATGGTCACAAATGCCATGACAGCTAACACTAAGCCTGTGCTTGCTTTTTTTAGCCTGCGCCCCAGGAGGATGTGTGGAAGAAGACCCTGGGAAAGACAGCACGAAGCCACAGTGGACAAATTTTACTGCAACACACACAAGACATCCCCCTCTCTCACCAAATGGCAAAACTCTTGGTCATACCACATCTTCCCCTCTACCGGGAGAGAGAAAGGTTTTATCAGAGAAAGCAGTTAACCAGTTGTGGACAGATAATGAGCAATCCATTCTTTATGATGGTACAAACTTTCAGGAACACAACTCTTATGGCAGAAATTCTCTGGAAGATAATTCCTGGGTATTCCCAAGCCCTCCGAAATCAAGTGAGACAGCATTTGGGGAAACTAAAAATAAAACTTCGCCTTTACCCAACCTGCCACCATTGCATTACTTGGATCAACATAATCACAACTGCCTTTATAAGAATTAATTCTGAAGACATTCATGGTCTGATCATGAGGTTGCTCTATCTCCCTTCAGTGGTTATTTTGAGAAATTTAACAGTGGATTCTGATTAAACTTTTGCAGAGTTCTTCAGCATACACATTTGCACATACTGTACCATACTACACAGTTGATTTTCCAGGATGAAAGAGTACTCTCCAGCTCCATATTCTGGCTAAGAATCAGATACATGTTACTGATTAATAGATAAGGGGTTTCAAAAAGACAGTTCTACCTTTGTAAATTTCTGCCTTTCATGTTAAGAATGGAGTTAAAAGTTTTTAGACATGGTTTTATAGAGCATGTGCAGTGCCTAAATATCCATAAAAATAAGGGAGGCCATTAATATCAAAGAAAAACCATGAGTTGCTTTAAGTTGCATAAAGGAGCAAATGACAATATGAATAGGTTTTATTTCTGTTGACCTTATAATGCATAAAGATATGAAAATTACCATAGATTAATAGTATCTAGATTATTCCATCTCTATGAGCTGTTGTGTTTCTCAAAGTTTAAGATTTAAAACCATTTTTTAATCACAGTGATAAAATTTAGACTTAACAATTTCAATTTGAATTTTAAGACTTGAAATAACCTGATCATTGAAGCCAAACCAGTACATCAATCAAGACCTAATTGAAAAAAGTGATGAAACAGTTGAAAAATTATGTGTGTGTGTGAATAAACTTACAATCCTATACATCATCCAATTAGAAATAGGAAGAGCATCACAAAGGATTCCATGTACTCTGTTCCTTCAGTGGTCCTAAATGAAAATTTAAATGTATGTGTAACTATATGAAGTCCTTTTCTTCAAAGGGTCTATGCCTACTTGTTATGTAGAGCGGTTTATAAATTGTCAAGACTGTTTTGAAATGTAACATTTTATTCATTGAGTGATTTTTAATAAACTGAATTAGGAATTTTACTTCTAAAAACCAAGTTCTATACTGTATTGATGTACAATCATGAAATGTCCCCAAACTCCTTGATTCTAAGTTACCTATCATTTTTAAAAAGTAGGGAAATAACAAGAATGGTTTCACATGGAAATGAATCTAAATTCAGGATGGTGGTACTAAGAATATTAGTAATATAACGTATTGCTTGGTGCATACATCTTTTGCCTAAAATAAGGTGTTTCATGCAGGAGGCCTTTATCCTTTCTTATAATTTCAAATATCTTGAACTCAGTATCTCAGATCTCTTCTATATTAACTGAATAGCATACATATATAATGTTCACCATACACCAGATATTTTTGTCTTTCTATTATCTTACTCACTTATTCAGGCTTGTCTGTGATTAACGGAATTGGTGTCAGATGCTGGAATTTATTCTGACCAATGAACACAGCTGACTCAAGGGAGTACAATCTCCTGCCAAGTAATAGAACAAAACCCAATATGCATAAAACAAATACAAGACTCCAGGCTTTAGCTAAAGGAAGCAAGTACCTGTGTAATAACAAAGCAGCAGAAACTGTTTCCCATGTGGCTGAATATGCAGGCTATACTGTATGATCTACAATGTAGCTTACTGGTTTGCTGTTTTTAAACCAAGACTAGAAATTTTCCTTTGTAAAGAAAGTTGTATGAGATAATAGCTTAATGTTTTGAACAATGCCAAGAAATAAATTATTTTTGTTTGTGAAATACTATCTTTGCCTATATATTCCAAGATCAGGTATTAATTGTTAGTTGTTAATTTGATGCATATAACATAAACCAAAGTCTTTTGAGTGGAGAAAATGCTATTCCATCCACACATTAGGAAACAAGTATACTTTCTAGAAAGTCAATGGTTGATGTTTTTGACAGTTTAAAGTGCTAAATAAATAAGATAAAAGACTATTAAGGAAAGAAATTTTTAAATGCATACTTTATGATCATCTCTTTTACAGAAGATTCAAAGAGAAATGATAGAATGGCCCATCTACTTCGTTGACTTCTTTCTAGTCAAAACTTGCTTCAAAGGACTGCCCTTAAAAATTTCCTTACTCTTGAGATATTTATACTGGTAACCCAATTCAACACATCCATACAGCTCAAAAGAATCAAGAGAACAGCTAACGACAAAAAAGCCACTTTACTCCTTCCTCTCAATCCCCTATTAAATAAAATTTACATCTTCTCTAAAAGGAAACTTGGGTTCTGCCAAAATGAAACCTAATTCATAGGTAGAGCAGGGATAAACCTACATGAAACGCTACAAAACCAAGTACTGGGGAAAATTCAGACTTAACTGAATGAACCAAATCATGTGAAAACAAAGTAATTATCTTATCCCAAAAGGCTACTTGGAGAAGGTAGATCTTCAGGAGTAGAAAATCTGTGGACTGTTGCTTAACAGAATAATATCAACAGAGGCATGAGTGAGCCAGAGAGCTGAGGTGGGTTGTACCTCAGAAGGAAAAACAGACTTGAGTGTGGCTTGGCACTGATATTCTAAGAACTATGATGAATAGTTTCTGACATAAAGAAGGATGAAGGTATTATGCTCTGTAACCTAACTTGTCTATGCCTGTGGGGAAGATGATAACTACATAAGTGAATTTTCCACATAAAACTGAATTCAGCTCCTCTGATTTCTGTCAGAATTGTAGGCGATAGATTGCATATATTTCACTAGCTTTTTAAGGTAACTGTTTGCCTTTTCATCTGAGTCATTAAAAACAAGAGTTAAGGTCCTGTACTCTAGGAAATGCACCACCCAAAAGGCCAGCAGGACTACTGGCTTGTTAACGACTATGCTATGTGGTCTCGAGGTTTCTCTATTTGCTTTGCTTTTGTCTGCTCCCTTCTTTTGATGTGTAGCGCGGGAAAATGTGGTTTCTTTGGGTTTCAAAGAAGAGTGAAATAGTTGCTTCAAGTGGCTCACTTGAGTAAAGTGTGGAACTTAAACATCCCTTGGTTCTTTAGGTCCTATTTGCTACTTGCTTAGTTTAAGTCCTTTAAAAAAAAAACCATCTGTTTCGTGGACTGGGGCCAAAGCTGAGTCTTGTCCTACTAGGTATTAATTTCTACTTGTGAGTTTAATGAGAACTATGTAAGATTTACTTACCTGGAAACTGCAATGGCTATGGTGAAGAGTTAACAGCTCACTGGGGGGCAGGGGAGCAGGGGCGTGGAAGCAATTTCTAACATAGAAGCTCAACCTGGGTACAAATTATTGCATTGGGAAGGAATATTTTTACACTAGCTCCTGAAATCATTACTATTTTACAAAATGGTCATTCACACTTACAAAGACTTTAAAAAGGATGGGAATATTTTCAGTAGCCAAATTAACAGGTCAAGGAATGCAATATACATCTTAGGATATTTTCCATCAAAGATACAAGTAAAATTAATTGATGATTAAGTATTTATATCTCTTCATCTGTTTCAAATAAGCTTTAACTACTACTAACAATAATCATTAAAAGAGCATTTATGATGTCTGAGGCACTGTCCTACATATACACTCTGCTTACCTGCAATACTCAGGTAATCCTCACAGTGACTATATGAGACATATTTCCCCAGTTGTATACCTGACAAGTGGAAGAACTAAGAAGGATTCTGGTTCATAACCATTTATTCTGCTATACTGCCTGGTTATGAACACCTTTGAAGGTTGTCCATTCCTGCTTTCCTTTCTTTATTTCTGGCCCCCATGATTAGCCATTAGTCCAAACATTAGAAGAGAATAATACAGGATTCATATGGAACCCTAAAAATCAGCCTCATTGTTACAGAACAATAGTTGTGGAAAAATTTGTATGAAAAATCCATAATGAACAGGCAAACTATATCCCATTTCACTGTTTACTATCCCATTTAATAAACAACTTTGGAACTTAAACAAAAATCTTTATTTCACATAGAATTAATATTTCCATAATTTGGGATAAAGCAAATAAAAGTTCCTTGAGTCCATTATTTCAGGTGGCTGTGATTTCCACAAATATTAGAGTTATTGAATATTATTTGAATATTTGCCTATATGCTTGTAGGAAGCTTCTGTAGCCTTTTCTTGCTAGGAATTCCAGTTTTTCTGAATTCTTCCCTTTCCTTCAGGTATTCCATTTTGCACTCTTCATAAAAGTCTGGGTCATTATAGCTACAAGAAGGAAATGAAAATTTCCTTTTAAAGTGAATTGCTTTACAAGCATTTAATATAAGCTTATTTGAAGAATACTCAGACATCTAGTTGATCAGGCACAATCTTTAGAAGTAGATTTTTTACTAACGGTAATAAATACACTGTAAACATTAGGTTACCAAACCTTTAGTTAAAGAAAGGGGATGGGGGAGCCTGAGGGCTCTTTTCTGAAGAGCAGTGTCCGAGGAGCCACACGTTACAGAGCAGACAAGGAAAGAGTGCATCACAGCTAAGTATACAAAGTGCTAACATAGAGGTATGGCCCAGGGCACCACAGAAATGGGGAAGATGTTGGGAAAGGGGAGATTTCAACAGAAATGCTTGAGTTGCACTTTGAAGAACAAACAGAAACCCATACAGAAGACACATGAACAAAGACACACATGAGGAAAAACTGTGATACATGAACAGCAAGTAAACTGGTACCACTGTGGCCGGTGATGTGCACAGGAGAAGAGGCTGGAGATGAAGCGGAATGGGCAAGGCCAAATCACGGAGGAGGCGACGGAGAGCCACTACCAGAGCGGCCGTAAGATAAGTTTCGTGTCTTAGATGAACCTGACAGTACATGACAGGCTAAAAATATAAGGGACAGGAAGATTAGAGGCAGAATGTCCAATAAACCAGACAAGAAATGGGGAGGGCCTATGCCAAATGAGGAGCAGTTGTGAAGGATGACATGGCGCTGGGGGAGATTTAAGAGAGGAAATCAACAGGAAATAACCAATCAGAGTTAGGAGACAGAAGATTCTCAATTCTAGACAACTGTATAATTAATTCACAAAGACGCATGATGCAGAAGGAGTCAAATGAGGAGAGAAATGAGAGGGTGGTGGTTACAGTCACTTCATGGAATGTCAATAGTAAAGAACAAAGCAGAGCACTTTCTTATTCAAAGCTGGAAAAAAGTACTATTTCTTAGAGTATTTTGAGACTTAGGGTCAAGTAAAATTCTTCCTTAAAAGTTCTCTATTTACTTTCAGTAAATGCCACATCCCTCTGTTACCTTCACCACTTATCTCTCTTTTACACTGAAGCAGCCTCTCACCCTGGCCAGCCCATTCCCCAGAATAGACTAGAATTTTCTCCCCTTATTTCTGGCAGGTGAGATAGCAGGACAGTCAAGTGATTAATATTCAGATAACAAGAGCCAACAAATAATATACAATCAAAAAACAGCTGATATTTACTGAGTACCTACTATGCGCCAGGCCCTGTGGTGATGTGCTTCCACACAGTCCCTGACGGCCACTCCATGAGGAATGATCATCCCATCCCATAGAGAGGAACTGGCCCGGGGCTGCACCGCCCTCTAAGCTGTGCTGACCTGGAACCTGAGCCCGGGCTGCCCTCTCCAGGCCCATGCTCCTATCCACTCTGCTCGGGCACTGCCCCACCTGGACAAAGGGACAGTGTGCCAAACTAAGAATGAGGAGTTACTGCAATGGCTGAAACAGAGGTGTGAAGGCTTCAATTAACATAAAAGAGAATTTAACAAATTCAGTCACATAGAAGTTCAAGAGGTTCACTGACTCACTAAACATCTCCTGGAAGCCCTAAGGAAGAGAATGGAAGAGTTGTAAGTCACAGAATGAAGCCTGACTCCTCTTTCATAAAACATGTAGTGCATGTCCTGGCCCATAAGGAAGGGCTGCTATTAAATCATTTGTATGTATTACTAACTTGAGAAAAAAAAACATGTGGACTTAGAGCATGACTCCTAATCTATAAATGTACGTATTAATCTCTCAAGTTTCCAATGACATTCTAAAAAAGTCTATAAATTAATATGTACTTTGTGTCATCAAAAAAAACAAATATAAGATTCAGATAATCACTGTTTTCTTTTTATCTAATTCAGGAAATTTCCAACCATGCTGACACATACGCTTCAAAGGATGGGGAGCAGAACACAGAAGAGAATAAGGACTTACCAAAACTAAGATCTCCCAGCGCTCAACGATTCTTACTAAGGCATTCCACATTCTGTCAATCATGTGGGTAATAAAATGTGGGGCAATATAACAAAAAGCACCTGCATTCAAAGAACTCTGCGTATCTTTAAGATTCAAGGAACTACAGTAAAGTATCAGTGAACATGATATTTAAGAAGTACAGTTGACCCCTGAACAACAGGGCTTTTAATTGCGTGGGTCCACTTATACATCCACTTAAATTTGCAACAATTTGAAAAACATTTTCTTTGCTCTAGTTTAACCTATTTTAAGAATACAGTATATAACATACAAAACATGTGTCAACAGATTATGTTATTAGTAAGGCTTTCTGCCAACAGTAGACAATTAGTATTTATGTTTTGGGGGAGTCAAAGGCTATATGGGGAGGGTGACCCTAACCCTCGCCATTGTTGAGTGTCAACTGTATTTTAAAAATTACTGTGATGAACTTTAAAAGTCTAAATTTACTTTTGTATCTTTCATTTGATTTACTGCAACTTTCCTAGGAATTACATAAATCCAAAAAAAATCACAAAGCTGGCAGAAGTCTTAGAGATAGTCTCATTCAGTACGTTTTCATCAGAAGAGATTATTAATAAGCCCATTATAATATACTCAATAGATCAACCTGTTTACAAAAAGGAATGTGTTAAACCATATGAAAAATCATGTATTTCCATTTGCTGACCTCTTATTTTTTAGTCAAATACAATGCTGACCCATGTAACTTGAAAAGACCCTTCATAAGTATGTTGTATTGCCTAATCTTCAACAAACTGCAATTTTAGACTCAGCCAACAGTATGACAGATTTGGTAGAGGCAAGTACAGACTATATTACATGTAAGGAGTTAAATAACATACTCTTTCCTTCTACATGTATTGCACACACAACATAAAGAAGCACAAATACTGAGGCAACTACTTACTAAGCAGTTAAACATTCTTTCAATGCAGAATTTTCTTTCCGGCATTTTACTACCATAAGGATTCCGGAGTCCTTGCAACACTTGGTAAAATCTGAAATAAAAAATTTGGAAGAAAAACAAATTACATCAATATAATTTTTAACAGCCCTAAAATAGTCATTCATTTAACATCTACCACCGGGACTGTGCTTGGCACACAGCAGATGCTCCAAAAAAGATGTACACAAATAAAAGGTACAATAAGATGAGTGTCATTTACCGTGTAGACATGAGATTTGAAAGGGTCAGAGAGGACCTCCGAGAGAAAGAGCGAGGTGGCTTCGTGGAGACAGGATGTAGAAAATGAACAGGAGAGAAAAAGAATATATTCTGGAAGAAATGAGTAAGAAGAGTAAGAAGGAGAGCTGCTTCCAGACAGGGACATCTGATGTCCAGTCTCTGCCTGGATGGCATGAAGGCACCCCCTTTCTTTAAAATAACCCTGCCACAGGGCCTCAACTGCTGAGAACACAGCTCCCATCCAGTCCAAAGTCGGCTCTTAGATGCCCCAGAAAATTCAAATGGCTTTCTGTCAATTCTCCATTCTGGTAGTTTGCCTTTTAAACTGTACTGACCTCTTCAGTATCCTGCCTTCTCACGACCACCAACCCAGAAAAGCCTGATGCTAGAACCCACCCACGCTGGCCTACCCACTGTCTGCCTTGAGTCTGCTTTGGGTCAGACCCGCTCCTACCTTACACCATCTACAAGACAGTGTGCTCTACTCCCCACTTTCTGCAGCTACTCTCCTCAACTATTCTGGTCCTTCTGACCATTGGCTGCTCTAGTTCCAGACTAACACCTCCTATCTGCCATATGCAACCAACCACTTCCATGTCAGATCTGAAAACAGGAGCTCATCCTCACAAAGAAGCTATAGGTCCAAAAATAATGAATGTTTGCTGAATTTTTAAAAATAATTCCTTTAATATAAAATTATTAAGACTTCCCTCTTTCTTGAGCTATGTGTTACCCTTCCAGTTACTAATCATAATTATCTTAAAGCAAACGGGTGATTTCAGGAGTCTCCATGAAGACAAATACTTCTAATATGAAACAAAAATACTTCTAAACCACAAGCAAACTGGAAGTGACTGAGATTTGTTAATTGCGTGAACAGGTCAGGAGAGGGGCCCTGCTGGGACCAGAGCCCTGCAGCCTGGACGTTTGCGTCCACCTGTGCTGCACAGCATACTCAAGGGCCAGTGGCAGGCCGGGAGCAAAGACAACAGACGCAGGGAATGACTGTAATTGAAATAATTTAATGTGTATGATCCCATTAAATAATGGTGACATGTAGTACTCCAAAGATACACAAGATTAGCTTCCTTCAGCGCCTTGTTGGCTAGGCTCAGCAGTCCCACCATTTGCTCTCGGATTTCTGAACCTAAAGCAGGTGTCATTTTATTCCACTTACAAATGTTCTTGTTCCTCTCTGTGCACATGAGGTGAGGTGGCAACCTGGGTCAAATCAACCCAAGGGAATTTCCTTTGTGCCTTTGACTAAGGCCTTCCTACCAATCCAAAATGCAAAGCAGACGTATCAACAGCTCATTATGAGGGGAGACCCTAAGGGGTGGCCACACGGATATCAACAGGTTATTAACTTTCATTCTGGAATGTCATTAGCATTCCTACATATTCATTTTACTACCTGCAGCAAGATATTAACATCATCGTTTCTAGAAGCAAGGGATGTGATACCAAATACAAATTAAGACATGGGCAGTCCTCAAAGGGAGTTATGTACACAGAGTTGATCCAGGAGTGTTTAACTCTCGCTAAGGGAGTTGCCATGTTCGATGGTGGTGGGGAACCATGGGCTAATTCCCCCACACCTCCTTACCTTACTAGACCTACACCAGACCAGTTCACTCAAATAATGTCTACAAGGAAGATCATTAGCATTACGAATCTGCCTAACAAAACCATGCTAGTTGGCCAAACCCGTTCTTTTCTGGAAAAGAAACACATGACTATTCTCAAAAGTCCACCTTCTGAACTTAACAAGCCCAATACTTTTACACTTGAGAAAGTCACAGAATGCTTTGGTACTACATTACTTTATGATCTATTTTCAACAATATGAATAAAACTGTCCTCAGTAGGGGACTGATGGGAGATAGCACTTACGTATTCTGATCGAAATGAAGGCACACATTCCATATTTTCACATTTGTCCAGATCGCTTCAGGAGTAACTGTGACTGGCCTGAAGCCTCCAGCTCTAAGGTTTTCGTCCCTTGTTTAGCAACAAGACTTAATGAGCATTTCTTTCATACCAGATCATTTCAATACACATTCCCATGACGATGATGCAAATACTGCTGACTGAGTCCTAACCGAGTACTCTGAGACGAATCCTAGATTACTCCTTTCAGAGTTTTGTTACATGTTAAAGAGCTTGTGCACTTGTATATAAATAACTTAAATTACCATTAAAGAACACAAAATAAAATTTCACTCAAATATAGCTCAAGGTATAATGCAAATAAATATCAATAGAGTCAAGAGATTACTCAAAGTTAGCCCAAAGTTCAAAAAAAAGTGTACTTAGATAGCATTTGAGACTTTCTTCCTTAAAATATTGAGAACATGACATTCATTCTTTTGTAAACCTTCCTTTCTTTGAAAGGAAACCACTTCATATTATAGAATACTTAATACTATATAGACTATTGGTAAAAATACTCTAAAATGTGGAGATCAAGTACATCTAGGAAAAAAATAGATAAAGCTTTCTCCTAACTTTAAGATTATGGATAAAATCATATACTAATTAAGTACAAGTAGTCTATTTTCCAATTTATAGAAAAACTTTCTGGGAGCCCTCCCTGTAAAAGTGGTAAGAGAAGTGAATGCTTTGGAACTAGGTGTTTTTAACTCATTTAATGTATGGAGCTTTTGGCTGTATCTTAATGTTTAAATAACCCCCAATAATGAGGTTTCTTAATTAAGCCAAGAATAAGTATTTATGGAGCAACAGCTGTGATGGAAATAGAAATACTGGGCACTTGATCTCTTACCCTTTTCATTTAGTCAGTTTCAAACAACATATTATTTTGTAAATGCAGTCATCCAGTTGCACAAAGCATTCAATGAGAAATGACAACTTAAAAACATACCAATTAAAAGAAATCATCCTTAATGTTTCATGTTATGACTAGAACCAGTCCACTTGTATCTCCATTAATTTATTTTTTAAATCCAAAGCTTATTTATCATGACCACCTTTAGACAGCATATATTTCTAACTTTACAGTATTTTTTCTTAATCCGTATTTATAAATAAAATTTATAACCTCTTTTTCCCAGCATTACCAATAAAAGAGCAAAGATACATTTGGATACCAATATAATTGTAAGTTTAACATATAAGCTATGTGTAATATTTCCATGACTATACCATCACCTTAAATATTTCACCTTTCAAATCTGGAACTTCAATTTAATCTAAATGAAAAACACTCAGGAGGTAATCACCCAAAATTCATAGTACATCATCTACTCTACATCTGGAAATCTTAAGCTTAAAACTGTTTCCTTATATAGAACTGGATAAGAATAAAGAGACATACTGTAAACAATGCATAGATCTTTTGATAGTTACTGAATAGTAAGAAGCTTTAAAAACATAGGACTAAAAATGATACAATTTGGAGAGGATCCAGGTAGATGCCAAATTTTCTGATTTTCCTTCAGACAAAGGTATCTGCAGTTTTAGACTGAAGTAAGTTACAATCTAAAACTAATTTTTTTCAGGAAACGTTATCTTTTAAGGGACAACTTCTGCAGTGACCAGTGTCACGTCAGGTCCCAGCAGACAATGCCTCCGTGCTGCACTGCTCTCGGCAATCATCTTCCCTTCTGGAAGCTGTGAAGTAAAAAATGCCTGTGGACAATGGCCGGTAAGCTCCATTCTGAGCTCACCAGTTCCAAATGAGTGATGAAGGTCTGAACTAAGGCGGAGACGACCAAGGCAATGTTTGTCCTCTTCTTTCTAATGACTTCTCAGCTGCAGGAAACCAAAGCCACGAGGCCACAAAGTACATTATTCTGGATAACCGACAGCATGAACAGTATTTCACGAAGTTCATCTGAAAAACTTTGTCAACCATTCTGACTTTATGTACATTTATAAAATTTCGTAACAAAACCGTACATCTCTTTGCAAACTTTGAGTCAATGATCCCAGTAGTGTGACTTAGAAAAAAGTCAATCCCGTCCAATCTACAGACAAACGCAATTACTGTAAATAATCCCAGACTGGAGGAGAAGCTAATTAGGACAAATTCACTTTAAAAGCTGGAAAACAATGTTATCAGTGAATATCTGCCAATAAACATTCTAACAACATAATTCCATAGACAATTTTTCACAGGATCAGTAAAATTATTCCACTGTGAAAACAGAAGATCAGATGACAGGATCTTTTACAAGACAAATGCTTTGGAACAGTGGCTTCTTCATCTCACTCACACCTTTAAAAATGTTTCAGTTTCCAAAGGTAAATCTAAAATACTGCTGACAGAAAATTGCCAAATCATGCTGTCACCTTCATGTTTACAGAGATCTAATTATAAATGTTTATTTTTTTTAAGTTACCAAAGTAGAATGAAAAAAAAAAAATCACCTACATCCCTGCCTCCACCATAGCAACAATAACAGCTGGCATCTGTTGTATTTACTACATACCAGGCACTTCCCGGTGACTCAATTCAGCTTTCACAGGTATTAACTGATTTAATAAATTAAACATTTATTTTTTTTCATATATTCTTTCAGTACTTATCCAAAGGCTCACAAAATATCATTCATTCACTCAACAAACATTTTCAAAGTGCATACTATATACCTAGTGCTATGCTAGGTCCTGGGGTTTCCCTGCTAAAAAGACAGAGAAGGCTATTGCCCTATGGCAGCTAACAACAGTTCCTGAGGAAGACAGGCAAAAAGTGCTCACAGCTAAGTTTGATATCTGCTCTGATAGGGGAAAGGTGGGGAATGGCAGCACAGAACCAGAACGCTGATCCTATTCAAGAGGAACTTCCCATGAGAGGTACTTTGAAGCAACAATCTGTACTAAGCTAGAGCAGGAGGAGAAGAAGAATGTTCTGGACAAAGGGAAGAGCACTGGAAAAGGTCTGGGGTGAAATGGCAGGACGTATTACTGAGTAATTCAGAAGAGCTGGAACATTTTGGGTTATTTGGTTGTGCGTGTGTGTGTGCGTGCCTGTGTTGTGCTTGGTGGATGGGAGGTGGAGGAGGACAGGCATGTGCCCATTATGACAGGCAGGCAGTGCTAAAATGGTTACACTCTGTTCTAAGGTCAATGGAAAGAAGTGTTTTAAACAGAGGAGTGGCACAATTAGATTTTCTTCTGCAGAGAACTATTAGAGAAGTCAGGGAAGGCAGAAGGGGAATGTCTTGCCAATGGGTTTCAGCCCCAGGCAAGTTCACTATGGATTCAGTGTAACCAAAGAAATTGATAGCAAAACGTTCTTGGGGTGAACGGGTTATACCCAACTTTATTTCCAGGTGGCAGGTCAGTCACTAAAATCCTGTTCACTCAGAGCGAGTCTGCATGCAGCAAGCCGGTCTCTGCCTATGGGCCCCTCTGTCCGCACAGCCGTCCTCTGGGCCTCTCTGCACAGTTGTCCCACACAGCCATCTTCTGGGCCTCTCTGCACAGTCGTCCCACACAGCCGTCCTCTGGGCCTCTGTCCTCGGTGCTGCCACCACTCCAGCCTATGCTCTGCTCTCCTGCAGCCTTGCAGCCGTGCCACCCTGTCACGCCCAGAGCACTGGACAGAGCTCTTTATATAGAGTCAACAGCCATGTATTGCCCACAGGTGTGCAATGAGCTAGTCAACCAGGGCCAGGTAAGAATCCTGGCCACAGGAACTCTCATTTTATCCACAGGGATATAATCAGAAAACTAGTTAGGAGGTTAGTACAATAATCCAAGCAAGATTGTGGCAAGGGACTAAAAAGGTAGAGGCAGAGGAATGGAAAAAAGCTGACTACTCCAACTGGAAGTTGACCGATTTGGGATATAATTAGTTATGAGAATAACAGTTGGAGTCAAGGAGAACTCAGAACTTCTTGCTGGATACGTGACGGCACAGTTTGAAGACTTTAAAAAGGAACACCAGAAAAGGAACAGCATATGATGTTCTGCTTGGATGGGAGCTGGTGGCCGGGATGGGAGAGAGACAATGACAAGCTGAAGACGTGTGCAGTGAGGGGGCTTGTGAAACACCCAAGCAGAGCTGTCCAGAGGCGGTTAGCGATACAGGTCTGAAGCAAGTCTGAAATTCTGTTTTCATACTTCAAACTTACTAAAAATAACAAAAAGAAAAGAGGCACCAGGCACACACTGAGAAATACTATTATGCAAGGTTCTAGAGAAGACAAGAGATTGGAACGATACTGAGGACTGGTATCCGAGAAGTCAAGGATACCAAGTGACTGACCTTCGGTACATAAGCAGGGGCCACTAGACCCAGTTTTGGTTTTTGAGTTTATGAGTAGTTCCAACCACTGTAAAGATACTTCATGACTTTTATTCTTTCTTAGAGGGCTTCCAGAAAACCAAAGAAAACTGACATATTTTGTAATACAGTGAAACTCAATTATACTTCACGGTTATCATTTAGGTTCACTGGGATCTTTGCATAAAGCTAAGATACAATACAGATTCTTAATGATCTTATATTTTTCCTATATCTTGAAACATTTTACTAATAATCCTAGGAATCATTTCATCCTAACTCATCAGTTATTCCCAACTATGCTAAAAATGACTAAAATAATAAGAATGGAATCACCTAGAAAAATGATGCAACAGTGAAATAAACCTTCATTAGTACATCACTGTTCTTACTATACTGCCTAATGTAGTTCACCATTATTCGTGAATATATAAAAGTATTCCTTTTTTTGCTTCCCCTGAACACAACTGAGATTTGAGATTTTTTTAATTTTTTGACTATGTTAGGTAGAATAATCACCCCAAAGATGTCCAGTTCTCATCTCCAGACCCAGTGAATAAGCTAGGTTCTATGGCAAAGGGGAATTAAGGTTGCTAATGAGCTAACCTTAAAACAGTGAGATTTATCTTGGATTATCAGGATGGGCCCAAAATAGTTATTTAAGCGTTCTTAAAAACGGAGGAGGGAAGTAGAAGAAAAGAATAAGAGATGTGATGATGTAACCAAGTTCAGAGAGAGTTATCTTGCTGGCTTCAAAGAAGGAAAAAGAGGAACGCCAACCAAAATATTGAAGTGCCTTGTTACGGACTGAATATGTGTGTCCCCACCTAATTCCTATGTTGAAACCCTACTGCCCACCCCCACTCTACCACCACATGATAGTAGTAGGAGGTGGGGCCTTTAAGAGGTAATCAGGATTACCTATCAAGGTGAGGCTCTCATGAATGGGATGAATGCCCTTTTAAGAGTCCTGAGAGAGCTTGCTTCCTTTCTCTGCTCTCCACCATAGAATACAAGAAGTCAGCCATCTGCAACTTGGAAAAGGTCTCACTGAAGCCAACCATGTCGGTACCCTAATCTAGGTCTTCCAGCTTCCAAAACTGGGAAACATGAGGTTCTGTTGTTTATTAGCCATCATTTATGGCATTTTTGTTATAGTAGCTCAAGCTGACTAAGGCAGGTCTATAGAAGCTGAAAAGGGCAGAGAAGAGCCTTTCCCAGAAGGAATGACGCTCTGCCGCTCAGTAAGACCTAGGTCACACTTCTGAACGACACAACTGTAATATCATGGAGTAGCGGTATTTTAAGCAGCTAAATCTGTATGATCGGTTACAGCAGTAACAGTAACCTAACACTGCTGAGAGTGAAAAAAAGAAAACTGACAAAAAGATGTTTCACAATTACTAGACGAATCAGAGGATGAATGCAAAGAAACCGATGGCAGCACTCTAGACTGCAGTGATGATGGTGAAAGTGTATACTCGTACACTATGGATCTTCAGATGGCAATGTCCTACATAAACTCTCTCAAAACCATGAAATAATAACACATTCAGAAGGACAAAAGGAAATATGGTAATATCCTGTTAGTCATTCAACAGGGACTTCTCATGCAGTATTATGTAACAAGAATGTACTACCTCAAAATGATAAAGGATGTATGACAATATTCTTCTTTTGTGATATTTGTGGGCTGAAAAGTACTTCATCCAAGTTCCAAAGGCAGGCGTAAAAACAAAGATGACTAGAAGGAAACAGTATTTATGGCATGTCTAAGTCTAAAAATAAAAATGTTTTAAAATGATGGATCAAAAAAGATGGCTGTTCTCTCTTCAACAAAATTGAGAGGCAGCCATCAACATTTAAAAAATATCAAATTGTAAGATGCAAGCACAAGGGAACCAGGATTAATGGTGAACTAGAATCTATTACAGATGTGTTTGAAATTTGGAGCCATTATTTACAAGATAGATATGTTGCAGGTTAATGATGAACAGTTAATTGCATCCAAAAACACTGACAAATATAAAACTTTCAAAACAGGGAAACATGAAATACAAATCTGGGCTTGCTGTGTTTAATTCTTATTAAAATTTCTAAAGTCCCTATCCTGTTCTGCAAATTTTTTAAAATATAATTTTAAATAAATAAATAAAAGCATCCATCAGATGACTATCTTTTCCGAGATAGTTTGGGTTAAAGGAGGAATGGTCATACTGTCAAATGCCACTGAAACACCTACTACAATGAGTGAGAACTGCCTATCAGTTTTTATGTTAAGATCTTAAGTCCCACTGTCCAGAAATAACTATGATTCACATAATGCCAGGGATAGACAAACAAAAATCCTGGTTCCTTATCCTGATGAATTAAACATAACTGTGCTAAAAAGCTGAAAACAAAAGCTGCTTCCTCAAGCCAAGTGTTCATTAAACAAAAAATATGATTCCTAACAGCAATGGGTTTATAATATAGTGGCAGACACATGGAAGAACTCAATAATAATAATATATTATGGTTGTGTCTTCATATAGCCAACTTGGGGCTATAACCCTCTAAGCCTTTTACTGTGCGTGATGGTTACCACTACTGAGCATGTGCAGTGCGGCTAGTCTGGACTGCAGTGTGTTGCAGGTGTAAAATACAGACTGGATCTTGAAAGCTTAGGATGAAAAAAAGGAAATTTCATTAATTTTAATATTGATTGCATGTTAAAAAGACAGCATTTGATATATTAAATATAGCACTGAAAATAATTTTACCTTTTAAAATTAATTTCACATTTAAAAAATGTGGCCACTATCAATTTGAAATTACAAATATGGCTCAACATCGCGTTTCTATTGTCCAATAAAACTTTCTACAATGATGAAAATGTTCTCTGCATTTTCCTGCATTGTAGCCACCAGCCATGTGTGACTACTGAAGCCACTTGAAATGTGACTAACTGAAGACCTGAATCTCTTATTTTAATGAATTTTAATTAAGTAGCCACACGTGTCTAGTGGCCACCCATATCGGACAATGTAGCTCTAGACATTTCAGTTCCTTTTACTTCAGGTGATGCAAACAGGCAGCTGGAAATGAGTTGCTCATTACTTCATGATTTGAAATTTATGATCATTTTAGGCTCAGTAATCTTCTTTATCTTTCCTTAGGGCATATTTTTCTATCCACTGATCCTTTTTAAACCTATTAAAATACCTAATCAAAATAAAATATTTAAGGAAATAAAAACTAAGCGTAAATAATCATTCAATAAACTTTACATGCTTAGCTGGTATTCAACTAACAGCTGAATAAATAATAGATAAATCCAATGAGTGTTAAATTTATAATTCTGATTTTCTACTAGGTTTGAGTTGACTTAACTCACCCTTATATTTATAAATATGGTGTTTTAAAATAATCTCTCCATTGTATATACTGTTATCTTATTTGACTCAGATCTACATTTTTGACACTGTTCTTTATCATCACCATTCCCTACTTGAGTTTACTTAGAGTTGCATGCAGCATTTATCCAAACACTTAAGTTCAAAAACAAGTTACAAAATTCTGGCCTTTCATAGAAATTGAAAAGTTTGAAGGGGATACTCAGATTCATTATCTTCATTCATTGGAATCTAAGTATAATGGGAATAAAATGTGATTCCAAGAAGCACTCAGTATGTGGCACTTGGAACAGGGACAATTTCTATCTATGGAAAGCCATGGCACAATGACACACTCATGTCAAGCAGCATCTAAAAGGGTTCTTAACTCATTTCTCCATCAGAAGAAAACTGCCTTACATTGGGTAGCATTTTTTTCCCCTTTTTCCCATAATGTTTTTTTCCAAGTTAGGTGTCAACAGCAATGAGAACACAATGATAATGGCAATTAAAAATATACTATTTATTATGTACCAGGCACTATACTCAGTACTTTATGTTCATTGGCTCACATGAAACAAAAACATTATCAGGTAAGCGGTATCACAATCTTCATTTGCCAGATGAGGAAACTGAGCTTTAAGTAGGTCACCTCACACTTCTAAGATCACAGTATTGTACAGCCTGGCATAGAAAGGTCTTTCTAATTCCAGAAAGATATTTGCAACTACTATTGAATCCCACTTAACTCCTTTCCACAACCAGAAAGCAGGAAAAACCGCCCTACCTAGGTGAACTTCCCATGCCCACAGAAGCCTTAACCCAGGCCAGATACCTCACACAAGACAATGGCTGAGACCCGGGAAATGAGGGGGCTCTCTCAGCACATCCTATCACTGCCGTCGGAAAAAATAAGCTACAGTTCACTGCTCTGATTTTATGCAACAGAGCAGTCACCTAAAATAAAATAGTATCAGATATCTCTCGGTGGTTCGACATCCTGTTAATTCCTATAATACATTTAAATAATTAAAATAAGGATTTTACCCATTAGAAAGTGGCTTCTCCAAATAGTATGTAATGAAATGCTAAATTGTATGTTTCAGATTGTAAGTGCTGGCAGAATTCACAAGGCAGACACCAGCACAGGCCTAGTGTAGCCAAAGAAAGCACCGAATCAGCCCATCTCATGAAACAGATGGTCGTGTAGGAGGCGCTTGCAAGTCTCCCCGAATGGTAGAACCCTCAAAGTGTTAACAGAGACAGAGGTGGAGGATTAGAAAGTGACACAGCAAGGATACCAGCAGTGAATGGGCCTGGCCTACGCCATACATTCCTGTTCTATGCCCCTCTCTGCTCTGCCCATGGCCTCTGCAGTGGGAAGACCCGAGGCACTAATGGATGCTCCCCTCAGCAAGCAGCAAGGGAACTGATGCATTGCCCAACACACAGCCTCTGGCTTTCCTAGCCATCTCCCAGTGGTCTCTGCCCTCTCCCACCCCCAACAAAAAGTCAGATCCCAAAAGTTGGATCTGCTTTTTTAACAATGCAGTAATGTGAGCAGAAAGCTAACCTGCTGTACTTTTTCATTCTTGCAACTGTTTCTACATCCTATTATGGGGATAAGTATGGGCTGACAGTGACCACTCCCCACCACTCACCTGAGGGCCCAGGAAAGGATCAGCAGCCTTGTTCTAGACTTCAGGGATGGAAATGGTTAGTGTGGGAAGGGTCTTAGATGTCACTTAATCTAAACTCTAACTCAATTCAGAAAGTCCTCCTAAGCCATCTCGCCATCTAAACTTGTGGTGAGAGAACTCCTTATCTCAACAGGGCAGCCAGTTCCTCTGTGTGGGTGCATGCGTTTTGGGGAGGGAAGATTGATAGCCTGAAAATACCTAAAATCTAATGCTATCTCTTCATCAAACACTATACGAAATAACATTCCCATTTCTTCCTTCTCCTGGTTCAGAGCCAGTGTGAACGCTGCTCCTCCTACTTGCCAGATGTGTCTTCAAGACTATTGACAAAACCTGGTCACCTTCCCCATAATCTGCTGGTTTGTCAAATTTATTTATGTATTTAACATTTTGCTCCAGAAAGGATCTGAAACAGCTTTGCATTTCCCTAAAAAAACAAAAACTGCATCCATGAAGACAATGGGTTCTCCAAAATCCAAACACAGTAGTCACTTCAAATAAAAAATAAGTATGGCTATGTCTATCTTAACAAAAATAACTATGTAAACATACAAGGAAAACCATTTGAAGGGAGCCATTAGAGAATGACGTATCATTACCCACTCATCATCCTATCTTCACTTAGGTGAAGCAAAAAAAAAAAATTTATGTAAGTAAAAAATAGCCTTTTACACCATTACAAGCCACTTATCAGCTTTCTCTTAATCTAACACAATCACACCAACAGCCAAAGTAGAAATACTACACCACGAAATACTATGTAGCCACTAAAAAAATAAGTGCAACATGTGAATCATCTCCATGACTGAAAATGCAAACAGAAGGTGCCGAAGAGTATGGCACACTACCATGTCTATTCACAACACACACACACACACACACACACACACACACACACGGGTCTACACAGACAGATGGCTATTCGTGTCAGCACAAAATGACTATGGGAGAATACATAGGAAGCTGCTGGTTGTGCTTATCTCAGGGAAGGAAAACTGGGGGTTTGGGGGACAAGAACTAAGAAACCCATCTGGACTGAGCTGAGGTAGTCGGCACATGTGTCAACCTTACCAAATGCAAGTTTTAAAAACTAAGAAAAAGAAAGGAACAGCTTTGGGTGGAGGGGAGGAGTCCAGATAAGAGGAGCTTTGGCTTTGAGGAGCAGAGCAAAAAAAGTCACCTCTCAATTTTTCTCTTGAGCAAGCCCTTTTCCCTGAATTGATGTTTAGTAGCAACGACTGGGCAGGGAGCCCCTTTAGAGCTCACTAGGAACACCCCATTCATCACGCTCTAGGGCTCATTCTGCACATATGGCCCAATGTCATTAAATGCCAATTGTTCTCAAATACAAATTTGGGCACTCCTTTTCACAAAATATATAGCTACCTTGATCCTACTCTTCCCATAATACCACTGCCAAGTGAAAAGCACTATTCCAAGGTAAAATGACACCATCAAAAGTCACACTACTTACTGGTTTTCTTTTGATTTAACACAGTCACACCATCAAAATGGAAGAAATCTGACAATAATTACATGTGCTACCCTGCTGATAAATAGGTCCAAATTCTCAGTTTTAAATAGGAAAAAAGAGAATAAAAGATATGTTTTGCTAAATTCAATTAGACATTTAGTAAGTGTAGTATCCCTAGTTAACAAGGCAAATCAATCCTTTCAGCTCTGGCTGCAGTTTATTTAAAGACTTTACAATTTTACTACTTAAGAGCAAGTCCTATGGAGGTGTTATCTCACCATTTATATTTTCACAACACTTATGATATTGCTATCACACTCTTAAAATAAATGAAGAGCCCATGCCACATTTCAGACCAACATAATGCTATAGATTTTATTTTTATTTCTGGAAATAAACATTAAAATAATTCTGTATTGCTCACTCTATTCTTGCAATGTTGAACACACAAAAAAGTAAAACTAAGATTTTATATTTAAGTCCCAGGTATGCTTGAAAAACATTTTTAATCACTTGGTTTTAAAATAACACTTGGCACTAAAAAATATTATGAAATTATAATTTATAATATAATATTTAAAAATTATAAAATTCTGACAATAACAGTATTTTGTGACAAAATTATGCTTTTAATTTTCTATTAAATTGTTGTTTATTAGCTTGCTACTTTAAAGATTAGTCTGTGTATAGAAAATTTAGTGGTGCATTTAATGAGACAAGAAGGTAGAAGGATGAACATGAAAAGATTATTTTACATTGTAGTGCATGAGCTATTTGATAATTCTAACATAGTACAAAAGAAAGCTGCTCTCTAGATTGATCATGGTTCAGTTAACATCACTGAATATCTAATACCTCCAACTCAATTAATTCTCACCTGATTAAGATTAGACTGATATTCAAACTAAATCATCTCTCCAGTCAAGCAGAAATCAATATTTCTGATTTTACTTTTAAATTACAATAGAAAATAAAATGCATGCATCTTCAATATGCCAAGAGTAGCTTTTCTATTCTAGTCTACCATGGCATGGATAACACAGTTGATTAAAGAATTATTCTAATTTGAGCACCAATATGCAGCAGAATCTGATTAATTTGAACACAGAAATGGAATAAAGTAATTAAATACATTTTATACAGGGCAAATAGAAAATTGACATAAAATAAACTTGACTTCTTTAAAACAAACCTCACTATTTATCAGCTCAAGAAGTGAGGAATACAGTAAAGATTGATTACTCTGAGAGAAGTCTTATTTCAGACATAGATACATACAACACAGGCAAAGAAACAGGTCTTTTTTGATCATATTCTTTCCAATACTGACACCTCCAAGAAGCATGCCCATACCTAAAAACAACCAAATTATTTCTATATGACTTCTCCAGAAAACGAAGGATATGTTGCCTCACCCTTGCTGAGGAAGGTAAAGATCAGTGAATCCGAAAACAACACAATGCTTATGCATTTGTAACTTTTACTAACTACTAAATAGAACATGAAATAGATTTCCCCCTTTTTCGTTCCTTAATTCCCTTCAAATTTAAGATGAATGAGAGGAGTAAAGCCAAATTATTTATCGGGTTAACTGAACAGACAGTAGTGTTTTGCTTCTTAGCAAACTCAGTAATTGAGATGAAAATGACAGAAAATTTTCAAATTTTAAACAGTATATTTAAGAAATCAAAATCACAGCTAAACAAAGTATTGGAAAGAAAAATACTACTACAACTTAGTAATGTGTGCCAAACATTGTGCCTTACATACATTACATATACTATGTACACATATGAAATACTTTGCATGTACTTTATATATATGAAATATATATTTATGTATGATTTTCAAGCCTCACAAAGTAGGTTATATCTATGTGCTAAATAATTCATTCATATATTTACTAAATAATAATTCACATTATTGATGAACTTTTTCTGGTGTCTTAGATATACCAATTCACAGAAAATAATATGAGGAACCAAGAATTATGCAAAGTAACCTGGAAGTATACATTTCCTAAATCCATATTCTGTGAGAAACATCCATAGAAGTTATTTATAGACCATAACTAAGGGCATGATAATCAAAATTTGTTAAAATATAATACTTTCCAAAGACTTGTGAAATCCAAGCCTAGGCAGCTTGGAAGTTGGGCCATGTACACGTTATACAAAGGACAGTCTTTACTTTCATGAAAAACTCTGTCCTATTTCTCTTGAACCACTATTTCTCTACCATGTACTTTATATATATAATATATACTATATAAAATACACACATATATGTATTTATATATATAAAATAACAGTGCCACACAAAGACTGTAATAAACCAGTGCACACACTCCACTATTTGAGCATGAAGCTGTTACTTTATCCCAGATCATTGTTCACCTCACAGGAATGGAAATACAGCACCACATCTGAGGATTTATGTTCTTTTAAAACTGGAATTTTTATTCTATATAAAGTCTCACAGCTTTAAATAGTTTATCTAACACTGTTTTTCTAAGGAAAAAACAAAATATGTCTTCAATAATGGCTGCTGGCTGACGCCTAATGGTCTGTATCATCAGCTTGAAAAGCTTCTTGAACACTTCAACTCCAGAATAAATTATGCACATATGGTTATCCCTTCAAAAACTACTCTCACTCACTTGACAGCTACTAAAGCAGAAGTCCCATAATTATTTGAAACAGCATCGTAGTCCTAGAAGCAGAGGAATTAAATGGAGGCATCCCATCCCTAACTCCCCAGTCTCAGAGTCCACAGGCCTCACCCTTTCCCAGGTCCAGTGAGGCCGTCTCCATCCCGACGGACGCAGTGCATTTACTTCCTTGCAGAAGCCAACAACAAGGAATCAAAATGGGCCCTTAACTAAATGGGCCCTTATATGTATTTATTACATAAGCTGTGTACATATGATAGATAAAATACTTTACATATGACATATTTTATATAAAATGATATATTTTATATACAAATGATGAAATGAATAATTATTTTAAATACTTCTAATAATTTTATATAAAATTAATATATTTTATGAAATATATATTTATGTATGATTTTAAATGTCACAAAGTAGGTTATTTCTTATGTCCTAAATAATTCATTCATATATTTACTAAATAATAATTCACATTATTAAATGTACTTCTTCTGGTGTCTTAGATGTACCAATTCATAGAAGCTGACCTTCAAGGCCCCACTGAACGTATTGTGTACTGGGTGCTGAACCTCTCTAAATGCAGGCTCCAAGAACCACTTGAGGTAGAACGTTCTGTGTGAATGAGATGGTACTTTATAAAATAAAGGAGCTTCTCTTCTTCCTCTGTTAAACAACCAAACGTTTAGGATGCTTGTTTGATGCCCTCAAGAAGTCTCTGATGGTGCAGCAAAGCAATGACGCACTTCAAATGCAATACAAACTAAACAGCAATCACGGAAAAATGACGACTATCTCAGAGCACTGAAGGATGGACTGCCCAAGGACTGCAGGCTGATGACTAATGAAGGGAGTCTAAAGGTGGAAGGGCTCCCCACAGGCTACTAGAGGGGCAGCGCAAATTGGGAGGACAGCCCCACATTCGCAAAGATGGATGGAAGAGTTCCAAGAAACGTAGAGCAACAATCTTTACCTTTTGTCCCCTACTAGACAGTCTATTAACAATCTGGGACTACAAATGATGAAATGAGTAATTATTTAAGATACTTCTAATAATTTTACATTGTCAGAATCAAATATAATAGCTATTACTTATACTCATGAAGAAAAGCATTATGGCAAAATCTAGCAGGTCAGAAACATGGAGCTTGGTCTTAAGGTACTTATAAGACACTGATAAATAACTTTTTGTTCTATATTGTAATAGTAACTTTCATTAAGATAATGAAAATAAATAATAAAATTACAATCTAAATACTTAAGATATAAAAATAAAAAAGGATTTGGAAATTTTGTGTCATAAGTATAGAAGAAAGTAGAGAAAGCAGCTGTCACGGATCCTATTTGTTAGATTCCACAAAGAATGTTTTTAATTTTAAAATAGACTGTCAACAGGGTTGATTGAAATAAAGAGAAATAAATTAATGCTAAATAATTACTAAGGAAGTTTTGTTTATGGAAATGAATAATTCAGTGTTTTACAAAGTAAATTCAAACAGCAGCTGCTTTGCTGACATTAAGCTAAAAAGAGCTTTCTCAAAATGTACATACTTTAAAACTAGAGAATCATCAAAATTTTTTTATGTCAAGTAGAAAAAAGTTAGTTTCTAAGTTTCTGGTTTTAGTATAAAATATTACATGTCTACAATGATAATCAACCAACCATTTAAGGAGTTTCAGCATTACATTTTTCATGGGAGATATCTGTCACAAGCTATTTAACTGAATATATGCATAATTCCTGGCCTGTTAAGTCTTATAACAGCTGGAGGGAGAGAGGAATTAAGATTTCTAACAATCTGTTCCCAACCCACTTGGTCCCAGATTTTAGCGCAATCTCAAAATGAATCTTATGGCTGCTTTTTAACTACAGTGCAGTTCCATTTCTGTCTCCTAACTACTAATTGTTCCCATCTATTGGGAAGGAGCTCTCCCCGTTCAAGAAGAAATGAGCCCAAACTGTAAAACAAACACACTTGGAGCTGCACATAATACAAATTAAGTTTTTTTACTAAAAAATTTAATTTTTGTGAGAATCAGTTTCTCATATTAGCCGCTAATAGAGAACCTTGAAAAATACATGTTGGAAATACACTCAGAGATCACCCTGAAATTAAAACAATTACAAACATCACATAAGATGAAGGGAAAACCAGGTTCTACATTTACATAAAAATTTTTTTAGGTTTATCTGTTGCCTAATACAAGCTGCAGTTGGCAACTCTCTAGTGCACCATGGAAATTTAGTAGATTGTGAGTAGCACTTGTTTTTAAAAATGAAAGAGAATTGGAAATATCACTATACACTGTGCATTTCATCTATACAAGTGCACACATATATACAAAAATGCATTATGTATCTTATGTATCTGTTCACTGGATTGTACTTCAGTATTTCTTAGCACACACCAGGTGAAAAGAATTTTTGAAAGCCACTGGTCTAGTGCATGCTAACTCTTACCCTCAACGACAAAAGAGAAACAATTCAAACAATAAGAATATATTCTTAATTCATTCTTTTACTAAATACTTGCTGAGCATTTCTATACACCAAGTCTTGTTCTAGGTACTCTGGATAAATGAGTAAAAGAAACCAGGATCTGTGCCCTTATGCAGCTTATTCAAAAGGGAGAGACAGACAAGAAACATGTAATAGTATGTTAAATGTGGTAAGAGTGTCAGGAAAAAAGGAGAGAGAGGGAAGACTGTGGGTGGACGGGGACAGGGGACTGCATTTTACATAGGATAATCAAAGTAGGTCCCTCTGAGGCGAATGCTGGGGAAAACTTAACGGAGGTGAAGGAATCAGTAACATCATTTATGTACCCAATGACAGCATAATACAGGTACTTTAGTTTCTAATTTTACAAACAGATTAGAAAACATTTATAAGGAAAATGAACATGAAGAAAGAATAAGTGTAGATAGGACCAAATATCTAGACCTTGATTCCTCATCACAGTACAGGTGGCCACTCCCCAACCACCTAAGAGAACAGACAACTACCTGAAGCCTGATTTCTAATATGAGTTCCCTGAGTTACAGAGGAACGCTGAGTATTGTTTTAGAATGACAAATCTAGTAGTCTACATCCTCTATTTTATATAAGTAATGGACACAAACCCATTTCCTAAAGAGGAAATGGGAAAAAATAAGCTTAAAGCATCTAGGTTAAAATGATTTTTTTAATTCATAAAAATGACTGAAATAGCACAAGCAAATTCAGGATCTCTGGTGTTATTACTTCACATTGAATTTAACTCACCTATGTTAATTTCCATTAGCATTTTAACTTGCAATTAAAGAGTTTTCTTCTTATGAAATACAAGCAGTTTAGTAACAAACTTTTGGTACTCACTAATGTCCATGTAGCTACACAAGTTTTTTATCTTACTTACTTTGTAAAATCCTATGAAAAAATCTCCCAAATTCACCTGAAATAAAAATGTGTCCCATATTGTAGGAAAGAGGAATTTCTTTCATATGACAAAAAGGAAATTCTATGCCAAAATTTGCTATTTAACTACATAATCTTCAAATTTAGAAACCTATTCTGTAAGAAAATAAAGCAATCACAGAAATGTTTATGTATTAATGGGAAAAAAAGTATATATCTGCTTCACAGAACAACTGCAAAGGCTCTCATGATTGCAATGCCAGTTTTATAACTTTTAATGGAATTCATTTACAAATTGCCCTACAGCCGGCACTGGCAGATATATTTATGGGCATACATAAAGTTATAGTAAACATATAGGAAGATTCTGTGGTGGCACTTTCTGTATGACTGGACATTAATATTTTAACGCCTTTTTTTACAAAATCACTAACTTCACATTTATTTTACCCAATTAAAATGGATTCTCCAAAAAAATAATTATTCTCCTCCCTTATTTGAAATCCATGAAGTTGAAATTCAATCATACATCCAAAATATAAACGGTCTTAGGAAGAAAATTAACATAGATTTTATGGGACTAATGGGTTTTCAAGTTAAAGAATGCTTGTGTATGTTTTGTTTTAAAACCTTGGTATAATGCCTTATGTTAGAAACCTAAGACTCAAAGCAAATTTTTGTTAAAAGCTTGTTATCTTCTGGAATCTCACAACAATCTATCTCAAAATCAATGTGTCCAGGCTGAGTGCTTTTTGCAAATCATTTCAAACTGAACTTTTGGCATCATCGTGCTTCTCTCAGTGGTCATCTCCTCACCAAGTCCTACTAATGTTTCCTCTGATGCTTCTCATTCTCATTGTCATCTCCCCAAAACAGGCCCTCTAGCTGAGCTTCAATCAAGGGCCCCTTTCCAATGTCACTTCCTCCATCCAGCCTTAGCCCATATATAGAACAATCACCATTTCTCTCTCTAATGTCACCAGAGATATGCAGAAGAAAACAGAATTGGATGAGATTGAAAGGATGCAAAATTAATCAAACTACTGCATTTACCCTCCCACCAAATTCCTTTATTGGGAGACTTATAGGAAATCACGAGAGGCATTCTTACCATAAACAGATAGAAGAGATGATTGACTTGAGATTCAAAATAATCTCAACAATATGTGCAACCAGGGAAAAACATTTTTCAAAGATGAAATTTCTCAAGGATAAATGCAAATTCTTGCATTTAGGTTTAAAAAATAACTTTCAAATTTGAAAACAGAATGACAGATAAACTCAATGTGACCCAACGATATGAAACATGACAACGCCTAAACCAAACTCACAATCAGGATCCCAATCACAGTGGCAAGGAGCTCACAAGCATACCTGTGTTCATCTCCAGGGACCGCACATTTACATAGATCTTGACAAATGCCCATGTTTCTATAGAAAGGAGATCAGGAGATTGAGAGGTCTAAAAACCACAATGTATCTAACATACCACATTAAGTACTAACCACATCTTGGAAATCTACCCAGTGTATGCAAGGGGAAAGAGAAAATATTTAAATTTAGCCAGAAAGGAGGATCAAAAAAAGGAATGAGGCTCTGATTAGTAAAGTAGGCTTAAGTAAAATCTTGAGGATCCTAAATGTTAGAGTTTAGATTTGATTCTATAGGCAGTAGGGAAGGACATGAGCTAAACTGTATTTAGGGTAAAGTTAGGGAAGAAGAAGGAAAATAAATTTTTTAGAAAATTTCTAGGAAAGTTAATCTAATGCTAATAAAACAATACAGGTAACAAATATCAACGACAGATTTGGATAAAAACTGCAGGATATTGCAAGCTCAAGAAACCTTCCTCAATAAGATAAACAAAAGGATATTTAAAAAAGGGAAAAAAATTGGCCAGCTGTCACAATAGAAGAAAAGAGGAATAGTCTCATACCATAAATGTCAAAAGTAATAGCCAGGAGAGAAAGAAAGAAAAGATTCTGGTAAGGCTCAGCATGGTATGGCTTCTAGGCCCCAATTTCACCCACTACAACAGACTGGAAAAAAAAAAAGTTAAAAAATCCTGAGAATTCTCACAAATACATCACTCCTTGTTCTTGAAAGAAGCAGACTCCTAACATAAATAGGAATCCTTGAGAAAAGTTAAAAACAAACAAAACCCCCTTAGAATAAAAGCCTCTACTCACCTTCAGAGGATCTCAGCAAGGGTAGAAAAGCCCCCAGGGTATATCATTTTTTAGGGCTCCACACTTAATAGAGAGGACAGCCCAAAGGGAACCCCACAGGAAAAGGGGAACCATTCTTGAAAGCTATTGAACAACAACACTGTATGGGCTACAGAGCTCCTTCCCTCCCACCCTGCCCTCCAGGCTTCAGGGAAGTGCATAGAACACCTCAGCCCTCACATTATACAGCCCACAAGGGGAGACAAACATATCAGAAAAAGGTGGCAGGAGTGTGAAAGAGAATCCAACCACAATTTTTCAGAGAAACAGCAGGGCAACTCTACAACCCTAGGGAAAAAAAGTTTCGTCTCAAATGTCACTCTATATAAGAACTTAATAAAAACATAAATTCAAGAAAGCTAGACTTCAAGGAATAAAAGACCATGAGATGAAAGAAGAGATAAAAATATAAATTGAAGACCAAAACAAACCCGTAGCAGTGCTGATAAATGTATTAGAGACATGTAAGGGATAGAAGAGGCACAGCTAAAATTCAATGAAGAGCTTTATAAGAATAACTTACGATTATTACACTAAATATAGAGGAAAATTAAAAAGAAAAAAAAAGTTAATGCAAACAGAAAACCAAGGTGTGGTAGGCAAGTACTGTGGCTAGACAGCTTCTAAGAGTGCCTGGAATGACCCAGCCTCCTGGTATCTGTGGCCTTGTGCAAACTACCCCCACTGAGGGTAGGCCAAACCTACTGATTTCCTTCTAATTAAAGAATACGGCAATGTGGATGGGATGTCACTGCCATGACTAGGTTACAAAGGATCATGTTTCTGTCTGGTTAGCAGATGCTCTCTACTGCCTTCCCAGCTTGCATGCTTTGATGAAGAAAACTGCCAGGGAGGCTCATGTGTCAACAGCTGGCAAGGAACTGAGACTGTCAGTACAACATCCTGTGGGGGAGCTGAATGTTGCCGACAACCACTGACTGTGCCTGGGAGCAGATCCCTCCCCAGTCCAACTTAGGATGAGACTGCAGACCCCGAACCACACCTTGACTGCTGCCTCTGAGAGACTGAAGCAGAGAACTCAGCTAAATCACTTTGGATTTTTGACCCACAGAAACTGTGAGATAATAGATGTGTACTGTTTTTAGCCACTAAATTTTGGGGTAATTTGTTATGTAGCAAACAACATCAAGTATCGAGCCTGTTTCAAAGTTCCAAGGATGACTGGTTTTTTTGAGTTAGAGAATTCAAAAAAGGAAAAAAACATTTTTAATGATAATTTGTTTTATCACATGAAGAACTGAACCTACAAATCATAGTATATTCATAGTACATCACAGAATAACATAGCATGTCATAGTATGTCACAGAATAACATAGTATATTCCATAAAGAACTAATAGAGAACAAACTATATTCAAGGTCTATCCTAAGTACATTACCAAATTCAAGGATAAAGAATTTATTTTTCTCAGATCCAAGCAGAAAAATCAAATCACCTAAGGCCGGATGGTTGTGAGGTGGGGGGCAGGGATGAAAATCAGGCTGGCCACAGACTTGCCAGAGCAACTTCAGTGCCATAAAATACTAATGCAATGCGTACAAAATTCTGAGGGAAAGAAAATGTGACCTGATAACTTTATATCACCCTAGATGTCATACACATTCCATGTCATACATATATGGCAACAAGCAGTCATTTCCAAACATGGTAAATATTGAGGATTCTTAGACAATTTGGCAATGAAATCTAGCCAACCAAAAGCAATGGCTCAAACAAAGAAAATAAGGAGAGCAGAAAATGTGGGTGGCACTGAATTTATGGTTACAGAGAAGAATATGGGCATTATAAATTTTGACAATGTAAAAATACAACTTAGAAAAGCTAAGACACGGGATGTGGTTAGGCATATTATAATTTCAAAGCAGGGAATCACCTTTCCAAAATTAGAATATGAAGTTTAAAAAAAAGCAATGACTTGGCTCATTTATAACTTTTATATGATTTTTTTCCCTAAGATTTGAGGCAAATTTAAAAGTAATACATTTTTTAGTCAAGGAAACTTTACCTGAATTTCAGGATATCTGTCAGTTTTGTTTTGTTTTTCTAAATTCAACTTTAAAATATAGTATATTTTATATAATCCATTCCACATATATTTACAGAGATACCTGTATTTGCAAATGTTGAGACTTAAAGTAATTTTGGGCGTTTCATCTTTTCTATATTCTCTACAGTACATAAATTGAGTACTTATAATTTGCATTAAAAGATTGATGTAATTTTTCAATAAAAGAAAAAAACTAACTATAAAATGCAGGGGGAAGTACATAATGAAAACCTGAATCGGGAAAGTCTCACTTACTATTGGAAAGATTTCTGACCTAGGCCAGTTAACCTTAAAGATTCCATCTAATGATAAGCTTCTAAGTCACAGAGCTGTCCCTAAATAAAAATCTTTGCTACATGAAAATCCGTATTTTCCATTATCTCAAGTCTAGACTTCTTTGCTTGGCTTTCAAATAGAACCAAAATGTGATGTGAAACCACAACTAGTCTTACATAATGAGGTTAATCTTCACTATCCCACAAATATCTTTTGCTATATTCAGCTTTTATGTTTTAACTCCTATTTGGGTTATCTTCTAAACAGGTAATTTAAATGTTACCAATGTATAGGCTATTTCTTCCCCAACACTTAGTAAGATAACTGAGTTAAAAAAAAAAAAAGGTAGCAATCTAACCTAGCTAAAAAAATCTATTTATAGCACAAAATTCTTCCTACACTAAAAATTTCAGGAAAGGATTCTTTTAGAATTTGTAAACATTCACAGACTTTTCTATATGAAAACTTACTTTTAAATTAATACTGCTTGTATTACTTGACATTAAGTATTTAATATTTAGGTATTAAATACTTTAATACTTAAAAACTTAAATACAACCTAAATGAATATAAAAATTTTAAAGTATTAGGTTAAATATATTTTGTTGAAAAAATTAAAAAGACAATTTTTTGTATTTTAAAAGTTAATAGTAAAATGGAAAGGTGATACAAATAAATCTGATTTGAAATATGTATTTAATTTTGATACAGTCTTCGCAACCATTTCACATTAGGCATTTTTAAAAGATAATTTTTTGTATTTATATAGGATGTTACAGTTTGCAAAGAGTGTTAACATTTATTTTATTTACCTCCAAAAATAACTTGACAATTATAATAATCTACAAAGTACTATGGGCATGTTCAAAAACTACAAACTACAAAAAGTTATTTTAAACTGTTGTGTAAGAAACACTTTATGAAATTTTATAGATATACCATAGAAACATTTGTCATAGTCCTCTTTTTAACAACAGAAAATTTTATTTGCAACTAAGCAGCTAAAACTTTGTTTTCTTATCAACCATGATTAAAATGTTTATATTCCTTGTTTTAATTTTCCAACACATTTAGAACAGAAGTTACAGTTCTGGATTTCCTCTTTAATAATAATTACAAAATCTAAAATTATTTTTAGTTGGCTTCTTGAATAAGATGTAAAACTTTTTTAATAAACAACGCTTAATGGTAAACTAACACTAATGGAAAGAGCAGCATAAGTCAATGTAAAGAGGAATATGGTTTAACTATATTCCTAAGAACAGGACTTCCATATATTTCTACAAGATGGAAATAAAGTAGATGTATTTACATATTTCATAAATATAATCTTCATTAAAACATTTGATATTACTTAGCTCTTAATCAGATATGTATGCTATCTTCAACACAGAAAGATAAAACTACTTCATATGTAATCAGTTTCAATTAAAGTCATTCCCAAAATATTCTTTTGATAAAACAAAATACAAAGCCATACAATGTTTTCATGCTTCAATTCACTCACGACAGGAAACTACTAGTATTAAGATGCTTTTAAAAAAACACTACAGAAGATGATTCGTATGCGCGCACCAGCACTACCCAACAGAACGTTCTGCAAAGATGGGAATGATGAATCTGCTTTACCCAAAATGTAGCCACAGGCCACATGCGGCTATTGAGCTTCTGAAATGTAGCTAGTGATAAGAAAAATTAAGTAACTAATGTGACTAGAAGCTACTATATTACACAGCACAAATCTATATCATAGCCTATTTAATATTTTAATATATATTAAATATCACAAATATCAAAATATTAAGTAGGAGATATTAAAATTAATATTTAAAACTTGAATTTGAAAAATAAAATGATTATGAATTAATGATAAAAAATAGGTTCTGGCAATTAATAATTGAGGTTTTTCCAATACCATAAGAAAAAAATGAGAAAACTCAATATAACTTCAAAGCTTAAAAAACATTGCATACCCAAAGGAGCAAAGTTTTATAGCATCCTTCAAATGGAATAAAAATTAACACACACACGCAATACACGCAAATCTTTTAAAAACACATCAATAATACCCCATGTGAATTTTCATATCTGATATAGAAATGTGCTTAAATATGAAAACATTTAAATATCTACACACAAAATAAACTCCGTATTTAACATTTACTCAAGGCCAAGTTTAGTTAACATTTTCAATAATGAAAAAAAACTTGCTCCCTCTTAAACGGTGAGAGCCTAACTACGATTATAAAGTAGAGCCCTCTGTACCAGAGACAGACTGTAAAGAGATGCAAAGCCCTCCGCAAGGCAAAGCTGGGAGCTCCTTAGGCTAGACAGCCGATAGCCAATGAGGCAGAAACTAGGAGAGGCAGAAACTAGTCTCACCAATCCAAAGATGCCAATAAAAGGCACTGACACCAAAAGAGAAAAATTTCAATATCACATCCTGAAAACACAGCCTCATGATGAGATCTGTTTTGCGTTTGGGCAGATGAGAGGAGGGAGCTGACCTAAAAGTGCATTAGAGGTGACTCCGACGAGACAGAAGACTGCCCGGAAAGAACTTGTGGATTCCCCACCAAGTAATTCTTGAAGATATGCGAAGGTTGGGCTGTTCTGGACAGGTCCTCTGACTTTAAAGCAAACCAAAACACCCAAAATGGATGTTTAATTAAACTATCAGCAGGCCATAAAATTGGGATGTTCTCATTTGCAATAAATAGTCAAAAGCAACTTGCTGCTGTCACACTAACAAAAAATGAAAAATAGAACCCCTCTCTTCAGCAGATTACCCCTCCCCCCAAAGATCTCATTAAATCAGTTCTACATGTGTTATGTTAAAACTGAACCCCTAGAGGGCAACTGAGCTTCAACTTTTACTTCACGATATACTTCAGTTTCTAAGCAGTTTATAGATACTATGACCTATTTCCCAATACCATGGAGCTTTTGCTTTAAAACAAATGGGAAATGAAAAGAAAGAAAACTGAGATATACCAGCCACTAATGAAAAATATAATTATGGAATATATTCTTTAACAGTGATAATTTAAAGATGAAGAAAATGGTATATTCTTATAGGCATATTCCTGAATAACACCATCATAAACGAATATTTGAATATTAACACTCTCAGTAGGAACTATGTAGCAGATAGGAAAGACATACTTAACAAGTCTATTTAATATAAATGCTCTGCATAACTTTACATTCATTAAATGACACTTTAAAATTTATAGGAAAAAAAGGTGAAGAATACAATCTCCATAACAATTAACCCTATATAAACCATCCAATATAATTCACTATAGACCATCCAATATAATCCACTATAGGAAAACCAATGTCCTTTCAAAGTCAAAAGTATGAAGAGGTTTCATGGCCAACTGCCCGTCAAGCTAACTCTACGTTATGAGGTAGAAAGAAGTGTTGATATTCAAACAGGCCCACTCAAAATACTGATGTAGCAAAAAATAAAAGTTACTGTATCATTGTGAAGGTGTAATAGCTGGCAGGGCCACTATCCTATACAAATCAATAATGGTATATTTGATTCAGGCTTTTTTTTTTAGTGAAACTCAGAATTGGGCACATACAAGTCGAATACATATATTCCAACAGAATGGGCTGAGATTTTAACTGGACCATATACAGGATTACAAAAATAACTTGATAATCTGATTAGTCATGTGGGTCTTTAAAAAATCCAAGCAAGTTTTTTAAGGGATCAACTCTCATATTTGTATCTATAACTCTATGTCTACTTGCTAACTGGAACAAAATTCTAACTCAATCCATAAATAGTTTTTGATTGTAACTGTGGCACCACAAAAGGCCTTCGTTCCCAGCAAACATGTCACCATCGCTCACACTGTCCTCAGCAGCAGACGCACTGTCCTGATGAGGGCAGAAACATGCACATGCTGGTTAAAGACCTTTCCTCCATATCACAGTAATTTTCTTCACTAAATTGTAACCTAATTATTCACATTACATCCTGTGGACTCAGGGATCTAAAATGATCACAAATCAATCTCTGCTCATTTAGATTGGACTCTATATATGAAATCTGATAAACCAAAGAATGTACTGATGGAACACAGGGAAGAGAGGCTGCTGAGGAGTGTGAAGCTGGCATGCCGTAAGGTTAGTACTTCTCAGAATAGGGAACAGGGACAGGGGGTGGTCAACAAATGTACAGATTAAAAAGGGGGGCAAGGTTTAAAACTGCAAGAGCATACTTGGCTTCATCATTTCCTAAGTTTGCTAAGAACCTCTCATCTAGTAGAAAAGAACTTGAAAGCTGGCCTAGATAATTTGGGGCTCAACTTCCAAGATGGAAGGGAAATAAAGGTTCAAGACATAGAAAACACACACAAACTAAGAAAAGCAGCAACATCACAAACAACAAAACCACCAACAAGTTTATATGGAGAGTGCTCTCTCTAGGTAGTGTAGTATGTAACTTTCAGATAAACAAAATGAGCTTAAGACAGGGGTAAAAGCCATAGGGCCCATTACCAATGCCAAGTGCTGTTTAAGTGGCAGTCTTCTGCCTTTGGCTAATCCATTCTTTCTCAACCTTGGCTGCATATCATCAGATCACCCTAGGAGCTTTATTAAAAAAAAAATCAGTACTTTTTTTTGTGGAGAGGAGCCTGAGCATTGGTATTTTTAAAAATATCCCCAGACGACTTTGATCTACAGCAAGGGTTGAGGACCATGGATCTAGTCGATGTGTCACAGATGAAACTGAAAGAACTTCAATTGTCAGGGCAGAGTAGAGGTCTTACCATAAGAATGTGATGGTTTGAACCGCAATATCTGAGTAGATCTGACTAGGGGAAATATGGAAGGAAAGGATAACAGAAGAAATTGCATGAAGCCTTTATCACTGAGGCACTGGGTAAACAGATCCACTCTGAAATCATGAGATACTAATGAAATTAAAGTTTCTTAATAAACTCAACCATATATAAGTCAACCAAATGGTCTCCTAAAGCCAAAATAACAGAAAAACAAACAACTCAGACTTTTCTGATAGTACATCAAAAAATATGGTTAGTCAAACCTTCAGGAAGATCAGAAATACAATTTTTCAAAAGTTTAAATTTCATGAGCTTCACATAAAATATATCCATGGGAGATAAATAGGATGTAACCTATGTTAAGTTTGCACCCTATACTGACACAATCTAGGATTCAGTCAATGTCTAGCTACCCTTCAAAGTGAGTTTCAAATTTCCAAGTATAGTCTTGACTCCTAGGATGGTCTAGTTCAGTTTGTGCAGGTGAGTGACGACAAAAGTTAAGCAATGGCTATCACTGCATTAATCTGTACTGAGTTGGAACAAAGTTGCTCCTACTGATCCAATAAAGGTATTTTCCATCACAATAAAGGGCTACTGTCTGTCTAGAAATGTCAGTCAGAAAAATCACCTAAGCTCAAGGATCCAACAGGCTTAGAAAGACAGCTATAACAGTGAGACAATATACTATTGAAGAGAGAACTAGGTTCTAATCATGTATTTGATATTAAACCATGGTTTGCCCTAAGGCTAGTCAATTACCTAATCTCTTACATAAAGGATATTGGAAAAGATGATATTTAAAGATTCTGCCCATCACTTAAATTCCATGCAAGACTTCATGCAAGATTTGGTTGCCTGGCAGTGTTACTATCTAAGGAGGTGCTGCACTATGGGAATAGTTTGTAATAAACACATGGCAAAGTTCAGAGAGTCAAAAAGAAGTTCAAATTGTGTGTATACCTGGAAATATTGTAGTAAAATAAAATATTGTAAGTCAAATCCAGGAAGACTAAAGCTTTGCTACCAGAGATATTTTAAATCCTCTGAATCCATATTCAGAGTTAATTTCAGGCTGTTCTTAAGTTTGGCCATTAAAACCAGTTTTAAGGTTATGGTGAAGAATCAAAGGGACAAAAAAAATTCAATGTGAACAGATTATTCATTCATGCTTTTGAAAAGGGTGTGGGTATTATGCTAGAATGCAGAGAAAAACTACTGGTGTTGATTAAGGGGAAAGAAGCAATGCAACACTGTGAACTCTCAGATTATGTGAACAGAAGTCAATTGTCTTTCCAGAGAATAAGCTGATGGTCAGCTATTTAGCCATTCTTAGACCAAAGGCAATTTTGCTTTAGCTTTGGGGACTTAAAATATTAGATTTAAAAATCTGACACATCTGACTAATCAATTTCTCTAGAAAAGGTAATACATGCCTAAGGAAACCTGTAAGAACAAAAAGACGATGTCACTGTTAGCTCCGTGTAAGATCTATGCTGCAGTTAATGCTCATCCTCACAAAGCAGCCTGACACTCCCTAATGCCAGGGGTTATGCTACAGCAGCCTGAGACAGGGGTGTCTGAGACAGGGGTGTCCCTTTAGCTCCAGCAAATGCACATCATTGCCTGTCACTTTAATGGACACCTTCTAGTCTTAAAAGAATGCAGAAAGCCAAAATTTAGAAAGCAAAGTTGTCAATTCATCTTGTGCTCTGCTGCAGAATTTATCTTCTTTTATTCTATCTGTATAGAGTGATTTTCTGGGAAGGGAGAGATGAAGACAGGAGAGAGGCAGGGAAAAAAGGAAAGACTTCAGATGCTTCTGATTTCTTATCAGAAAAATCTAAACTCCTGTTTCAGGTTTTCAAGGCACTCCAAATTCAGGCTTGATTCCCAGTCTTTTTGTCATTATCCCCCAAATGCACCACCAGTCTCCTGAGGTCAATCTCCTTACAGCTGCAGAGACAAACGAGGCGCATTCTGACTTGTGTGCCCTTAGTCCTGAGTCTGTGGTCTGACATGCTTTTTCAGCTTCCCTGTACTTTCCCAAACCACGAGCCATACCTCAAGGTCCAGTTCATTGCCCATGTTCTTCAGCAAGTCTCACCTAAGAATTCAACGGCTTTTCCTTTTTCTAAAGTAGCATATAGGTATTTTGTCATAAATTGTTTTATATGGTATAGTTCTATTTTGTGGATGCCTGGTTTGTCTCTTAGTGATCAGACAACAGGTTCTGAAGCAAGTCTCATACTTCTACAGTGCCTCTATAGTACTTCCTACAATGTTGAAGATGTAACAAGCATTCAATAAATATTTAATAAGAAGGTTATTAAAATTAAGTCTGTAAATTAAGAGCAACATAATGTTTTAATTTCTTAAGAAGCAAATGACTCAATCTTCTTTATATTCAATGAAAAATAATTGACAAATATAAGAAACACTAGAAAACTTAGGAAAAGAACAAATTTTAAAAATCACCAGTACTCCCAACACTTAGAAATAACTTGTTAACATTTCTTCTAGCTCTATTTCTTCATAGTATTAATCAAAATTTTAATTTAAATATTTCTGGTAACTATCTCCCCTATTGTATGTAGGCTCTGTAAGACCCAGGCCTGGATCTGTTTCTGTCACATTTACGTACGCAGTGAGAGGATGCATAGTGTGTGCAGTGCTTCGTGCATGTTAAGTGATCACACAAAATAGATGGAATTACTTAACTTGGTAAGCCCTTTCTGTAGTTTTAAAATTTATCTAATTAAACCAGGGGTAAGTACGTTTTTTTCAGTAAAGAGCCATATGGTGCATACTGAGCTATATGGTCTCTGTTGCAACTATTCAACTCTACCACTGCAGCATGAAAGCAGCCACAGGCAATCCATAAGTAAATGGTCATGGTTGTGTCCTAATAAACATAGTCAGGCAGCAGGCACGAGCTGACCATCAGGCTGTAGACAGCTAGACCCTGAATGAAAATAACCAGTGTCTTAAATCAGTAATGCATTTATTATGATCACAAATATGTGCATATTGTCTTTTCCTATACCATAATCAGACTCTGTTGACATACATTTCTGGCAATATTCCATATTAAATATAATGCTGCTGAGCATACTAATGCAAATTTTACTGAATATCTCCCATCATTTCCTTAAGATACATTCCTACCAGAAGAATTGCTATGTCAAGGAATACCACATTTATGAATTTTTGTTAATATTTAAAATACTCATACACCTCTTTCATGACATTGTGCTGATCTATAATTCTAGCCAGAAGTGTAAATACTGCTTCTCCAAAACCTCATCAGTGTTATAACCACCCATGTTTTCTTACCCACAAATACTTCAGCAGGCACATGATTAGAGTTCTGTACTTGTTTTTTTCATATTAAATAGCAGTTATATACAATGAAATAAATAAACCTTAACTATAGCACTCAATGAAACAAAAGTATACACCTGGTACAACACAAACCAACAAAAACAAAACATTAAGATCACTCCACTAAGTTTCTTTAGTGTCCCTTTCCAATCAACACCTGTCCCACTCCCACCCCAATGGTGCGTGCAAACATTGTTTGGATTGGTCTAGCCTATTCTAGAATGCCATATAAATGTTGCCTGTTCTAGAACATGTTTTTTTAAAGCATGTATCCTTTTATATTTCACTCCTAATAAAGTTTTGAGATTCATCTCTGTTGTTGTGTACAATAGCTTGTTCAATGTTACTGCTGAACAGTATCCCTTCTGCTTTTGAGAGATCCTGGGCTATTTTCAATCTTTGGCTACTATGACTAAGCTACTCTAAGTATTATTGTACAGAAATGATTCATTTCTCCTGGGTAGAATTCCTGGGTCACTGGGCAGGTATGTGTAAAGTAAATGCTTTCCGTGTTTTAACTGTAGCTCTTCCGGTAGGTATGCAATTCCGATTACAAGAAGGTTATCCCTATGATATACTACAGGGCCCTGAGGTTCTGTTCATTTTCTATTTATTTTTTCCCTCTGTTTCTTTGGAGTGGATATTTCTACTGAACTATCTTTGGGTTTATTCCTCTATCAATTCCATTCTGAAGTTTTTATGTCAGATATTATATTTTTCAGTTACAGAATTTTGATTTGGGCCTTTTTTATTGTTTCAAATTCTGTTAAGATTTCCTATTTATTCATCACAACCATATTTTCCTTTATATTCTTAAGCAATACTCAACTGATTCAAAATCCAATACTCAACTGATTCAAAATCCTTGTCTGATAATTCCAACATCTTAGTTACCTTGAAATTAGTCTCTGTTGATTTGAGAATGGATGTTTTCCTGCGTCTGTGTACACTGAATAATTTGGCACTGTATTATGAACACTATGAATGATATCATGTAAAAAGTTTGGTTTTTGTTGTTTCTCTAAGAATATGTTTTTTCTTTTTCATTTAAGCAGTCAAGCTTCTTTGCTCAACTCAACCTGCAGAACTCTGTCTCCCTACAATGCATAGTGGGTAGCAGCTCAAATTTTCATTCAGTTCCTTTTGACTTAACTGAGCTGCTTGGAATCTGCCCCATATGTAGTTCAGTACTGAGCCATAGACATAGGCAGAGTTTATACAGAGAATATGAGGCTTCTCTTCTCTGGCCTTCTCCTTATTGGGTTTTATGCTCTTTCCCTCTTCTCACTCCACTATACACAAATACAAACTTTCCAGATCAAAGGCTATTTTCTTTCAGTCAATGTTGGCCACCCACACTACAGGATGGAGACTCACCTAGTGCTATTCCCTTCTTTCAATGTGACTCCCCTCTGATTTCCATTTGCTTTTATTTACTTTACAATGCCTTCAGGTAGTTTTTTTTAATTTGTTCATTGTTTATAGTTGTTTTCTTCAGAAGGACAGGTGTGGTGAGAGCTATTAGGCTATGCCAGAAGCTGAACTTCTCCATTATGAATGTTTAAATCATATCAAGTTTGTAAGCTTCTTACAGTACTGTGGGGTGTGATCTGCAATTAACCCACTGAAAGTGAGGCCAGATATTTTTCATGTTTAATAATATGTAACTTACCAGAAAGAAACTTTTGTGTCCTCTGCTAATCTAATTTTTTGAATGTATATTCACCAGTTCCTGATAGTTGTCTTTATACATTAAGGATAGCAAACTTTTTTGACATTTGTTACAAATATGTTTTCCTAGCTTGTGATCTATTATGTTTACAGTATGTGACATACAGAAAATTTTATTTTCTATATTTTATAGCTTTTGTATTATAAAATAGAACACTTGATTCTTTATAGTTTTATCTTTTAAAGAAAGATATATTCATTACAGAGAATTTTTTTAAAAACTATGAAAATAAAAATCATCCATGATCCACCTTCTTTTTCCCATTTCCTTTTATGGCTTTTTAAAAAACATGGGTATACTTTCCATCACCTGGAAGTTTGTTTAACATTATCAGCAGAAGTTGAAATTATACACATTGTATGACCCAGAAATCCCATTTCTAGATATATAACCCAACAGAAATGAATACACATAGGTACCAAAGGACATGAACAAGAATGTTATTACAGAGGCATTCTTTGCATGAAAACTGTAAGTGACCTAAATATCCATCATAGTAGCATGGATGAATAAACTGTAGCACATTTATATAATGGTATTATATGGCAATGGAAATGAGAGAACTGTCACTACATCAAAACACAGATGAATCTAATAAACCATGTTGAGTAAAGAAGCCAGACACAAAAGATCACACACCATATGATTCCAAGTAATAAACAGGCAAATGAATCTATGCAGTTTGCAAATAAAATGGTGGTTACCTTTGGAGAGAAGGAAAAGGGAAGTGGTTGGGAGGGAGTCGAAAGAAGACTGGCTTCTGGGAATTTCTATTTCTTGACCTTAGTAGTGGTTACACAGGTATGTTCACTGTCACAATTCATCAAGCTATAGACTTATAATTTGTCTATGTAGGATATAAAATCTTCATTTAAATAAAGTATTATTTTCATTTTGGAGAATATGAAAAAACTATGCATAGGAAAAGAAATAACCTATGATCTACCTGCTTCCTCCCATATTTCCAGATAGTTATTATTAAGTTTTGTATAAATTTCTTTTTTTGTTCATACATCTATAATTTTGTTAGAATTATACCAAGTATGATTTTACATCATGTTTTTTTACTTAGCATAACATGTTCACATTTGTTAATGATCCCTCATAAAATCAACTATTACCATATATTTTACTGAATGATCTTTCATAAGATAAAAGGTAATGAAAATCAAAAAAGGAGTTTCAATTTCAGTAAAAATTAAATTCAAGGAAGTAGATACTGTTAGTTATAAAAATAAGACATTTAAGCCCAATATATAACTCAAATTATTATGCTGTGTGGGTATGACTGCCTTTTAATGAGAAAATGTTCTGTAGTTTGTACATGGAGGGCTATAGCCCCAAAAAGAGTACTATAGAAAATAATATTAGAAATGTTCTCAGAAATGAAATAAAAATTTTAAATTGCTTAAGATACAGAGAGGAAATAACTTTTCATTCTTGGTGAAGTCTGAGATAACTAACACAGAGTACAAACAATCCAGCAATGGAAAAAGTAGTAGCTAGAAATAAACCAGCATATGGGCAAGAAAGGACCAACACTAGGCAAAGCGTATCATCACTTACCAAATCTACCACTCAGGACAGATAATTGATCTAATAACACTCTCTTTATGATCCCATTCACAGTGTGCTAGGCAGCCACTCCCAATTGATTATAAGGTTGGCACAGATGAACTAACTATATTCACCATCTTTGCCACAGTCAACTGGTATGTTAATGGAAAGAGTGGTAGGCTGGGAATTAAGATATCTGGATTCTAATATCAACATGACAGATTAACAAGTCATGTGATACTAAATAGGTAATTTAGTATCTTTATTGTGGCATGAGACTGTGGCCTTATATTCCCCACTGTACCTAGCACTGCATGTATTACACATGGGGAGGACTCAAGTTTGCTGAATTAACAAATCAGTGTAGTTATGACTGGTTCGGGAAGGATAGTTTTAATCTATCACCGTCCAATTTGAAAATGTGTACCACACATAACTAAGAAAACTTGCACTGTTTACACAAAAATATTAGAAAAATACCAGAATGAATAAGCATTCTACTCCTCCCATTTCCCTTTAAAAGAGTGATTACCACTGTTTAATGTGATGGTTTCAAAGTTAGATGTCTAATATACACCTCAATGTTAACATGTCCAAAACTAAACTCCTGATCCATTAATCATCAAAAAATAAAATAAAATGATAAAACTTCTTCACACAGTCTTCCTCCTCTCTGTTAACTACAATTCCATCCCTTTTAATTATTCAGGACAAATAAATAAGGAGTCATCTTTTTCTCTGTTGCCCCTATCTTCAAAATACATATTGTATGTGCTCATTCTCATCATCTCCATTGCTCCATCCTTCTAATCCACCATCATCTGTCACTTGGATTATCACAACTACATCATTAACCAGTGTCCCTGATTCTGCCCTTGGCCCCTACTCCATCTATTCTTAACTGTCTTGCAAATGAGTTTCAGCTCCAGGCAAATTCGCTATAGATTCACTGTGACCAAAGAAATTTACAGCAAAGGGTTCTTGGGGTGAAAAGGTTATACCCAACTTTATTTCCAGGTGGCAGGTCAGTCACTAAAATCCCGTTCACTCAGATCGAGTCTGTGTTACCACTGCTGCTTCGGATGCAGCAAGCCAGTCTCTACCTCTGGGCCTCTCTACACAGCCGTCCCGCACAGCCGTCCTCCTGGCCTCTGTCCTCTGGCGATGCCACCACTCCAGCCCTCCGCTCCGCTCTCCTACAGCCTTGCAGCCCTGCCACCCAGTCTCCTGCAGGCACTGGGCGGAATTCCTTATATTAACACAATAATGGCTTATTGCCTAAAGGTATGGAAGCAGTAGCATAGCAACAGGCCAGTTACATTTACGTTCAGTGAGGATCCTGGCCATAGGAACCCCACTTTATCCACACTAACACAGCAGTAAGGACACTATTAAATAGGACATCAGACCATGTCTCACTCCACTGCTCTAAGCCATCAATGTCCTTCCATTTCTCCCCTTAGAACCTACAAATCCTCAGTACTTACAAGACCCTAAATGATTCTGCCCCCATCATGTTGCTGAACTCCTCCCTTTCCATTCTTCTCTGTCATTCCACCCTAACTAGTGACCTTTCTGGTGTTCCTCAAACATGCTAGCTTCAGCTAGTGCTTCAGGGGCTTTGTTCATTCTGTTCAAATCATTCTTCCAGAGATATCTGCACATCTCACTCCTTCACCTCCTTAAAGAATTTTGTCTAAATGTCACTTTTTAGCGAGGCCTACACTGACCACCTATTAAATATCCAGCCCCATTTTAACACCAGCACTCCCCAATGCCCTTACTCAACTTTTTCTCCAAATCACTTATATTTACTTATAACTTACAATGATTAGCTCCCTCCTTCACTGAAATGTAAGATCTGTAATGGCAGATTTTTTTCTGTTTCATTCGCTGTCCATCTCTGATGAACATCTCTAATAGTGACTGGCACACAGCAATACTCAATAAGTATTTTTGAATGACTATGCTCAATTTAACTAGAAGGTTTCATTCAAGTGCCTAAGGAAATGTGAAAATTGTTTTTCCTTTGTATGTACATTTTTATGGACGTAATAATTGACTTAATACTGAAAGATATGCAAATAGGATTACCAACTGCTAACACATTGGAGACAACCAATATATTAAAATATGATGCTGCATAAACTTGCGGGTCTCACAGTAAAATTTCTATCACATTTGTTTAAGTGAATATTCTAAAAAACTTGAGTAAATCACAAGAAATCATTACTATTTAGAACTACTTCTTTCTGATTTAGGATTTACTCTATATTTTGCAGCCCTCAAAAAAGTAAACCACAAAAATGAACTAGAAGAGGAGATACAAACTAGGCTGCAACTGTAACATCTGATTTAAAATTTGCTTCATAAAAACGATACATTGTTTTCATATGACTTTGTAAATGTAAGAAAGTTATGCATAATACAATAAAATACTGCTTTTATCTGTTTCATACATTACAGTGTGAAACAAATTCTAGCTCCCCCAAAAAAGAACTGGTTATTTTTTTATACGGCTCTAAATCTACCAGTCTAACACATTCCAAGGTTTTGTACAAACCAAATTTCCCCCTTTTATTATTTTCCCAACAGACACACAAGATTCCTGTAAGAATATGTTTCAGTCAAAATATAATTATTTGTGAGTATTTGCAAAGTTTACCAGTCACAGGCTCTGATTATCTGGAAAGAATGCCAATTACAACTCAAGGATCATCAGGCTGCTTAACTGAAGTGTGATTTTGTACTAAGATTTTATATACAAGGGCACATACTGCTTAAAGACTATAGTTAATTTTGGATTAATTTCTCATAAGATGAAAGGATTTAAGTCTATTATGGCAAAATAATTGAAAATTGATGTCTAGGAAAACTAGGAAAGTGATAAATACTTGTTAATGAAGTATTGAAGGAACACTTGTAACTCCTATTTTATATTAACAATATGTATCCATTTTAACAATATTTCTAAGTTTCAAGACGTGTAATTTTTTGCTTTTCTGTTCAAATGTAGACGTTTCACACTTACATCTTCAAAGATGAGTTGCATAAATTAGTTGTTTAAAATCTATCTGCCCTGACAAAATTTCCTACTACTTTAGTCATTTAAAGATTTAACTTACTTCTAAAACTAAAATATACTGCACCTTTCTCTGTGAGAAGAAAACTAGCCATTTTATTCATGAGTATTTATGTCCAATTATACATAATTTCATTATAAAATTGCCCTGTTATTCATAAATAAGAAAATCATAAGCCAGTTACGTCCTACAACAGACATATGAATTAACAAATGTAACTGAGACCCACTAAACCATGGGTAATGGCCATTATATACTTTGTTCAGTTGTTTTAAAAATAATTCAGCTGTATTTGTGATTGGTACAGATCTATTACTCCTGATGCCACTGGCATAACATCAGGCTCAATAGGCATACACAAATACTTAATGGCTAATTAACTTTATTGTGTCCCTGTGCAGAAAAGAGTTAGCATGGAAAACCTGCTATGCTATCCCTTAAAAAGCCCTGCTTGCAAGGGTGGCTCTTACTTGGCATCTAAGAACGTGCATTTTGGGAGTGTTCCCACCATTCCCTAATTGGTAAGAGCAGCTCACTGTGCCTAAACTGTTTGTGCAAACCATATGGTTTATGCTGACCACCTGTTTTCCTTCAGGGAGTCTAAAATTTTGGTACATGTGACCCGCACAGGCTATCCATGTGACCAATTCCCAATAAAGGAGAGGACTGAGTCTCTAAGAGTTTGCCTGGTAGACAACACCTCACATGTATTGTCACAATTCAGTGCTGCAGTTGGAATTAAGCGCATCCTGAGTGACTCTACTGGGAGAGGACTCTTGGAGGCTTGCGCCTGGTGTCCTCTGGACCTCACTCCATGTGCCTCTTCCCTTTGCCGGTTTTGCTTGTATCCTTTTGCTGTAATAAATTTTAGCCAGAAGTATGACTACATGCTGAAGGCTGGAGTCCTCCCAACAAATCACCAAACCTAGGGGCGATCTTGAGGACCCCCAACAGAGTCCAGTATAGGTCCAAAGAAGAAGAACTGTGCCTTATTTCTCTTTATATTTCTTAGAGTGTGTAACATATATCTTGTACATAACAGATATTCATCATATTTGATGATTTTACATTTATTCTCCTAACATACCAGTCTGAACATGTGTTGTGTCTCTACTTCAATGTTAGTTAACATTGGTGAGCTGGTTAAATGACAAAAATATATGCAATAACAACGGCACAATTCAAACAAAATGAAAGTTTTTTGGCAGGTTCAAGCCACACAGTTGGATAGAAGATTGATTACTTTGACTATTTGCAGTCTGTAGCCCTCCAATTTGTTGTAATGACATTTTGGTAGTTCTCTGTCTGCAAACAGCCTAAAGAATACCCCAAGCATTCTTAATGTGACTTTGATTTTTGTTAATTCATGTATCTCTGGAATTTAGCAAAATGTGCCATACTTCAGTTGTGAGTGACTGACAGAAGAGGACAGGCATTTTATGAGCTTCTGTGTTATTTAACCACAGCTCTGCCATGTTTCAAAGAATCAAACAATCCATGCTTCTTTATATTTTATATAATGCCTTTGGAACTAATCCCCCCTTATTGGCCAAAAAGTGGTAAAGACTGCAATAGAAGATGCTGAATCAAAAGAAACATTAAAATAAAGTAAAAGAAGGCCCCAGGGATGAAAGGGGTCAGTGTATAAGAGAATATTTCTAGGTGAAAGAAAGTTCCAGGTCAACTGTGATTGTGACAGAGTCATTTTTTGGTCTTGATCTGCCATAGCAAAAGAACTAAAGGTTCTTATCATTTTTAAAGCAAACTTCATTTTTCAACATAGAAACTTTGTATTAAATGTCAATTATGCAATTCAAAAAATTATGCAAAGAAATGTAATGAAAAGAGCAAATTAGTGACTCTTCCTCCCATGGAGACTATTTCCAGAAGAAAAAATTATATTACTGTAAAACATACTTTACCAATATATATGACAAATAGTATTTTTAGAAAAATTACTAACACAGAAATATAAATCATCAAATTAGCTGAGTCAAACACATGGAAAAAGTTATGTAGTGGAAAGTAACCTCTAGAGGTCATCGAACCATCTTCCTAAAACACCTCAAATCGGTAACTCTGAAATCCAAGAAGGATCGATTCTACCATCAGTTTTGGTGAAAGAGGATTTCTATTTTGGCTTTTGGGAGGTCGGGAAAGAAGGGGGAATAAGAAGACTGATTGGCCATTAATTTCCCTTCAGTTCCATTCCCTATGTACTCAGATTCACAGTGCTAATGTCTCCAAATATACTCTGGTTATTTATCTTAGTGGTTCCATTCACTGCCAATGTATCACTGGCAAAATAATAATATAAAGTTGAGTTTTCTATCTAAATCAATTGTTCAGTTGCTTTTCTTTTGGCATATGCTCTTCCAACTGAGTTTATAATGATGTCAAAGTTTATGTAATAGTAAGATCAGAATTCTCAATTCTGTAATCTCTAAGAGAAGCCACTTTACTTAACAGATCAAAGTTGTTTCAAAAAAAAAGGTGATGAACACTATTTTTCTTTTCAAAAAGAAACAATAAAGTATATCTATTTTATAAACACAAAGATTCTCAAGTTGACACCAGTTTAACACCAAGTGCTTGTCACCCAAAAGCTGAGGTTTTTCTGGCTTTAGGTTATGCTGATTATATTGAAAGGGCAAAGTTACTATGGCTTTATAGAAATTTGCTGTAGATAAGAATCATGTAACTGTAGATGAAAGTTAAATTTTAGAAATATTAGGGTATATAAAAAACATTCTAATAATATCCACTACTTAACAAACCTGAATGTGTTTAAACATAAGGAGACATGTGCAACGTACACTAAATCAGTGGATAGTAAAGGCCAATAGTGTACATGGAGGCTGGTTAAAAATTATAATGTAGAGAGAACTGGTAAGAATATAGCAACCTGGCTGAAATTGATATTCATTAGGGTACTCTTCACATCAATAGGGAGCATTTGGACTCTGTGGGCTTTATCAGTGTCCCAGCTGGTAATGGTTGAAGGTTAATGCCTTACCCCATTCTGTTCAATTTTCTATCCTAATTAGCCCTCCAAATCTATAGCTGTGAGCACCAAGTGTCTGTGCTCAAAAGAAACTAATTAATGCTAGCAAATTAGATCAAGTCCAAAGATCCAACAGCCAAACTCTTAGTTAAATGCTCCTTGTTAATAGGAAGCGTAGCTGTCAATAACTGCTGTCGGTGACTATAATGAGGCATCTTTCTTTCACTGAAAGTGATTTCATTTCTCTTTGTCCTTGGAAAAGCTGTTCCATTTCCTTCACAAATCTAAGTTGCTGGCAGTCTGACCCAATTCTTATGATCAGCTGGGTTGAAATGACATGAAAAAAAAAATCAAACAGAATCATGTTTCCTACATAATCATGTTTCAGACATTTAGCAGAAAAGTCAGATCACTTATTAAAATTCCTGTATCTTGATCCAAGAACTATACAATTAGCATGATAATGATTTTATATAAAATCCTATATGTAATAAAGCAATGACTATAAATGGTAAATAAACTATAATGGAAGTGCCCTTATGCAAATTACATCTTACTGTTCAGTTTAAATCTAGTGGTTCTCCTGCTGCATGGGCAATATACATGACTGACCCAAGGTGTGTTCTTTCCTAACTCAACACGGTTCGACAAGGAGAACACTAAGAATTATTCTTTTACAAAATCATCAATTTTAGATTCTAAAATCTGGATTTGGACCATATGGTCTAAAAAAAATCAATATGGTTATCTATAAAAAATTCAAATATTCCAAATCAATTGTTTTAACATGCTCTAATAGGGACAAATGTACCGAAATAACCCAAATGTATCTCAAATTTTAAGATGCTTTCAGTCTTCAGAATATTTTAGGTATATTAAAAAAACAAAACAACCAAGCCAACATCCTAAACATCTGAACCTTTGATAAAGAAGTGAAAATTAAATATTTTTTCTGTACCATTACATAGTAGTTGTGCAACACAAATAAATATTTTAAAGTTATACTCTACATCTTTCATTTCAAAAACCAAAAACAAGTTTGACTAAGAATAAGCAAATGCAGTTATGAAACCCAATCATTCTGCATTTTCATCTGAATCATGTGAGTAAAATCTCAACATATAACTGAGTTAGCAAGCTTCTTTTTATTGTAGATATAGGAATAACATGTCATAAAACAACATAAATACAACTGATACGTCTAACTTTGGACCAATATATCAGTAATAAGTAAATTTTCCTGGTAGTGGAAAGTTAGCTCTGGGACTTTATTACCCATTTTAAATTTTTATCCTCCCTCACCTGAATCAGCATATATATCTTTTAGTTCAATGAGGCAGGTGGAGGATTATCTCTTGAGACTATCAGCATGACACCTGCCAATGCCATATGTGCACTGAACCCTGTCTGCAGGTGCCAATGGGTTAATTTCTCCTGACACCTGAGGGGTGGGGGTTGTGGAAGGAAGGTGCTCTGATTAAACAACTAATTCACAGCAAAAGCAAGAGTATTACCATAGAATAATATTCCTAAATTACTGGTTATTAATAAATGTATTTATGGATACATGTAATTTAAATGTAAGTTATGAATGGATTAAAATTAATACAGGTCATAAACAGTCATTTAAGAAACAGAAATGACTATCACATAATGTTAGTTCTGAGGAACTACCCTTCTTTTTCTGCCTCCATCCATTGATCACAAAGGAGACAGCACCAATTTCTGAGCAGAGAGCATCAGAGGGACAGAAGTGTTCCTAGTATCCAAACCTTATTGACATGGCCTTGAAACTACAGTTGTTGATATACAGCCTGGCTCCCCTATAAAAAAACCTGCAATGCAACTGCAGCCAAGCCCATCCTCCTAAGAATTGTTATGGTCCTTCGATGAGGAAGACTATAGGGGAACGTGAAGAAGAGGAGCCAGGAAAATAGTCAACATCAGGAAAATCTGACTACGACTTCTTTAATGGCAGTTCCAGCAGGTAAATTTCTTTAAAAAGACATTTGCACGGTAATACTGCCATCTTCTTTTCGAACTACCCATCCTTTATAGCTTCATTTTTCACATTTCACAGCTTTGTTTACATTTTACACGATAATGTTACATATTAATCAATGATATATCTCTATATTTATAGAATACAGGAGTATTCCATGTTAAAAACGTTTTCCAAAGAAAACATGCATACATGGTACCTAGTACATGCATTTACATAATTATCTTCCACTTAGAAATGTAAAATACAGGAAAAAACACATTCAATGTAAATGCTACTGGGATTCATTAGCAATTCAGTAACAGACAATGACAACAACAAAAATAATCTTAAAATATATAGCTATATTTGTCACCAGAAAAATAAAATCATAGCAAAGAAAGCAGACCATCCAAATACTAACTAAAGGCAAAGAATAAAACACCTAGTATATAAAGAATGGAAGAGGAAGAATAAGAAGGGAGAGAAATAAAGACACATCAGACGGTGTTTACAATAACTTAACAAGAAAGTTAAGTTAGATGGTTAGATAGTTAAGAAGCAACCCCTGAACCTTTGGTAACCAGGAATCTAAAGCCAGCAATGGCAATAAGTACATATCTATCAATAATCACGCTAAATGTAAATGGACTGAATGCACCAATCAAAAGCCACAGAGTAACAGAATGGATAAAAAAGCAAGACCCATCTATATGCTGCTTACAAGAGACTCACCTCAAACCCAAAGATATACAAAGACTAAAAGTGAAGGGATGGAAAAAGATATTTCATGCAAACAACAAGGAGAAAAAAGCAGGTGTGGCAGTACTTGTATCAGACAAAACAGACTTCAAAATGAAAAAAGTAGCAAGAGATAAAGAAGGACATTACATAATGATAAAGGGGTCAGTCCAACAAGAAGATATAACCATTATAAATACATATGCACCCAAAACAGGAGCGCCAGCATATGTGAAAGAAATACTATCAGAATTAAAGAAGGAAATAGACAGCAATGCATTCATTGGAGGAGACTTCAACACACCACTCACTCCAAAGGACAATCAACCAGACAGAGAATAAGACACAGAGGCACTGAACAACACACTAAAATAGATGGACCTAACAGACATCTACAGAACTCTGCACCCAAAAGCAGTAGGATACACATTCTTCTCAAGTGCACATGGAACATTTTCCAGAATAGACCACATACTAGGCCACAAAAAGAACCTCAGTAAATTCAAAAATACTGAAAACCTACCAACCAACTTCTCGGATCACAAAGGTATAAAACTAGAAATAAATTGTACAAAGAAAACAAAAAGGCTCACAAATACATGGAGACTTAACAACATTCTCCTAATTAATCAATGGGTTAATGACCAAATCAAAACAGAAATCAAAGAATATATGGAGACTAATGACAACAACAACACAAAGCCACAACTTCTGTGGGACGCAGCAAAGGCAGTTCTAAGAGGAAAGTATATTGCAGTCCAGGCCTATTTAAAGAAGGAAGAACATTCCCAAATGAATAGTCTAAAGACACAATTACTGAAATTGGAAAAAGAAGAACAAATGAGGCCCAAAGTCACCAGAAGGAGGGACATAATAAAATCAGAGAAGAAATAAATAAAATTGAGAAGAATAAAACAATAGAAAAAATCAATGAAACCAAGAGCTGGTTCTTTGAAAAAATAAACAAAATAGATAAACCCCTAGCCAGATTCATTAAGACAAAAAGAGAACCTACACACATAAACAGAATCAGAAATGAGAAAGGAAAAATCACGACGGATCCCACAGAAATACAAAGAATTATAAGAGAATATTATGAGAATCTATATGCTAACAAGCTGGAAAACATAGAAGAAATGGACGACTTCTGAGAAAAATACAACCTTCCAAGACTGACCAAGCAAGAAACAGAAAAACTAAACACACCAATCACCAGCAATGAAATTGAATCGGTAATCAAAAAACTACACAAGAACAAAACCCCCGGACCTGATGGATTCACCTCTGAATTCTACCAGATATATAGAGAAGAAATAACACCCATTCTCCTTAAAGTTTTCCAAAAAACAGAAGAGGAGGGAATACTTCCAAACTCATTCTATGAAGCCAGCATCACTCTAATACCAAAACCAGGCAAAGATCCCACAAAAAAAGAAAATTACAGACCAATATCTCTGATGAACATAGATGCAAAAATACTCAACAAAATATTAGCAAACCGAATTCAAAAATAACATCAAGAGGATCCTACACCATGATCAAGTGGGATTCATCCCAGGGATGCAAGGATGGTACAACATTTGAAAATCCATCAACATCATCCACATCAACAAAAAGAAGAACAAAAACCACATAACCATCTCCATAGATGCTGAAAAAGCATTTGACAAAATTCAGCATCCATTCATGATTAAAACTCTCAACAAAATGGGTATAGAGGGCAAGTACCTCAACAACATAAAGACCATATATGACAAACCCACAGCTAACATCATACTTAACAGCGAAAAGCTGAAAGCTTTTCATCTAAGATCGGGAACAAGACAGGATGCCCACTCTCTCCACTGTTATTCAACATAGTACTGGAGGTCCTAGCCATGGCAATCAGACAAAACAAAGACATACAAGCATCCAGATTGGTAAAGAAGAAGTCAAATTGTCACTATTTGCAGATGACATGTTACTGTACATAAAAACCCTAAAGACTCCACTCCGAAACTACTAGAACTAATATCTGAATTCAGCAAAGTTGCAGGATACAAAATTAACACACAGAAATCTGTTGCTTTCCTATACACTAATGATGAACTAACAGAAAGAGAAATCAGAAAAACAATTCCATTCACAATTGCATCAAAAAGAATAAAATACCTAGGAATAAACCTAACGAAGGAAGTGAAAGACCTGTACTCTGAAAACTACAAGACACTCCTAAGAGAAATTAAAGAGGACACTAACAAATGGAAATGCATCCCATGCTCTTGGCTAGGAAGAATAAATATTGTCAAAATGGCTATACTACCTAAAGCAATCTACAGATTCAATGCAATCCCTATCAAACTACCAACAGCTTTCTTCAATGAACTGGAACAAATAATTCTAAAATTCATATGGAACCACAAAAGACCCCGAATAGCCAAAGCAAACCTGAGAAGGAGGAATAAAACAGGGGGAATTACACTCCCTGACTTCAAGCTCTACTACAAAGCCACAGTAATCAAGACAATTTGGTATTGGCACAAAAACAGACCCACAGACCAGTGGAACAGAATAGAAAATCCAAACATTAACCCAAACATATACAGTCAATTAATATTTGATAAAGGAGCCTTGGATGTACAGTGAGATGACAGCCTCTTCAGCAGCTGGTGTTGGAAAAACTGGACAGCTACATGTAAGAGAATGAAATTGGACTACTGTCTAGCCCCACACACAAAGGTAAACTCAAGGTGGATCAAAGACCAGAATGTAAGTCATGAAAGCATAAAACTCTTAGAAAAAAACATAGGCAAAAATCTCTTGGACATAAGCATGACCAACTTCTTCATGAACATATCTCCCCGGGCAAGGGAAACAAAAGCAAAAATGAACAAGTGGGACTATATCAGGCTGAAAAGCTTCTGTATAGCAAAGGACACCATCAGTAGAACAAAAAGACATCCTACAGTATGGGAGAATATATTTATAAATGACGTTAAGGGGTTGACATCCAAAATATATAAAGAACTCATGCACCTCAAAAACCAAAAAGCAAATAATCCAATTAAGAAATGGGCAGAGGACATGAATAGACACTTCTCTAAAGAAGAAATTCAGATGGCCAACAGGCACATGAAAAGATGCTCCACATCGCTAATCATCAGAGAAATGCAGATTAAAACCACAATGAGATATCACCTCACACCAGTGAGGATGGCCAACATCCAAAACACAAACAACAACAAATGTTGGCGAGGATGTGGAGAAAAGGGAACCCTCCTACACTGCTGGTGGGAATGCAAATTAGTTCAACCATTGTGGAAAGCAGTATGGAGGTTCCTCAAAAAACTCAAAATAGAAATACCATTTGACCCAGGAATTCCACTCCTAAGAATTTACCCTAAGACTGCGGGAGCCCAGTTTGAAAAAGACATGTGTACCCCTATGTTTGTCGCAGCACTATTTACGGTAGCCAAGAGGTGGAGGCAACCTAGGTGTCCATCAGTAGATGAATGGATGGGAAAGATGTGGTACATGTACACAATGGAATACTATTCAGCCATGGGAGGAAAACAAATCCTACCATTTGCAGCAACGTGGATGGAGCTGGAGGATATTGTGCTCAAAGAAATAAGCCAGGCCGAAAAAGACAGGTATCAAATAATTTCACTCATATGTGGAGTATAAGAACAAAGAAAAAAACTGAAGGAACAAAACAGCAGCAGACTCACAGAACCCAAGAATGGACTAATAGTTACCAAAGGGAAAGGGACTGGGGAGGGTGGGTGGGAAGGGAGGGATAAGGGGAAAAAGGGGCATTACAATTAGCAGACGTAAGGTTGGGGGGGCATGGGGAGGGCTGTACAACTCAGAGAAGACAAGTAGTGATTCTATAGCATCTCACTACGCTGATGGACAGTGACTGTAATGGGGTTGGTGGGGGGGAGCTGATGAAGGGGGTAGTTTAATAACCATAATATTGCACATGTAACTGTAGATTGATACCAAAATAAATTATAAAAATAAATAAAAATATATATATAGCTATATAAATATATCAATAGAGGAAAAACAAGTACATGTTACATTTAAGATTTCTTCGTTCCCTATCAAAATCACCAGAATAACTTAGACCGCCAAAATACCCATATCAAGTTTCTCAATATGTAACTATACTTCTAGGAAAAAATGTTTTTTTCACTAGTAATTGGGGAGTATATTTTTAAATTGTAAATGAATCGAACACTGCCTGGAAGTTCTGACAGCTGAAATACTGGTATCTCAGTGTAAGGGTGAGAAGCAATTCATACATATTAATTCACTGACTGCTTGCTGAGGCTAGGGATTAAATTCAGATCATATTATAAAAAATGTATTTCATCTTTATATGAATATTTGAATCTTACCTTGAACTTGTTCAGAACATCTCTCTCGGGCCTTTTCTCTCATTATTTTAGGGATCAAAACATCTTTTTCGACATGTCTGAGATGCTGCTCTGAAAAAAAAAAAGATCTTTGATATAGTGAAGTCTCAAGTAGCTCAACCCCACAAAATTACAATAATTTCAGTCACTGAAAATCATTCTAATTTTTTTCCTATATACAACTGAAAAGAATGTGATGATCATAGGAAATATCTTTCTAAAAAGTTCTTCAACCTATACTTCAACACTTTTATTTGATAACATACTCCATGTAGTCTTGTCAAAATTAATCTTATCAAAATTAAAGTCACAAGACTAACATGTTATAATTTTTATTAATAATTCAAAAAAGGGGGATTTTTATTGAAACTAAGTCCCAAGGATAGATGAAAAGATCCAAGATTCAGAGACACATGTGTAGTCCCTCTGCCTAGTAAAAAGAGTAGCCTAAGAAAGAACAGGCTGAAGAAAAAGTGGAACTACCTTTGCATATAAAAACAAAGCATGTGAGATTTCTGTGCATTTTAAACACAACTACCACAACTAGAGTAAAATGGTAAACTGAGCACTTGCTCCAGAGTCCCACAGGCTCCTTAAATTCTTAGAGAGCCCTGAAAAACAATGGAGTAAGTGTCCTCAGGGAACCAAAATGGTCCAGAATCTCTGAAAGACAAAAGGCAGATGAAATGAGGTTAAAGGAGATAATCACACCCCACAGTTTTTCTCCAGGAAAAAACTTATGCCAGAAGTAGGTATTGCAGAATATCCTGACACAGCAAAAATGGGGCGCGAGCAAGAGAATTCCCTGGAGGAATCTAAAGCATTATTGGTTGAAATGCCTCAGTAGGAGCCAATGGGTCCCCTCTTCTGCTGCCTTCACACCATGGGTAAAAGAAGCAAGTACCCAGGTATTTATCCCTAAAAGATGAAGCTTTCCCAGTTAGACAGTGGCACCTAGGAAGACCATGAACCCCTAAGCTCTCCCTGGTACTATGTGGTTCCCAGAAACTTCTGGATGTAGACATCTGTGAACTGATAACAGTATTTTCAGAGAAGGCAGCAGGATATCTCAAAAAACAAACAAAATCAACAACAAACAGCGAAGAATCACCTAAATTTGATGAAGGACAAAACAGGGAAAGGGAGAAACCAACTGTAATTAATCAAGAAGTAACCAACTCCTAGAAAAGGTAAAAGAATAAAGAAAAAAAGATGTTAGAATAAGTATGATGAATACATTGAGGCTAAAAGACATGAGTCCTAAGACAGAAATGGATCCTAGATTACCTAAATGTACTTTGATAAAATTTCTGAACCTCAAAAATCCTAAAAACTTCAAAAGGGAAAAAAATATTACCCAAAGGAATGAGAATCAGATGTATATCATGTTTCACTGGCAAGACATGGATGCAGGACAATGGAGAAATAACTTCCAACTTCTGAGAAAGAATTACTTTATAACCAAGAATCCAAGAGCTAATTAAGAGTGAAGTTAAAGATATTTTCGGATATACCTCTGAAAGTTTACCTCTTTCAGACCCATCTGAAAAAGAAGTGATCCCTATTGTTGTACCACAAGGCATTAATCAAACTTAGTGATGTACAACACTAAACATTTTTTTATTTTGGTATCATTAATCTACAATTACATAAGCATTATACTTACTAGACTCTCCCCATCATCAAGTCCCACCACATACCCCATTACAGTCACTGTCCATCAGCAGAGTAAGATGCTATAGAATCACTACTTATCTTCTCTGCAACACTAAACATTTTATTATGCATAGGGATCCTACAGGCCAGGAATTCAGAAAGGTAAAGCAGAATTGACTCTTCTCTGCGTCACAATGTACAATGCTTCATCTATCAAGACTCAAATGATGGGTTTATTTCAACAGCTGCCAAAACCAGGGTGGAGGACTTACTTCCAAACGACTTCTTTCCTCACTCATGTATCTGACATATGGGCTGGAATGGCTGAACCAATGGGCTGAGAAAGGACTGTGAAGCAAAACACCTATACATGGTCTCGCCATTTGCTTTGGCTTCTCACAGTACAGCAGGCAGGTTATGAGAGGGAGCAATCTGAGAAGAAAGCAAGCGTTCCAAGATAACCAAGTGAAAGCAGTATGGCCTTTTCTGACCCTGTTATAGAAGCCATACAGCACCATCCCTCCTATGTTATATTGATTTCAAATCACTAAGGACAGCTTATACTCAAGTAGACGAGTATCAAGACTCCATTTACTGTGACAATGCCACATTACAGAAGAGCATGAGGACAGAAGATAATGTTGTGGCCTTCTGTGTCAAATAAAATCTGACACAAGATGTGATACAGAATATATTCCAATAAAATAAAAATGAATCCATGATACAGAAACATGAAATACATAAAGCATATTAGAAAAACATATATTTAAATTTATACATTAAAACTGTAAAGTGCTTGACCACATCATCAACTAATGTGACCTAACCGACATTTATAGGATACTACACTCTATAACAGCTGAATATTTACCAATATAAACCACAGTCTGGGATATGAAACAAATCTCAATAAATGTAAAAGAATTCAAGTCATACAAAGTATGTCACTTGACACCAGTATAATTAAATTAGGTATCAGTAAAAGAAAGATCTTTTGATAATCTTCAAATATTTGGATACTAAGTAACACAGTATTTAATAACCCACAGGTCTAAGAAGAAATCAAAAGGGAAATACATTTTGAAATGTGTGAAAATGAAAATACAACATATCAAAATTTGTGTGATACAGTTAAAACAGTGCTGAGGAAAATTTATAGCTCTAAAAGCTTACTTTGGAAAAGAAGGATGGTCTTAATGACTTAACCTTGTACATTGGGAAGCTAGAAAAAGAGTAAACTAAACACAAAGTAAACAAAAGAAAGGAAATAAAGATCAAAGCAGAAACCAATGAAATAGAAACCAAAACAAACAACAAACAAACAAAATGATACAGAAAAGCAATGAAACCAAAGCTGGTTCTTAAGAAGAGCATTAAAATTGATAAATCACTAGCCAGGAAAAAACAGAGGTCACACACATCAGAAATGATACACATTTTTAAATGATAATACTGCATTTAAATAATTTTTAATTTTAATTTTAAATGTAATTATTTTAAAAATGTAAGCCAATAAACTTGACAAGTAAGATGAAATGGAAAACTTCCCTGAAAAACACAAAGCTAACTCAAGAAGACACAGATAACCCTGTATTGAAGAAATTAATATACAGTTAAAAGCTTTCTCATAAAAAAAACATTCTGGTGAATATGACCAAACATTTAAGAAAGAAAGAATACCAATTCCATACAAACTCTTCATAAAATTGCTGATGCCAGCATTACTCTGATAACAAAACCAGGCAAGACATTACAAGAAAATTACAGTTCAATACCCCATATTTTACATATAGATGTAAAAATATTTTTAAAAATAGCAAATTAAATCCAGCAATATAAAAAAGGATAATACTTCATGACCAAGTGAGGTTTATTCCAGAATTGTAAAGTTCACTTAACATTCAATAAACAGTAAATGTAATTCATGATATTACAAAACTAAAAAAGGAAAAAGTTACCACAATAGACACAGAAACTACATTTGACAAAAATCCAACATCCATTCCTAATAAAAACTCTCACTAAAGTAGGAACAGAAGGAAACTTCCTCAACATGATAAATACATCTATAAAAATCCACAGCTAACATCATGTTAATGGTGAAACACCAGATGTTTTCCCCTTAAGAAAGGGAACAAGAGAAAGAAGTCTGCTCTTACCACTTCTATTCAGTATTATAATGTTCTCAGCCAGTGCAATAAGGCAGGAAATATAAGTAAAAAATTTCCAGATTGAAAAGGAAGAAATAAAACTGTATATATGTTTATTGCCTATAATGATTGTCTATATAGAAAAGATAATATGATTGTCTACATAGAAAATCCAGTGGAATCTACAAAAGAGCTACCAGAACTATAATGAGTTTCACAAGATTTCCAGATATAAGATTAATATACAAAAAGTGAATGGAGATAAAATAATTTTTAAAAATCAGAAAACTAGAAGATAATTCAGTAATAATTATCTAACCTGAAAAATAGAAAAATATCTTTTTAAAAAATGAACTGAGACTCAGGGACCTGCAGGACAAGAATAACAGATCTACTATTCATTTTACCAGAGTTTGGAAAAATGAAAAAAGGAAGCAGGGCTGAAAAAATATTTGAAGAAATAATGGATGAAACCTTTCCAAATTAGGCAAAAGACATAAACCTACCAATTCAATAAAACAGTTTAAAGCCCAAGGAAACACACACCTGGACACATCATAATCAAACTTCTGAAAATGAAAGGCAAAGAAAGATCTTCAAAGCATTAAGGAGAAACACAGGAAAACAAAGATTCAAAGGACAAAGGATTTCTCATCAGAAACCAGAGGCCAGAAGAAGTGGGACAATATTTTCCAATACTAAAAGAAAAGAACTGTCAATCAAGAATTTTATATCCAGCAAAAATATTCTTCAGGATTGCAGATGAAATAAAGGCAACTCAGATGAAGAGAAACTAAAGTAATTTCTTGGCAGCAGACCTATTCTGAAAAAATAGCAAGAAGCTATTCAGACAGGAAGACAATAGTAACAAAAGGAAACTCAGCACAACAGGAATAAAGAAGGGTGATAGAAGGGGTAACTGTAATAAACTATTCTTTGCATGAATTTTAAGAATTATTTTTGACAGAAGCAAAACTTACAGCATTCTCAGTGTATGTAGTGGTAATAATAAAGATGACTATATCATAAAGAGGAGAGGGTAAAGCGACTTTGGTGTTATAAGATACCTACATTCCACTTGAATGATAAAGTGTTGATGCCACTACACTGTGCTAAACTATGTATGTATAGTGTAATCTTTAGAACAATAACTAAGAAAACTAAGAAATTTTTAAAACAATAGATAGATCAAATGGAATACTGACAAATTGAAAGTATTTTCTCTGACCGTAATGGACAGCAATAACAGAAAGATAAAAGAAAAATCTCCTAATAGTTGGATATTAAAGAACACACTTCTAAATAATTCACAGGTCAAAAAGGAATCATCAAGGGAAGAATACACTGACCTGAATGAAAAAGAAAACAAAATTTGTAAGACAAAGCTGAAGCAGTGCTTGTAGGGAAATTTATAGCAATAAATGCTCATATTGAAAAATAAAATCTCAAACCAATAATCTAAGCTTCCACCCATCAAAACCAGAAAAATAAAAAAATAAACCTAAGACAAGTAGTCTAAGAAAATAATAAAGAGAAGAAATCAATAAAAATGACAAGAGAAAAACAAGACAATCATAATGAAACTTGATTTTTTAGAAAGATCAATAAAATTGTCCCATATGGTTCATTCAGAAAATTCTAAGAAATATCTAAAGAATAAATAACAACAATTCTAAAGTCTCTTCCTACAGTCTCTCTATGAGGCTAGCCTTACTGACACAAAAGCAAAGGCAGTATTAAAAAATCCACAGATCAATTTCCTTTATAAATAGATACAAAAATCCTCAGCAAAATATTTGCAAATGAAATACAGCAATATATAAAAAGAAAAATACACCACACCAAGTTGGATTTATTCCAAGGATTCAAGTCTGGTTCACTATTGGAAAATCAATGTAATCTATCATATTAACAGTCTAAAAACAGAAAAACCGTACGATCACATCAATTCGAGCAGAATAAAATGTAATAAAATTTATCATCGAGATTCAAGATGGCGGCATGAGAGGTGAGATGGAGAGCTCCTCCCAAAACCACAAACAGTACAAAAATATAGTTAATAAATACAACTAACCTTCAGACAGCAACTAGAAGGCTGAACCAGACTGCATACAGACCTCACAAACAGAGCAGACCTCAAGAAACAGTAACATATGAAAGCTTTAATCTGCTGGGACCCAAGCCTTTCCCCCACCCCAGCTCACCGGCAGGAGGAAGAGAAACGGAGCGCAGGAGGGGGTGAAAGCCCAGGACTGCTGGACACCTAGCCCTGGACATCTGCTTTGTGAGCAAAATCCTATATTGTGTGGTGCCCTGGGTGTTGGGAGCTCGGACAAGCAGAGTGCTTGCAAAATTGACATTCCAGCCATTTGTGGAGAAGGGAATCCATACCAGCCGCTATGTGTCAGAGGAAAGCCAGGGAGCCTGAGAGGCTTCCTAGCAGCTAGAGGGCTGCTGAAGAGGAAGGGTTTGCATGGAGCTTGCTGTGCAGAAGGGAGAGCTGGACAAGATTGCCTGGGCGCGCTCTGCCCAGCTGGTTGGGAACTTTGAAGAGCTCCAGGTGCTCCATTCCCAAGTGCCACTCAGCTCCAAGGCCCCCCACTATGACACACAGCCTGCCAAGCCTTCCTACTGGCCTCCAGGCACCTGCTCGCAAACCCGCAGTCACTGCGCAGGCATCAGGCCAGCCAGAGGGAGGCCCCGCCTACAAAAGCTAGAGACTCAAAGCACAGAGATTACCCGTGTGTGCTTGGCCCACTGCCTCTGACACTGGAGACAGGCACCACAGACGGGAAACAGGAAACAGATCTTTCCTCCCCCCAGGCACCAGCTCTGCTCCCCTATGTCCCCCAACCTCAATCTAGGGGCTGGGCAGCTCCAGAGACTGGAGTTTCTGCACACTAGTGGGCACAACACAGAAATATAAAATGTCAAAGAACATGGTTGAGACCAAAATCTCACAAACCCCAGAAAGAGGTTCAAATGAAACCGAACTCACAAATTTTCCAGAAACAATTCAAAATAAAAATTATAAACATGCTTATGGAGGTACAGAAAAATATTCAAGAACTCAGGAACGAATTTAAGATGGAGATTCAATCATTAAGAAAGGCCATATCTGAAATTTAACATACACTGGAGGGATTTAAAAGCAGATCAGATGTACTACAAGAGACAGTAAATGGAATAGAAATTAGAGAAGAGGAATACAAACAAGCTGAGGCACAGAAAGAAAAAAGGATCTCTAAGAAAGAGTATTGAGAGAATTGTGTTACCTATCCAAATGGAACAATATCCGCATTATAGGGGTACCAGAAGAGAAAGAGAGAGAAAAAGGGATAGAAAGTGTCATTGAGGAGATAATTGCTGAAAACTTCCCCAATCTGGGAAAAGAGATAGTCTCTCAAGCCATGGAGGTGCACAGATCTCCCAACACAAGGGACCTAAGGAAGACAACATCAAGACATATAATAATTAAAATGGCAAAGGTCAAGGATAAAGACAGACTTTTAAAAGCAGCTAGAGAGAAAAAAGATCACATACAAAGGAAAACCCATCAGGCTATCATCAGACTTCTCAACAGAAACCTTACAGGCCAGAAGAGAGTGGCACGATATATTTAATGCAATAAAGCAGAAGGGCCTTGAACCAAGAATACTCTTCCCAGCAAGGTTATCATTTAAATTTGAAGGAGGGATTAAAATTTTTTCAGATGAGCAAAAGCTGAGAGAATTTACCTCCCACAAACCACATCTACAGGGCATTTTGGAGGGACTCCTATAGATGGAAGTATTCCTAAAGTGAAACAGATATCATTCAAGGGAAGACAATGAGTACAGAATATGATTTATAACATACAAAGAATGGAGGAGGAAGAAAAAGGAAGAAAAAAAAAAGAATCTTTAGGTTGAATTTGTAATAGTATACAAAATAAGTTAAATTATACTGTTAGATAATAAGGGAATTGCCCTTGAACCTTTGATAACCACAAATCTAAAGCCTGCAATGGCAATAAGTACATACCTATTGATAATCAGCATAAATGTAAATGGTCTGAATGCACCAATCAAAAGACATACAGTTACTAAATGGATAAAAAAACAAGACCCAACTATATGGTGCCTATAAGAGACTCACTTCAAACCCAAAGACACACACAGACTGAAAGTAAAGGGATAGAAAAAGACATTTCATGCAACTAATAGTGAGAAAAAAGCAGAAGTTGCAGTATTGTATCAGACAAAATAGACTTCAAAACAAAGAAAGTCACAAGAGACAAAGAAGGACATTACATAATGATAAAAGGGTCAGTCCAACAAGAGGATATAACTATTATAAATATCTATGCACCCAACACAGAGCACCTACATACGTGACACAAATGCTAACAGAATTAAACAAGGAAATAGAATACAATGCATTCATTTTGGGAGACTTCAACACACCACTCACTCCAAAGGACAGATAAACCAGACAGAAAGTAAATAAAGAGACTGAGGCACTGAACAACGTTTTAGAACCAATGGACCTAACGGACATCGACAGAACACTCCATCCAAAAGCAACAGGATACACATTCTTCTCAAGTGTACAGGGAACATTTTCAAGAATAGATCATATATTAGGCCACAAAAAGAACCTCAGCAAATTTAAAAAGATTGAAATTGTACCAACCAGCTCCTCAGATCACAAAGGTATGAAACTAGAAATAAATTACACAAAGAAAGCAAAAAAGCCCACAAATACATGGAGGCTTAATAACATGCTCCTAAATTATCAATGGATCAATGACCAAATAAAAACAGAGATCAAGCAATATATGGAGACAAATGACAACAATAATTCAACACCACCAAATCTGTGGGACGCAGTGAAAGCTGTGCTAAGAGGGAAAAATATTGCAATACAAGCCTACCTCAGGAAAGAAGAATAATCCCAAATGAACAGTCTAAACGCACAATTAATGAAACTAGAAAAGGAAGAACCGATGAGGCCCAAAGTCAATAGAAGGAGGGACATAATAAACATTAGAGCATAAATAAATAAAATTGATAAGAATAAAATAGAAAGAATCAATGAAAGCAGAAGCTGGTTCTTTGAGAAAATAAACAAAATAGATAAACCCCTAGCCGACTTATCAAGAAAAAAAGAAAGCCTACATACATAAACAGAATCAGTAATAAGGAAGGAAAAATCACTACGGATATCACAGAAATACAAAGAATTATGAAAGAATACTATGAAAAATTATATGCTAACAAACTGGATAACCTAGAAGAAATGGACAACTTTCTAGAAAAATACAACCTTCCAAGGCTGACCCAGGAAAAAACAGAAAATCTGAACAGACCAATTACCAGCAAAGAAATTGAACTGGTAATCAACAAACTACCTAAGAACAAAACGCCTGAACCAGATGGTTTCACTGCTGAATTTTATCAAACTTTTAGTGAAGACCTAATAATACCCATCCTTCTTAAAGTTTTCCAAAAAGTAGAAGAGGAGGGAATACTCCCAAACTCATTCTACAAGGCCAACATCACTCTAATACCAAAACCAGGCAAAAACACCACAAAAAAAGAAAATTACAGACCAATATCCCTGATGAACATACATGCAAAAGTACTCAACAAAATATTAGCAAACCGAATTCAAAAATACATCAAAAAGATCATCCATCGTGATCAAGTGGGATTCATCCCAGGGATGCAAGGATGGTATAACATTTGGAAATCCATCAACATCATCCACTACATCAATAAAAAGGACAAAAACCACATGATCATCTCCATAGATGCTGAAAAAGCATTCAACAAAATTCAACATCCATTCATGATAAAAACTCTCAACAAAATGGGTATACAGGGCAAATACTTCAACATAATAAAGGCCATATATGACAAACCCACAGCCAACATTATACTTAACAGCAAGAAGCTGAAAGCTTTTCCTTTAAGATCGGGAACAAGACAAAGATGCCCATTCTCCCCACTTCTATTCAACATAGTACTGGAGGTCCTAGCCACAGCAATCAGACAACACAAAGGAATATAAGCCATCCAGATTGGCAAGAAGGAACTCAAACTGTCCTTGTTTGCAGATGACATGATATTGTACATAAAAAAAACAAAGAATCCACTCCAAAACTATTATATCTAACACCTGAATTCAGCAAAGTTGTGGATACAAAATTAATAAACAGAAATCTGTTGCATTTCTATATACTAATGATGAACTAGCAGAACAAGAAATCAGGAAAACAACTCCATTCACAATTGCATCAAAAAGAATAAAATACCTAGGAGTAGAGCTAACCAAGGATGTGAAAGACCAATACCCTGAAAACTACAAGACACTCTTAAGAGAAATTAAAGACACTAATAAATTGGAAATTCATCCCATGCTCTTGGCTAGGAAGAATTAATATTGTCAAAATGGCCATCCTGCCTAAGGCAATCTAAAGATTCAATGCAATCCCTATCAAAATACCAACAGCATTCTTCAATGAACTAGAGCAAATAGTTCTAAAATTCATATGGAACCACAAAAGACCCCAAATAGCCAAAGCAATCCTGAGAAGGAAGAATAAAGCAGGGGAAATTACACTCCCTGACTTCAAGCTCTACTACAAAGCTACAGTAATCAAGACAATTTGGTACTGGCACAAGAACAGACTTATAGACCAGTGGAACAGAATAGAGAGCCCAGATATAAACCCAAGCATATATGGTCAATTAATATATGATAAAGGAGCCATGGATATACAATGGGGAAATGACAGCCTCTTCAGCAGCTGGTGTTGGAAAAACTGGACAGCTACATGTAAGAGAATGAAACTGGATTACTGTCTAACCCCATATACAAAAGTAAACTTGAAATGGACCAAAGACCTGAATGTAAGTCATGAAACCATAAAACTCTTAGAAAAAAATATAGGCAAAAATCTCTTGGATATAAACATGAGCAACTTCTTCATGAACATGTCTCCCCAGGCAAGGGAAACAAAAGCAAAAATGAATGAATGGGACTATATCAAACTAAAAAGCTTCTGTACAGCAAGGGATACCATCAGTGGATCAAAAAGACTTCCTACAGTATGGGAGAATATATTCATAAATGACATATCTGACAAGGGGTTGACATCCAAATTATATAAAGAGGTCACGCACTTCAAGAAACAGAAAGCAAATAAGCCAAATAAAAAATGGGCAGAGAATCTGAACAGCGACTTCTCCAAAGAAGAAATTCAGATGGCCAACAGGCACATGAAAAGATGCTCCACATCACTAGTCATCAGAGAAATGCAAATTAAAACCACAATGAGATATCACCTCACACCAGTGAGGATGGCCAACATCCAAAACACAAACAACAGCAAATGTTGGCGAGGATGTGGAGAAAGCGGAACCCTCCTACACTGCTGTTGGCAATGTAAATTAGTACAACCATTGTGGAAAGCACTATGGAGGTTCCTCAAAAAACTCAAAATGAAAATACCATTTGACCCAGGAATTCCACTCCTAGGAATTTACCCTAAGAATGCAGCAGCCCAGTTTGAAAAAGACATATGCACCCCTATGTTTATCGCTGCACTATTTACAATAGCCAAGAAATGGAAGCAACCTAAGTGTCCATCAGTAGATGAATGGATAAAGAAGATGTGGTATATATACACAATGGAATATTATTCAGCCATAAGAAAACAAATCCTACAATTTGCAACAACATGGATGGAGCTAGAGGGTATTATGCTCAGGGAAATAAGCCAGGCAGAGAAAGACAAGTACTAAATGATTTCACTTATCTGTGGGGTATAATAAAAAAGAAAAAACTGAAGGAACACAACAGCAGCAGACTCACAGAACCCAAGAATGGACTAACAGTTACCAAAGGGAAAGGGTCTTGGGAAGATGGATGGGAAGGGAGGGATAAGGAGGAAAAAGGGCTATTACAATTAGCACACATAATGTAGTGGGGGTGGGGAGGGGTGGGGGGCTACAGGGAAGGCAGTATAGCACAGCAAAGACAGGTAGTGATTCTATAACATCCTTCTACGCTGATGGAGAGTGACTGCAATGGGGTATATAGTGGGGACTTGATAACAGGAGGAGTTTAGTAATCATAATGTTGCTCATGTAATTGTATATTAATAATAGCTAAAAATAAAGAAAGAAAAGTAAATTCTTTAAAAAAATCATTATTCATTAAAAACAAACAAAACTCTCAGTGAACAAGGACTAGAAAGGAACTTCTTTAACCTAAGCAAGTGTATCTGCAAAAGCTACAGCTAACAAAATACTTAATGGTAAAACATGATTTCTTTCCCTGTAAGAATAGGAACATAGACAAAAATTGCACAGAACTATACATACTCGCAAATGCATGTATATAAAAAACTGGTGAAAAATGAAAAGGTCTATATTATAGTTAACAGTTCTGTACCAACTTGAATTTCCTCCTTTTGACAATGTACTACAGTTATGTCACTGTTGTGAAGGCAGGGTGAAAGGCACATGAGACTCCATACAGCATTTTTCCAACTTCCTGTGAGTCTATAATTATTTCAATATAAAAAGTTAAAGGAAAATAGCTTCTAGAAGAAATCACAGAAGAAAATCTTCATGACCAGAGTTAGAGTTCTTATATATGACACCAAACTCACAATCCATACAAGAAAAAAAAATTGATAAATCAGACTTGACCCAAATTAAAAACTTTCACGCTGCTAAAGCCCCTAATAAGAAGATAAAAAGACAAGACACATACTGGAAAAAATAATTTCCAAATCTCCTATCTGACAAGGACTTGTATCCAGAATATATAAATATTTCTTCAAACTCAACCATGAAAATAGCAGTCCAACTGGTAATGGGCAGAAGACTTAACACTGTAACAAAGAAGATGCACAGATAGCAAATCAGTATATAAAGAGATGTTCAACATCATTAGTCATTAGAGAAATTGAAATTAAACAAAAGATACCAAAGACCTATTAAGGTGGCTAACATTTAAAATACAATAATACTAAGTGTCAACAGGACGTGGAGTAACTGGATCGCTCATACATTGCTGCTGGAAACATTAAATGGTATAAGCACTCTGGAGGATAATGGGACGGCTTCTTACAAAGTTAAACATATACTTACAATAACACCCAGCAAACACACTCCTAAGGACTTATCCTAGAGAAATGAAAACTTACATTCACACCAAAACCTGTACATAAATGTTCACTGCAGCTTTATTTGTAATAGCTAAAACATGAAAACAACTCAAAAGTTCTCCAATGAGTGAATGGATAAACAATGACTTATCCAGACAATAGAATATTACTCAGCAATAAAACAGAATGAGCTCTTAATATACAACAGCAGCACCTTGGATGGACAGATTTCAAGGGCATTGTGTTGAATGAAGAAAGCACAGTCTTAAAAGGTTATGCATTGTATGACTCTATTTACACAACATTCTTAAAGTGACAAAATTACAGTGATGGAAAACATCATTACTCACTGGTAAGGGTTAAGAGTTGAGGAAGCAGTGTGTCTATGAAGGGGAAACGAGGTTTTTTCTTTGTGGTGACAAACAGTTCTCTATGGTGATTGCGATCATGGCTATCTGAGTTGTAATAAAACATCATATACCTATGCACACAAAATACATGTAAAAACTGGTGAGATTCAATTTAAGATATGTACCGGAGTTAGTAGGATACCAATGTCAATTGCTGATTTCCTTGGTTATAATAAGTATGGCAGTGTATCCCAACTTTTCATTTTTGCCCCTAAAGGAGCCTTTTTAGACTTTTTTTTCCTAATGCCCTACTATGAATTGTTAGTATCACAAACACATTGTCTGTTTATGTACTGCATGCAAGACAGTGATTTATACATTAAAAGAGCAAGATTATTTTCTCGCCCTAATATTAATTTTTGCCCCTTTGAGGGCAATACCACATTCACTGAAGGCATGTACTATAGTTATATAAGATAGTATCATTACAGAACACTGGGGAAAAGTGAAAACTGCACTATTTTGCAGCTCGATGCATTAAACTATTTCAAAATAAAGTTTGAAAATGGATAAGGAAGAGCAAAGAAGCAAAATAGCCAAAACATTAAAACAGAAGAATAAATTTGGACAATTTGCACTACCTGATTTCAAGTCTTATTACAAAGCTACAGCAATCAAAGGGGTGTAGTAATGGCATAGTTAGAATAAACAGAAAGATTAATATAACAAAACAGAGTCCAGAAATACTTCCACTTATATATGGTCAATTTACTTTGACAAATGCACCAAGGCTAGTCAGTGAAGAAATAAAATTTTCAACAAATGGAGGTAGACCTGGAAAAACATGAAAAAAAGAAATCAGTGTGAACCCTTGACCCCTACTTCACAGCACACACAAAAATTAGTTTGCCATGGATCATTAACCTAAATGCAAAATCTAAAATTATTAAACAAAAAAAAAACTTCAATTCCTTGGGGTAGACAAAGATTTCTTAAAAAAAGGATACAAAGGCACTAAGAAGAAAAGAAAAAAATTAAAAATTTGACTTCATCAAATGTAAAATCTGCTATGTAGCAAAAGACACTTAAGAAAATTACAAGGCAAGACAGACTAGAAGAAAGTGTTTACAATATATACATCTAACAAAGGACTTGAATTTAGACTATATAAAGAATTTTTAAATATCAACAAAAATACAAACAACCCAATAAAAAAGGGAAAAAGGGCTTGAATGGACTCTTCCAAAAAAAAGATATACAAATTGTAAATATGTACATGAAAAGGTGCTCAAATTCATAAGTCATTAAGAAAATGGAAATGAAACCCATGATATCATTTCACACCCACCAGAATGACTAAAATTAAAAACAGTGACAACACTAAATGTTAGGGAGCATGTGGAGCAACTAGAACTTTTCATATTTTACTGGTGGGAGTGTGAGATGATAAACTTCTTTGGAAAACAACTTGTTAAGTTATAAAGTTAAATATACCCCGACCTATTTTCCACTCCTAGGTATTCATTTACCCAAGACTAATTAATATATGTCCAAAAAGCACCCTGTACAAGTCTGCTTATGAAAGTATTATTCATAATAGCCCAAAATTTGAAACCTAAATGCCCAGCTGAATACTACTTAGCAATACAAAAGAATGAATTACTGATATATTCATGGGTGAGTCTCAAAATTTTTCTTGAGAAAAAGAAGGCAGACACAAGACTACATACTGCATCATTCAAGAACATGCAAAATTAACCTATGGTGATAAAAAGTAGAACACTGGTTATCTATGGAACTTGAGAAGAGTATTCTCTGAGGGACGCCTTGATTGGGGTGTATACATTCACCAAAACTCACAATCTGCCAACTACAGATATTTAACCTCAATTTATGTTTCCTTGTTATAAATCTGCACTCATAGTAGGTGATTTTAACATGTAATTATCAAAAAGTAAATAATTAAGTAGACAAAAAGCTATTTAATTTTCTCCTTAAAGATACTGTCCATCTATTAGATTTATTTCTATTGATAAAGGTATCTTTTCCTATTTTTTTTTGTACAAGTTCAACTGTATTGTCCTTATAACCAGGACAACCTTACTTAACTATCATTAATTCTAATAAACTGCCAATAAATTCTCTTCCAGTTTCTATGCAGACAATCACAGGGGCAGCTTTGCATCTTTCTTGTTTCTTATTGTCTATGCCCTTTAGAAAAATGGCCAGTAGTAATAGGAGGGCCTCTGTCTTGGTTGCTTAAATTTTGTTTAGAATTTTTACAGTTATCTCCATGTTGAGATTTGTCTATTACTTTCCTCCCTTATCCTTGTGTTGTTTTGCTATGTAAATCACATTATTTTAACAATAAAATAGGAACCTTTCTCTTCCTCTGCATTCTCTAGGACATTTTGTAAATAATAAAAATTATCGTCAGTTCCTTGAAAGTTTGGTAGACTCCACCTGTCATGGTCAGTTTTACGGATCAGTTTAGCTATAGACCCATTACTCAAACACGCACTAATCCAGGTGTTGCTATGAAGGTATTTTGCAGATGCGGTTAAAATCTGTAATTTACTGACTTTAGGCAGATTATCCAAAATAACCCTGGTGGGCTTGCTTCAATCAGTTGAAAAGCCCTAAAAGCAGAACTTTTCCTGAAGAATTCTACCTGCAGGCTGCAGGTGCAGCTCATGACCAAGGGTTCTGAGTCTGCCGTTCTTCACAGCCTGACCCTACACATTTCAGACATGCCCATCTAGCTCCCACAAGCACATAAGCCAGTATCTTGCTGTATATATGTGTTTGTTGGGGCAGGAGGGGGTCTGTGTATCTCCTATGCATTGTTTCTCTGGTAGAACCCAGACTGATATACCACCTATTAGGGCCTGGGTTCTGGAGTGTTGTATGTATGCATGCACTTATGTGTGAGACAGACACAGAGTTTTAATACTGATTTAGTTTTCTAAGGGCTTTTTATTCTTGAGTCAGTGGCAGGTTTAGGTAAGTTCACATTTCTCAAGGAAACTATCAATTTCATTTAAATTTTTTAAATAGTATGACGACATTCACATGATGCTTTTTCTCTTCACCACACCTCAGTTGTGTCTTGCCAATGGGTTTTAGCCCTGGGCAAATTCGCTATGGATTCAATGTGACCAAAGAAATTGACAGCACAACGTTCTTTGGGGTGAAAGGGTTTATTACCCAGCTTGTTCTCCTTGCGGTAGGTCAAGCACTAGCATCTCTGCCTCCACCCAGAGCACTGGGCCGAGCTCTCTAGCGCAATAACAGCTTATTGCCTAAAGGTGTGGAAGCAGTAGCCTAGCAACAGGCCAGTTACATCATCAGGTGGTTTAAGTTCAGTGAGGATCCTGGCCATAGGAACCTCAACTTCCCCACACTCCACCCCTCCAGGATTCTCACCCTACAATCTACACACTTTCAATCTTCTACAATCTACACACTTTCAATCTTCTGCAATGGTCCCTGTGTGAGAAAGCTGGAGCACTGTAACAAGATCCCACAATAGCAACAGAGGATAACAACAACTTAGAGGTAAGAAAAATTAAGATACAGCAAGATTTTGATACAGGTAACAAAAATTATAATAATCCTCAAGCCAGAGGAGGTTCCTAATAACAAAAAATTATAATAATCCTCAAGCCAGAGGAAGTTCCCAATCCTCAAAGACTTTAGGGTTGATAAGACACATGTTTTAATGCCACCAACATAGGCAAATCTTGTCCATCAGGTAGGATGGATGGAAGAAAATGGTCCTGTGATAGGACTGTAGCAGGAAGGGGGTCCCTTCCAGGTCTAGTATACCATACTTTCACGCCTTTCCCCATGGGGGTTACTGAAGGGTCTATATATAGTGTTACTGAGGTGCATGCACTGGCCATAATGATAAAACAAAACTCCCCAGTAAGATGCTCCTACCTTCTGGCCGCTCAGGATATACTACTGTGACCTTTGGCAGCCACTCGCTGTTATTCCAGGAATACATAGGAGGTCAGCTTACAGGCCTTGTCCCCAAGGTGCCAGGAGAGCCAGCATCATTGGTCCATGTGTCGAAAGGTCCAAGGCCACGTCCACTCAATGGGAATCTCCAGGGTTCAGTGCAGCTGGTGCTGGCAGCAAGATGTTATTCTGGTGGTCGAACCTCGGCTTCAGTGACCCTTCCTTGGTTTGTACTTGCAGTTGTATAGAAGAGGCAGCGTATGTGTTAACATGTCTAAGGGGCTCAGGGTTCCCTTTCGGGGTCTCTTGTTCAAACACCATAGCACGATCCATAAGTGGACTAACCATCCCCACGGACTATAGCTATCTGACATTAGTCCGGATTTTAACAAGCCATTGTGCCTCTCTATCATGCCTGCTGCAGTAGGATTGTATGATACATGAAACTTCCATTTGAATCCCAGCTGTCGCACCCATTCTTGCAGTGTATGTACAGTTAATGGGTGCTCTTATCACTCTCAGTTACCTGTGGTCGGCCATAGGCAGCAAAGAGACACTCCAGGCCTCTTTTGGTCATCTGCTGGTCTGCACAATGGGTAGGAAAAGCAACCAGAAGTCCAATAGCTGTGTCCACACAAGTCATCGCATACTGATATCCTTCTGACACACAGAGGCCCAATATAGTCTGTCTGCCACCTGACGAGGAGTATAGGCCCCTTAGCTATTGTCTCATGTTGCTGTGGAACTAGGTGTAAGTCCCTTTTAGAGCACATGACACACTCCTGCCAGGCTCTAACTTCTTCAAAGGTCAAAGGCAAGCCCCACTGACAGGCTACAGCCCACATTGTCTTTTGCCCCACATGCAACATAGACTGATGTAACCACTGGGCTACATCAGAGGCAGGCTTTCCTTCTAACAAACCTATCTGGGCCAATTTATCTTCTTCATCATTTCCTGGGAATGCCAGTGGGAAATGACCTGTCACATGGTATACTGTAATTATTTTAGTCTGACCACAGGCCCATAAGTCTTGCCACAATTCTTGCCCCCAAAGGGGTCAGTGACCAACCAGCCAGTTAGCATGGTACCAGATTAGTAGCCACAGGGTCAAGCTCCAATACAGCCCAGCTGTCAGTGCAGACAACTATAGGAGAGGGCTCCTGGCTGATCACAAGCCACACGGCCCACAACTCTGCCCATTGGTTGCTCTTCCCCTCACCATCTTCCATCCATATTGTCTCAGTCTTAGGATGGAAAGCTATGGCCCTCCATTTTGGGGGCTGCCCACAGCTGGAACCGTCTGTGTACCATGCATCTTTGGGTACAGGGGCTCTTCCCTCCCAATGGGGACTCTCGGCTACTAATGGTTCAAAAGCAAGTTCTTCCTGCTTTTTACTAGTATATGTCACTAGCCCTAATAAGCATTGGAGTTCTTCACTCAAGGGGCTACTAGAGAGGGCACTACGTTGCTGTAGGTAAGCACCCCACTTGGCTACTGTGGGTGTTTGTGCCACACCACTCTTTGGCTTTTGGGTCCAGTCTCATACCCATCCCAAGATGGGATACGTGGTTATTACCTTTATTGGGGCCATTCCAGTGATGGGTTCTGTAGCCAGCAAGGCGTGATACACAGCAGCGGTTGTTTTTCTACCAAAGTGTACTGTACCTCTGCCCCTTTCCAGAGTTGTGACAAGAATCCAACAGGTTGGTGAGTTCATTCAGGCTGTTGCCAGAGACCCCAGCCATAACCGTCTTCAGTCCCATGAACATCCAGCTCACAGGGCCTTGATGGGTCTATCACACTCAAGGCCTGCATGGCCTTGACTACCTGTTTTGCTGCAGTAAAGGCAGATGCACATGTCTCACCCCAGTCCTACCTGACGCCATTTCATACCAACTGGAATAAGGGCTTCAGAATTTGTGCCAAGTGTGGGATAAATACTCTCCAGTTGCCTAGAAGACCAGAAACTCCTGTAGCAATGCTACAGTTGTAGGGGTAGGAAAGACCTGGACTTTATCTATAACAGCTTCTGGTATAATTTTGGTCTTAACAGACCAGACGACCACCAAGAATTTTACAGACAAACAAGGTCCCTGAACCTTGGTACTGTTCACAGCCCATCCTTTCTCCTGTAAATGTTGCAGCAGTCTAGGTGCTGCACCTTCTAGATCTGAAAGAGAATCGGACGTGAATATGACATCATCAATATAATGGTACAGCCGCACCATTGGCGGTTTCTCCCATATAGCCAAGTCCTGGGCTACTAGTCCATAGGTGGGGCTGTGGAGGTATCCCTGTGGAAGGATGGTAAAAGCCCATTGCCATCCTTCCCACATGAAGGCAAACTGTTCCTGATTTTCCTGCTCTGTCAATGGAAAAGAAGGCATTAGCAAGATCTACCACATAATATGTTCCTAGTTCATGGCTGAGGGTATCCATCAGGCCTGCAATAGAGGGGACAGCAGCATGCATAGGGGATATGACTTTATTCAGTTCTCTGTAATCCAGTCATATGCCAGGAACCATCTGGCATTTTTACTGGCCGCACTGAGGAATTGAAAGGACTATGGGTGGGTTTTATAATACCCACCTTTTCCAGCTCCTGGAGTGTTTCTCCAATCTCTTTACGCCCTCCAGGCAGTTTGTACTGTTTGGTATTAGTTACTCACCAAGGCCCAGGCAAAGATATGGGCAGGTGCCTAGCATGTCCTCTCAGAACTGCCTTCACCACACGTACTCTCAGTCTGAACTCACCTGCAGTGATCTGCAACCATAGACCCTGCAGGATATCAATTCCCAAAATATACTCAGGGATAGGAGATAAATTCACAGTATACTCTTTTGGGGGTAGACTCTCTATTCCCAAAGGGATTTGTCACTCTGATAGCCTTCCCCCTGTATCCATCTATGATAGTGGGGGGGATCCCAGGGAACCGTTCAGGGTCACCATGAATCAGTGAACATTCAGCCACTATGTCCACCAGAGCCAGGACACATTGTATGTTCACTGGGGACCAATGGATAGCTATTTCAACATGTTGCCTCCGGCCTCCCCCTGGTCCCTCAGAGCAGATACCTTGACTTTCCCCTCAGTCAAACCGTGTTCCCCAATCATCTTCCTGTGTGGGCTGCTCAAGTGAGGTTGGCTCACTCTCCAGCAGGAAGTCTTGTAAACACACAGGCCGGACTCATGGCTGTGTCTCTGACCTCTGCCTCTTTGGTCTTAATGGCTGGAACTGCTGCTCTGGTTTCAGCTGTTGCCATAGCTCTAGTAAGATCCGATTTGACTTCCCACCTAATTTACTTCCATCTGCTCCTGCCCGTATTAAACCAACCCACATCTGGGTCCTCGTAACCTTCATGGGGCCCTGTCAATTCTTCTTGTGAGTAACAGGTCTTATTTCTTTTCGAGTTCTTGTTGCTTCAGCCACTCCTAAGTCTGCTACTGTACGTGTCACCTCGCTTATGGGATTTCTTAAGTGAGGGGAAAGAATGGCCACTAGAGACCCAAAGAGGGATGTAGGATCCATTTGAAGTACAATATTTCTCATCCCAGTAGTGAAAATCTCTTCATCTGGGCCATAATTCTCTGGACTATAGATGGCATTTCTCATGCCTAGCTCTCACAGCATCTGTTGGAGTTCAGCATATGTCTGCCATCTAACAGGGGAGGATGGTAGATCACCTGGATTGGGCCACACAGCATCAAGTGCAGCCATAAACCAATCAAGGGGGGAATGACTCCCTAGGGTCTCATGTGCATTTTGTAATCACTGCCGCAAGGCAGGCAGCACTGTCAGGGAAGACAGCTTTCCCATCTCTGATTCTGACAGAACAATTCCATCCACCACTAAGTCCCACAGACGCAGAAGCCAAGCAGATATTGACTCTGAGGGCTTCTGCCTAAACCGGGAGCCCAAATCCACCAGCTCAGCCTGAGTATAGAGGCTGACCATAGAGTGCTCCACGACCTGGGGAGGGGGCTGCTCCTCTCCTTGGGGAACTTTCAGCTGCTGGGTCTTTATTTTCTTTACAACCACGGGCGTACTTTCAATACAGGAGGGGCCAGTGCCTCCGGCACCACCTCTTCATCCTTCACCAGCCCCCCCATTTCTGGGGCTGGCTCCTCCATTCCTTTCTCTCCCCTCCCCCAAGTGCCTCCTCTGCTACAACCTTTACCTTTTCTACTGTTCCTTGCAGCAATGCTACCTCAGTCTTCAGAAGCTCTTACCTTCACCTCAATGCTTCGCAGCTGACATTCTCATGCCACCTCTGCCTGTGCTTCCCTCAGGAGTTCATCTTTTTCCTTGATGGCCTCTTCCTCCTTCAGAACACCTGGCAGTGCTGCTGTCTCGTTCTGTAAAGAATTGTTTACCTCTCCAGTGGCACCTTGCTGCCAGCGTTCTCATGTTGCCTCCTCTCACATCAATGCCATTTTCTTCTTCAGGGAATCCACAGAAGTTTGCAGCTTGGATTCTCGTGCTGCCATTTCTTGGGTCTCTTCTGTAAACCTTTCTAATACTGTGAGAAGCAGCCAACCCACAGTCCCCAGTGCCTCACAGGCACTCTGTTTCTCAAAAGACCTAGTTACTATACCAAGAGCCACCCCTACAGACAGCCTCAGGTGTCACCTCCACTTGCCTCCAGTCCTGGGGTGGGGCCCAGTCCTCTAGGAGGCAAGCCACCTCAGACCACATATCCACTGGGGGACAATCTACTGTCTTCCCATTCACAGGGGCAGCCTGCTGAAGCACCCCTCCCATAAGGGCAGCCTGTCTTTTTCCTTGGTCAACAATAAACCCTGCTGACTTTTGCCAATTGTCTTGCCAACGGGTTTCAGCCCTGGGCAAGTTTGCTATGGATTCAATGTGACCAAAGAAATTGATAGCACAGCATTCTTTGGGGTGAAAGGGTTTATTATCTGGCTTGTTCTCCCAGCAGTAGGTAGAGCACTAGCATCTCTGCCTCTGCCCAGAGCACTGGGCCAAGCTCTCTATATAGCGCAATAATAGCTTATTGCCTAAAGGTATGGAAGTGATAGCCTAGCAACAGGCCAGTTATAAGATCAGGTGGTTTAAGTTCAGTGAGGATCTTGGCCATAGGAACCCCAACTTCCCCACAAGTTGTATTACAGTTTTCACTGCCTATGCCAGGGATCAACAAACTGTTAAGGACTAAGTGTAAATATTTTCAACTTTGTAGGCTACCTACCATCTCTGTGAATTATTTTCCTTTTTCTCTTTTTAACAACCCTTTAAAAATGTCACTATTCATAGCTTACAGGCTGTGGATAAAATGAAAAGTTCCTGCAGCCAGGATTCTCACCTGGCCTTGGTGGTTGGCTAGCTCACTACACGTGTGAGCAATATGTTGCTACTGACTCTATATAAAGAGCTCCGCCCAGTGCTGTGGGCGACATGGTGGCAAGGCTGCAAGGCTGTAGGAGAACAGAGCAGAGGCTGGAGTGGTGGCAGCGCTGAGGACAGAGGCCCAGAAGGCAGCTGTGCAGGTAGAGAGGCCCAGAGGATGGCTGTGAAGGCAGAGAGGCCCAGAGGCAGAGACTGGCTTGCTGCATGAAGAATTGCTCTGAGTGAATGGGATTTTAGTGACTGACCTGCCCCCGTGGAAATAAAGTTGAGTATAAACCTTTCACCCCAAGAACATTCTACTGTCATTTCTTTGGTCACACTGAATCCATAGTGAACTTGCTGGAGGCTGAAACCCATTGGCAAGACACAGACCTTACCAGAGTTTGCTGAATTCTAGAGTCACATGAATATTGATTCAGATTTTCCACTCTTGATGTTAAATCAGAAATAACAGATATATATAAATAAATTCTGCTGAAGATGTTCCCATTTAGTAGCATACCAACAGCTAAATATCAATTACTAATTAATTATGATTTTATTAACATTACAAAGCTATCTTTAACACTCTATTGTAGATGTGGCATTTTTTATTCATAAAATTAGAGTGACAGGAACAACAAATGCTGGCGAGGATGCAGAGAAAGGGGAATCCTCCTACACTGCTGGTGGGAATGTAAACTAGTTCAGCCACTGTGGAAAGCAATACGGAGGTTCCTCAAAAAACTAAAAATAGAAATACCATTTGACCCAGGAATTCCACTCCTAGGAATTTACCCTAAGAATGCAGCAGCCCAGTTTGAAAAAGACATATGCACCCCTATGTTTATCGCTGCACTATTTACAATAGCCAAGAAATGGAAGCAACCTAAGTGTCCATCAGTAGATGAATGGATAAAGAAGATGTGGTATATATACACAATGGAATATTATTCAGCCATAAGAAAACAAATCCTACCGTTCGCAACAACATGGCTGGAGCTAGAGGGTATTATGCTCAGTGAAATAAGCCAGGCGGAGCAAGACAAGTACCAAATGATTTCACTTATCTGTGGAGCATAAGAACAAGGCAAAAACTGAAGGAACAAAACAGTAGCAGACTCACAGAACCCAAGAATGGACTAACAGTTACCAAAGGGAAAGGGACTGGTGGGGGGCTGTGGGTGGGAAGGGAGGGAGAAGGAGAATAAGGGGCATTATTATTAGCACATATAACGTAGGAGGGTGCACAGGGAAGGCACTATAGCACAGAGAAGACAAGTAGTGACTCTATAGCATCTTACTGCACTGATGGACAGTGACTGTAATGGGGTATGTGGTGGTAACTTAACAATGGGGGAAATCTACTAACCACATGTTGCTCATGTGATTGTATATAATGATACCAAAATAAAAAAAATTACAGAGTGACTCCTTCAATGTCCATGTTTTACATTTATATAAGTGCCTACAAAAAAAATTTTTTTGAGAGTTTGCTACTATATAATCACATGAATTTATACTGAAATAAAGAATCTGGATACCACCACCAGGGAAAATTTCTAAAGCTCTAGCTTCTAAACATTCTATCATCACCTGAAAGTCAATTTTCACCTTTTTCACCAGCTGAATTTCTTAGCTCAGATTTTGCTTTGGGGCTCACGTGTTCTTGCAATATGGCAGTACTAGATTATAAGGCTGCCAACAACAGCCCTTGCTATGAATCCACAAAGATAACAGTGAAGCATATCAGATTACAGAATCTCTCATTTGAAAAGAAGCGACACCAGAAGGGCAAGGTATTCCCTTTTAACAGTGAAAATGTTCTACTTTAGCAAATTTGATTCCTATTTAAGTAATGCCACTTATTAAAAACTTAATTTAGGTTTATTTGCTCCTGAAGACATTTCCATGCTACTGTTCACTCTGAAGGAAAAACAAAAACAAAAAAATGCTTGTGTAAATTTGCAACAGTGTTCTCATTAGCAACAGTTCCTATCTTCAGGTTCCACTTCTTTATTAGCTACCAAGAGCCTCAAAAATGAAGAGCCCCAGGCAGAAGGCATCATGCACAACACAATCAAACCAGAATTCTCAGTTGCTGAAAGGGCAGAAAGCACTTCACACCAGAAAGCTCAGTGGACTCCACTTCTCAACAGGCACAAAGATATGGATGATCCTGACCAAATTTTTGTCTTCTTGCCAGCTTGTTCATACCTTCATTATAACGATAGTGTAAAATGAGGAAGATGTTGGGGTGGGCAGAGGTATTTAGCCTGGGAAAATTAAGACAGTGAAAATCAGTGTTCCTTTCACCTTTTTCCCTTCAAGCCGTACTTGAACTGACAAAACACACACAAAAATCAGTAGTAGGAGAGATTCTCCTCCACCCAAATATTCCAGCCTGTCTCTGACTATGACGCCTCAAGAGGAAAGCAATGAATGTCCTACAGTCTTCCTAACAGCCCCTTCAGTTTAAGTATTTTGATTCCACTTTGCAGATAAAGAAGTGGAAACTCATACCAATGGCATTTTTCACAGAACTAGAGCAAATAATTCTAAAATTTGTACAGAACCACAAAAGACCCTAAATGGCCAAAGCAATTCTGAGAAAGAAGAATAAAGCTTGAGGTAGCACACTCCAGATTTCAAACTATACTACAAAGCTACAGGCATCAAAACTATGGTACTGGCACAAATACAGACACATAAATCAGTGGAACAGAAGAGCCCAAAAACAAACCCATGTTGTATGGTCAAGTACTATATGACAAAGGAGGCAAGAATATACAATGGGGAAAAGACCATCTCTTCAATAAATGGCATTGAAAAACTGGACTGCTACATACAAAAGAATGAAACCAGATCATTGTCTCACACTATACACCATACAAAAATCAACTCAACATGGATTAAAGACCTGAGTATAAGACCTGAAACCATAAAATTCCTAGAACAAAACATAGGCAGTAAACTCTTGAACATCAGCATTAGTAATTTTTTTCTGGATATGTACCCCACTGCCAGGCAAGGAAAACAAAAGCAAAACTAAACAAATGGGACTGCATTAATCTAAAAATCTCCTGCACACCAAAAGAAACCATCAGCAAAACGGAAAAGGCAACCTACTGAATGGGAGAATATATTTGTAAATAATATATCCAATAAGGAGCTAAAATGCAAAACATGTAAAGAACTCATACAATTCAACACCAAAAAAAATAAATAAATAACCCAATCAACAAATGTAGAGAGAACCTGAAAAGACACTTTTCCAAAGACATACAGATGGCCACAAGACACATGAAAAGATACTCAATATCATGAATGATAAAGGAAATGCAAATCAAAACCACAATAAGGTTACCAGCTCACACCAGTCAGAATGGTAAATATCCAAAAGACAAGAAATAACAAGTGTTGCTGAGGATGTGTGCAAAGGGAACCCTTGTACACTGCTGGTGCAGCACTCTGGAAAGTGGTGTGGATGTTTCTCAAAAAACTAAAAAAGGAAATAACATATGAACAAGTAATTCCTCTTTTGGGAATTTACCTGAAGAAAACAAAATCACATATTAGAAAAGATATATGCACTCCTGTTTACTGCAGCATTATTTACAATAGCCAAGATATGGAAGCAACTTAAGTATCCATCAGTAGATAACTGGATAAAGAAAATGTGTAAGTATCTACAATGGAGCATTACTCAGCCATAAAAAAAGAATTGAAATCTTGCTATTTGCAACAGCACAGATGGACCTGGAGTGCATTAGGCTAAGTGAAGAGAATGACAAATACCACATGATTTCACTTATATGTGGAATCTAAAAAATAAAACAAACAAAGGGGCAAATCAGACATAGACCCATCAACACAGAGAACAGACTGGCAGGAATGTGAGCAGTGGATGAAATATGTGAAGGGGATAAAGAGTACAAACTTCCAATTATAAAATAAATTCATCATGGCGATGAAAAGTAGAGCATACAGAACATAGTTACTAGTATTATATCTTTGTATGTTGACAGATGGTAACTACACTTATGATAGTATTCAGTAATGTATGTAACTGTCAAATCACTATGTTATACACCTGAGACCAATATAATATTGTATACCAACTATACTTTAATAAAAAATTTAATTAAAAGAAGTAGAGACTCACATAAAAGTCTCTGATAAAGTGGCAATGCTAAGATCAGGTAACCCAGATCCTAAATCTTCTTCCATATCACTACCACACACATATGCATGTACTGGTCGCCTACTTAAGGGGATTTCAGCAAACAGGTTATTTAAAATTCTGAAGTTTTGCCGAAGCGTGAAACAACCCTTACACAATAAGACTTTGTTTCAAAAGCATCACTTTGAACAAGCAGATTTCAAACCTTCACAGTTCACTTTTAATCAGAACGTAAAATTAAACGGAATTCTGGTTCTCTGATTCCCAAGATAGAGAAAATCATTATTAAAGAAAAAAGCAAGAGAACTGATCTCTCATTTGGCTGAAAAATACCTTCAAAGAGAGTAAACATCATATATTAGGTCAGTCAGTAACAGTCTCATTTTTTGTAAGCTCAGAGTCTTAGAAAATACAGAAAGCACATCAATGAGGTATACATGCCTACTTCTGTTTAGCTTCTGGGTCAAATACCACCTATACCCCACAACAGTATGCTTCATTTGAACTTCTCTGTCCTATCAGCTTTCACTGTTCATAACCACCTAGTTCACACTAGACATGCCCATTTCCCAAAAGTACCTATTTCTTGGACCTCAGATTCTGCAGATTGCTAGGTGTGAAAACTTCGTCTTCCACCCACATTATTTTAACCTAGATGAGGCCAGAAAAGGACAACAAATCTTAAGTATATCAAAGCAGGAAATGAATTTATGCAGTAAGACATGCCAATTTGAGAAGTGTATTGCCATCTCCATTGTGGCCATAATTTCTTAAATGATAAAATTTCACATTTACTTTACTTGGTAAAACTTCAAGACTATCTTTTCCCATCAGCACAATTTCCTTTTGATATCTAATAGAAATTCAGCAATGTTATGGGAGACAGAAATAGATATGTGAGGAATGAATAGAGGACAGCATGCCTGTGCATTCTCAGCAATGTAAGCCTCATTTATTTTTCCTCTGATGTACATCTAGAACATGGTAGACTACTCTCAAATCTACTCCTCAATGCCTTTGGCCATCCTATCTCTATCACTTCTTCATTTTACAGTATTTCATAAAATTTCTACAGAAAACATGTACTACTCTGATAATGGAACAGGGAACTATTTTATATCAAGATATTATTCACTTATTTCAAGATTCAAACTTTGCTCAAATCACTCACACCACCTCTCCGGTGTGGCCTCCAAAGCCAGTCTGAGTTAACAAGAAACCAGTTCCACAATGCAACTTTTTTGGAGGGTACCATTTCCCAGGATGATTATCTGCCACCCTCACCAGATCGCCCTGTAACCTTGGCTGGAATCTAAGTTCACCTTCTGAACAAAAAGTTGTCAAAATGACAAAACTGGACAGTTACATGCAAGAGAATGAACCTGGATTATTGTTTAACCCCATACACAAAAGTAAACTCCAAATGGATCAAGGACCTGAATGTAAGTCATGAAACCATAAAACTCTTAGAAGACAACATAGGCAAAAATCTCCTGAATATAAGCATGAGCAACTTCTTCCTGAACGCATCTCCTCGAGCAAGGGAAACAAAAGCAAAAATGAACTCATGGGACTACATCAAACTAAAAAGTTTCAGTATGGCAAAGGACACCATCAACAGAACAAAAAGGCATCCTACAGAATGGGAGAATATATTTGTAAATGACATATCTGACAAGGGGGTAACATCCAAACTATACAAAGAACTTACATGTCTCTACACCCAAAAAGCAAATAACCCAGTTAAAAAATGGGCAGCAGATATGAAGAGACAGTTCTCCAAAGAAGAAATTCAGATGGCCAAGAGACACAAGAAAAGATGCTCCATATCACTAATCATCAGGGAAATGCAAATTAAAACCAATATGAGATATCACCTCACACCAGTAAAGATGGCCACCATCCAAAAGACTAAGAACAACAGATGCTGGTGAGGATGTGGAGAAAGGGGAACCCTCCTACACTGCTGGTGGGAATGTAAATTAGTTCAACCATTGTGGAAAGCAATATGGAGGTTCCTCAAAAAACTCAAAATAGAAATACCATTTGACCTGGAAACCCCACTCTTTGGAATTTACCCAAAGAATACAACTTCTCAGATTCAAAAAGACGTATGCACCCCTAGGTTTATTGCAGCACTTTTTACAATAGCCAAGATATGGAAACAACCTAAGTGTCCATCAGTAGATGAATGGATAAAGAAGAGGTGGTACATATACACAATGGAATAGTATTCAGACATAAGAAGGAAACAAATCCTGCCATTTGCAACAACATGGATGGAGCTGGAGGATATTATGCTCAGTGAAATAAGCCAGGCGAAGAAAGACAAGTGCCAAATGATTTCCCTCATTTGTGGAGTATAACAATGAAGCAAAACTGAAGGAACAAAATAGTAGCAGACTCGGAGACTCCAAGAAGGAACTAGTGGTTACCAAAGGGGAAGGGTATGGGAGGGCGGGTGGGGAGGGTGGGAGAAGGGGATTGTGGGGTATTATGTTTAGTACACATGGTGTGGGGAATCACAGGGAAAACAGTGTAGCACACAGAAGGCAAACAGTGAATCTGTGTCATCTTACTACACTGATGGACAATGACTGAATTGGGGTATGAATGGGGACTTGATAATATAGGTAAATGTAGTAACCACACTGTTTTTTCATGTGAAACCTTCGTAAGAGTGTATATCAATATTACCTTTATAAAAAAAAAAGTTTGGTGGACACGGCAAAAAAAAAATTTGCCAAAATGAGGACAATAAAATTAATGTACTGTAGAGGCTGATGGCAAATTCTAAGGGAGTCTCAAAAATATTCTAAACATAGTAGTTATACTAGAAAAAGTATAAATTCTTTCCAAGCTGAGGTTTGCTCCTATCCTGCTGTGGCAACTCCACAAGGTTCTATCTTTAAAGATGACGTTTATTATGCTGAGTCCTCAGTGTCTGTATCTACCTCCAAATCTACTCTGCCCACATTTTCAAGTATCCACTGGTAATTTCCAAGTCCCCCCAACATCACAATTTCAACCTAAAATTTCTACAATTTACATCTTCATTCTGCCATCCCAGTGATTATGTTATCCCCATCATCTAAATCAGCTTACATTTCTCTAGTATGCAGAAGCACAGTATTTGCAGAGAAGGAATACACATCATCACAGGCAGGAGAAAGTAGGAAGAAGCTGTGCCTCAAAAGCTCAAAGCAGTCTTGCAACATTACCCAGCAAAGAACTGTAGTCAAACTCCAGCTCAACCTCCCACCTTTTATTTGCCATTTTCTACCTCTTATTTTCTCATCAAGAAGTCAAACTCAACATTTATTCCACCTCAAAGTGCACCCTGACCCCAGCACCTGAAAGTGACCTCTTCTAGTTCAACCCCCAAGACTGTGCATACACTAATGCTATTGCTCTAGCTGCATATGGACGACAGCATGTCACCTCACCTGCGCTCTCGTCTCCTGACAGACCAGTGGTTGTTATAGATTGAATTGTGGCTCCCCCATTCATGTCGAAGCCCTAAACCTCAATATGACTGTATTTGGGGAAGTAATTAAGATTAAATAAGGTCATACAGGCAAGGCCCTAATCTGCTAAGTGGCCTTAGATAAGACCCAGCAATCCAACAGGCTGCACCTTGATCTTGGACGTCTCAGCCTCCCAATCTGTAAGGACACAAATTTCTGTTGTTTAAGCAACCCAGTCTATTACATGTTGTTAAGGCAGCCCGAGCAGACTAAGACAGATCTTGGTGCCAGTTCTCAATTCTGGCCATATCTAACAAACACCTCAGAGGGCTTTATAAGAATCTGATGCCTGTGCCCCACCCCAAACCAGTTAAGTTAGAAATGCTGGAGTAAAAATCAAGCATTATTATTTTTAAAAGCTCCCCAAATAATTCTAATATGCAGCTAGATTAAGAATCAGTGCATGAAAGTTAAGTTTAATGAGGTCAGACACCATGTCCATTTCATCTCCATAATTCCCTCTAACTCCTAGAATATGGTAAATATGCAATAAAACTGTTTAATAAATGGCACATATTTTAAAAGAGTTTCAACATGTGATCATTACAGAAATTCGTTTTGTTAACAAATATTTATCAGGCAACAACAAGGTACCCATCACCATGCTAGGTACTGTACATTACCATGAGGTAAACATGCAAGGCTTGTTTTGCAGCATAAATATATGGAACTCTGTCTTTCAGTTAATCATGCTCGGTTAATTAACATATTCTTTGATCTGTAAGAACCTCCCAGTAACAGCTCTTTAGCAAAAACACAATGCAAGACAGTAAACACATCATTCTTAAAAAAATTTTCCCCCAGTCTCCTTAATTGAAAATGTAAAATATAATTGGGGATGGTGGGGAGAAGGTTAACTTGGGAATCAATGTTCTTATTTGGGCACAGCTTTGTCTAGCCCACTTATATCTGGCAGAATGTAATATTTTTCACATCTGTACACCTAGACATTTCTACAAATATGCTATTAACAACCCTATACAAAAATAACGATGCTAATCCAGTCAATGAAACACAAACTTGAAGTTACTTTTTTTTCTGTGAACTTTCTGTGCCAAGTCAAGAATCCCTTGAGACCAAAAGCAAGTATTTAAAATCACGTAAGTTCAAGGCTTGAAGCAACCCTAGGACTTATCAGATCTCACTCTCCCTACCCCTCATCCTCAAACCTCAGATCAGCCATTGAGAATACTTTAAGGGCCTGAGGTTAATGGCAAAGTGTGAAAGAGTCCCAATTTCCAAATGTAACAGCGCATCTGGGGTTTGGGGCAATCTTTTACCCAGTAGGTGTGATTAGCTGGCTCCTTTCCAATCATCTAGATGCTACTGTATTTAGTTAGAGAAGTGAAGCCATATGAAAAAGTTACTGTTTACCACACAGGTAACACCCCACTCTCCACATCATGTTTTTCCTCATCTCTCAAATTCTCTGATACATACAGACATTATTACATCTGTAAGTTTCATTTTATTTCCCAAGGGACAAACTCCAGATCTAGAATGAAAGAAACTCTATAGCCAGGTTATTTGCTACTTTGGTGGTATTTTGAAAATTGTTTAGAAATGTTGAGAAGTGGTGACCATCAGGGAAAGCCTTCTGTGAAACTGATTCTAAAGTGAGTCGTGAAAGATGAACAAGAATTAGACAGATTTGGGGATGGGAAGGAGAGGGAATATTCCAAGAAGGAGCAACATGTCAAATGATCTAGAAGCAAAAAAAAAAAAAAAAAAAAGCAGTTATGTCATTCAAAGTTTTTTACCACAGCCCCAGAATACTTTACATCTGGATGCAGTACACACACCTGGGGGTGTTTATATAAACATGTGCAAGCATCCCTCTTACCTGACCTACCACTCTCCGAACTCTGGTACCTACACTAAGGTTCCTAAAAGACTCAGCTATTTCATTTTTAGGATAGAGCTGGTATCACTCCAGCAGGAATGAATGCTGAAGCACTCACACCTGCAACTTTTCAGGGCTGCCCCTGGGCATAGTAGCACTTTGCCCTTTTCCTTCCCATTGTTCCCTCCCAACCCCTGTAGTGGGCAAGGACTGACAGATGGCACAAAAGCCCAGCTCCTTGCCTCCAAAGCAGGACAAACCTCACACTCTGTGGTGCACCAGAGCTGATCAGGCTGAGACAGTCGTCCCTGAAACCAACATGCTCAGCTTCCTCCCCTTCCCTCTCCTAGTCCCCTCACAGGCTTTTTCCTGAGAACTTAATAAATCACTTGCACGTAAAACACCCAAGTGGTACCCAGACCTGACACTCAGGTCTTGTTCTCTTAATATTGAGCCCAAACAAAGGAACTGGGGCTTATCAGAGAAGTGACTAATTCTGTGGATGGCCCAGGGTAGGTACAAGATGAGCCAGGGAGATCCTGTGTGAGAAAAAAAGGAGATGCCGCAAAAAAGTATGGGAGCGTCTCACAAGGACCCAGAAGTTCGTGTGAAGGAACTGTCACTGGCCAAATCAGGGAAAATGTGAGCACCAAAATGTTACATACAGTAGCAAATTATAAGCCATTAAAAAAAGGAAGTCTTGAGTCCATACCAGTAATACATTTGTAATAAATAAGCAAGAAACAAAGTGACACTCACTTACAGCAAAATGTCAACAACCATCTAATAAATGTGGAAAGAATGTTGAAGGCAGAAAATAATCGTTTTGCAACCATCATAGGAAAGACTGAATCAGGCAAAAATCATCATTGGATGCTACAACAAAAGGAAATAGTTGATGAGGAACAGTCATTTGCCTGGTCATAAATGGTCTCCCTACAGATTACTTATTAATTATGAGAGGAAAAACATGGCAAAGAAATGGGACAAGACCTTGACCGAGTGATCAAAATTATATCACCCATGAGAGACAGACAGACACCACGTTTCCAGATGTGACACCCCAAGAAAGACACATCTCCACTCCTGCAGTACTTGGCTGAGAACGCATAACCCAATCTAACCAAAGTCACACAAAATGAAGGGAAGTTCTACTTGTCGCTTTTGCTTAAAAACTTGCAGTCTCTCCATTGTTTTTAGTATAAAATACAAACTCCTTAAACTGGCTTACAAAACCTTTCATGATTCACACTCAAACCCCTCCATGGCCACAGCACACACTCCTTTTTGATCCCAACTCTACTGTCTTACGCTCTTTACTTAAGCCAGAATTTTTCAAATTCCAGAATGCAGCTCACTGATGGACTGTTAAATTAATCTAGTGAGGCAACAACAATATATTTTCTACAGCAAAAATACTTTCAGTTTAGAAGCATGTAAAATGTATAAGTTAAACATATTTTTAGCTCTGAACTACCAATCTAACTTAAGTCTAAGAGGAAACCATAGGGATAGAAGCAGTATATCAAAATTTTCTAATCAACTGCATAACCTTGTATGTGTTGGTCACACACTGCTCAGAAAAAAGATTCTTGAAATCAGTTTAAATAACTAAAAATTAAAATTTTCCACTGAATACAAATGCTAGCAGCCCTAAAGCTAATCTACCTACATCCCCATAGGAACCATAAAAAGAACCCGTGACGCAAATACTTCAAGAGCTGCCATAATGACATCCTCCCAACATACACACACCTTAAACACCTACTCAGGGTTTGGATTGAAATTCTTGACCCTACTTTCCACCACATGAGCCTTATGACTGTACCTTCCTCCCCTTCATTAGAAGGGTGTCTCTGTCTCTCTGTCTCTGTCTGTCTCTCTGTCTCTCTGTCTCTCTCTCACACACACACACACACACACAGAAACTTCTCTCATGCTGCCATTGTCCTGCCATTCAGAAGTAGAGAACAAACCCACACTAATTGATGGGGAAGGGAAACCACCTTTCCTGCTGAGAAGGTAGAATAGAGAAAATGGAAAAAGGAATTTATTCTAGTTACTAGAAAGAGAAATCAAAATTACCAAGAGCCCAAGTTTCTGTGGGTTTTCATCTGGGAATATAATCATGTCATAAGATTTACCTGCAATCTGGAAATAGCAAAGGCAAAACTGAGAGTTCTTTTGGAAAAGTAATGGGCATGACTTCCCATTACTGGGCTATTTCACAACTTGTTAAGGGCAGAGGTTAATTTGCCAAATAGAGACAGAAATAATTTCTAACCAGTGGAAAAATTAACCCCAAAAGATTACAGCTTATGACCCTGATGCGAATTAGTAAGTTTTTATCTAACCCAGCATTCTATGAAAATGTCTTGGTATCTAGCTTCTCAAATGTTTTTTGGGCTGTTTTCTCCGTTTTACTGGTACCCTCACTAATTAACAAGTTGAAGGAAATCTTCATTTTGTATTTGCATTCAAAATAAACAATTTCTTAAATTTTCAATCTCCTAAATTTGACTGGATTTTTAAAATATACAATACTTGTAGGAAGGATTATAAATCAGTAAAGTTATAACTTGGAGTAAGACTACACTTACATGCTATTATAGGAGAATGAGGTACACTGAATACTTCTGAATAATTACTCTATGACCAAAGGTCCCATTTATGGCTAAAGATGTAGGGAGAATTTCCTCTGGGAATAGAGAGAAGATTACACTGATAAGAAAACAAAGCTGAAGAATAAGTCAAGAAGACTGGGGGGAGTTCACAACAATGGTTCTCCTCTACTTTGCATATTAGAACTGCCTGTGGACTGTTAAAATGTCAGCAGCTTGGGCAAATTAAACTGCAATATCTGGGAGTACAACCCAAGCACCAGTATTTTTTTTTAATTTCATCTCTCTCCTCAGCCACATTTCCTGGGTGTTTTGGACTCTCTCCCGCTTTTTCTCCCTGCACTCAAACAGAAAATAATGAACAGAATTAGGATTATGGCTGATAAACACATAAAGAGTGCTATCACCTCTATGTTAGCAAAATGGAAAACACTTTAAATAAAACTATGTATAAGTATCTTACCTACATTTTACTGTTGGGTTCTGTTTCTTGGGGGAAATGGACCCTACAAAGTTAAAAGCTGCTTTCCAGTAAAGATCAAACTTGTACAAATATTTTTTAAATCTAACATAAACCAATGGGCAAACAGATTTTGCTATGTAAACCTCATCTGGCACAACTATCTATTCATCTACTTAGAAAATACTCAGTATGGGTGTATACCATTGTGGACTGTAAAAAGGGAAATACCAATTGTGAACCTATGACCCACACAAAAATGAGTTAAAAAAATTTTTTAAGCTAGCTTCAATATGTTTGTATTCCAGAATTTAAACAGACAAGGAAAATTTTTAAAAATCTTCCTACTTGCTGACTCTATCTTCTTACTTTCCAATCCAATTTTGCTTCCATCCCTGCTGTTATCAAAGTTTCCAATGATAGAGTTGTTAGATTTGACCACCACTAGCCACCCAGGTGCTGAGTAAAAAGCCTAGGAATTATCCTTAATGCATCCCTTTCCTCATCACCATTATTCAATGCAACAGGAGGTCCTGTCAAATTCTCCTTCAAAAGATCTATTGAAGCTTCATATTTCTTTCCATCTTTTTTAGTATCATCCCAGGCCAACATACTAACATATTTAGCCTGGATCATTGCTACCATCTCTTAACCTGTCTCACTGCTTTCACTCAGGACCCTTCCACTATGCATGCTACCACTACAGCCAGGGGAGTAGACACCAATTTTATGTCACTGACCTCTTTAAAAGCCTCTAAAGGCTTTTGATAACATCAAGAAAAGGACAAATGCTTTCTTACCACAGCCTACAAGGCCTGGGAGCATCTAGCTCCTGACTAGTTTCCCAACATCTTTCCTTATGGATCTCATCCACACTCTTGACCTCATTCTGGTCAAATATTTTAAGTGTTTGCTACTCTGACTGCTTAGCATACACTTTCCTTACCTCTTCCCAGGACTGCTTCCTCTCACCCTTCAGATTCCAATTCAAATGACACTTACTCCTAGAGCTCCTGACTAGCCGCTCTATCTAAAGTAGTCCTCTCATCACCATCTACCATGTGACACTGTTTGCTTTCTTCATGGGCATCACAATCTGTCAAAGTGTGTTCCAGGGTAGTGGGGGTGGTTGACTTCTTTCTTCTACCGCTACAATACAAGCTCTATTCAGAGCAGGGATCTCATCCGTCCCTACAGCCTAGAACAGCACATGGCAGATAATGGGCACTCAAGTTTTTGTTTAATCAATAAATACTCAAATGGTGGCTCGGTCTATAGCACTGGACTGGAAATGGCAATTATAAGACTTCTATCCAGACCCGGCTCTGCCAGCAATGAGCTGTGTGTTCTCAGCACACCACAAGACTGGAGTGGGTTAAGAATAACTTGACAATAAGAAGAAAACAAATCCTACCATTTGCAACAACATGGATGGAGTTAGAGGGTATTATGCTCAGTGAAATAAGCCAGGCGGAGAAAGACAAGCACCAAATGATTTTGCTCACCTGTGGAGCATAAAAACAAAGCAAAAACTGAAGGAACAAAAAAGCAGCAGGCTCACAGAACCCAAGAATGGACTAACAGTTACCAAAGGGAAAGGGACTGGGGAGGGTGGGTGGGAAGGGAGGGAGAAGGGGAATAAGGGGCATTATGATTAGCACACATAACATAGGGGGGCGGCATGGGGAAGGCAGTATAGCACAGAGAGGACAAGTAGTGACTCTGTAGCATCTTACTACACTGATGGGCAGTGACTGTAAAGGGGTATGTGGGGGGGACTTGATAATGGGAATCTAGTAACCACAATGTTGCTCATGTGATTTTATATTAATGATACAAAAAAAAGAATAACTGGACAGTAAGAAAGTAGAGACAGCAAAGATTTTTTCTAAATGTCCTTATCCATCTAAATTCAAGAATACAGACATACGGATGTCTTTAACTTGAGATAGGCTTCCTCATCTGTAGGAGGTTACTTTGTCACTTGCAGATCAGAAATACTCTAATTACACAGGCTCAACCTACTTTCCGACCTAAACTTTTCTTACCCACCCCTCATTTACACCCTTCCTACCCCCAAATCAAGATATTCACCCTGCCACCAAACATCACACACTGAAGTTTGTTGCCTACACATTCCCTCGTTCTGCCACCTCTTCTCCAACTGCAACCCGCTAGATCAATTGTTAACTGCTTCATGTAAAGTCTGATCCAATCATCTGGCCCCAAATTGAGAGGATCGTTATGTGTTCTGGAATTCTCTGTGCTTCAAAGTAGAGTGCTTCCAGATCCTCTCTCCACCTCGTTTCATAATCCCTAAAATGGAGATAGTATCTACCATCCCCACCCTATTGTTGGATACTTGAGAATACAGCTTGATAATAAACTGTTCAATAAATGTTACTAGTTGCAGGCTACACGTATTTTCCGTTCTCCTTGAGCGCCACACCAAAGTGACTTCTTCATTTCTAACCTCCAAAGATTTGAAGTCAGTTCTTTTCCCAATACCTTGAGTTTCCATATCTATAAAACGAAGGGACCGGACTAGCCCCACTACCATCCCCTCCAAAAATGAAGTTCCAACCATACTCTTACATAACAGCCCAGAACAAAGGCGCCGCCGGGAAATAACTTCCCTAACACAGCTTACAGCGAAGACCGTGCAGGTGAGCTTCGGTCAGGTCAGGGCGTGAATTCGAGGCAAACAAACTCCCGCGACAAACCAAAGTGGGGTGCAGGCATGGAAATTAGAGAAGCACTGAGCAAGACCTTGGGGGTCCCGACTCCTGCCACAGTGTTGGATCCTCTGATTTGTTTTTAAGTTGGGCTGCAGATATTTAAAGCAGTGTCTCCCAAAGGGGTGAAAAATAGTAGGATGACGAGGAAGAGCCCTGCCGCGTCGAGGAGGAAAATGTGTGCCAGCCACAAACGGACGAGAGCAAACCCAATGCCTTTCACCTAACCCTAACCCCAACAAGCGGGAGGACGACCTAGACCGCCGGGAAGCTGGGGCCGGCGGGAGCCCTAAGGCAGCCGGCCAGGCGCGAGGGGCCGTGTGAGGAAGCGGTGCGACCTCAGAATGTGGCACTTTTCCCGGGCCGGCCTGGCCGCAGGCCGCGGTTACAGCCCCGGCGGAGTTCATCAGCAACCCCAGCTCCCGCCCCAGTACCTGCGGGGTCGAGCGCCATCTCGGCTGGCGGAGAGGAAGGCAGCCGCTGGCAGCTCCCGCGTAGGGGGAGGGAGGGGAGGAGCCTGAGTACGGCTGCACGTGGTGGGGCCCGGAGCCTCCCGGGGGAGGAGCAAGGAGAAAAGGAGGAGCGCGGCGCCCTTCGTAAAGCGCCGCCGGTGCGTTTTCCTCTTCCTTAGTCGCTACTTCCGCCGCCCATTGCGCCTGCGCCCTCCTGGCCCGCCCCTTACCTTGCAACAGCGTGGAAAAGACTTCGCGAGGGAACAACCGGGAAGGGGGCGTGGCTGTGCGCGCGCCTTGGGGGCGGGGCCGTCTTCGGCGCACATCGCCGCGCTCGGGCCGAGAGCGAGCACGCGCTTGCAGACCTGGGGAGGCGGGACTCCAGCGGGGGCTACGGACCCTCTCGTTTGCGACGCCCTTGGCGACAAGTCCCTCCCTCCACACCCGCCCTCGGAGAACCTGAGGAATCACACTCTTTGTTTTTTCTACGTTAACGTTCATTCATTCATAAATGTCCATTTTATGCCTGCCAGCTTCCAGCTATGGTTCTGAATACGTGGGGGATATAATTGAACAAAAAATAAGGTCCCTATTAGTCTCAAGGAGCACCTTGTTGGCAGGGGAGTTAGAGACAAGCGACGCTGTTATATGTTATAGATGCCGCACGCTTGGGATGTGCACAGCTCGTTCTACCGGAGAGGTGGCATAGTATGTGCAGTATCATTATTTCTCCTCTAAAAATCAGTATCCTGTGGCTTCCCTGGAGATTAAAAATAAAATACTGAGAGCTAGGGGGTGCCTCTGTTTTGTGAAATATCATCAGGGTGTTCAGATTTGGGTGATGTTACAAATCTTTTCAAAGCTGTATGTTTTTGTGAGAAAAAATGAAGGAAGGTGATGGCCATCCCCCTGAAAAACCCCAGCTGCCCTCTTCTCAATGGAAAAAAACTTTCCGGGTGACAATTATGCACATTTTCACTCACCCACCAGCCTTCAGAAATGCTTCCGTGTCATGTCCACGTTCAGCTCGCTCAAGACTCCAAAGGGTAAGGTGCAGCCGGGGACAGATGGGACAGATGTTAGAAAAACAAGGAGCAGCTGCTTCTTCCCTGCGAGGGATTTAGGGCTTTCAGAATGATCCCCTCCCCGCCTACCTGCCGTCCCTCCTCCCCTGCTGCTGCTCCAGCCTGGTCAGTTGGCAGAAAAGCTGACACCTTTGAGCAGGGCTGGGAAAGTGGGTCTCTGCTCAGCAGGTCTTCCGTTTAAGGGCCTATTTGGGCATAACCACCCTTATTACAGCTGTAGGTTGAGGTGCCAAGGTGAAGAATTAATGTTTCACTCAACTAAGCAGGAAATCGGATCCTTTTTCTTGTATGTTTTATAAATGTGCTTAGAAACCCACTAAATTCATTCTGGTGCCCCTTTTCTTTTTCTGGAGGTGAAGGATTTAGTTGAGAAAGTAAATCTTTTTGTGGAGATGAGGTGGAGAATAAAAACTCAAGTCAGACACACTTAAGTAATTAAACTAAATCTTTCTATATGCAAAGAGGCATCAGGGTCAAGGTGGGGAGGAGGGAACTTGGAGCACTTTCGTCAGCATCTAGGTACTTCCACCTGAATCCTGCACCACAACGTATTAGCCTTGTGCCTTGAATATGTTCCAACATTTCTCTGGACTTATGTTTCTAATTTGCAAGGTTATTACGAGGAATAAATGTGATATCATATAAAATTGTTTCAGTCATTGAAAGACCACGTCTACAGTTTTTGCCATAACTGAGTATATCACTTGAACGACTCTTTAATATTTTTATTTAAATCAACTAGAAAAAAACCACCTGGACCCCATCTCTCCATTAGCCTTCACGTAAGCAATCATATCTGTAAAATCATGGAATTTGTGTGCCCCATAGATGGACTGCTAGACATATCACACTGCAAGAAGCACCAGCAAATATAGCACCTAGTGCCTGATACATAATAATGTAAACCCCTCAAGTCTCATATAAAACTAGGTTGTTTGGGTAAAGTCTTTATGATCTAACTGGGAAAGATAAGCCACTTATTTAAAGTTAAATCATAGAAATTTAACTGGCAATCAAAACAGAAGAAATTTCCTAAAATACCACATTATTAGTAGACAGTTCTTTGGGGAACAACTACAATAGAAGTATAAAGAGGAAGGAAATGACATTTTCCCAGAAATGGGGAACTATGAATTATCCCACCATGATCTCTAGGGCTCAGACTATTCCTGGCACCTAACAACCCCACGGTAGCCTTTCACAAAGGATTGAATGCCAGAGTGGTTAGGAAAGACTTTAAAGATGAAGTAGAAATTATGGTTAGCTTTGAAAGATGGGTTACATGGGCACACAGAGAGGAAGGCATGTCATGGTAGGAAAAAAATGAGCAAAAGTATCTGGGATTTGAACTGTTCTTGAAGGACAAATTGGAAAGATGGAAGGTAAGGAATGGAAGCATATGAGCAAAAGCACAGGGGAGGGAAGGTAAGGGCTGTGTGGCAAGCATGTTGGAGTACAATACCTGAAACCACTTCAATGCAGTCGAGGATTTGGGAAGCTAGGGAAGTTACAGAAATGAGACTGAAAATGTTAGATGTAGCCAGAGTCCCAAAACCTTAAATATTAGTCTGAGAAGTGGTTGAATTTGTTACTGTAAATATTCAGGGGTTGTAAGGGTTGACAAGTAGCAAAATGGTCAAAGTGATGTTTTTTTAAAGATTTTGTGTGGGATAGATGTAAGGTGGTGAGGAGAGAGCCAGGGGATAAGCAGAATGGTAAAGAGGCTGTTGCCACAGTTCAGGAAGGATCCAAAAAGGCCTGAACTAGGATATTCAGAAATGTAAAAAGAAAGGATGTATGTATGTGAGCAAAACTGCACAGGAAGAATCCGTATTTCACAATTTGCATTGAATGACTACCACAAAGAGTCAAGAACGATTTCTAGACAATTCCATTCTTTGGCAAATGTATACAGACAAATGAGAAAATGATGGCATTGTACCCATTCGTGCCTTAGATGATGGATCCTCATTCCTGGGGAGCAGTGAGACAGGGAGACAGGTCAGGAGGAAGTGCAGTTACCCAAGACAACAAAGAGAGCAGCTGATCCACAGCAAGGCCTGTGAAGTCAATGAGAAACGAGATGGATACACACATGTGAACATTTTTTAGTCTAATATCCAAGGAATGCACAAGTACAAACAAATATCTTGTTTATTGAGACAATTCTGACTAGATCCAGCATCTTGGCTCTGTGTTGATAACCAGTTAGTTTTAAAAATTGAGATGGTCAGTCAGTCCCTGCTTTCTCAGCCCAACTCTGCCCAGCAGCAGAATTAAAGACTTTCCAGCTGTAGCCCTTGCTCTGCGCTATCTTTGAGCCAATGAGAATTAAATCTGGAAAAATAGAAGAAGCCCAATCCCTACCAGTAGATGGAGTTTGGAACTAGTTCTTGGCTAGGAGATCCCTGTCAGGGCCCTCAGGGCCCTGTTCTCTGTGCTGCATGATTTCCCCCAGCCCCCATGGCCCGTGTCCTCTCTGAGTTGAATGGGTTTAGGTTCAGACTGACACTTACATTAATTTGCCAGGCCTGCCATATCAAAGTACCACAGACTGGGCAGGTGGCTCAAACAACAGAAAATGTATTTCTCACAGTCAGAGGCTGAAAGTCTAACACCAAGGTGTCTGCAGCGTTGGTTTCTTCTGAGACCTTCCTCCTTGGCTGGCAGATGGCCATCTTTCCCCTGTCTTCTTCACATGGTTTTCTCTCTGTGTGTCTGTCCAAACTTCCTTTTTCTATAAGGGGTTCAGTCATACTGGATTAGGGCCACACAATAACCACATTTTAACTTCATTACCTCTTTAAAGACCCTATCACCAAACACAGTCACATTCTCAGGCACTGGGCTTAGGATCTCAACATATGAGACTTCAAGGTACCCAGTCAGCAGATAACAATAGTCCAGTTCTTTATAAGGACTAGAACTCTTCCCTGAGTCCCAAACTGCTTGGCTGTTAGCATCTCCCCAGGGCAACATACATTGTCCCTGTTTTCTTGGTGGTGTAGTAGGGTCTCTTTGCTATGGCTCAGTTCACCAAGCCACTTCAGCCAGCTCCTGTCTGTCTCTCATTGCCCACATCCAGTTGATCACATCTACTCCTTTAATATATCTTTATTTCATCTACCAACTACACTGTTACAACTCTCAGTCCAAGATCTGTCCACATTGGTAGGAATAATTATGACAGCATCCTACCTTGCTATCTGTTCCTAGGCTTTCTCTCCTCCCACCCATTCTTTCTAATCCATCTCACCCATAACAGAAAATACAATCACAAAATTTCATATGTAAAATCCTTCAGTGTTTCCCCATATCAATAAAATCCAAATCCCTTCCTTTCACAAGATTCATGAAAGTCTTTATAGACTAGTTGCAGCCTGCTACATCATTCTTTCATAACCAACCTGCTAGTAGGCCACAATTTCCACTGTATGAGTTTGCTTGCAATAGTTTATTAAAGTATCTGGGAAGACTTTTATGTGCACTATCCCAGAAAGCTAGATAAGATTCTGTGTTGAACATGAAAACTTGAAAATGATTTCGGAAAGAATATGTAGTGGAAATGGAGGCCGGTGGAACTAAATGAGGCTAAATTCTCATTCCTCTCCCCTTACTTTTTAACTTTTGTATTAAGATATAACTTATAAAGAGGAAAGGGCACACTTATTTATGCAGCTAAATGAGTCTTTACGGATGAGCACACTTTTGAACTACTACCCGTGTCAAAATACAGAGCATTTCTGGACATCCAAAGGTCCCTTGGTACCCCCTTCCAGTCAAACATCATACCCCCATAAAAATAACCACTCTCTTGACCTGTATAATACTTGATTAGTTTTACCTGTTTTTTAACTTTTATAAATATATGCATACAGTGTGTTGCCTGCCCTATCTGGCTTCTTTCACTCAGTGCAATAGCTGTGAGACCCACTCATGTTGGTAGATATGTCTACACATCTGCTTTCCCACTTTAATTTGCATTTAACAAATCATTTCTCTTCTGAGCCTCAGATTCCTTAAGGACACCATCCCTGCATAATTGAGCTGAGCATTAAAATGACCTATAATGAAACAGTGATAGTGGTTTCTAGTACGTAGCAGGCTGCTCCTAAATGCTAGCTATTTCTACTGTGATGATTATCTTTTGCTTTTAGAAAACTGTTCTTTTGAACTATTATTGCTTTATGTTCACTTTTTTTGAGGTAGTAATTCAGAGCCACTCTGCCTTGAGGACCGAAATCTTGGTAACAATATATTTAAATCAGTATTATGTGAACACCCTTCAAATGAACAAAGGAGATTTAACAGTGTATCCTATCACTTATCAGGTGAGAAAAAAAAAGTGTGAAAGAAATCACCTCTCACCTCTGCAGAGGCTTTCTATATTTCAAGTTTTGTTTTTACTGTGTATTGTTTTCTAGGTGGCCACCTTTGAGACAGATGACAATTTTTCTGGGATCAGATACTTTTATTCCTCAAAACTACAATAAAAATAAAAATAATGGCAGTGCTATGACATGACTTACATTGGATTTCCCTTATGTTGGTCTTGTGCAGATGCTATGATCCTTGTAGAATTTCTCACAGGAGCTGGCAAACTGAACAAATAAATACCACAAGTGCTTTTTGTTATATACTGAGTTTGAAATATCAGTGACATTATAGTTGGCTGACTGGCTGCACTGAGAACATCTCGAGGGTCTTTGGCTTATTTAGAAGAAATAGTCAATGAAAACTTTAGCCAATTACACCAAATATCTCTGCACTATTAATATGACAAAGGACAAACTTCCTGAATTCATTACCCACTCCTCCCCAGAATGGAGAACCTACTATGTGCCATGCACTGTGCTGAGACCTGGGAAACAAAGATAAATAAGATGAAGTCCCTTAAGGAAATCAGAGTCTAGAAGGAGAACGACAAACACATGAACACATAATTACAGTCCAACACAAAAGATGATGTGTGAGCTTAGAAGGAGGAGAAATTAATTTGACTCCCAGAAGACAAATAGAAATAGAAATGCTTATATTTGAAGAGAGTCTTAAAACAATGATTAAGAGACTTACTTCAGAAGAGAAAGACAAGAGTCCTAATGCACAACATTTTACTGAATAGAATAGGCATAGGATAACCATCACTAACAATGAACATGGTTGAAATAGCTAGGTAGGCCACTATTATTTGGAGCCATATAGACAAGACCCAAGGGGGAAAATTCATATGTTAAGACTTGCTGTCAAGTTACAACACTGTCTCACTACTACAATGCCCAGACAAACCAACCTCATGTCATCGATTCTGGTATTTTTATCAGTCAACCATGAAGCAGTAAATGTAAATGAAGAGCTCCTAAAGACTCCGGTCTTGACTTTCTGTAAAGAAGAGTGCTTACACTAATATATTCCATTAACTGTGTCATGAAGCCAGAGTCCCGAGGTGTGGATGAACGGTTTCCTATAGAATGAGGTATTGCTGTCACGAGACTCTGCTCTGAGAACAGAGACTGTGTCTTATGCACTGTGTGGCACCTCTCACAGGATTCAGCACCTGGCAAACGAAATGTTTGTGGCATAAGTTCCTGTTAATTGAGACTGTATAAGGCACCATGTGAAACTAATATGGGTCACATGGTCCATTGATTACTTCTCCTCAGAGCACTTCTATCCTCCTCTCTGTCACTGAATCCTGCTCTAGTTCCTGATTCAGGCTATATTTTTGCCCTTTCTGATCTTCAGCTAAGGATAATTCCAGGCTCTACATGCTCTAAGAGATGTTTTCTGGCCAACTCACCCCTCACCTAGAACATAAGAGACACATTTCTGGCTCTTGACATCTTGCTTTTCTTTTGGGAACTGCTCCTCCCCTACTTTATTATATGGTTTCTACCAGTGTCCTCATGTCCTTGCTCTTTAACCATATTCTTTGTCCAAGTATAAGTACTTAACCTTAAACAGGCCAATGAAGCTTTGTCTTATTATACAATCATACAAGTGATAGAACTGGACAGGAACACATGGAAATCTGATCCAGAGTTTACATTCTTAACTTCTCTTCTGCCGTATAAATGCCTCCCTCTCCCTAACTATGCAGTATATCATTGGGAATACATAAAAGTCCAGATGTGTGTGCACACACACACATCAGCCTACTATCTCCAGGATTACCCCAATCCACTATTTGTTCTTTTCCTGTTGTGAGCTGTGTCTATTATAAATATTAGATTGTGGGTCTAAATATACCACTATGTCCCCTGAGGCTGAAATTGCAAAATGCAAAATGTAAAAGCCATTAAATGGCAAGCTTTCTGCCATGCAGAGAGAGCTATCGCTAAGGAGGAAGAAACAGTGATGCCCCACCAAAGAGACAGAAAGAGTCAGGAGTGAGAAAATCCAGATGGAGTTAGAACCCCTGGCTGTAGTTGCTCTGAGGGTCAGCTCTGCTCTTGCTTTTCTGGGTCTTGGCTATTTGAGCCATACTTGTATAAACGATATGCCTTGTACCTCACTCCAGATCCTCTCAGCCCCAATACTTTTGTGTGGCCACTAGTTCTGTGTAGGCTTCAAACATCTTCATGTAAGTGCAACCTGGCAGCACTGGGTGCCTTTCACTTGCTCCTCTGACTCTACTCCATGGAACACACACAGGGACCCTCTCCGAAGTCACATATGTACAAATCAAAAGTACAGGAAAAGTTAATGCCTGTGGGGCCACCTTGGTTCAGTAGTAAATGGAATCCAGTGGATAAATGTGTCCCTCTTCTTATTCTCTGGAAAGACAGTTCTGAAATACATTTTATGAGATGCCTCCAGAGGTCTCATGGTATCCAGGCACCTATAAAGTGGGAAACTCAATAAATAAAAAATTCAATAAATCTTCCCTGTAATACCTTTTCCTCCTTTCCTGTTGCATTTTTCCCTGTCCCTCACTCCTGCTCTCTGGGATTGTTCCAAGACAATCCCTTTGGACACAATCTAGGCTAAAAGAACACTTGTTTATTGCTTCTCATTTTTTGTTTAAACTGACTCTAAGTTGGTTCCTGCTCCTTGCTACTCAAACACATTGTCCTAATTAACTCAAAGACCTGCAATGGTTCCCTCATTGTCCATAGAATAAAGTCATACAAGTGACAGAAATGGAGAGGAATACATGGAAATCTGATTCAGAGTTTACAATCTTCTTTTGCCGTGTGAATATCACCCTCTCTACTTCTTAAACATACCATTGGGAATATATAAAAACCCAGGCACTTACACACACACACACACACACACACACACACACACACACGCACACACACAAAATCACAGCCTACTGTCTCCAGGATTACCCCAATCCACTATTCATCTGTTGTTTTTCATTTTGAGCTGTGTTTAGAAAACACATGTTTACTGTCTATGTATTGTTGAAGTTCTAGGTTGTTTCTAGCTTTTCTTTTAAAATTAGCATTGGGATAAAAATCCAAAAAATAAAGCTTTCATCTCTAGCTCTGTTTATTTCTGAAGGATAATTCCTAGAAGTAGAATTATTGTGCCACTTGCTGTGGATACATTGTCAACAATAGATAAAGTCATCAGACATATATTTGCTAAGTTGATATACATGCATATTGTTACAACTTACTAATTTTTATTACTAGCGACAATTTGCATGCTTAATAGCCTTTTTGTTGTATTTTGATGAATTGTTCATATTCTTTCCCATTTTAAATTAGACTGTTACTATTTTTCGTACTGGTTTATATATTGTCTTTCTATATGAACCCTTTGTCTTCTAACTTTTCTTACCTCCTTATAGGTCTTATCTCCAAATGCACTCACATCAGGGGTTAGAACTTCAACATAGGAATTTTGGAGGAACTCAGTTCTGTCCAGGACAGAAAGATTTCCAGGGGTTTCTCAGAATCTAAGTCCTGCCTTTCACTCCCTGTATCTAAATCATGCTGTGTAAACTTCTGTAATACCACATATCTTTCTTCCTTCACAGTTAACGGCCGTTGAGCAGGGCCACGTACTTTCCCACCTGGACTATAGGCATACAACATTTTATTTTGCTTCCCTGTATTGTGCTTCTCAGATACCACATTTTTTTCACAAATTAAAAGTCTGTGGCCACCTGCATTGAGCATGTCTACTGGTCTTATTTTCTAATAGTATTTGCTCACTTTCAGTCTCTCTGTCACATTTTCATAATTCTTGCAGAATCTTAAACTGTTTCACTATTATTATATGTGTTAGGATCATTGATGATCAGGGATCATGACTTGCTGAATGCTCACATGATGATTAGCATTTCTTAGCAATAAAGTATTTTTTAATTAAGGTATGTACTTTTTTTTAGGTATAGTGTTATTACACACTTAATAGGCTACAATATAATGTAAACGCAACTTTTATATGCAGTGGGAAACAAAACAATTCATTTCACTTACTTTATTGAGGTTGTCTGGAACTGAACCTGCAATTATCTCCAAAACATGCCTGTATTTTTGCCTCCCAACTTCTCAAACCTCCAGGCTTTCTCCTCTCCAATTCATTCTATGCACCTCAGTTAGATCATGCCTTTAAAAAACCCCTTTCTATGTTATCATGTCATTGCTTCCTGACAGCCCTTCAATGACTCCAGATTTTTCACAAGTTAATTTCCAAACTCCCAGGCCTACCAGGTCTACATCTGGCCTACCCTGATTTTATAATCCCACTCCTTTCCACTTATCACTATCTTTCTGGAGCCTCAATTCATTCCATTTTTATTTATTCCTTTCAGAAAGGCAGTTACTCTTCAGAGGAAGGGTAAAACAGCCCTAAAACCTCTCTGAGATACTTTGTTTTCTGTCCAGGACACCTCCTCATGATGACAAACCCCTTTTTTAGAGACCCAACTTAATCCCACAAATATAAAGTGGACCAGGGTTCTAGAAGATTGCCCAATAAGCATTTTTTGGGGTCATTCTCCATATAATCTAAATATTGAGAACTGGCAAATTTTCCAAGTTTTTTCTTTGTTCATACAAAGACCATAAAAGGAAACAGATCTTTCAATGTTTGCATTTTTCATCACCTTCGAAATTTAAATTTTTAGATTTATTTCCTATTATTAAACAGAAAACATATTAAATACCCCTGTATTGTCACCAGATTTAATGAATGGGAAAGGTTTAAAAAGGGGTCATATTTACTGTAGGTCATTTTAAAAATGTTTTTCTTTTGTTCATTCTATTAATGAATGTTTTGTTCACTGATAACTATTGATGACTAGATATTATTATTTTAGTCTATTGATTAAGAAGCAAATAAACTTCTTGCATTCATCGTTTTGGCAGTGTCTAAGAGAATAACAATATTGATAGCATCCTATGACTCGCACTTCCTGCTCACCTGAAGCTCTATAAATTCATACTGTGGCAATGGCTCAGAAGATATAAAAATATTGAGATTTGTACAATATTTGTATTAGTTTTTGTCTATGACTTGATAGAAATTGAAAATGAGTCTGTCCAAGAAAGAACACATCTGTAGGTGTTCTTTTATTAGATTGAGAACTGAGTTATCCAATGAATTTCCTACCATATCTTAGCTGGCAGGAAACTTGCAGCATTTTAATTGCTAAGCTTCATAAATCAACTCATCCCAGGTCCCTGATACATCTGTTATTCTCCTTCTTTTTAACAGGTTTTGTACTTTAAATTCTTAATTGTCTTATTTACATGTTTTAAAGGATGAATTCAATCATTTACTGAACATGTGGGGGTTTCAAAAGATACAAACACACTGATGTGATGTATTGATGAAAATCATCAGAGAATTCCCAGATACAGTTTTCCATAACAAACTTAATCAAGTTTCTTATAGAGATGACATTAATAGATACTTGCTTTAAATAGAATGATGAAATCTAGTTTTCATGAAATCCACAGTAATCTAAAAGCTTCAATTTCATTTTAGTGTCCATATTCTCTTCTCCAACACCAAGCTTTTTACCAGACCAACTAAATTATAAGCAAAGAACTGACAAAGATTTATCAACTTTTCTCATCGTTTTAATAACATGGTCAAGAGCTCAAGTTCAAAGGATCAAAAAAAATGGCAAGAAAAATAAGATGCCTGATTAATTTACAAATGGAGAACTATTTTTCCAATAAAGGATCTCCTTGTACAAGTGGGGCATCTCAGTCTAGGCTCAAAGCTCGTAGATGAGTTTGGCAACTGGATTTACTACAGAAAAACAACGAGAAGAAGCTACAGGACTTTGAAGTAGAGGGAGAGGTAGAACTTAAATGACTTGCCCAAAGGAAAATGAGTCTGTGACAAAGCCCAGTCAAGGAGCCCAGATTCCTGCAGGATGGTTATAACGGGTTGTGTAGTGTTCCATGTGGAGGAATTCCCAGTTGTTTTTTGAGCAATGGAATAAGCTGATAGTTAAAGTAACCACTTTGAAGGTCAGGATTTATTTGATTTTGTAAATTCTCTCATGTCTGTTGAAAATCTATGCCCACTATTGAATTATAGGCTAGGCATTGACATAGCGGTTGGTGATACAGTGGTAAATAAAATAGTGTTCATGGCCCTCAGCATGCTTATGTCTGCAAGTAGGATTTTAATTATGCTACTGAAGCTGAGAAGTGGGTGGGGCCTTGTGGGGATTGGACCATATCCGCTTTCGTGGGGTGCCTAATCCAGCCCTGGCTTGAATGGGGCTGGAATTGAGCGGTCCAGAAAGGCTTTTGAGAAGAACTGACATTTAAAATGTGATAACAATAGGAGTAATTCAGGCTAAAAAACAGGAGAGCCGGTTGAAGAAAACATGTGCAAAATTCTGAAAGAAAGAAATCCTAGTAGGTTTCAAAACCTTAAGGAATTTCAGTCTGGCTGCTGCCCCAGTGCAAGGGTAAGAGACCAGGTTGCCAACAGGACCCCTTCACCTTGTAGGTTGCCATTAACAGGGTTGGCCTTGATCCTGAGAACTGGAGGGGCCACTTAAAGGTTAAACAGCAAACAGCAAGATTTCAAACAGGGTCAGCTCATTCACTGGGGCTCTAGGGATCACAGGTATGAATAGTTTTAAATAATCAATTTTAAGGTCTTCAGCTTCCTTTTGTGCTCATTCTTAAAACTGATCCATTTGAAAATGCACACCTGCAAGGTGAAGGCACAACGCGGTTTTCCTTGCTCTCTTACACTATCACGATTGCCCTTCTTCATTCTTTGTATAAAATAGACATATCCCTCATCTGTTCTGAGTCTTGCACTGGTGGGTCATCCAGGGGCACCAAATATACGGACAATCCAAAATGCTGGCATTGACAAATACTTCCTTATCAAGGCATGGTAAATCAGCTTGTAGGTTTGAGATTTCCCCTTGTTTAAAAACATTTTTATTAAGGGTAAAACATGCTATCAGAAAAGTTAGAATATGTTGAAATCAGATATAGTGCAGAGTGGAGATGCAGGAGTGATGACAATTTTTACTTAACAATTTTGTCCCTTTCATTCTTGAGTCATCTTCAAAGAATGCAATCCTCCTGAGAAGAGTTTGGTGAGAGGAAAGAAAGAATTTTGGTCAGAAACATTGATGAGGGTGGCACCTCATTATTTCAAATCTGAGCAACAACTCAAGGCAAAGTAGCCTTCTGTATCTATCTTTTTTAGAAGTGGAACAATCCAAATTTTAGAAAGCAAGTTAGGAAATAAGAGTCTGTAACAAACTATTTCCTGAATATTTTCATCCTGTAGTTAAGGAGAAAAAGCTTCTCCAACCAATGAGAGAACTCTCATTGCTCTGAGTTCCAATCTATACAATTTGCCTGATTTCAAGGAGAAAAAGGTAGAAAATAATTGATTTATTTTCAACAGACTTTACAGCCTCAGTAAAGAAATACGTAACAAAATAAAGTTCATGTTTTATTTTTTTGTTCAGGTTGTAGAGAAACAACCTGGTTACTTTTTTGAAGGGATTACTGAATGCTGTAAACCCATGAACTTTTCGCTTAGACCAAGTCGTCGCTTTCTGCCTCACATCAATGTCTCTAGTCATCTATTCATAACTCTTAAGGATTTATTATGAGGATAACTTAAAAGAAGTATGTTGGATTCTATTCTAAATAATGCACTGAACAGCAATAATTAATATATGGCAATATCTTCTGTTTACATTAAATTTTGCAAACTATATTCATCCAATGTTCTGAAATCAGCATCAGCTTATTGTGTTCAAATACACTATTTCAAATGTGGAATTGCCGCTTTAAGTCTGTATTTCTTTTCACCATGAAGTGATATTACTATATCATCTGTATATAATAATTCTCAAGAGCCCATCTTTATGTCTACCTGCCATGATTTTTAAAGCATCAAGAAATGACCTAGAAAACTGGACATCAGCAAAAATGTAAAGGTCTTTTCTCCACATGCAGGAAATATCCAAACATGTGGAATTATATATATATTATACTATATTATATTTCTAATGTAATATATATGAATTTTTATATATAATATATATGAATTTAAAGCCTAGCTTTGACTTATTTTAGATCCATAAATAAACTGCCTCTAAAGTGAAAGAGTAAAATTAATTGTAATCTCACAAATTTTGTTAAAGATTTTTTTGGTATACTTTTCAGATATTAACTAAGTAAATAATAACTGGTCAAAGATACTTTCACAAGTTAGAGGGTGTCCAGTTGTATGCTTTTCATAATGCTGAAGGAGGATGCAATTGAGTTATCTGCTGATACATCATTGTAAAATAATTTTTAATAAAACATCATGTGATTTTTATGATTATATTACTTGGAAGGAGTTTAAAGAAATGGCTATCATTGCTATAACAAAACTCCTTCCTGGCCCACATAGTAATTTATGTGATGAAAGCTTCTAAAAAATTAAACCTATAAGGCCAGATATGGACCTAGAATTTATTCTGAATGCTGCCTCTTCCTAGAAATAAGTAATGTTTATGCAGATGCATAAACTAAGAGGAAAAAAAGACATTTGTATCTCATTAAGAGGTGGCTTCCTTATAAAATTTTACTTTTATGTTTAACCAGTTTTTCTAAATGTGTTATACATATATTTTTTTTCATCAATTATATTGTAAGACAAGTATAACAGTAACTCAAAGCAGTTATTTAATACTTAGAGCCTATGATCCCAGGAAATAAACAGAAATTTTAACACATGTATGCTTTTGTGCATTGGAATAGGTTAAGTAGCCAAAGACTAGTAATTAATCTTTAGGATAAATAAAACTGTGGGAAAAGTGAAATGGAAAGACAACTCTGAGGGGACAAAAGCTATGACGTTTCCAATTGTTAAAGAGCTTGTTCATGTATTTTTTAAGAGGGCAATGACAGGTATCAAGTCTTATTTAGATTCACTTTGATATGTTCAAAGAGGATGCAGTTATTTTTTGTTTCAGTGTTTCATTATACTGGATGTTTTACACTTTCCAATTATTTAAATTTACAGTGAAAAAATTTTAGGCCAACTTAAAAATGTGTAAGGTACATATTTGAATATTTTTTGAAATTTCTATAGGGATTTGTAAGCAAAAAGTATTTATGACCACTGTAGAACAATCTCTGAGTGCAGTATGAGACTGGACAGAAGGGACAAAAGTGGAGGCAGAAAGACCAGCTAACAGGACTTTGCAACCTGTGAGGCAGGACAATGGCTGCCGGCCTGCCATAGGGCAGTGGTGATGGATAGAAGTAGATGAATCTGAGACAGACTGGGGTGTGGTGTAGTGAATATCATATGATGAAAGATTCAATGTGGGGTGTATGAGAGGAAAGGGTGCAGATGCCACCAGGTTTTTACTTGGGTAATTGAATGAATAGTTCCTCAGTCACTGACAGAGGGAACATGGTGAAGGGGTAGGCATGGGGGACAGAGTAGCGTCCCCTGTGCGTGCGTGTGTGTGTGTGTGTGTGTGTGTGTGTGTGTAGATACTTTCATATACATACAACTGGCTCTTGAGCAACACGGGTTTGAACTACATGGGTCCACTTATACATGGATTTTTTTCAATAAGTATATTGGAATATTTTTTGGAGATTTGTGACAATTTGAAAAGCACATTTTCTTTTCTTTAGCTTACTTTATAGTAAGAATACAGTATATAATACATATAAAATACAAAATGTGTGTTAATAGAATGTTACTGTTATTGGTAAGGCTTCCAGTCAACAGTAGGCTATTAGTAGTTAAGATTTTGAGGAGTCAAAAGTTATGCATAGGTTTTCGACCGTGTCGGGGGTCAGTGCCCCAACCCCTGTGTTGTTCGAGGGTCAACTATATAGGGTACCAAAGATGAGAAGAGATATTTGGGTTAGAGGCTAAAACTTGGCAGCCATAAGAATATATTCATAGTAACTGAATCTATGTAAATGAGATTGCCTGAGCATGTAGGAGGAAAATTAGGATCATGTGATGGCATGGAAACCAAGAGAAGGTAATGCTTCAAAAAGGAAGTTGTATTCAGTGGTGTCAAATGTCAATGAGAAATTACAGCAAAGAAAGATGGGAAAGACCTTTTCCAGAGTGGGTTCAGTAAAGAAATGGGGACAGAAGCCAGCTTGGAGGAGAATAGGTGCATCTATACACCTACACCCACACACGTAGTCATGGTGGGACAATAAGAACTACAAGTTTGAACAGTTGACAGCATATTCATTTGGTGCTGATAGATAAACTGTTGCTAATTAATAGATTTTTTAATATTCTATATAACAAAGTAATTTGTGATTAATCTGTGAATTGGAAAATCATGTGTTTTATGCTTTAAGTTTTTCCATGAAAATGCAACTTTATAACAACTTTTGTCTCAGTTTTTACTATCTGGAATTGATTCAATAGACAAGGATGTCTATTTAGTATAACCACTGGGCTAATTTGGGGTGGGGTAATGAGTTAGATATGTAGCTAGATTTCAAGGTATTATAGGAGGGCTATTATGTCTTGAAAATGCCACAGCTTAAGACAAATGATATGTGCCACAAATATTCACTTTAGCTTTAAAATGTAAATATGAATAAATGTTTTTATCTAAAGGCTTTTAGCATAATGTACACCAAACAGTGGTTGAAAAGCTCAGGTTATTAGATCTGCATCTTCCAACAGTGTCACTGCCTTTTCCCAATTATCATTTCTTAAAACACTCAGAAAATTAACAAAATAATACTCATGGGGCTTATCTCCCTGTTTGGATTTTTGACATCAGACTACCAAAAGAGAACTTGCTGTGATAGACTGTTCAATTACCTATTCAGATTAGTTTGCATTTCAAATGGAAATTACAAAATTCAGAGGAAAAATCATCACTTGACTGTTTACTCACATGTGATTCTCAGTTCTTGGTTTCTCCCAGCGTATGGTCTTGAAATACACCTCTTTTTTTCCTTCTTAATCTCTTGCATTGAAAAATGCTTAATTAGGGAAGAGTCTGAAGTTTTCTTCATTCTTTTTTGAGGAGTCATGCAATTAAAAAGTTGAGAAGCTGCTTCAGTGTTTGAGGAGCACAGATTACACTGAACAATCCACCCTTAAAATTAAATAGAATGTTATCATCATAAAGAGCTCTGCCTTGCAGTCATTTCTGTAATTCTGTCTAACATTCATATTGTCATTTGATTAGTTAATCATCCATTTTCAAAGGTGTGAATGTGTTTTCACACTTCTGCTAAGACAGTGTTAACTATGAAACTATAGATAGCAATAGAGATTAATTATCTATTGCACAAGTTCCCACACCTTGTGCTTACCAGATAGAGGAAGAGAGTGCATGTCTTAACACAGGTGTGATTTCAAAAAATGGGAAAAAAACACATGGTCAAAGGAGTTCAAGGAGTACTTTGAATTGACAAATCTTTAAAATGTTAACCACATTTACACATTTAATTTTATTTCATAAAACAATTGATAACAAGATTTGTTTCCTGAGTGGACTGGTGCCTAGCTTCAGTGAGGAATGAATGAGCGCAGTGGAGGCTTTTGTAAATCAGTCTTTTATGGAATTAGGAAAGGGAACAGGACTGTTTATCAGATTTTAACAACAGCTGTAGCTTCAGTAGGACAGAGCCAGACATTTTAGCATTGTCCTCTGAAAGGTTAATTGAATACATTATGCTTTAAAAAATCAAGTTTTTCCGTAAAAATGCAACTTTATAACAACTTTTGTTTTGTCATTTACTGTTAGCATTGATTCTGAGCACTCTGGTAACTCAAAATAATAATAACTATTATAACAGTTGTAATTGTAATAATACATTCTTAGCTGGCTTTTGGTTGTGTTGCTGCTCTCTGACCGTAATGATAAAGTCTGTTAATTTAGAATGTGGCTCACCACCTCTTTTGGGGCTGATTTTCCTATCTTCAGTGAATTGTTGGACTTCATACTTTGATGCGTAGGGTATCATGACTGAAAAGAGGGACTAAGAGTGAGCCATTTATCTGTAACCCCACTCTTTGGTGAAGTAAAGATATGCTCAAATTGCAATCCATCATGAAAGGTAATGATTCCTCAGTCCTAGATCAGTATTAGCTTTGGTCTTACACTAATGCAAGGCACAAATGATCATTAATACCCTCAAAGTCTTCTTTATGATGTAAACCAAGTACTGAAAAGGAACAAAAATTTACTTCTCATTCACCAAATGTCTCTTCCATCTGATAGGCCTTCTGCTTTCTTCTTTCTTCTTTCTTCAGACATGTGAGTGGAAGCATTCTCCTGGGTATAGTTCTGTAGGGACACTAAGACAAGCTTGCAGATCTCTGGGCAGCTGCCTTGCTCTTTAAATGCTCCTTTATAAATTCATAGCCCCAAACTTCTTCTTTCGTGGGCTGGGAATGTCTCAGGCAAGCAAATGCCAAGTCATTAGGGATTTGGGTAGCAAGAAAATGAGATTAAAAAACAAATAACATTGGTTTGTTGGATAAAGTAGCACAACATTCCAATAGGTCTAACCAGTCTATGAGCTGGTTAGACAAAGGAGCATAGCATTCAGATATTTCTAATCAGTCTACTAGGAGCATGCTACTTTGTAGCATTACAAATGGGCTGGCCAATTCATATTTGTTTACTTTTCCCTAATCCAAATTCCAAACTCAATTCAATGAATGAGAATGGCCATCATTTAGCACCATGGCCCCACTTAGATTGAGGACACCTTTGTTCTCAGGCTTATTCTGACCTTACTGGGGGCTGAGTCAACCAAACACCTCCTGGACAGTTTAGCCCTAGCAGCATCACTGATGAGTTTACAACTATACAACAGCAACATTTGGAAGATAATTGATTGAAAAGAGAGTGAATTGTGACCAAGGCCAGAGACTTGTTCTTGTAAAGGAGATTCCAGAAAAGTAACATTTATCTTCACTGGGCAGGTCTCTTGGAGAAGAGTGCCATACCCTTAGGGGCTTATCCTAACCCTACAACTTGCCCATCTGAGACCAAGAGAGAGCAAGTAAAAATGGACTAAAAGAGAGGAGCTTGGGGCCTGGGAAACTGAGATATCTTTCCCCAGAAACTTCGGATCTTAACGTTTAAGATTTTGAATGCTTTGACCAGCTTCAAATCTAGAGCATGCTTCTCTAAGATCACCATGCACATTTTTAAATGCGCTCAATTAAAACCATACATTGGCTGGCCTTATTGTCTATAGGCCCCCTCATTTGGGGTAAAAAAAATACAGTAATTCTGAGGTTCTTAAATTCTGAGTGGGTTCTGAAACAGAATGGGGCATAAAGCAGATGATCTCTCTCCTTCCTTGGAGGAGTCTGAGCCAGAGATGATCCTGTGGATGACTTTATTTCCTCTCCATCCCTGTCTTTGAGGACATTCTCCAGAATAATTTTAAGATGTACCAGAGCCACCTAGAGATCTTGGAGTACATCAGTACTGTGTGTCTTCCAAGACCAGGTCAGAGGAAGCTTAGTGGTTTCTGCTTGGTCCCTTAGAACGTACTGTCTGGTCATGCTACATGAGAAGTCCAGTGCCCTGAGAACATCATGCTGGAGAGGCCATGCACAGGCAAGCCAGTGAAGCCCAGACTTCCACCTGTCACCGCTGAAGTGCTTTTGACATGGAAGGAGGCTCTGTCTTGAACTCTCACCCCATTTGCCAGAGCTTTATACCACTGAGTGACCTGTCAGTGTCACACTGAGCTGAACCTTGCCCAAATTCCTGGCACACAAAATAATGAGGTATAATTAAATGGCTATTGTTTGACGCTATTACACTTTTGGTGTGATTTCTTATGCAGCAAATGGTTACCTGGAAAGGAGGTAACAAAAATAGCTCCATAACAAAAATCTTAAATATGGGTCGTTGCCTTTGGGACTGGGTAGATTCTGGTAAGGTCTCAAATATATCATAAATATAAGCTCAAAGAGCTTCAGGAGGCCACCACTGAGGGCTCCTGTGACACTGAGGAAAGTGTTATTTGAAGATGGGGAAAATTGGACTCTTGCTATGTACTGGCACAGTTTGGCAATGCAGTTACCTGTAAAGACTTGGAAAATTGAAAGGGTTCTTAAAGTACTTATGGAGTTGGCTCTGGAGATTTTCAGACAGAATGCAGAAAATGCCAACTGGTCTCTTCTACTGATTATGAAAACTTACAAGAAGAAAGATAAAATAAAGAACACTGAAGATTTTGAGTCAAATTTGGAGGAATTATAATATGTTCAGGACTTGCTGGGCTTGAAAACAAAGCTGTTTTCCATTCCCCATGTCTCCCAATAAAAGATTTTCAAAATAATAAGTGGCAAGATCAAAGCCAGAGCCATCAGTAGAGCATGGTCTCAGAGTAAATATGTAGCCCTTTATTAGGATCTCAGAAAGATTTAAGGGCAGGCTTTCATAGTCCCTCTCAGTTAAAAAACAAGGCTTTTAAGAATTTCAAGAGTGTTGCCCCATAGCAGCTTTTTACATGGACCAGATAAAGAAAGACCTGTCTCAGAAAGAAATGTGGATGTGGCTTTGTTTATTGGAATTTATTTTAAGTTGATATATGAAATCCACAAAGTTGTTAAAGGAATCAGAACAGCTAGGACTGAATGAGACAGAGATAGTACAAAATTAATTTCTATAGGTAGGAAGCTAAGAACGCTACCTTGCTACAAACAAGGCATTTCTTTGATGGAAGAGAAATGATGAGTCAGAAGGAGAAGCCAAGAGCCCAAAGGTCAAAGCCAAAAGCCAAGAATTATCCATTGAGAGGGAGAACATTCAGGCCCTAAACAAGGGATTAAAGTGGGGCCGTGTGCCTGACTGCATTTCCGAAGTGCTGTGACCCCATGACTGCTGTACACTTTCTCTTCCTTCCGTTTTGGGATGGGACTGTCTATAGTTGGATGGTTATCCAATCTCTGCCTCACCATTACAGGTTGAGAAACCTTTCTCTTTAGTTCAGAGATCCTATGATCAACGACCTATACTCTGAAGAAAATATATCCACCAAAAGATGCTCATCGTAGCTTCATTCACATCTCAAAATGGAAACGATTCAGAGGTCATTCAACAATGAAAGAGGCCAGACACGGAAGACTACATACTATATAATTCCATTTATAATAAGTTCAAGAACATGCAAATTTAAGCCATGATGGTAGGGGTTTTAGGAATAGTTGGCCACCTCTAGGGTCTGAGGAATTGACTGCGAAGTCATAAAAAAATCTTCTAAGGTAATAGAATGCTTTTTACCATGGTCTGAGTGATGATTATGAGGATGGATACATATAAAAAAGTTAATTGTGCTAAACACTTAAGCTGTGTGCATTTTTACTGTGTCAGTTATATCACAATTAAAAATAAGTGAACAAATTGGCATTGTACTGGAAAATCCAAGTATGGCTATCTTCCCTACTGTTTAGGTAGGCATGCACGTGCACCAGGAGAATTCTCTACGTATTTCACTATTCTTTGAGTCAGTCATTAGGAGAGACTAATAGGGCTTCCCTCTCTTCCTATTGTCTATAAATTACCTATGAAGGAACTTCATTTTTGGATCAGTGAATTCTTCTAGTAATCACATGATTTAATTGGTGCTATTGTAGTTCTTGTTTATTGTTATAATATCCTTTCATTTCTTACCATTCTCTTGCATTAATTTTGCTCTTTATATTTCACTTTTGACTTGTCCTGATACTGGAATCTATCACATTTCATCACTTTTTTCTATAACCTTTCAATGTCAGCATTTCCCAAGTCAAACTTCCAATTGCAGTAAACATTTATAGCCGTATTTATTTATGGCACTCGTTGGCATTATGCAAATTAACTCCATTTATAGCACAGTAGCTTTTATAACTAGAAAAATAACATTATCTATTAAATATATTTTGTTTTCAGATGGGTAATCTGAAGTTTTGTTTCTTCCTTTTTTTCCCTTTGCTTCAGATAAATTCACTGCATATTGCATGTTCCAAATTTAAACCTGACACCTAGATAGAAAACTGACAAACAGGAAATGACTAAAGGAAGAGGCTTTTCCTACCATGTTTGATACCATCAAAACAGACACTTTTTACAAAATCTTTTTCTTTTCTTTTTTTTGGGGCAACAAAGGGTGGGACAATAACAGTGTCAGTTTATGTCCTCATCCCTTTGTTCTCATGTTAGTAAAAGTGATTGTACAATTAGTACAATCTCTTCCACTACTTGCCTTCTAGCTTGGTCTGGGTCAAATTCTTGACTAAGATATGGTACAGACTATTTAGTTTTCACATCCTTTGCCTGAAGAGTTACAACTCAATAATGATAATGAAATGCAGTGTATCCCTTTTAGGGCATTTCCCCTAGCCCTTAGAGAAAAATAATTACATGGTCCTATTTCTTCATTCCTAATGAAGAAGGCCTATCAGTGCACATGTGAACAGAGAAAGCTATGGTCTATTGACTGAATGCAGGACCTTCAAGCCAATCCCTTAGATACAAATGCTTCCATCTTTTAAACAAAAAAGTAAGACCTGGAAATAATCTACAGTTTAAGTGTGAAATTCAGGGTGTTTCATAAGTAGCCATGTAGGCCTCCCCTGAATTAACTTTTCCAATTAGATTTTTTATTTTAAGAGTAGTACATGCTCATTATATGAACTGAAACAGTACAGAAGCATATTTTAAAAAAGTAAGTGTCTCCTGCCCTTTCTGCCTCTCACCTAAACTCTCTTCCTGCACAAAGTTTACCAGCTTACAGGGGTCTTTCCATTTCCTTGTATTTCCCACTTAACTATAACGTGTGTCTATATGACAGTCTTCTCTCTCCTTACCCAAGTAAAGTAATACTATACATAACAGACTAAAACTGATTTTGTCCACTTAAAAATATAATGTGCATAGCTCATCTTAATAGTAATCTACTGCTCTAAAACATTTGAAATAAAAAACTCTGTGGTTAATTCTAACAATTATTTTTACTTTCTTTTTTACAAATAATATTTTCTATTGATAGAGAATAAAATATTACAAATGAGACTCAAGTCCCCTTAATCCTTGCTTTTATTTCTGCCCCACTCAGTACCTCTCCAGGTCACCACTCTTAGCAGCTTTGTAAATGTCCTTCTGACCTTATTCTTTGCATTTATATATCTGTACTTACAAAATCATAACAATTTATAGTATTGTTTTTGTGTGTATTTGATTAACTTAGACAGTTTTCCACTGTAGATAATGCTCCACCATGTTCTGTTTTACCAACAATTTGCCCTATTGACAAGGTTATGGGCATTTTCTACTATATTTTCTTTACTAGCAGTTAAATAAAGCACCAGCATTACTAGCTGTGATGGTTAATTTAACATGTTAACTTGAATGGGCCACGGGATGCTCAGGTAGCTGTTTGAGTGTGATTTCTGGATGCATCTGTAAGGGTGTTTCTAGAAAAGATTAGTAATTGAATTAATGAACTGAGTAATGTGGTGAACAAATTAGCAGTTGAATTGTTGAACTCCCTAATGTGAGTGGGCATCATTCAATTCATGGAGATCCTGAATAGTACAAAAAGGTAGAAAAAGGTTGAATGAACTCTGCTAGATTGCTCATGCTGGGACACTTGTCTTCTCTTATCTTCCACACTCCTGGTTCTCAGTTGTTCAGACCTGGACTGAAAACTACACCATTAACTCTCTGACTCTCAAGCCTTGAATGACACCCTTTCTGGGTGTCCAGCTTACAGATGGCAGATAGTGGGGCCTCTCAGCCTCCATAATTATATGAGCCAGTACTTTATAAGGAATCTCTTTTTCTGTGTGTGTGTTTGTGTGGTTATATGTATAATATATAGTATATAATGTATATGTTTATACATATATAAATACATATAATTCATATAATTGTGTATATATATGCACACATATATCTCCTATTAGTTCTGTTTCTCTGGAGAGCCCTAATACACTAGCCATGACTTATATAATTTTGTAGGCAGAAAATATTTTTTACAGCATTGATATAACTCACATATTTTTGTTCGACTATGATGTATCAACACTGTGCTGAATGTTGCAAGGTTAGCATAGAGGGACAAGGTGTAGTGCAGTGGGAGTTTAAGAGAGAGATTGACCTCTCTGCTTTTGGTGGTGACAATGGGGTATTTGGGGAAAATAGAATTACAGAGGGTCTCCTAGAAGCTCTAGTGGCATTTGGGACAAATTTTGATTTTATGGAAAATCAAAAGTGGCCACAAATTATTTGACGTGCTCCCACTTAGTCTGAATTGGCCTGTGACTGCTCTGGCAAGAAGAATACACCACCAGTGACACTGTGTCAGTCTTGGACCTCACCTTTTAGAGGACTGACAGCCTCATCTTTGGTTTCTGGGAACCCTGAGGTGCCGCTAGCAGTCTGACTACCTTTCTGTGGAGTAGGAGAGGGGCCAAGGTGAGCCTAACCCTCCAGCTGTCCCTGCCAAGGCATGATTTAGAGGTTTGTTACTACACCAGAGCAGGGGTTATCTTGACAGAGTTATGAAAGCAATTTCATATATTTGAACTGGTGAAAACAAGAAAACGGCATGACTTAGAAACAGAAGAATGAAAATGAGATGGAGGGAAATGAGGAGGGAGCCCCCAATTTCTTTTAATCAGCAACTGTTTCTGACTATAGACTTCTGATGCCTTTTTAATATAGTAATAGTGCTTCAGACTATTAGGATGTCTTTTATATGTAGCATGGATTTTCATTTGGAGGCTTAACCAATTAAAGCAATAATAATAATATTTATGTCTCCCTCAGCTATCAGATCATTTTCATATTACTTCATTCATTTATTTATTCATTAAACAACAATTTATTGAGTGCTTGTGATATTATGGTATGAGTTCCTGGCAATATAGTAGAGAGAAAAACAGCATAGACTCTACCCTCATGGAAGTTATAGCCTGGGGGTTTACACAGATATTAATCAAATAATCTAACAGAGGTAAGTGCCACAAAGGAAAAATATGGAATGCTGTGAAAATGTAACAGAGGCATTTCTAGGATGAGTTTGTAGTCAAGCCACGTAGTAAAGGAAGTGATATGCCCTTCCCTGAGGAATGATGTTTGATTCAGAATCTGTAGAATCACTAAGAGTTAAAACAAAGAGGGAGTTGGTGGGAAGAGAGTATTAGTTTCTTATTGCTGCTGTAACAAATTTCCATAAGCAGTGGCATAAGTAAACACAATTTATTATCTTTTAATTCTGGAGTTTGGAAGCCTAAAATAGGCCAGCAGGGCTTCATTCCTTCCTGAAGCTCTAAGGCAAAATCAGTTTAAGGAAAGGATTGCCTTTTCTAGATTCTAGAGACCAGAACATGCCTTGGCTCATGGCCCTCAGCCAGCAATGCCATCACTCTAAGTTCTGCTGTGTGATCATTTCTCCTTCGCTTTGATTTGAACTTTCTGCCTCTGTCTTATAGGACCCTTGTGATTACACTGGTCCCACCTGGATAATTCAAAATTGTCTTCCCTTTCAAGATCCTTAATCACATTTGCAATGTCCTTTTGTCATGTAAAGTAACATATCAACCAGTTACATAGACATCTTTGGAAGCCATTATTTTGTCTACTACAGAATAGAGAAGAGAAGGAACAGCATTTGTTAAATAAAGCTCTGAAATAGAGGGAGCATGTTTCACTGGAGGAACAGAATGAAGCTGCTGTTACTGGAGGATCAGAGTAAGAAGGGAATAATGATGATGTGATATTGGCCTGGAGAGAGATACCAGGTGTGTATCCTGCAGAAACCTGTTGTCTTAATCAGCTCAGGTTGTCATAACAAAATACCATCAACTGGGTGGTTTAAACAATAGCCATTTATTTTTCATATCTTGGACTTATCTTGGGAGTCCAGGATCAAGATGCCAACAAATCAGTTCCTCCTGAGAGCTCTCTTTTGGCCTTGCAGGTGCCCATCTTCTTGCTGTGTTCTCACATGGCAGAGAGAGAGCAAGACCAAGCTATCTTATCTTATCTCCACTTATAGGGGCACAAATCCCATCATGAGAGCCCCACCCTCATGATCTCACCTGAACTAATTACCTCCCCAACACCTTATCACTGGAGATTAGGTTTCCAACATATGAATTTGGGGGAGATACAACTCAGTCCATAGCACCTATAGACTGTTTCAAAGGTTTGGGTCTATAACTATCTTAGGAGTAATTGGAAATATCTCTACGTATCACGAAAAGATTACCTAAATGAACTCTTTAGATGATTTCTAGCCCTGAAGTGCTGTGGAATTCAAAATACACCAATTAAAAATTCGTAATTTAATCTCATAAAATGGAGATAGTAATAGTACCTGTTACACAGAACTGATGTGAAAAAAAATTTTTTTAACCCAATGGAAAGCACTTTTTACAGTGTCTGGGACATATGAAGCACCTCGGAAATATTAGCTACTTTTACCTAACTATGCAAAATGAAATCTTCTGGTGTTAAGAGAAGGAACTATATTGTTACCTAACTCCATGGGATTTTAAATGAAAGATGAGTGACGTGGGGTGGATGGAGGATGAGGGAGCATCACAATTCAGGCAAAATTGAAATGGCAGCCTAGAGAATGTAAAAAGAAAAAAAGGCAACAAATAAAGTGGCTATATAATCGCATTCCCTGGTGAATCCAGTTCAGGTGCACAAGACAGATTGAGTGGATAACAGAATAAATGAAGCACAGTTTGAAAATCTCTGGGAATTCTGAGATGTCTTAGGCTTCCCTTGATGGAGATGAAAATCGTAGTGAGCTGAATGCTGGACCTATGGTGTATTATCAAAGGACAGGGAACCACTTATTCAAGCTAAACACTTAGTGCTGTAGCGCTGATGTGACAAAGAATGACACTCAAGTACAGATCTGGGCCATTTTATCAAGCTAAGTACTCTACTCTGTTATATTCTGGGTTGAAATCTGTGAAGGCATGTAGACAGGTTTGAAGTCAGTCTGGAATGACAAGTTTTCTATGCAACCTGTAAGAAGTACTGCACTACAAACTACTATGTAATGCTTACTCAGAATCCCTTGAATTTACACTGTCTTGGGCTGGCTTTCCCCGGAAGAGACAGAGACAAGGATTCACATGTAATAGCTTATTTGGAAGGTGATGCAGGAAGGAACAGCATGTAGGGGAGTGGAGGAGGCCAGGAATAGAGGCACCCAGTATGGAGTGAGTGATCCAACGAGCCGGTCACTGCTTGGCCCAATTCCCACCAGGGCCCAGTTCCACAGGAAACCTCTAGGGGATGGCATAGAAGCCACCTTCAAGCTGCCATTTCATGAACGGTGAAGGGCTGGGGTACTTATACACCTCCTTCCATCCGTCATTGGTCAAAGACTGCTTGAGGAAGAGGAGGTCAATATCTGTGGACCACACCTACTCTTCCAGTCAGAGAAAGCCCTCATGCAATGCTTGAGGAAGAAGTTGAAGACAAATATAGGCTAGAGTGTACCAGAAGGATTTGGGTGTCTGCTGTACACATCTCACACTTAACACTCTTGACATCTACAAAATATATTGAAATGTACATATCATGATGCAACTGTCAAGGTCAGTTCTCTCTTGCTTATTCAAGGATATCACTCCAACAATTTTTTCTGCTCTTCTGCATCATCAGAATTTCACTTTGAACAAGATTTGTTTCTGCATCATTATAAGAACATGCTCTGCCAGTTTTCCTGCCATGTCCACTTCTTCCTCTAGTTGATGACTGATTTCTGCCTTTCGCTTTACTGCAGCTCATTGAAAATATTATGTTGTACTCCAAGTCTATTAGAAACATATTTTTGCTCCAACCACTCCACAAATAGATAATGGCGAGTTCATCAATAACTTCCATGATAATAACTTCAATGATCAATTCTCAGTTCCTATTTTACTTGATTTATTGATAGTATCTGACACAGTTGTATATTCTGATATACAGAATAAACTTTTTTTAATAAACTTTTTGTGATAAACTTTTTTTTTCCACTTGAACATCACATTCTCTTGGTTTTCCTCCCATCTGACTGACAGTTCTTTATCTTTCTTTTGCTGAAATTTTGCTGGTTCCTCCTTATCTCTAAGTTCCAAATACCAGAACTCTCCCCCACCCCACTCCTCATAATCTCAGACCTTTGACCTCTTCTCTTTTCTATCTATCCTTTAATCATATCAATTGGTTTAATGACTTCAGATGTCACCTGTATGCTCATGACTCTCAAATTTATATCTTTAACCCAAACTTCTCTTTATAACTCCATTCCATTCCAGTGGTTCTTACCTCAGAACTATAGGCAACCCCCTGCCCCCACCCACCAGGAGATTTTTAGCAGCTTTAAGGCTGAGGTTCAGCTTCTTGCTGGCTATTGCCCTCCATTCCTAGAGGCTGAATGCACCTCCTTGTCACATGGCCACTTCTCTTACATGGCTACTTCATCAGGCCAGCAGGAAGGTCTGTAGAATCTGTTAACAAGGCAGAGTATTACACAGCATAAGGTAATCATGAGAGTGACGTCCTGTCACTTTGGCCACATTCTATTGGAAGTTAAGTCTTAGGTCCCTCTCATACTTAGATGGAGAGGATTACATAAAGGCATGAATATCAGGAGGTGGAGACCATGGGGGGCCAGCTCAGAGTCTGTCCGCCACAGACACACATACAAAATGATTGGTGAGAGCTTAATGAAGGGCCTGTTTACAAAGAGAGGGATGGGCAAGATTAAGAGAAGTCAACAAGAGATCTTAATGTACCCCAGGGCCAGCAAGACCAGGGAGCCTTTATTACTCCTAGGCTCAGTGGGAGGGCTAGGGACTGGAAAACATGTCCTACAGTTGTCCTTGAAATATGTCCTTGAAATTGGGAAAGGTGACATGAGGATTTGACCCAAAAGGAGGTGCAGTTCTGAGTACAGACACAGCTACTATCAACTTGCAGCCCAGAATGGAGAGCCAGAGGCATAAACAGTCCAGCTAGCAGTTTTCAAAGTATGGTATGGGGACTCCTTGGTGTCCCCAAGACCTTCCATAGATATTTTAAGAAATATTTTCAGAATAATTCTTGAGATATTTGCCATGTTTATTCTCATTTTTTCATGAGTATACAGTGGAGTTTTTCAGGGACTACATGATGTGATATTGCAGCAGATTGAATGCTGAAGCAGATATGAAAAGCCAGCTGTTTTATATTAAGCCAGATAGTAATGAGATTTACAAAAATGTGAAACAATGCCAATTTTATCACTAATTATTTTTAGGGGGGGAAAATATAGTTATTTTTCATAAAAACATGTTATTCGTGTTAATCTACAATGGAATTATTTTTATGTTAAAATATATTAATAAATGAATGTGAACATTTTCAGTTTTAATATTTAATATTAAATGTGTTAATCTGCAATAGAATTATTTTTATTTTAAAATATAGTAATAATGGAAGCAACCTAAGTGTCCATCAGTAGATGAATGGATAAAGAAGATGTGGTACATATACACAATGGAATACTATTCAGCCATAAGAAGGAAACAAATCCTGCCATTTGCAACAACATGGATGGAGCTAGAGGGTATTATGCTCAGTGAAATAAGCCAGGCGGAGAAAGACAAGTGCCAAATGATTTCCCTCATTTGTGGAGTATAACAACAAAGCAAAACTGAAGGAACAAAATAGTCACAGACTCAGAGACTCCAAGAAGGAACTAGTGGTTACCAAATGGGAGGGGTGTGGGAGGGTGGGTGGGGAGGGTGGGAGGAGGGGATTGTGGGGTATTATGTTTAGTACACATGGTGTGGGGATCACAGGGAAAACAGTGTAGCACAGAGAAGGCAAACAGTGAATCTGTGTCATCTTACTACACTGATGGACAGTGACTGAATTGGGGCATGAGTGGGGACTTGATAATATGGGTAAATGTAGTAACCACATTGTTTTTTCATGTGAAACCTTCATAAAAGTGTATATCAATAATACCTTAATAAAAAAATAATAATAGAAAAAAAATTAATAATGTAAACATTTTCAGTTTTAATATTTAATATGGTGACCACAATAGATAACATTTTTTGCTTTTATTTCTAATATTCATTTTAAATTTTAATATGGTGATCTCAATAGGTACATTTTTGCTTTTATTTCTAATATTCATAGATGTAATATTTCTCTATATCAACATCTGTATCAATATCAATCAATTTCTATAATATATCTGTACATCAATAGAAAACATTTTTTTCTAGTATGGTAAAATCAATAGACACAATTTTCATTTAAATTTCTCATATCAATAGACACAGTTTTTATATTTTAAGAGTATGACTGGGTCCTGAGACCAAAATGTTGGAGGCCTGCTGCTGTAAGCTCATCCTTCTGCTTTCTGCCTTCCTGCTGGGGGTTCCCATTGGTGGAACAGAAGCCAAGGGGAAGAAGCCATCATTCGGGTTGGGGTATCTGTAAAGGTTAGCTTCCTACAGTACAAGGCAGGGCAGATGAGGTTAGAGAAGTGGATGTTGAGAGGCATATGAACATCTAGCAGAGACTGTCTTTGTGCTTCTGGACTGGGTTTTTTTTTTGTGCACTGGGTTTAATCCAGTGTCTTCAAAATTCCTAAGAAAATACGCAACCAAATCATTTTACCATTCATTTCCTTTCATTTGTGCAATTGCATAGCAAGATGATCAAATGATATGTCAGGCATCATTTTGGTAGTTCTGTTTTGCTATTCATGTTTAATGAGACTCAAAGGTTGCAGAAAGAAAGCTGGTAATTTTCAGAGTTCAGAAAAACAAGAGGTAAAAAATTGTCAGTTTTTATCCAGTAGATTGTAGGAGCATACAAGCTTCCAGTCAATAGAATTCCAGTGAATTCTGTTATGAATCCAAACCACTTGGTGACCTTGACATTGGGAAGCTCATAAGGGCCCTAGAAAAAAGTCTCTGATTCCAACTCCATATCTCGAGATCTTCTCCAGGCAGCACCTCCTGTCTGCTTGAATCTCAACTGTCCCTTTGCCCCAGTCTTGAATTTTTGACTCTTTAGATTTTAGTTTCCATCCTTATGTCTTTTCTTGCTTCATACAACTAGACTCTAGGTCAGCTCTGCTCCACTCCAGTGCTTGTTCCTGAGTCTTAGAACTGCAGGTCCTGGAAACGATCCCATATGCAGAGTCCCACAGCTCCATATGTCTGGCACAAGCTCTTAGCTGACATGGAACAGAATCAGATTGCTAGGCTCTGCCACTGCTTGGATCACAGACCCTTCACAACTCTGAGACTTTTATCATCCTAAGACCCTGGTCCCTGAGAAATCTCCTGATGGGTTTTGTAAGTCCCTTGAAATTGGGAAAGGTGACATGAGGATTTTGACCTTAAATAATGAACTGACCTACTGATATATATTTCCATCTCTTCTGAAGTAGTTAATTTAAATCAGTTTCCAAGGCCTGATTAATTCTGAGAAAATTTTTAAGACACAATTTCTGCCTGTATACCACTGATCAGAGTTTGCTCTTTAGTTTCCAGTGCTGTCTGAGCTTTAGCCTGCCAACTTTCCTACTTCTCCCATTAAGATTTGTACCATTGTGGGGTTTATCTTAGTTTGTAACTTGCTGTCTTCAAGTCTCCCCTTTTTAACTTGTTGACTTTGATGATGTGATCTTTTGTTCCCTTTATCTGAGAAGACAGGGATGTTCAAATAGCATAAGTTTCGGGAACCAAAGAGGACGCACAGCAGCTTGGTGTGGGAGAGTAAATCCAAATCACACCTCTTATGACACAGTGTTGGAATTGTGCATTCAGAATTAGAAAGCAACTGGAACTTGGTGGGTAAAACACATAAAGAAGAGATTGTAGAAGAATCAGCTTTCTGTGATGAAGGGATGAAGTTGCACATGATTGACAGTGGTGCATCGGAGGTATTACTAGGTGCACTTCTCAGACACCAATTGGGACCAAAGGATGAGGTTCAGCGTTTTCAACACAGCACTCTGTCAATGAGAATTTGTACGGACCAACCTAGTACTGAGGAAAGAATGCTTCCCTTGTTATTTCTAAGCTGCTTAGTTACTGGCCTCTCAATTTTCCCATGGTATTCATACTCACTCTTCATCATTTTTATCTTGTATCTCCCATTCCATGAAACTTAATATCTAAACTTGGTTCTCATGTCTCACCAAAGCTCTTCTGCTTTTCATACTTTTTTTTTTTACCATCTTGCATGGATTTGTTATTTAGATCTTGGTACTAATAACTTATGGTTAACTGGCTCCATTATAAGGCAACAGTAAAAAAAGTAGTTTCTGCAAACTGACTTACAGTAACAAATGTATCTTCTAGTCCAGTATTCTAACATCTAACATGTAATAGGTGTTTCCTAAATATTTGTGAAGTGAATGAATAAATAAGTGAATCAAAAGTATCTTTGTTTCTGTAACATGCACACACACAGTTCTAGCAATAATCCTACATTTTTACAACATAATTATCAGCCATATCACCTTGAGAATAGGCACAAATGTGTATGTGTATGTGTGTATTTTTGGTATGTTTGAAAATAAAGCAGAGTATATACAAAGCAGAACTATAATAGGTTACAGCCATCTGCAAGTCAGTGCAAAAAAAAAGGTGTTGCCAGATTTAATGTTCAAATGATAAACATTCAGTAAAACATTTTAAGTGAATCTTGAAGGTTCATAAATAATAAAGCATAATTTACACTTAAATTATACAAGTAGTATTGCACTTTAAATTTAAGAGATGTTTGGATTGATTTTACAACTTGAAGACTCAGAAATGGGTTCTTGCCATCTTCAAGATTTACAGTTTTTATGGCATAAATTCCTAGAAGAGAAACAAGTATAGTTTACATTTTGGCTCTGTTCTCCTTTTAGTTATAAAATAATTTCTCCCATAGGGATAGAGGAGTCAAGACTTCCCTTTGTTCAAGTTTTCCTGAGATCAGGCTCTAGCAAATGGGTCTCTGAGTGGATCTTACCCTTTCTGTGCCTGTGAAAATATCACAGTATTTTATTTCCAACTGAGCATGGGACTTACCCACACCAGTGTCCAGGTAGTTTTTGGATTGATTTTGTCTGATATCCCCAACTTAGGTCATTCCTCACCTGAGGAAGAAAATCACTTGCTAAGTACCCTTCTCCATCTCATGGCATGTTTTTGATAAAAGTGTCTTTCTCTTCTAGAAGGCTGCTTGACCAACATTGCTCAGCTCACAGGATTTCCACTGAGGCCTTCTGAAGAATTTTCTTTCTTTGGAGGTAGCTTACTCACTGATATTTTTTAGGGTTTGAAGTCCTTCTTGGCTCCTTTGAGGCCTAGAAGGAAAATATGCTCGTGTGGGAGAGCAGCAGAAAGAGCATCCAGCTGTCTCGTCAGGGTTTTATCTGGTCCTGACGGGTCCTTCTTCCTTCTTCTTGCTCCAAAACGCACTCTTAGGCTCTAACTTCCCAGTGATTCTCTTGAATGCAAACTTCCCAAGGGCTGTGGTCATGTCAATCCTTTCACCACTGAATGCTCAGTTCCTGGAAGTGCCTGGAATGCAGTGTGTGCTCAAGAACTGATAGTTTAAGTCAGGAAAGAAAGAAAGAAAACGAGTTGGCAGCTTATCCACTATTGGTGCCCTACTTCTATGGTTTGGCCATTGTGTCTTCCTCACTATCCTTACTTGGTCAACATGATTCCATAGGCCCCTGAATTGTTTGTCCTGATGTCACTTGGCTTCTGCTTCAGGGGCCATCCTAAATATGGTGGGCTTTTTTTCTCTAGTCATAAAAATGTATTAATTAGACTTTTTCTGCCTGGAATAACAAGAATCTTTGGCTCAATGGCTTTAAACAACAGGAATTGTTTCACACAAGAATTCCAAAGGCAGAGCAGCTCTAGGTATAATTAGGGCCATGATTCTGCTTCTTGGGGATTCTTGCGGCTCTGTCCTTCCCTATATTGGCTCTATCTTCCCAATATTTCCCCTCACTGTTGCACGATAACTGGACTAGTTCCAAAATCTCATCTAGCCATGACAAAATCCAGAGGCTAAAAATAAACTGGCTGTTCCTATCTTCGAAGTCCCTTAGCTAACCTCCCTTCATGTCTCATTGGTCATAACTGAGCCAAGGACTCCTTCTAGAACAGGAACACCATCATCAGTCTGCACCAAGCAGGCCCTTCTCTGGAGTGGGTGAGCCGACACCCCTTGAAGTTCATGATACTGGGGAAGAGGGTGGGAACTGCAGGCAAATCGAAGTTGGGTTAACAAGGAAAAAGGGAATAGATATTGGGAAGTAACAGTCCTAGTTTGGGTTACCCCCAGAAGCAGATTCTCATACAGTGTGTAAGTTGTTTATTTAGAAGATAAAACCAGGAAACACTGGGAAAGTAAGGAAGTGAGAGAAGGAAGGGAAGGTAGGTAACAAAAGGTGTGTTATAAATCAAGTTGTAAGAATGGACAACTTAAAATTAATCCAGCTGGGGAATCCTGGGAGTCAGTGTAGACATTTCTCAGAGTTCCCAACCAAGCTGTGAGGAAGCCAGAGCATTCATCTGCCAAGCCCCGTCTGCCACTGGCGGAGGGCTCCTCCCGTGGCATTAACCCTCAGCTCCTCCAGACTGTTATCCTTGCAGGCCTAAAAGAAGCCCTCTGGCAGAGAGCCACAGGCGCTTTTGGTAGGACAAGTCCTCCGGACATGGGCACAGCACTGCCAGCATCTGCTACAGCCAACACAGGCTTTGCTGTCCATAGGGACTATTTAAATTTGTAATTTCATCTTCAGACTTTTAGAACAACAATGCCAGCCCCCAGACGAATTTAGAATAAATGTAATCTTCATCGTGCCTTATAAACAGGAACCGTTGTTCCAATGGAGCAGCAGAGGTTTTTGGAATGAATTGCATGTTCCTGATCCCCGTTGAGACCCAAATGTCAACTTTGAAACAAGTGGTGGCAGGGTACGGGCCTGTGCAGAAGTCTGCCTCAGATTCTTCTCCATTTTAAATTCCTTCTTATAACGCTGTATATTTTTAACAAGGCATAATATTTTCAAAGGAAATATCTTCCAAACATGAATGACTTAAGTAGCTCTAAGATCCTTAAAAAGAGCCACTTTTTAAAAGATTTTCCTTTTTAGAGCAGTTTAAGGTTCACAGAAAAATTTAGGGGCAGGTACAGAGATTTCCCGTACTCACCTGACCTGAGTATGCATGTCATTATCAACATCTCCTACCAAAGTGGTACATTTGTTACAACATTTCCTACCAAAGTGGTACATTTGTTACAATTGATGACACATTGTAGTCCCCCAAAGTCCCAATTTACATTAACGCCCACTCTTGGTGTTCCAAATTCTCTGGGTTTGAAAAAAAATGTATAATGACATGTATCCATCATAATAGTTTCATACCATGTATTTTCACTGTCCTAAAAACCTTCTGTTCATTCTCCTCCCCTCCCCATCTGCCCCTGGTAATCACTGGTCTTTTACTGTGTCCATAGTTCTGCTTTTTCCAGAATTTCATGTAGTTGTCATGTATCATTTCAGATTTTTTTCACTTACATACACTTATGTAATATGCACTTATGGTTCTTCCATGTCTTTCATGTCTTGATTATTCATTTCTTTTTATTACTGAATAATATTCTACTGTCTAGATGTACCATAGTTTGTTTATCCATTCACCTCCTGAAGGACATCTTGGTTGCTTCCAAGTTTTGGCAATTATGAACGAAGCTGCTCTAAATATCTTTGTGCAGGTTTTTGTGCAGATGTTAAGTTTTCAGCTCCTTTGGGTAAATACCAAGGAGTGTGGTTACTTGATTGTATGGTCAGAGTACACTTAGTTTTGTAAGAAACTGTAAAACTGTCTTCCAAAGTGGCTGAGTGGTGTGCATTCCCACCAGCAATGAATAATAGTTCCTGCTGCTCCACATCCTCACCAGCATTGGGTATTGTCAGTATTCCGGATTTTGCCATTCTAATAGGTGTGCAGTGGTTATCTCATTGTTTTAATTTGCATTTCCCTGATTACATACAATGTGGAACATCTTTTTGTATGCTTATTTGTCATCTATATATCTTCCTTGGTGAAGTGTCTGTTAAGGTCCTAATCTCCAGTACCTCAGAATGTAACCTTATTTGGAAATAAGGTCATTGCAGAAGAGATGTGCTTAGGATGAGGTCATATTGGAGTAGGGTGGATCGTACACTCATATGACTGGTATCCTTATAAAAAGAATGCCACGTGAAGGGACAGACACATGGTGAGAACGCCGTATAAAGATGAAGACAAAAATTGGGAACATGTACTTATAAGCAAGAAATGTTGGTTAGCTGACTGCCTTTAAAAATGGAGGCTATTAAAGTCACTTCCATCACCATGGGAACAGAGATATTTTTGTATAAACATCTGGCCCCTGTCCACCTGTTCACCTTCACTAATCACCCTAAGCTCCTGCCATCTCTGACCTTCTGATGTGCCCATGTCCCTGCTTATGGGGCTTCCCTCCCTCTGCGTTATACCTTCTCCTTGTCCTGGGCTTGCACATCTACTGGAATTTCTTCACTTCTCTAGACCACAGCCCTCATGGTATGCCGTATTTCTAGTCCCCCAATACCCATCACACTTCATAATCTTAATCTGGTTAGCTGTTTCTCTTCTGTTAGATAATCAGCTCCATCAAGAAGGGAACATGTCTTTCTCGTTGACTTCTGTATTCTGAAACCTAGGATGCCACCCATCACAGAGTACTTCCTTAGTGAATGAATGAATGCACAAATGTGCAGTTCTCTTGACACATTTGCTTCACTCAGGCACTCTCTTGGATTTTTACTTCTTTGCCTTTATCCTAAAAATATAGCAGTTCCACACACCAGGCATCAGCACAGGATTTATCACCACCTCCTGATTCATTCTCAATTTCTAGATGTCAGGATATCCTGCTGTCCACAGCATCAGTGCTAAGCTAAAAATCTTCAGCCTCTTATTAGCTCTCAACATCTAATGAGTCACCACATGTGGTACTTGTTTAAAATTGTCTTGCTTTTTTGCAGTGCCTGGTGCCAGATATCTGCTCTCTTGTCCCTTTAACAGAAAGTCTCCTTATTGCCATCATTATGGTCAAAATTGGTGAATACACATGCTGTCAGATTTTAGTGGATCTCATGGTGTGCAATCAGCTGTTGTTTGAGCTTTCTAATTTCAGCATTCCAAAATTAGTAGATCAGATTCTGTCTGGAACAGAGAACTCTTATGGCACAGAGAGGCTGATATATGGTTCTAGAAGTTCCATACCTTGACTACCTCTGAATTCATGAGATGCCAAAATCGAGATTGTGGGCATAAATGTATGCTTACCCTCAGCTAGCTGTACTCAAAAATGATAATGGGAAATGGGTTTTAGTCGAAACTTTTAGTTATCACTCTTCTTTATTTGTCAAGGATGGAGCTTCTAATTCTTTAAGGATGTTTGTAAACACATAGAGATCATCTAAATCATTCCCCTAGAGAAGCAGTATGATAGAGCCCTGGACCAGGAATGTATGAGGCCAAATCTCAGCTCCCACAGAACTTGTTATGTGACCTAGAGTGCCAGTTCCTCAATTGCAAAATGCAGATTATAGTAGTGGACCATTTATAGGGTGGTTGTGCATATGATATGCTTAATACAGGGCTGGAAATGTACTATGCACTGTATTATTATCATCGCCAATGTTATCATTCCATTTTGGTTACTACCCAGTTAACAAAAGCAGAGAAATTAAAAATACATTTTCCAGATTTTATTTGGCAAAATATTACATTTTAATTACTACCAAAGTCATACTTGAATTTTGCCTAGGACAAGTCACATTCAGAGGAGGAAGAAATTATGAAAGTAATTCTTCTTGCTTTAAAGCTGTGTACAAAATCATTACAGTAAATTGCTGTGCCATAATTCATCTCCCTGTACTATTTTTCTCAACTGTTACTTTTCCTCAGCACACTGTTTTGGCAGACCACACAGTTTTTTACAACATCTTATAGGTCTGTACAATAAACTAAAGGAGATATCTAAATACTTTTTCTTTTTAAAAAACTGCAGAAGTAACATGTTAGTTAGCTGTAACAAATTTAAAGAATACAAAATACAAATAAAAATTATAGTCCAAACCAAACAACAATAATTAAAAAAAACTTTTCTATTCCAATCCTGATTTCCAGTAATTATCACTCATAATAGTTTGGAGTATATTGGCATATATCCTTTCAAATCTCCCTCTCTCTGTGTTTCTGTCTCTTTATCTATTTCTGTGTGTGTGTGTATGCATATATATATATATATATACACACATACATACATACATATATACATACACATAAATATGTATTATATCAGATTTATTATACAATTTTATTTAAAAATGTGATCAGACTAAGAATACTATTTTATAACTTGCATATTTTCCTCTAAAAAACACATCCTTGACAGTGTCTATCAAGAAATTTAAAAATGACTTATTCTTTTGGAAAAAAATCCAGCTATAGCAATTTATACTTTCACCAACAGTGAATTATGTTGCCTGTTTCTCTACATCCTTGCTTAATTGTCTGTTATTAAGCTTCTAAGTGTTTGCCAATATATTTCATTGTTATTTCACTCATCCTTTCTTCATCAGTGTGATTAAACATATGAATATGAGTTTAGTACCTACTTTTATCTCTTCTGGGACCATTTTTAATTGGATTGTTTGCTCTTCTCATTATTGATTTGTAAGAACCATTTATGTATTAAGGATATTAGCGCTTTGTCTGAGCTATGTGTCAAATATTTTCTTCTAATTTGGATTCAAACTACATACCTGTGTTTATGGTATCTTCTGGTTTGCAAAAGTAAGGAAATTTTATGCAGTCAAGTCTTACAAGTTTTCCTTCATGGTTTCTACATTTCTTGGTGAACTTTATAATGATCTAAGTAAGATTATGAAACTATTTTACTATATTGTCTTCTATAATATTTACAGTTATAAAACAGATTGAATATTCACTTGGAGTTTGTTTTTGTGGGTGGTGTAAAGTAATCATCTTTTTTTCCAAGTGAATAGCAAATTGTCCCCAAACTAGTTATTGAATAGTTTGCTCTTTCCCCGCTAATTTAAAATGCCATTAAGTTCCTGACTATAACCTGAGTTTGTTTCTGGACACTATTTTTTTCTATTCATACAGTAGAATGGTTCTTAAAATTATCATAAGTTTTTCTTAATAGTGTAGTGAAGCTAACTGTTCAGCCCACTTCAAAATTTGAAATGAGCAAATTCTACTCATGAAGAGTAGGTTCATTTATATCTATCTAATTTACTAGTGCATGCTTATACATTTTGTAAAAAGGACTATATGCAAATTATATTTCAACCATAAAGGGAAACTCTACTAGCAGAACAATATCTGATATCAATAGTAAGTATAAAGGTTAGCCTGTGAATGCATTGTTGAACTGCTACATGAAATTGTCTTATATTTTATATTCTGAGGATTCCATTTCCTTCTTTGCCTTCTTTCCCACACCTTCCAGCTACATAAAAGCTAATGAATACCACATAGAACTAGAGGAAAAAAAATCTTTTGAGAAGATTAAAGCTGCTTGGGGAGGAAGGATGACAAGTATTTGTTATCCAAATTCTGATTATAAGCTGTTCAGGATAATTGTAAAATAATGGTGTTGTCTAAAACATCTGAGAGATAGAGGAAGCCTTTTCTATATTTTTCTGGAATAACAGAAGAGAGAAGACTGTCACCTTGTCCTGAATCTAAACTGGATGTAGTCTTTATAGCATCTTAATTAATGTTGTAAAATGTTTTGATTTTACTTCATTCAAATGGATGGAGGCTGATATGTTCACATTCAGCAGTTTTCAGTTTTACACAAATAAAATCAGTTTCTCCCTCATATAAAGGAAATGCTCAAATTATTACTAGTTTCTGATGTAGCCCTACCACTTATAAAATCTGCTTGAATTTTGCAGGTTTTGTTAGGTTTATGTAATTAAAGTGCTTGAGTTTTTGACTCCCTTTGATAAATAGTACACTGAAATCTAGTTTACCATTACACTGAACTCTAGCTCCTAGAGTGACAGGAAAGTGTTATAACAAGTTCTCAGACACATACATTGATCTTGGGCAACCTGTAAAAACAGTAACTGACATGAAGCTTAGAGCTGCAATAGCCTGAGCTAATTCTACCCTTGAATCTGTGGGTACACTTCTAAGAACTGTTGACCAACAAATGTATCTTTGTCTTCAAACAATTCAAACAAAATGGACTTACGTGTTAACATTTTCAAAGCTCGACATTAATTGGGATCCTCCTCCCCTTTTCTGATAGGTTTTGGCACTTTCTCACTATTGTTTCAAAATCATATTTTCTCCTTATAACCAAAATGCAGTTTGAAAAAGGGAAACATACAGGGAAGACAAATGATTCAGAGTCTTACTATTCACTTCTCTTTGTGGAATACAAACACACAAATACCACGTCTGCCATCCCTCCACCCCACCCAAAGATCAACATGTCCACATTTTATCTGTGACAGGGCCCAGTTAAAATGGCATCTTACTTTCCTTGATTGCCCAGATAATTCTGTAAGCAAACCTAGCCTCCCTGAGCTCTTTATATTCATCTTTCTAAAATTCCATTTCTAGCTTCATATTTTGTATTTTATTTACCTATCTTCCCTATTACACATACACTTCATGAGGGTAATGTATTAGTCAAGAGTCATCTCACTGCAAGAGTGAAAAATCACAGCTTAAGCAAAACAAGATAACTTATTGTCTCAGAACACCGAGAAGGCTAATGGGCTTCAGGTATGGCTGGGTCCAGAGGCTCCGTTACTTTTTCTCCTTCTTTGTGTATCTCAGTTTGGCCTCATCCTTTTCACAAACTTTTTTAAAAACATCCTTTCACTGAACAATTTCTTCTGAAAGGATGCCTCTTATTTTATAAATACGGCAGAAAAGTCCCAAATAAGACTCTATTGGTCTATTTTAAATAACTTATCTGTCCCGAACCTATCACACTAGCCAGAAGAAAAGAACATGTTGATTGGCAGGCCTGAGGCACATGCCCCATCTTGTGACTAAGTTTGGACAATAGAAGAAAGCAGGAAGAGATGCAGGGAGTCCAGAGATGTATGCTAGTGGGGCATCCTTATTTGATTTACCTTTAGGTACTCCATGATTCTTAGAGGGTGCCTTGGTAAGCACTTGGTAAATACTCAATAAGTATTTTCTGGATGAAGTGACCATATTCATTAATTACTTTCTATCCAGTGGCAGATGAAGAGGAGAGCATTAACATTTTTTCAGGTATTTTGAACTCTTTTGTGGCCTTCTGACACAATTAAGAAGACCAAGCTTGCTGTTTAGAATTGCTTTCTAAAAGAGTTCTATTAAATTAATTTTACATAAAAAGAAAAGAAAGCTTAAGGGGAATAAATGCTTGAATATGTATTAAAAAGTAAAGACAGAAGAGGTACTGATAAAAAATGTATAGCTTCCATTTGCCGCTCCTGATTCCCTGTCCATCTGCTCTGTGCCTGGGAGGCTTATCTGTAGGATAGCATCCACAGCTTCTCTTGCCCTTTGGTTTCCAGCTGGGTTTAGCTAATGGGAGACATCTGCAGAAAATCAGAGGGCGGGAAGTGATAAGGACGGGGTGTTTGTTTCTCTAATTTCTGCATTACTAGGTCATTGTGGGTTGGTTACAAGTCTCTTCAAAAAGCCATAGTTCATTTCATAGAGCTATCGCTCTAGATTTTGATAGCAGCTCCTTCCTTTTGCCCCTTCAAGCCTAAGGAAGGTAATGGCTATCAACCTGACACCTCGCTGGTCTTGCTAAACTCCTTTCAGACCTTTATACATAGTCCCTTTACTGAACTCTCCTTAAATGACTCAGTTAGATGATGCTCTGTTTTCTTGCCGAATCAAAATGAAAAACAAATAAAAAATAAAAGATAAACAAAGCCTATATTCTGATAAACCTAAAATGTTTACTTTGTGGCATAGAATGAGGAGGAAGACATGGTTTCTTGACAACTACATCTTTGGAGCTCTCAGTGTTTGTGCTTTGTGACCTTTGCTCCATTAGGGCTGCCCTTGATGATCATTCTCATGGAATTTTATTGGCATAAAATACGTCTTTTTCTCAGGGATAACACTATTCCAGGTCTAATAGTCAGTCGGCATTTATACGTGTTCATATTTTGAAAACCAGAGTTTTACTTCTGGAGACAAGGACAGCGTAAATCCATCAGCCCTTTCCTTAGGCAGAAGCTTTTAACTAATGAACTAAGAAAAGAGGAGGAAGAAAAAATGTTTCATTCATCACCACTGCATCGAAACCTTTCTAATGAACCCGTTTTAAAAGAAACAGCTGCACATTTCATTTGTGTGGGGCTCAAATGACAAAGCATGCTTGGAGTTTGAAAAAAGAAGTGCTTCTCTCATGCCAATGAAAGCAAATTAATATTAAGATATTCCAAATACTGTCTGCAAGCATTGTTATCAGGTACAGAGTTTCATCATGTTCTTTGGTTTTAAAGTGAATTACTTTTGCAGTGAGGGTAAAATGTATTATTCTCCTTTCACTGTGACATTTACTCCCAGCCTGCTTCTACCAATGCAGCTGCCATAGAAGTCTGTGCTGTTTCTTTTCTTTCTCTTTTCATTTTAAAGGCATATATGGGAGTCTTCTGACCCAGGTTGTACACGAGCTATACAGCATATGGTTGGGGTAAAGAACACCGTATCTTTTGTTCAACAGTTTTTGTATTTCTTCCCAGTCTTTTGCTTCTCTGGTCCACAAATAAGGCTAATTACAAAGGGGGAAAAAAAGGTGGGACTGGTGGAGAGGGAGCCTTTAAAACCATTCCTTTTGCAGCATGGAACAAAAGAGAGTACCAAGGGCATGGCTAGGCCTCAACAAAAAAGAAAAGAGAAAAATCACCTAATGAGGATGTCGAGATAAGTGCTTGTGAAGAAAACTGGCAAAAAAGAGCTTTTAGTCTAAAAAAATCTATAAATAAGTGTGCATCAGATGGGTACTAGAGCATTTTTAACAAGACAGGCTATGAAAACTATATCTTTCTCTGCAAGAGCTGTGCACCTTATAAAAAAACCCTCCTTTCTTTACAAGATATTTTTCTTTCGAAAATTAATTTAAAAAGAAATACTTGAAAATTAAGATGCTTTATTCATGTCTCTGAATCCATGTTAGAGTGGATACCATATAAAGAGTTGTTTTTGAGACATAATTATCAATGCTGCCGGCTTCTGAAGGGGCCAAAGGTTTGGCATGAGTCTATGAAGAAGTTTTTTAAGAGCTGAACAGAAGAGATTTGGGCCTCAGAGACTTCTGTTTTCACTTTTGTGAGAGGGACATAAGCAGATAGATTTGAAGGCTGTTGATTCTATATGGCTCTTCTTTCTGGCTTTCCTGATATGCTTGAGGTTTGCCTGAGGAACCAAGGCACTAGAGGTCAGAAGTCTGACCTTAAATTAATTAGAAAAATACCAAAGAATCATGGATTTTTAGGTTAGAAAGAACCTTCAGTTACCTATCTCTATAACATATAAAATTTAAAAAGAGGTGTTCATGGAGAAAGAACTCTTTTGACCTTAACCAAGATTTAATTTTGTTGTGTATTGACAGCAGTGTGTCTACCTTGCATTTATTTAAAGAAGAAGCTAGGAATATATGTCTTAATATTCTGCTACCATATAAATATATATTGCTGTAATAGTTTGAGGATATAATTAGTTGATCTAAATATTTTCTTTTCCATCTCTTTTTTTTATTTTGCTGCTTGGTCAGGTAAATATAACATGTGCTCTGTATATGTTTCTCCTTTCTCTCAGTCATCATCTCTCACTTTAATAGAATGATAAAGATTTTATTATCAATTTTGCTTTACCTTTTCAATGCCCTGTGATTTTAATACAGAAATGATGATTTTATCTTTTATTCTACATGTTTGTGTAACTATAGACTTTATATTCTTCTGTGGAGTTTGTTGACTTCAAAGTCTAAACTCTTCTCCTGCTGTTGGACATCACAGGTTGTTTTTATTTCCCAATGTTGTAACCATTGCTGTCCCTCCTCTGCTCAGGACCCTCTAGTGGCTCCGTGCAGCACTCAGAGTAAAATCCCAAAGGACCCCTACGCATCTCCTCTTACTCACTCAGCCCAGGGCTGATCTTCCTTGCCCACCTCTGCTTTTCAGTTTTCTCTAGCACTGACCTTATTCTAACATGGATAAAATATCCTTATTGCATTTATTATTAATTGTCTGGTTTATTATTTTTTATTCTAGGTTATTTTATATTATTTTTATTCTGGTTTATTATTTATTGTCTGATTTCCCTTGTTAGGCAGAGATTCCCACCTTTTATCTCCCCAGTGTCCTTTGGACATCTGCAATGCCTCCTGCCTAGGCTACAGCAAGGCACTCCATAAACATTTGGTAACCTTAATAGAGCTCTACAAAAGAAAAGTTCTAAAACTGTTTCTTTTGTGAAATGCTTTCTCCAGGTGTATCCTTTGGTCCTGTAAAGAGCCCAGTGTAAGAGAAATTTTTGGTCATTGAGTATGAGCATTTTCATGATTTCTAATAAAAGTTACCAAGACTATCCTATAAAGTGATCATTTGTTTATACTGCAATGAGAAATATATCCATGTCCATTTTTTTCTACAATCTAACTAGCTTTAGATTAAAATATAAATAGCTTAGCTAGTATACTGAGAGCAAAATTCTGGCTAATTGTTTGCTTTACTGTGATATTTACAACAGATATTGTTTAGTATCGTTATTTTTAATTGGTTGATATTGTTAAGGTTGAATTCATTCTTCTTGATCGCTGTTCCCACCCAAACACAGAATTGAAAGGCAGAGGCACAATAGCAAAACAGAGTGAGAGTTTTATTCTGGAGGAGTGGGCCAGAGTCAAGGTAGACAAAAGTCCCAAACTTTAGGGGAGGGACTATTTATTGTGACCTAGCTGGGAGGTACTGCTTTGATTGACAGGGTGCAGTCATTTGATTGACAGCTTTAGTTATACACCCATTCCTCTTGGTGAGCATATCTTTTCTCAAAATGCACACGGAACAGCCCATGGCAGGGAGCAAAACCATAATTTTATTTTGATGAGGTGTGGTTTGGGTGGTTCTTAATTTTGTTTGATGTACTCACACTGGGGTCAGGTTGGGACCAGTTTAGCTTGGTCCCAAGAGGCAAAGAAGTTCTCTCCCACAAAGCCTTTGTTGTCTTCATGTGGGGCCCCCTACCTAGGCAGATTCGGGGCATTTTTTCCTTGAACCTTATCTATCCCTTCCCTGGCTGCTCATATCTATCTTTCTACCTAACAGTATGTTCAATAATTTCATTACATGTGCTATTACATATTATCTAAGTTTCATATTTGATTAATTTTTCCATGTTTAATATCCACTCATTTCTGGGGCTTATTATGTTTGAGAGGTCTGGTGAGGCTCACAGTTGTCCATATCAGTTTTAGGTTGTATTCACTAATTTCTTTTGTTCGTTTGAGTATTTTGTTCTGTTTTCTTGTTCATCACAGTAATGCAGATTTTCATGTATGGGGAAATGGAAAATATTGCATTTTTTTCTATTGCTTCAATTGTGTGGAAATTAACAATTTTCTACACTAAGGACACATTGATGTGTGAAACATTTTTACATCTTTGCTTCATAAGAAATGGTCTCTAGTGTACCAGAAACCTACTGAATCAGAATCTGCATTTTAGTAAGATCCCAGGTGAGCATGCACATTACACTTGGAGAAATCTGTTTTAGGTAGCTTCTCTCCTCTTTTGAAATTAAGAGGCTGGTTCTGCTGTATTGGAAACAGTGATGGTTCAGACATACAGCTATTGCTTTGGGTTGTTCCCTCAGCCAATAAGGCAATCTTTTCTAGATAAATCAAGCACACTAGCTTTGAGGTCAGACAGACCTGGATTCAAATGATGCTCTAATATTTACTAACCCTATTGACCAAATCCCTTAACCACCCAATGCTTACTTGTTCAACATGTAAAATGGAGATTTAAAAAAGTACCTATCTGAAAATTTTATTGTGATAATCAAATGAGCAGATATTTGTAAAGCAATTAGCACACTGCTTAGTGCATGGGAAGCAATCAATAAATGAGAGTGATCATAATTATGATCTCATTGCATCCTGAAAACCTGTAGTGTCCTAAGAAGTGGTTCTCAATCTGCTTAGACTCAAAGATTTTGTGTCTCCCGGTATTCAGACTCAAAAACCAACAAGCAAGCAAGCCTCTACCTAGAAATAAAAGAGAGAAAAGGAAAGTAGTTTGTAAGAAAACCTTTATAAAAGTCCAGCCATGGTTATACAAAAAAACATAAAAAGTAGTCATATGTTTACTTAAAATTAAAGTCCCCACAAATGGCTGAGCTACGCCACTGTCTGGTATTGGGGACTCAGATACCATACCCAGCACTGTAGTTGGGAACACGGTTTTCTGAAATGGTGAACATTTCTTTGCACAATTCTGAACAAAACAGAAGACCATCACCTATGGAATTACATGGCCATTCTTGAAATGTCAATGAATCTAAAAATTGTGCTAAATAGGCTCTGCTTTAATACACAAAACAGAGTTAGGTACTGGGCTCAATAAATGAAGGTTCATCTTCATGAATGTCTGGTATGAATGCTAAAGTTGTATTCACTGCTGGACAAATCTTCATTACATGGGACTGCTCTGCACACTGAGGGACATCTAGCTTCCCTGGACAGAGCCCACTAAGTGCCAGTAATGCTTTTCAATAACTAGAACAATGAAAGGTGCCCCTACAAATTTCCAAAAGACCCTCAAGGAACAATATTGGTCCTGTAGAGACACACTGTCTTTGAATAAATGGAGTGTTCTTTTCTAAAAATCTTATTTGTCTTTCATCACTGGAGCTGACAAGTAACATAACCTGGTGTAAATGCAACAGAAGAGGGGATATCCAAGAAATAATTACACACTTATAATTTTAGGTCAAAACAGACAGAACTAATACACAATGACATTATCCATGGACCTAGAAGTAAATGCTTTTTGGACTGAATGACCCACAACAGAAGGATTAAAACTTTCTCTACTTAACTCTGGTGGTATTTTCAGATACAATTTAGGACATTTTACAGTGATACCATGACACTACAAATTGTAACTGACTTTCAGAGAACAGACTTCAGCTCTTCAATGCCCCCAAGGTATGTGATCTTACATTAATACACACTTTGTCGAATCTGATTGCTTAATTAGGACCCAGAGTTCCTGTGATAGTTGGAAACTTCTCTCTTTTTTTTTTTTACCCTGGCAAAAACTTCGTAGTACAGTATGATCACACAATTTCATGATGAACAGCTCAAGACTCCAAAAGTCATTAATGTATTTTTTTAATGGTTGCTGTTAACATATAATTAAACACCATGACAGATGTTCATCAAGCAAGTTTCCAACAGGGATTATTTATTTATTTATTTATTTATTCATCCTCTGAGATTACAGTAGCAAATTCAAGAAGGAAAAGTTTTGAGAAAACAGCTAAATGATCTAATAAAAGTGGTGAAATAAAGTCACACTAATAAACTAACCAACCCATGTAATCCTTTGTTTTATGTGTGTCTGTCTTTTTCTACTTTTGGTGTGAAATGCACCTATGGGTTACATTCAGAGGGTTTCATGTAGCTTACTAAAATTTCCCAGTGAACAATTTTGTGACAGAGAATGTGAACTTCTATGTCCCCTTTGACAAGCTTGCTTTTTCAGAACTTGGATCCTGCTCAAGTATTTAGGCATCCTAACAGTGCCTCACCTATATAAGGAAGTGTGGCAGGATGGTCAGTTGTCTGGCAAAAGTTATGCTCCCCTGTAATAGCATAGAGTTGCTGCAAGGAAGAGGTTTCTAGCCGTAGACACCATTGCTCATCATTTCTGTATCTAGGTGGGCCTCATGACTGAGTTCTAGCCAATGGAAAGAGGGTGGTAGTGTGGTATGCCCCTTCCAGCCCTGGCCAATAAACTCCCTAGACCATCTGCCATGCTCTCTTATCCCTCATGTGCTAACTCACACTTTTTTGGAAGTCATGAATAGAAGACTGCAGAGCCTCTGACATCCTGGTCCCTGAATCACTACACGAAGCAGAGCACCCACACACTCTTCCCGTGCATTGGACTTTACAGATGCCAGAAACACACTTTGCTTTTTTAAACCAAGAAGATTTGGAATTTTAGTCATTACAGCAACTATTACAGTTAGTAGTATCTTCAGAAGTACTAACATTCATGATTGTGTATTCAAAATTTAGAAGAATTTCTGGCATAAAGTAGGACCTTAATGAGCAAATGAAAACATAGTTCCTGTAGGAGGGCAGAGAAAAATGCTGTATAAGCGCGGTTCCTTGGTCTTCTAGGCAAGTCACTGTCAGACCAAATGAGAAGTTATCTTAAAAGAAGAGTAGGAAAGACTATATAGCAGATGTTGTTACCTGCTTGGCTAAGTTCACTGGGCCAGTATTTTCTTATGTGACTTCGGGGATTGGGAGACAATTTGATAGTAGTTCCAGATCACTGAAGAGCCAAAAGAATAATGGCTAAGTCAGAAACTGTCATGCAGTTTCACAGAAAGGCTATCATGGAAATTAGTAGTACATTTTAAGAAATGTCAAGTTGTAATCTCTGTGAGCTATCTTTGGGTAACCACCGGTCACATGTAAGAAAAGATGTCATGCAGTTGCTTCTAAGACTAGGTGAGGAAAAGTGACCCCTTAGGACCATTTATATGTACCTTTTCTGTAAGAATAATCACTGTTATTTATGGAGAGCTTATCTGCCAATATCCAGTATCCATAACAAAACCCTTCATGACAGATTGTAGTAGTCCATTCAGACTGGATGAGGAAATGTCTCCTTGATTATGCCAAACACTTTCACCTACATTTTCTTATTTATGTTTTACATATCATCATCCCCCATTGCACATGTTGGATAGTGGAGGCCCAGAGTTGTTAGTGAACTAATTTGCCCAAGGGTACCCAGCGATGTGCCCCTTCAGCCCTTTTCAGTCTCTGCTCATTACTTCTTTTTTTTTTGGTATTTTTTAAATAATTTATTTTGGTATCATTAATCTACAATTACATATGCAATATTATGGTTATTAAACTACCCCCTTCATCAGGTCCCCCCCACGAAACCCATTACAGTCACTGTCCATCAGTGTAGTGAGATGCTATAGAATCACTACTTGTCTTCTCTGAGTTTTACAGCCCTCCCCGTGCCCCCCCCCAACATTACATCTGCTAATCGTAATGCCCCTTTTTCCCCCTTATCCCTCCCTTCCCACCCATCCTCCCTAGTCCCTTTCCCTTTGGTAACTGTTAGTCGGTTCTTGGGTTCTGTGAGTCTGCTGCTGTTTTGTTCCTTCAGTTTTTTTTCTTTGTTCTTATACTCCACATATGAGTGAAATCATTTGATACTTGTCTTTTTCGGCTTGGCTTATTTCCCTGAGGATAATACCCTCTAGCTCAAGCCATGTTGTGGCAAATGGTAGGATTTGTTTTCTTCTTATGGCTGAATACTATTCCATTGTGTATATGTACCACATCTTCTTTATCTATTCATCTACTGATTGACACTTAGGTTGCTTCCATTTCTTGGCTGTTGTAAATAGTGCTGCGATAAAAAAAACATATGCCTTTTTCAAACTGCGCTGCTGCATTCTTAGGGTAAATTCCTAGGAGTGGAATTCCTGGGTAAATAGTATTTCTATTTTGAGGAACCTCCATACTGCTTCCCACAATGGTTGAACTAATTTGCATTCCCACCAGCAGTGTAGGAGGGTTCCCTTTTCTCCACAAACTCACCAACATTTGTTGTTGTTTGTGTCTTGGATGGATGTTGGCCATCCTCACTGGTGTGAGGTGATATCTCATTGTGGTTTTAATCGGCATTTCTCTGATGATTAGCGATGTGGAGCATCTTTTCAGGTGCCTGTTGACCATCTGAATTTCTTCTTTAGAGAAGTGTCTATTCATGTCCTCTGCCCATTTCTTAATTGGATTATTTGCTTTTTGTTTGTTAAGGTGCGTGAGTTCTTTATATATTTTGGATGTCAACCCCTTATGGGATAGGTCATTTATGAATATTCTCCCATACTGTAGGATCTCTTTTTGTTCTACTGATGGTGTCATTTGCTCTACAGAAGCTTTTCAGCTTGATATAGTCCCACTTGTTCATTTTTGCTTTTGTTTCGCTTGCCCGGGGATATATGTTCATGAAGAAGTCGCTCATGTTTATCTCCCAGAGATTTTTGCGTATGTTTTTTTCTAGGAGTTTATGGTTTCATGACTTACATTCAGGTCTTTGATCTACCTTGAGTTTACCTTTGTGTATGGGGTTAGACAGTAGTCCAGTTTCATTCTCTTACATGTAGCTGTCTAGTTTTTCCAACACCAGCTGCTGAAGAGGCTGTCATCTCTCCATTGCATATCCAAGGCTCCTTTATCATATATTAATTGACTGTATATGTTTGGGTTAATGTTTGGATTTTCTATTCTGTTCCACTGGGCTGTGGGTCTGTTTTTGTGCCAATACCAAATTGTCTTGATTACTGTGGCTTTGTAGTAGAGCTTGAAGTCAGGGAGCGTAATTCCCCCTGTTTTATTCCTCCTTCTCAGGATTGCTTTGGCTATTCGTGGTCTTTTGTGGTTCCATATGAATTTTAGAATTATTTGTTCCAGTTCATTGAAGAAAGCTGTTGGTAGTTTGATAGGGATTGCATTGAATCTGTAGATTGCTTTAGGTAGTATAGCCATTTTGACAATATTTATTCTTCCTAGCCAAGAGCATGGGATGCATTTCCATTTGTTAGTGTCCTCTTTAATTTCTCTTAGGAGTGTCTTGTAGTTTTCAGAGTACAGGTCTTTCACTTCCTTCGTTAGGTTTATTCCTAGGTATTTTATTCTTTTTGATGCAATTGTGAATGGAATTGTTTTCCTGATTTCTCTTTCTGTTAACTCATCGTTAGTGTATAGGAAAGCAACAGATTTCTGTGTGTTAATTTTCTATCCTGCAACTTTGCTGAATTCAGATATTAATTCTAGTAGTTTTGGAGTGGAGTCTTTAAGGTTTTTTATGTACAATATCATGTCATCTGCAAATAGTGACAATTTGACTTCTTCTTTACCAATCTGGATGCCTTGTATGTCTTTGTTTTGTCTGATTGCCATGGCTAGGACCTCCAGTACTATGTTGAATAACAGTGGAGAGAGTGGGCATCCCTGTCTTGTTCCCGATCTTAGATGAAAAGCTTTCAGCTTCTCGCTGTTAAGTATGATGTTAGCTGTGGGTTTGTCATATATGGCCTTTATGATGTTGAGGTACTTGCCGTCTATACCCATTTTGTTGAGAGTTTTAATCATGAATGGATGCTGAATTTTGTCAAATGCTTTTTCAGCAACTATGGAGATGATCATGTGGTTTCTGTTCTTTTCGTTGATGTGGTGGATGATGTTGATGGATTTTCAAATGTACCATCCTTGCATCCCTGGGATGAATCCCACTTGATCATGGTGTAGGATCCTTTTGATGTATTTTTGAATTCGGTTTGCTAATATTTTGTTGAGTATTTTTGCATCTATGTTCATCAGGGATATAGGTCTGTAATTTTCTTTTTTGGTGAGGTCTTTGCCCAGTTTTGGTATTAGAGTGATGCTGGCTTCATAGAATTAGTTTGGAAGTATTCCCTCCTCCTCTATTTTTTGGAAAACTTTAAGGAGAATGGGTGTTATTTCTTCTCTATATGTCTGGCAGAATTCAGAGGTGAATCCATGTGGTCCACGGGTTTTGTTCTTGGGTAGTTTTTTGATTACCGATTCAATTTAGTTTTTCTGTTTCCTGCTTGGTCAGTCTTGGGAGGTTGTATTTTTCTAAGAAGTTGTCCATTTCTTCTATGTTTTCCAGCTTTTTAGCATATAGATTCTCATAATATTCTCTTATAATTCTTTCTATTTCTGTGGGGTCCATTGTTATTTTTCCTTTCTCATTTCTGATTCTGTTTATGTGTGTAGATTCTCTTTTTCTCTTAATGAGTCTGGCTAGGGGTTTATCTATTTTGTTTATTTTTTCAAAGAACCAGCTCTTGGTTTCATTGATTTTTTCTCTAGTTTTATTCTTCTTAATTTAATTTATTTCTTCTCTGATCTTTATTATGTCCTTCCTTCTGGTGACTTTGGGCCTCATTTGTTCTTCTTTTTCCAATTTCAGTAATTGTGTCTTTAAACTATTCATTTGGGAATGTTCTTCCTTTTTTAAGTAGGCCTGGATTGCAGTATACTTTCCTCTTAAAACTGCCCTTACTGCATCCCACAGAAGTTGTGGCTTTGTGTTGTTGTTGTCATTAGTCTCCATATATTCTTTGATTTCTGTTTTGAGTTCGTTAACCCATTGATTAATTAGGAGAATGTTAAGTCTCCATGTATTTGTGAGCCTTTTTGATTTCTTTCTAAAATTTATTTCTAGTTTTATACCTTTGTGACCTGAGAAGTTTTTTGGTAGGATTTCAATATTTTTGAATTTACTGAGATTCTTTTTATGGCCTGGTATGTGGTCTATTCTGGAAAATGTTCCATGTGCACTTGAGAAGAATGTGTATCCTGCTGCTTTTGGGTGCAGAGTTCTGTAGATGTCTGTTAGGTCCATCTGTTCTAGTGTGTTGTTCAGTGCCTCTGTGTCTTTACTTATTCTCTGTCTGGTTGATCTGTCCTTTGGAGTGAGTGGTGTGTTGAAGTCTCCTAAAATGAATGCATTGCTGTCTATTTCCTCCTTTAATTCTGTTAGTATTTGTTTCACGTATGCTGGCACTCCTGTGTTGGGTGCATATGTATTTATAATGGTTATATGTTCTTGTTGGACTGACCCTTTATCATTATGTAATGTCCTTCTTTATCTCTTGCTACATTCTTCATTTTGAAGTCTATTTTGTCTGATACAAGTACTGCAACACCTGCTATTTTCTATTTGTTTTTCGCATGAAATATCTTTTTCCATCCCTTCACTTTTAGTCTGTGTATATCTTTGGGTTTGAGGTGAGTCTCTTGTGAGCAGCATATAGATGGGTCTTGCTTTTTTATCCATTCTATTACTCTGTGTCTTTTGATTGGTGCATTCAGTCCATTTACATTTAGGGTGATTATCGATAGATAATGTACTTTTTGCCATTGCTAGCTTTAGATCTGTGGTTACCAAAGGTTCAAGGGTTGCTTCTTTTCTATCTAACCATCTAACTTAACTTTCTTGTTAAGTTATTATAAACACAGTCTGATGTTTCTTTATTTCTATCCCTTCTCATTCTTCCTCCTCCATTCTTTATATACTAGGTGTTTTATTCTTTGCCTTTAATTAATATTTGGATCATCTGCTTCCTTTGTTATGATTTTATTTTCTCCAGTGACATCTTTTTATCCTTAGGGGTGCTTCCCTCTAGAGCAGTCCATTTAAGATATCCTGCAGTGGTGGTTTATGAGAGGCAAGCTCTCTCAACTTTCACTTGTCTGGAAATTGTTTAATCCCTCCATCATATTTAAATGATAATCATGCTGGATACAATATTCTTGGTTCGAGGCCCTTCTGTTTCATTACATTAAATATATCATGCCATTCTCTTCTGGTCTGTAAGGTTTCTGTTGAGAAGTCTGATGATAGTCTGATGGGTTTTCCTTTGTAGGTGATCTTTTCTGTTTCTCTAGCTGCCTTTAATACTCTGTCTTTATCTTTGATCTTTGCCATTTTAATTATTATGTGTCTTGGTGTTGTCTTCCTTGGGTCCCTTGAGTTGGTAGATCTGTGAGCTTCCTTGGACTGCGAGACTATTTCCTTCCTCAACATGGGGAAGTTTTCAGCAATTATTTCTTCAAAGACACTTTCTATCCGTTTTTCTCTCTCTTCTTCCTCTGGTACTCCTATAATGCGAATATTGTTCCATTTGGATTGGTCACACAGTTCTCTTAATATTCTTTCATTCCTAGAAATCCTTTTATCTCTGTCTGCCTCAGCTTCTCTGTATTCCTGTTCTCTGATTTCTATTCCATTAACAGTCTCTTGCACCTCATCCAGTCTGCTGTTAAGCCCGTCGATCGCTTGTCTGATTTCTGCATTGTCTTTCCTCATTTCCTCCCTCAGCTCCTGCACATTTCTCTGTAGATCCACCAGTATGGTTATGACTTTTATTGTGAATTCTTTTTCAGGAAGATTGTGCATTTCCATCCCTTCAGGCTCCCTCTCTGGGGTTGTCTGTTTGATTTTAGTCTGGACCATATTCCTCTGTCTTTTCATGGCTATAGAAGTGGTCACTGGTAGTTGCCACGTATGTCAGCTGGGCTCTTTAAGACTTTAAAAAGAAAGAAAAAGAAAAAAGAAAGAAAGAAGGAAAAAAGAAAAAAAATAAAAGAAAAGAAAAAAGAAAGGGAAGAAAAAACAAAAAAACAACAACAAAAAACTCCCACTGGGAGTAGATTCTGTGGGGATGTTGTAGGTGGCGCTGTTGCTCCACTATTCCGCAGCCATGGCTCCGCAGAGCCCTTTGTAGCTCTGGCCACGGTGGGAACGAATGGGAGGCTGTTGATCACTGTGGAAAATCGAAGTGCAGCCACCCTTTCCCAGTTGCCACCTAAGGGGTCTGAAACTCTCCAGGACTCCGAACCTGCTGGGCTGAGTGTGCCAGGATTTTTCAGCTCCTCCGCTGGGCTCCTGTCTCTTTAAGACCGCTGAAAAAAGCACATGCTTTTCTTTTTCTTTTTTTTACTTCCTGGGAGCCAGCTGCAAGGACCCAGGTGCGTTCCCTGCTCAGGTCCTGCACCCTCTGTCTCTCCAATCTCCGCTACTCCACGCGATGTGTGTCAGCGCTCCCGGCGCAGATCACCAGGGCTGGTTATTTCATGGGCCTGTACTTCCACTCCCTCCTGGCTCTGAATCCTCTCCTCCTACCGGTGCGCTGGGGTGGGGGAGTGCTCAGGTCCCACCAGGTCGCGGCTCCGTATCTTACCTGCCTCACGGGGACCCAAGTCCTCTCAGGTGTAGCTGCAGGCTATGTACTGTCCTGTATCTTCTGGTCTCTTTTTAGGAATAGTTGTACTTGTTGTATTTTCAGAAATACATATGGTTTTAGGAGGAGATTTCTGCCGCCCTGCTCATGCTGCCATCTTCCCGGAAGTTCTGCTCATTACTTCTTAATATCGCTGGGTCTCATACTTCAATTGTGACTCTGAGCATCACCCACTGTATCACCAAGAAAACCACTGGCTTAGCATAAGAAACAAACCGTCAGATAATTAAAACTAATTCAGGTGCAGCACATGTGGCTGTGATCTGTGTTTGGAATAATTTTCTTCCAGACACTTGCTGCACGCATATTTCACAAACAGAGCATCTCTGTTGTTACTGCTGTTTTCCTAGTAATAGATTGTTTTCCTTCAGGCATACATCTTTACCGTGTGAAACTACATCTTCAATTATTTTTCTTCTCTGGTGGGTCACTAGCCATTGCAAAGTGTTCAATGTACATAGCTCAAACTGTGTTTCCTAGACATGTCTTTCTTTCTAGCAAGCCTCAAATCACAAATCCTACCTCCACTACCTCTAAAAAACAATCTTTTATACCAGGGTTCAAGTTTTTACTGTAACGGCACAGTAAATACTTTAGGCTCTGTGGACCACATGGTCTCTGTCCCAGCTACTCAGCTATGTCCTTGTAGTGCAAAAGCAGCTATAATCACATATAAATGAATGAATGTGGCTGTATGCCAGTAAAAGTTTACAAAAATAGTCTGCAGGCTACAGTTGGCCCATGGGCTGCAGTTTGCCTATACCTATTTTTTTTCAGGTTCCCTTCTTTTACTGAAGTAGAGTTAACATATATTATCTTAGTTTTAGGTATACAACGTAGTGACTTGATAATTTGTATACATTTTGAAATGCTCACTACAATAAGTGTAGTTATCAAGTTGTTAACAATATTGTGACTATATTCCTTCTGCTGTACTTTCCATCCCCTTGGTTTATTTATTTTATAACTGGAAGTTTATACCTCTTTATCCCCTTCACCTGTTTCACCCACCCACCCTCACCTTCCCCTCTGGCAACCCCCACTTTGTTCTCTGTATTTATGAGTCTGTTTCTGTTTTGTTTGCTTATTTGTTTTGTTTTTCAGATTCCACATATAAATGAAATTAATGTGGTATTTGTCTTTCTCTTTCTGACCTATTTCACTTGACATAATACCCTCTAGGTCCATCTATGCGGTTGCAAATGTGCAAACACCTATTTTATACACATATCACTTTCTATGATTAGATTTAACTTTTCCCCAACATACATTTATAATTTTCCTGTTTTGGAGGCTTGATTTCGATATGTAAGGAAAAGCACATACTCCACTGGGATATTTTAGGATTGTTAGAGTTCATGCATACTATGAAAACAAATTTGTGTAATCAATCTTAGGATTTAAGAAATGTTTTCTAATGATGAAAGGTAAACATGGAGTGGAAGATGCACTAACATAAAGGAAAACAAAATTAACATGGGTTATTAATATGAGATCAGTATTATTGCATGAAAATGAAGGTATAACTTTCATTTATTCATTCACTGAAAATACTTGTTTTGTTTCTTTGCTCCAGGTCCAGGAATTTCAATGTGAAAAAGACAGGCGTGGTCCCTTCCATACAGAATTTATGGTTTAACTGGGGAGACACACATTTAACAAACAATTCTTACAAAGGAGGGTGGAGTGTATGGACCTGGCAAGTACAGGATGAAATGGGAGCTTGACTAGAAAGAAGGAGCAGGCTGGAGTCAAAGGATATGAGGAAAGTGGTGTAAATGGGAGGAAAGTGACAGATGGTTTGAACTTGAGGAAGAAAGTTGAATATGTATCTGTATTACTTTGAAAAGCTAGTGGCACACAACAAGACAGGGGGTGACTAAGGATTGAGAGTTTTGTTTTTAAAATATATTTAATGACTTTTCAAGATAACTGGCAGGTTGGGGTGTGGGGCAGAGGAAAGTGTGGAAGCAGTAGGTGTAACTAGGTGGCAATTCTAAATGAGGAGTTTGGTTGTGTTAAGGAAACAATAAGTAACTCATTTGCCTGGGGCACTGAAGGCAGGAAAGAGTAGTTGGAACAAAGGTCAGAGCCAGATGGCGGGAGGCTTTGAATGCCAGGGTGAGGAACAGGATTGACTTGAGCAGACTGCATCCCCTGAGTAGGAAGAGCAGGGTCTGAGCTGGGCAAGTTTTAGGAAAATAAGAAGAATTTGAGAGGAAAAGTCCAGAGGCAAGAAAACAGGTACCAGACTTTATGAATAGTCCAGGTAATAAAGGGCTGAGAGATGAACAGGGTTATATTGTATTGTGAAATTGCTTCTCTTCTCTATAAACTTCTTTGAGTTAAATGCAGCATCTGTTCAGCTGCCTGTGGCACAGTTTTTACTGGATGAAGAACAGCACTGTATTCAGTGGCTGCTGACAGTGTCTCTCCTTGTGCTCTGCTATGTTTTAATTATGTTTGACATTCATTGCACACTATTATCCAGTGGCAGCAAATTGAAGAAATACAGCTTCATTTGAAGTCAGACAAACGTGAGGACACATGTAATTATATAGTAATATATTATTACTTGGAAGCCAGGAGATTTTTAGGTTTTATATACCCATGGCTTCCTACTTCCCATCCCACTCCTGTTATCTTGATTTGATTCAATTGTAAGAAGCCTCAGCCTACAATTTAATTAAAAACATCCACCCTCAACCAGAAACAGTTTAAAAAGAACAAAGAATCCCAAAACTACATTAGGAATTAGAAGAAGGTGGTAACTTTTCATTATGGAAATTTTCAAACACATAACAAAAGCAGAGAGACTAGTATAATAAACCCCATGAACACATCACTCAGTTTCTATCATTATCAGCACATGGCTTAACTTGATTCATTTTTTAACCCCTCCAACTTTTTACTTTCATTCCCAACGTGGGTCATTTCAAAACAAATCTCAAGCACCCATTTATTTCAACTATAGATTCTACAAAACATATCTTTAAAAAGTCCTTTTCAAACACAGACATATTACCATTGTAATGCTTAAAATAAAAATAATTCTTCAAAATCATTAAATATCTAGTCATGGTTTAAATTTCTACAGTTGTCTTATAATGTTTTTATGATACTTGTTTTTCTTTGTTGTGCAAATGAACAAGAGCCACACATGGCAAAGGTTAATATAAATTTAGTTTCATTTAATTTATAGTTTTCCCCCACTTTTTTTTTTGACTGTTACTTATTTACTAAAGAAACCAGGTCATTTGTCATGTAGAATTTTCCACTTTCTGGATTTACTGATTAGTTGTGTATAACATGTTATTCTATACCTTGACTTTCCAATAAAATGACAATCAGACCTACAGGCTTGATAAGATTTGGTTTTGTCATTTTTTGCAACAATATTTCATGGGTGGTCCCGAGTTCTAATGTATTAGGAGGCATTTAATGTCTAGTTGGTTCTCTTTTTGGTGATGTTAAGAGATATGACTGAATTCATGTGTTGTCAACCTGGTACAGCTATTATGAGGTTCTCCATAAGTTACTCTGAAGCAAAAGTTTGTAAAGAAAATAAGAGAAATGCTTGAGTTTTTTTTAAAAACCTTGTCTGTTACTAGGAACTCATGGATTTAAAAAATTTTTGATGTTTCCATACATTGAAATAATAGTTTTTGAATGTACAAATTGTTCCAATTATTCCATCTTTGACCAAAGGGAGCCCCTTCAAGTTGGCTTTCTCCTTTTGACTTTCCTTCAGTGTCTTTGATAATAACTTCCTTGTTTTCGGCATAACAAGAGGCTCACTTTATATTGCCTGTAGTCAGCCACTTCTCCAATTAAGTCCTGTTTCCTTTTAGTGGGAAATGGTATTTAGAAACCACAATCTGGATACTAAGGGTGCTTATTGGCACAGGGCTGGTCACTGTTTCTAGGCCTTTTCAAGACAGAACTAAAATGTTATTTTTTTCAGGAAAAAATACATCATGAGTTCATACTAATATTTTCAACATAAATTTAAAATTTTTATTTAACTTATTTGATTTTATAGTTGTAACTCCTTTCTCATATGCTGAAAATCTTGGTTTCTAATGACAATTGCTGTAATTGTATTTTTGTTTGGTCCTAACAATATACAGTTTCAAAATAACCATGTCAATGCTTTACTCAGTTCACCAATTCAGACATTCTTCTCTTCTGAAAGCACTCTCACAAACATGTGCAAATATAATGTTTTAGCGCCTATCTGGGCATCCCTTAGTCTACTCGAGTTGACGCATAAAATTAACTATCATATTTGGGTTACTTTGGTTTTTATTACATAAAACATTTACATAGGCCCAAAGACAAAACTACAAACCTAAGTGCATCCAGGGGGTTGTAGTTTCCCTCTCGTTCATGTCCACCTTGCTCCCTCCTAACCATTAGAGAGAACCATTTACATTTTTGGTTTAATCTTACACTAAAAAAAAAAAAATCACATGTACTTTTCTATTCCTTGTTTCTTAAAAATGGTAAAATAGTATACATACTCTTCTGCAAAGGACAGTGCTTAGATGTCTATAGGAGAAAGTTCTATAAATCATTGCTACTCTTATAAAAATTATTTTTATTGAAATTCAGATCTACTCAGTAAAAAGTCACTATATTAACATACACTTAGGAGAAAAATTACTTCAAAATGAACTTTGTTAGGCTAGAATTCTGGTAATAGATGAAGGAAAACACTTTGCTCACTTAATGATTGTCTATTTAGCATTTACTATGTGCTGGCAACACTGTTTTTAGTACTTTCCAAATGTAAACTTGTTTATTCCTCATAAGAACCCTATGATATAAGTGCTCTTAATTACCCCATTTGAGAAATGGGGAACTAAGGGCAGAGAGACTTACAAATTTCCCTGAGAGCTCTAGATATTAAACAACAGAACCAGGATTTGTCCTGAACATCCTGGCTTCAGAATCCGGGCACTTAACTGATCAACCATGCTGCCGTCCCCACAGATATTTACCTGGTGTCCTTCTGTTTGCAGCTCTAATCAGCATTACAGTGAATATCCTTGAAGATAAATTGTAATTCTCAACAATTACTATTTCCTTATAAGGATTATTTATCTGGGTGGGATTTCTGAGTTGAAAGATAAAAACGTATTTTAAAGTAAACATTTGGAATTTTTTATTATCTTTAGCTCCAAGAAGTGAGAGGAATCCTTTTGAGTATGGTGACAACGTGTCCCCATGAGTTTTTTTTTTATTCAACTCTATTGAGGTATAATTTACATATAATAAAATGTATCCAATCTACTGTTTTGACAAATATGCAACCATGTAACCACCATCACAGCCAAGAAATAGAACATTTCTAGTGTCTCAACAAGTTCCCTTGTGCCCATTTTCATTTCTTATAAGTTTTAAGAAATGGTTCCTTTTACATTCAGTATTGTGTTTAGAGGGACAAATAAACATTTTAGATATAGGCCATCTCATTCCCAAATGAGCTGTCTCCAGGCAGAAATGAATTTTTATACTTGTCTGTTTTCTTTTCTGCTGGAATCCATGTCAGAAAGCATTGACTTGAAGCTATCAATATTAAATGCTTCTTTCCCTATATGAGCTGAAAGCTGACATTCATGGCACTGTTGATACCACGCCTGAAATTCTCATGTGTCATGGGTTACTCCCACCAGCCTGACCTGCCTTTCTGGGTATGTACATTTGCCCTTCGTTTAGGTAAAGGAACATATTTAAATAGCTAAAACAGCCTGTTTCTCTGAGGGAATTTTATACATCTGTCCAAAAGATGGGAGAGTTTAGTTTTTGAATGATTAGATTCACTTTTAATCAAAAGAATTAGAGTTCTATAGACACGACCAACTATATTAGTATGGAATCATGCAATATTATAATTTTTAAACTGACATCTTTGTACAAGAAAAATAAAGACCAAAAAGCTTAAATGGCTTGTACAGGGTCACACCATTTAAGGTACAATTGGAATTAAAACCTTTTCTAATGGGATAAACTACCTCTTCTCCCCAAATCTCAGATTGTTGTCCCAGTTTCAAGTTCTTTCCACAGTATCATGCTGCCATTCCATATTGGTCTTCCTTAAGCATGGCTGTTCCCAGGCACAAATTACAGAAATCAAGACACTCTATTCACTGTACTATGAGAAAATTCTCATGGCCCACACTTTTAGTAACATTCAGATATCAGTGGCAAATTAAACTTATTATCCCTGGGTTATATTTCCTTGGTATAATGTACGCCTTCTCAAAGAGCATGCTGTGCTGGGGGTAGGGGAAAGACACATGTGTAACATCTCTGTGAATCTAACTTCGGCTGCCAGTCACCACAGAACAGAGCCACCCAATCACCAGTTGGGAAGGGAAGTGCGGCGTGTTTACAGAATGTTCCCTTGTGATACTGTGGAGAGTCCGACAAGATAGTTGGAACTATGCAACCTTGAAAGCCAGTGACATTTTTTTTTTCTGCACGTGGAAAACATGTCCATTTGGGAAATGTAAATAATAACAATAATAAAATTACAAATAATATACAAATCATCCCCAGTATTTAAAAATTGATTTCCACGGTTAATATTTTGGTATGTATTTTTCTAAACTTTCATGTCTTTATTAGTTAGTTTAAATAATACAATCGTTAGATGAGTAGCATTTCCTTTCTATTAGATGTAGCAGGGTATATTAGTTAAGTACACAGACCCTAGATTACCTGGTTAGCATTTGGGATCTGCCAATTATTAGTTATGTGGCCTCGAGTAAGTTGATTTGCTAATGCTTCAGTGTCCTCATCTATAAAATAATGATAATTTGAGTGCTTACTTCTTAGGGCTGTTACTAGAACTAAATGAATATAGGTAAAGTATTTAGAAGAGAATCTGACACTCACTATTATCATTACAATGTCTTCCTTTCAATAAAACAATTTAGTCAATATGGATACACTGAATGTCCCTCTTGCCTACTACCACTCTCTGCAGCTGTAGTCCCTCTGCAGAGATAACCTGCATTACATACACAATAAGGAACTCAATCATCCCATGGTGTGGTCTCTGAGGATGAATTTATGATAGTATTCTGGCTTCTGCTAGATTTAGCATTAAGAGAAAGAAACACTTCAGCCACCCTGAATAAGCTCTCTGAATGGAGTGAAATTCAGAGAAGGGCAGGAATTGCTCAGCGTTAACTAAATGGTTTCCCTTACTGTGGAGAAGGTAGCTTACTGCACAATAGCCCTGCCTCAGACAGGGGAAAGCAAATGATCCAGGCACTGATCCGGCCAGTCCTGGTTATTGCTGACAAAGTTAGGCACCGTAGTTTTTACACATTTCTCCCATGGCCTGTAAAAATTCACACCTTTACCTGCATAGGTGGGGAGCAACAGAAGCAGTTATGTCTGAGTTCCATCTCTCTTCCATTTCAGAGATTTTTATCCTCTGAAACCCCACCTCACATATTTCCTGAATCTGCTTCTCACTTCATGGTGGTGGTCTGGTCATTCTCCCTAATTGTAGACAAGGGTTCTGCTCACAGTAGGAGACGTCACTACTGATAGGTCTCAGGTTTTCATTTTGTATATCTCACCACCACTGGAGAAGGAATCTCTTTTTTTACTTAGTTCAAATTCTGGGCAAAATGGGCCTAGATTGGGTCAGGTGCTGACCTTCAGAAAGAATCTACTACGGTCAGGGAGATGGGGTCCTGTAAAATCATGACAGCCCCTGCTAGAAGCACATGCTGTGAGTGGTGGAAGAGCATTTCCCGCACGGAGGAGGTAGGACTGGGTGGGGCATGCTGCTCTTGTAATGAGCATGGGAGCTAAGCAGTCCACAGCACCGCCATGACCCTTCTTAATTTCCTTCTGCTCTCTGCCTGTGCACCACCTCACTTTCATTACTCAGCAACATGCTGTGGGTGTGACTTTTGCTCTTGTATGCCATTGGTGCCATCTGCTCCTGCCTTGTCCCCTTTGATGTCGTTATACAGATGGCAAGGGCACAATGGGAAATGGCACTTAGTTCAACATGGCAGCTCTGGATACCCCAAGCCTTCCTTTGCATCAGTGCTGCTAATAAATAATCCAGCTCATGTGTATATCTAATAATGGAATCATTATTACATTTTGGTTTAGCCTCTGAAATCCCATTATAAATTATTGGAACTGTATGCATCCATTCTAAAATAAGCATTTCCACAGTATGGGAGTAGTATACATGATTGTTTTAAGGGTAATTTGGTAGATTTCTAAGAAATGATGACAACTTGCTATTAACAACCTACTGAAGTTCAGAAATATTGTTAATATTATAAACAATGGAAAATGTCTTACAAATGTGCTTGTTAATTTGACCATGTAGGTGTCAAAGCTAATCAGTCAGCAGCTACGGCTAATGCAGGAAAGAAAAAAAATTAATATTCATTAGACTCTTGTTTACACTTCTGTTGTCAAGGTTAATCAGTTTGCTTTAAGCACAACGTTTCACTCTTATTAAAGTCATTAGTATCCTTCAGTACACAAAGAACACTTGGATTTCACAAGTGTGTTTGATTTATACAATGCACACATTGCACAGGGATCCAGGTCTAGGCCATGTTTTGCTAGGATTTAGACATAAGTCTATGTAGACCAACCAATTATTATTATTCACGATAGAAATGGTAATTAAAACATTTAGGTATTGATAATATTCTCAGTTGCAGAAACTAATGAGCATTCAGTCTTTCAGCTTTAACACAAACATTGCATAGCCTCATATCAAAGCATTCACTACCAGACACTTGATGCAAAAAAGATTTGGGATATTTTTGTTTACCTTTGTATCAAAAATGATCATTGTAAATAACTGAACTGTAATTAGAAATTTTTACTGAAGAATTATGTATGCAGGTTGTATTCCATGGATACAGTCTAATCAGAAGATCAGTTTTCTTCTGTAACAAATAAAAGAGTAATTTTTCATGCCCTTCCAAGTGTGGAACTATCAATTTTTTGGAAATCCCAGCTTAACATTATTCCAATTGACTTCTCAACAAACTGCAAGTCTGGCTTTCCCAGGCCAACAGTTCACACGGGGGAAGCAAGCCTCTGGGATGACTCTGTCACCACTGATCACTCCTCCACCCTTTATCATCCATGCAGAAATCTGGTTTTCCAAAGTTTCCTTGGAGTTTAGTTCCAGAGACAGGAACTACAATGGGCTACTCAGCAGACTGTCTGTGAACTCTAATTCCTTATGATTCTCTGAAACCTGCTCGCTACTGACTGTTTTGATAACTAGAATCTGCACAAATAGTAGTCTATTATTTTGAGTTTAAAACAGCCATTCAGGATCTCAGTGACCTCGATGCTGTAGAGACATGCCTCTTGGCTCTAACAAATAGGACAAGTGGAACAGACAGTATTCCTTCTGTACGTAAATTACATATTCTTCTGATAGTGACTATGAAGGGGCCTCAGAGGACAAAGGACTCTTGAAAAATTACCATAAGAGGATTTAATATTAATTATTCTCGAACCAAAAAGTTATTTTTAGCAAATGTCACCTAAATTTTAATTAATACCTAGCCAATACATTCAAGGGTTATCCTCAAACAGTAACAGGAAGAAGAAGCAAAAAGAAAATAAACAAGTTAACTGCCAATGAAACTAGGAGATGTTTAATTCAAATAAAATACGAATATAGAAGAAGATGGAGAAGTCATAAATGATGTAGCAGGTGGGAGGAAGGTCAAGTGACTGAGTGTATTTGTGTGTGAAAGGTGATAAGCAGCAAGCAAATGTAGCTTTTAAAATCTGGGAGAGGCTTAGAATTAGAGATAGTTTCCAAAAATGGGGCCCTTTATTCTGCACTTCTATCTTGCATGATGAGAGAGCTTCCTTTATTCCAGTTCAGTGGGAAACTGGATATCTGTTCTCTAGATTAATCACACTAGAGATTCTGGACTGGGGACACTAGGCAGAGAGGACAGGAGGAGAGGGTGCCATACTGAAAACTGTGTCACCCAGAAAAGAGGAACATCATCAATGGTCAGAACCCCCCCACCCCCGGTTTCTTTCCCCATCCATTTCCAGAACACCAGCACCCAGGTTATTTATTCTCCCCTGTCATCACCTCATCTCCAAAACAGGAGCCTGGAATCTCCCTCTGCAGAGAAAACAAACAACTCCAGAAAAAAAACATGTTGATTCTGACATGGAGGGTCCACGAGTCAAAAAGCCGGTGGGCCTCTATGGCTTTGCATTGCAACCACCTACACACAACACCCTTGCACAGACGTCAGACAATGTTTTGGTGCCTCACTCTTAAACATAAAGGGACAGCCAATGATAACCATGTCTTTGAGAATTATCTCCAACAAGAAATAAGGAGACTGAAATAAGCAAAAAGGGAAAAGCACACGCCAAGGAGAAAAAAAAAGGAAATGCAAAAATGAGGAAAATCTCAAAAGAAACATTAGAGACATATGAGAAATATTACACAGTTAAAATGAGAACAGCGTGCCGTTAAAGGAAATGGAAAGGGAAATTTAAAATACGAAAGTAAATATGATGAACTCATTGGAAGCTTTGGAAAATAAAGGTGAGGAAACTTCCCCCAACTGTGAACAAAACCGAAAAGAGATGTCAATAGGAGAAAAGGAAAGTGGAGGCCTGATATCTGACTATAGAAATTCTGGGGGGAAAAAGAATATAGAAAATGGTGAGGAAGAAATACAAGAATATTTCCCCAAAAAGAAAGATACGAGTGTCTGCACAGTGCGTGAGAAGGATCCACAGCTTGGCACATGACTGTGAAATGTCAGAATATTAGGGACGAAACAGATCTTGAGAAAGAGTGGTCACATTACAAAGAATAAGAATTAGAATGACATTGATCTTATCAATGGTGACTCCACCTGGCTTCTAGACAGAAGTGAGAAATAAAGGTTGTACGTGTATTTTTAAATACTGATGTAGGTGCAGAAGGAGATAGTAACATGAATGCTGACCATGATATCCTCTGGGCCACAGAGCAAGGAATTAAGGACACAGGCATCAGGAGGCTGCTGTATTTTTTTTTTTTTTTATTATTAATACACAATTACATGAGCAATATTATAGTTACTAGACTACCCCTATTATCAAGTCCCCACTATATACCCCATTGCAGTCTCTGTCCATCAGCATGGAAGGACGTTATAGAATAACTACTTGTCTTCTCTGTGTTATACTGCCTTCCCCGTATCCCCCCACCCCACCCCCACACCCGCTACATTATGTGTGTTAATTATAATAGCCCTTTTTCCCCCTTGTCCATCCCTTCCCACCCATCCTCCCCCGTCCCTTTCCCTTTGGTAACTGTTAGTCCATTCTTGGGTTCTGTGAGTCTGCTGATGTTGTGCTCCTTCAGTTTTTGCTTTGTTCTTATACTCCACAGATCAGTGAAATCATTTGATACTTGTCTTTCTCTGCCTGGCTTATTTCACTGAGCATAATACCCTCTAGCTCCATCCATGTTGTTGCAAATGGTAGGATTTGTTTTCTTCTTATGGCTGAATAATATTCCACTGTGTATATGTACCACATCTCTTTATCCATTCATCTACTGATGGACACTTAGGTTGCTTCCATTTCTTGGCTATTGCAAATAGTGCTGCGATAAACATCAGGGTGCATATGTCTTTTTCAAACTGGGCTGCTGCATTCTTAGGGTAAATTCCTAGGAGTGGAATTCCTGGGTCAAATGGTATTTCCATTTTGAGTTTTTTGAGGAACCTCCATACTGCTTTCCACAATGGTTGTACTAATTTACATTCCCACCAGCAGTGTAGGATGGTTCCCCTTTCTCCACATCCTCGCCAACATTTATTGTTGTTTGTCTTTTGGATGTTGGCCATCCTAACTGGTATGAGGTGCTATCTCACTGTGGTTTTAATTTACATTTTTCTGATGACTAGTGGTGTGGAGCATCTTTTCATGTGTCTATTGGCCATCTGAATTTCTTCATTGGAGAAGTGTCTGTTCAGCTCCTCTGCCCATTTTTTAATTGGGTTATTTGCTTTTTGTTTGTTGAGGTGTGTGAGCTCTTTATATAATTTGGATGTCAACCCCTTATCAGATATGTCATTTATGAATATATTCCTGAATACTGTAGGATCTCTTTTTGTTCTATTGATGGTGTCCTTTGCCGTACAGAAGCTTTTCAGCTTGATATAGTCCACTTGTTCATTTTTGCTTTTGTTTCCCTTGCCTGGGGAGATATGTTCAGGAAGAAGTTGCTCATGTTTATGTCTGAGATATTTCTGCATATGTTTTTTTCTAAGAGCTTTATGGTTACATGACTTACATTTAGGTCTTTGATCCATTTAGAGTTTACTTTGGTGTATGGGTTAGACAATGATCCAGTTTCATTCTCTTACATGTAGCTGTCCAGTTTTGCCAACAACAGCTGTTGAAGAGGCTGTCATTTCCCCATTGTATATCCGTGGCTCCTTTATCATATATTAATTGACCATATATGTTAGGGGTTAATATCTGGACTTTTATTCTGTTCCATTGGTCTGTGGGTCTGTTCTTGTGGCAGTACCAAATTGTCTTGATTACTGTGGCTTTGTAGTAGAGCTTGAAGTTGGGAAGCACGATCCCTCCTGCTTTATTCTTCCTTCTCAGGATTGCTTTTGCTATTCGGGGTCTTTTGTGGTTCCATATGAATATTAGAAGTATTTGTTACAGTTCGTTGAAAAATGCTGTTGGTATTTTGATAGGGATTACATTGAATCTGTGGATTGCTTTAGGCAGGATGGCTATTTTGACAATATTAATTCTTCCTAGCCAAGAGCATGGGATGAGTTTCCATTTGTTAGTGTCTTCTTTAATTTCTCTTAAGAGTGCCTTGTAGTTTTCAGGGTATATGTCTTTTACTTTCTTGGTGAGGTTTATTCCGAGGTATTTTATTCTTTTTGATGCAACAGTGAATGAAATTGTTTTCTTGATTTCTCTTTCTGCTAGTTCATCGTTAGTGTATAGGAAAGCAACAGATTTCTGTGTATTAATTTTGTATCCTGCAGCTTTGCTGAATTCAGATATTAGTTCTAGTAGTTTTGGAGTGGAGTCTTCAGGGTCTTTTATGTACAATATCATGTCATCTGTGGATAGTGACAATTTGACTTCTTCTTTACCAATCTGGATGCCTTGTATTTCTTTGTTTTGTCTGATTGCTGTGGCTAGGACCTCCAGTACTATGTTGGAGAGTAACAGTGGGGAGAGTGGGCATTCCTGTCTTGTTCCCAATCTTAGGTGAAAAGCTTTCAGCTTCTCACTGTTAAGTATGATGCTGACTGTGGGTCTGTCATATAAGGCCTTTATGATGTTGAGGTACTTGCCCTGTATACCCATTTTGCTGAGAGTTTTTATCATGAATGGATGTTGAATTTTGTCAAATGCTTTTTCAGCATCTATGGAGATGATCATGTGGTTTCTGTCCTTTTTTTTGATGTGGTGGATGATGTTGATGGATTTTCGAATGTTGTACTATCCTTGCATCCCTGAGGTGAATCCCACTTGATCATGGTGTAGGATCCTCTTGATGTATTTTTTAACTCGGTTTGCTAATATTTTGTTGAGTATTTTTGCATCTATGTTCATCAGAGATATTGGTCTGTAATTTTGTTTTTTTGTGGGATCTTTGCCTGGTTTTGGTATTAGAGTGATGCTGGCTTCATAGAATGAGTTTGGGAGTATTCCCTCCTCTTGTATTTTTTGGAAAACTTTAAGGAGAATGGGTATTATTTCTTCTCTATATGTCTAATGAAATTCAGTGGTGAATCCATCTGGGCTGGGAGTTTTGTTCTTAGGTATATTTTTGATTACTGATTCAATTTCATTGCTGGTAATTGGTCTGTTTGGGTTTTCTGTTTCTTCCTTTTGTCAGTCTTGGAAGGTTGTATTTTTCTAAGAAGTTGTGCATTTCTTCTAGGTTATCCAGTTTTTAGCATGTAGATTTTCATAGTATTCTCTAATAATTCTTTGTATTTCTGTGGGGTCCGTCGTGATTTTTCCTTTCTCATTTCTGATTCTGTTTATGTGTGTAGATTCTCTTTTTCTCTTAATGAGTCTGGCTAGGGGTTTATCTATTTGGTTTATTTTTTCAAAGAACCAGTTCTTGGTTTCATTGATTTTTTCTATTGTTTTATTCTTCTCAATTTTATTTATTTCTTCTCTGATCTTTATTATGTTCCTCCTACTGTTGACTTTGGGCCTCATTTATTCTTCTTTTTCCAGTTTCAATTATTGTGACTAGACTATTTATTTGGGATTGTTCTTCCTTCTTTAAATAGGCCTGGATTGCTATATACTTTCCTCTTAGAACTGCCTTTGCTGCGTCCCATAGAAGTTGGGGCTTTGTGCTGTTGCTGTCATTTGTCTCTATATATTGTTTGATCTCTGTTTTAATTTGGTTGTTGATCCATTGATTATTTAGGAGCATGTTGTTAAGTCTCCATGTATTTGTGAGCCTTTTTGTTTTCTTAGTACAATTTATTTCTAGTTTTATACCTTTGTGATCTGAGAAGTTGGTTGGTAGAATTTCAATATTTTTGAATTTACTGAGGCTCTTTTTGTGGCCTAGTATGTGGTCTATTCTGGAAAATGTTCCATGTGCAATTGAGAAGAATGCGTATCCTGCTGCTTTTGGGTGTAGAGTTCTGTAGATATGTTAGGTCCATGTGTTCTAGTGTGTTTTCAGTGCCTCTGTGTCCTTACTTATTTTCTGTCTGGTTGATCTGTCCTTTGGAGTGAGTGGTCTGTTGAAGTCTACTAGAATGAATGCACTGCATTCTATTTCCTCCTTTAATTCTGTTAGTATTTGTTTCACACATGTCGGTGTTCCTGTGTTGGGTGCATAGATATATATATATAATGGTTATATCCTCTTGTTGGACTGATCCCTTTATTATTATGTAAAGTCCCCTTCTTTACCTCTTGTTACTTTTTTTGTTTTGATGTCTATTTTGTCTGATACAAGTACTGCAACACCTGCTTTTTTCCTCCTATTGTTTGCATGAATTATCTTTTTTCATCCCTTCACTTTTAGTCTGTGTATGTCTTTGGGTTTGAGGTGAGTGTCTTGTAAGCAGCATATAGATGGGTCTTGCTTTTTTATCCATTCTTTTATTCTGTGTCTTTAGATTGGTGCATTCAGTTCATTTACATTTTGGGTGATTATTGAAAGATATGTACTTATTGCCGTTGCAGGCTTTGGATTCGTGGCTACCAATGATTAGGGGTAGCTTCTTTACTATCTAACTGTCTAACTTAACTCTCTTATTAAACTATTATAAACAGTCTGATGATTCTTTATTTCTCTCCCTACTTATTCTTCCTCCTACATTCTTTATACATTAGGTGTTTTATTCTGTACTCTTTTGTGTTTCCTTTGGCTTCTTTTGTGGATAGTTGATTTTATTTTTTTCCTTTAGTTAGTATTTGTATGGTCTGCTTTCTTTGCTTTGATTTTATTTTCTCTGGTGACATCTATTTAGCCTTAGGAGTGCTTCCATCTAGAGCAGTGCCTTTAAAATATCCTGTAGAGACAGTTAGTGGGAGGCAAATTCCCTCAACTTTTGCTTGTCTGGAAATTGTTTAATCCTTCCTTCAAATTTAAATGATAATCATGGTGGATACAGTTTTCTTTGTTCAAGGCCCTTCTGTTTCATTGCATTAAATATATCATGCCATTCTCTTCTGGCCTGTAATGTTTCTGTTTGGAAGTCTGATGATAGCCTGATAGGTTTTTCTTTGTAGGTGATCTTTTTTCTCTCTCTGGTTGCCTTTAATACTCTGTCCTTGTCTTTGATCTTTGCCATTTTAATTATTATATGTCTTGGTGTTGTGCTCCTTGGGTCCCTTGTGTTGGGAGATCTGTGGGCTTCCATGGTCTTAGAGCCTATTTCCTTCCCCAGCTTGGGGAATTTTTCAGCAATTATTTCTTCAAAGACACTTTCTATCCCTTTTCTCTCTTTTCTTCTGGTACCCCTATAATGCGAATATTGTTCCATTTTGATTGGTCACACAGTTCTCTTAATATTCTTTCATTCCTAGAGATCCTTTTATCTCTCTCTGCCTCAGCTTCTCTGTATTCCTGTTCTCTGATTTCTATTCCATTAACAGTCTCTTGCAACTCGTCCAGTCTGCTCTTAAGACCTTCTATTGATTGTTTCATTTCTGTTATCTCCCTCCGGACTTCATCCCTTCCTTCTTGCAAATTTCTCTGCAGGTCCATTAGCATAGTTATGACTTTTATTTTGAATTCTTTTTCAGGAAGATTGGTGATATCTACCCCACCAGGCCCTCTCTCTGGGGTTGTCTGAATGATTTTGACTGGACCAGATTCTTCTCCCTTCTCATGGCGATAGAAGTGGTTGCAGGCAGGTGGTGCATGTGTCAGCTGGGAGAACAACGTTCCTTCCTGCTTGCTCGTTGCCTTGCCCTTCTCCGCTGCCTGTGTTGGTTACCCGCACACTGGGATCAGACTCTGGGATAATCCCCTGAGCTGCCGTGACCAGGGCCGCCCTCAGGAAAGCCTGGAGCCCGGCGGGGGGTCGTAGCCTCACAGGGTGTGTTCTCCTGTGAGAACAGTACCCCTTCGTGGCTTCCGGACCTTGCTCCAGGTTCCTCTGTCTGTACCAGGCAGCTCACACCAGCGGCAGCCTCTGGGTCTGTCCCGGTTAGCTGCCCACTGGGAGAAGACAGTGTGTGGTTGCTGTGGCAGGGCTGTTCCCCGACTGCTCCCCTGCTCCGCAGCTGTGGTGGGTCAGCCCGTTTGCTTGCAGCCCCGGCTGGGGGGAATGAATGGCAGGCTGCTTATCACCCTGAGGGGCTTCGGGGCCAGGACGATTTTGCCCAGCTGATAAGCCCTTGTCCCTTAAAGTTTTTTAAAAAGCGCCCGCTTTTCTTTTGTCCCAGGGAAGCCCACTGTGGGGACCCGCTCACAGTCTGCATCTCTTTTACTTTTCCATTTCTGTAATATCTAGTACACCATGCAATGTGTGTCTGTGCTCCCAGTGCAGATTACTAGGGCTGGTTATTTAGCAGTCCTGTGCTTCCACTCCCTCCCTGCTCTGATTCTCTTCCTCCTACCGGTGAGCTGGGGTGGGGGGTGTGCTCGGGTCCTGCCAGGTCATGTCTTTGTGTCTTGCCCTTTTTGTTGTGAGGCACTGAGTTCTTGCAGATGTAGATGTAGCCTGGCTGTTGTACTGTATCTTCTGGTCTCTCTTTTAGGAGTAGTCGTATTTGTTGTATTTTCAAAAATATATATGGTTTTGGGAGGAGATTTCCACTGCCCTACTCACTCCATCATCTTGAGCCCCTCTCCAAGAAAGCCATAATCGTGCCTTTTAAAAAATAGCTGTAACCACCCTTTTAATCTTGCCCTTAGAATTCACAATAAAGACTTCTGAAATCATTCAGCAAGCAGAGAAAATAACCTTATTGATTGTTAAGGAATATTTCTTCAGGTTCACTTTGTCGAAAATGTGTTAGTACTTGTTAAGCCTAACATCTTGACCATGACATTTTAGTATGTCAATGATGACATAAAAATTCTAAAAGCACTCTTTTTCGGGTGACTTTTCTGGAAACTGAGATTTATTAAGAAGGATAATAACAATCCAAATATATTACCACGGAAATCTTGAAAGTCCTGTGTTTCCTACTAGGTCTTCCACTGGAGAATTGGTAATGCGTCAAGATTTCAATAGTACAGAAGATGTTAAATTATCAATGAGGGCAGATGTACAAGGAAGTCTGCAAGTATGATAGTAAGTGTATTTTTCCTTCTCTACATCAAAGCAGTAAAATGGAGACCTTTCAATTACCTGCTTAAGAATCCTGGTGGTTTCCTTTTCCTTAGCATCTAATATTTGAATCCCTGAATCTTTAATTCAATAACCTACATCAATTTTCTCTTCTTTCCTCTTCTCAAAACTCTGTCAACTAAACTAGGTAAAAGTACTTGTTTTTTCCACGTCTGGATATTTTTTTTCAGTCCTACCCTTGTGTTTTCATCTGTATTTCTGTCTGCCTTGAATGTCTTCATTTTCCCTTTTACCAAACCTTACTTTTCTCCACCTTAAAGCTTTGTTTCAAAGCCCTACTCCAGCAAGCCCTTCATGATTGATATTAACTGTGGCTGTTGTTTTGTTCTTATTGTTTGGTTAATCGATTGTTTTTCATTACTCTAAGCCCTCATAAGAATTATTTGTAATTTTATTAATATTTTAGTTTTCATCATTGACTTACTTATGGCAAATTACTGACCACTTCCCTCCCTTGTCAGGACATGCCTTCTGTTCCCTACTGGGATTTCAACTCTATAGTGCCCTATGTAAAACTACTAAAACCTTCCTTTTCTCCCTATGGATATTATGCTCACTTTAAGTCATGGATCCATTGGTCTCATAAATTTGCTTCATGTGCTCAGAATGTCTGTTGTCTATAGTGACTGCATTCCTCAAGCGTCTAGATATTTTGGCCTGGGAGGGCTTGTTCCCCAGGGACTTGGGTGACACTGGCTGGCACTGTGTGGGGTTGTAGGTAATGACTGGTGCCCCTTCTGGTGAGTCTGGGCAGATCCCCAGAGCACAGTACTCCAGGCATCACCACATGATGATTGACCACCAGTGGGACAAGGATTGAAATCCACTGCTTCTGATGTTTCAGAGGAAAAGATGTGTGAGTGGATACCCTCACTCTGAGTCGGTCCACACTGCAGCAGTGTTGATATCTTGATATTATGCCCAAACCACCCATCTGGGCTTATTTTGCAGAAGTTGGTCTCACAATGGCCATCAGGCCTGCAATGACCCTTCTGTAGCAATACGGGTGAGAAGTGAGAGCAGAAGGTGGAGTAGTTACCGCACGGCTGCACTGGAGGCCCCTTTGTCCTTTCAGTCTGAGCTCTCCTCCAGCTATTTAGTTTCTCCGGGTTTTCTGGGGAGGAGATGAAGCCCCAGGTACCCATCCTTTCAGGAAATATGCATAGCTGCAGGGTTTCTTAATGTTTTCTTAATGTTTTTGTCCCTTTGACCCTTTTGGAAATCTAGTCAAGCCTATAGACCTCTTCTCCGAATAATATTTCTAAAAGAACAATGTAGAAGGCATACCTTACAAAGGAAAATATTTGTATTAAAATACCTTAACAAAAAGTTATTAAAATCCAATTTATGATAGATATATATGTGTTTCCTTATTAATACATAAATAACAAGATCTAGTGATAAGTTTAATAACTATGGTATCTGATGATGCTGAGTATCACTATTGCCAGATAGCTGAAACAATTGTAATATGATAGGGAATATGTGATTTCCACTGATGAAAGAATCCAAAGATAGTATGAATATGGCAATTTGTATATTTTTAAAATTAGCAACTTTTGAAATTTTTTAGTTAAAGATCTGAACTCTTGTGTAAATGCAGTTCTGCCTTCCTCCCCTGCTCCCAGTACCTCAGTTACTCTCTCTAGAAGCAGCATGTCTCCTTCCAAAGAAATTCAATGCATATACAAAGAAGAAGGAGAAAGTTATGCATTTTACTTGTTCACTTAATACATTTTAGAGATAGTTTCATTGCTACTCATACTTTTTAAGGACATGTAGCATTCTGTTGTGTGAATGGACTGTAATTAATTTAACCAGTCTCTGTTGACAGATGTTCAAGGTGTTTTCAGTCTAGCTCTTACAAATAATGCATATACAATTTTGGAAACATAGATTATATGTGTTGCACAGACCACTAAGAGTAAATCTGCAGTACTGCTTCAAATGCCTTCCTCCCCTTTTCTTTTCCTTTAATGTCTCATGCTAAAATTTAATAGAATATGGTTGTTTTCCTGATTCGTTGGCACTTTTTTTTTTTTACTTTTGTGGCCATGCCTGATTTTTATTTTACATTCCTGGGGGTGGCAAGATCTTTCATCTGAACCCTGGCAGCATAGATCATGATGTTAGAATTTGTTCTAAGAAATAACTTCCAGCAAGTAGTTCATTAGAGCAATTGCCTGTCAGAGGGAAGTGGGGTGGTGGGTCATGTGACAAACCTGATCTAGGTCACACTGGAAGTTTAATACCAACTTCAAAGCATGTAATAGCTGTCTTTTCTTAGATGCTTAACTCATAAAGTATGTTAAAGATAAACAATGCCAGTAATATTCTCCCAGTGATGGGGTATCATTTTGTTTCCATAGTTACCTGTGTTTCTATTGGCTTAAGACTTTAGATGTGTAGCTTCAAATTCTGGATTCTTCTCCAGCTAGGTCAATAGTAACACATTCTTCCTCCCACTAGTAAGGTAAAGCAAGTTGTAAATGTTACTTATGAAGAGGACTCCCAAATGCTACAAGGCTCCATTACATTAAATTCCATTATATTAAAATATTTCTGAGTATGTTCTCAGAGAAGCTCATATGTAGTTTTTCTTATTTGACATCATCTTTATCAGTTAAGAGAAAACACTTCAAATAATATTAGCACTCTCTGTAAATTCATTATTTTCTGAATCTCTTTCTGGTTTTAGCTTTGACAATTTATTTTGGTAACTCTAAACTTTAGACATGCTTATCTCAGCCTTATTGAGGCTTTTAGACTAAAGGTTTTCTAATCATTGCGCTAAATGAGCCCCAGCCAAAATAGGCTCTCGTGAGAGAAATAGAATAATTAAACAAAAGTGGTGAGAGTTGCTTAAAGTGATGATAATGAGTAAATGGATTCACATTTACAGGATCTTCTGAAATCTGACATAAAAAATTGACCCTTTGGCTAATCTCAGAGCAATTAGATACTCATGGAAACCTAGTGAAATTCTTTAAGATTAGATAAGGAAAAGTAGTAAGTGTTAATAGGGAAACAAAGAAAATCCAGACCTTAGAGACTTATTTGGATTCCTATGAAAATACTAGGAATCAGCAGGAGAACATATAAAAGAGAATTGAGTATTGGGGAAACACCAAAAAGGTGTGGTTAGAAATCAATCTTTCTGTGCTCTTCTTTGGTGAAAGGCAGTAAGACTGAATGATCAAGTGGAAGCTGTAACTGCTGTAGCTCTTGGCCGCAGTGATTCACTCAGCCTGGCCACTGTCTCCAACATAGCTCTCAGTTCTATCCTGTGTCACATATTCATTGACCCACCATGTGTTCTGGGCAGATGAGCGGTTAGAGGGCCCAAAAATAACTGGTGAGACTGACTGCTATGGTAAATTGTGTCATCTGCTGCAAACAGAATAATATTAAACTTTTCCCAGATAGTCGATTAAAAGGAGAGCTAATTAAATGTACAGACAGATGCATCCCCTAATAAGGATTTTTGCATGGCATCTGTACCTTAGGCCATTCCTTTTGGGGTGTCCACTATGCAAAGAATTTAGGGAAATAAACTGAATAGAAGAGTTTCTTAGTAGTCATTCACATTCAACCAATATTTTCTGAGTGCCTAATATGTGCCAGGCAGTATACTAAGATGCTGAGGATGTAGCTCAGGAACAGAAAGTCCCTGCATTTGTGCAGCTTACATTTTATTGACACCATTAATAGTAACCATGATAATTTTAAACACTTGAACAGTGAAAGGTGGCTTAGGAGTCCTTATATTTGAATATCTTTAAATATATGAGAGCTTCTAATTTGGGAAGATGAATGGGTAATGAAAATGTGAAACATATATATATATATGCATATGTGTATATATATATGTATATGTTTATGTAAATGTTAGTCAGCCCTAAAAAAATGAAGGATATCCTGCTTTGTGACAACGTGGATGGACCTTGAGGGTGTTGTGCTAAGTGAAAAGCCACACAGAGAAAGACGAATACTACATGTTCTCACTTATATGTGCAATCTGAAAAAGCTGAACTCAGAAACGGAGAGGATAATGGTGGTTGCCAGGGCCTGGGGGAAGGGAGATGGGAAGATGTTGGTCAAAAGGTATACACTCCAGTTATAAGATAAGTTCTAGAGGTTCTAGAGAGGTAATGTACAGAGTGGTGATAGTAGTTAACAATACTGCAGTATATACTTGAAAGTTGCTAAGAATGTAGATCTTGAATATTCTCACCACAAAAAAGAAATGGCAATTATGTGAGTGATGGAGGTGTTAACTAACATGATTGTGGTAATCATTTCACAGCATATACATGTATCAACTCATCGCCTCAAGCTTATGCAATGTTGTATGTCAATTGTAACTCAATAAAGCTGGAAAAAAAGGATCATACATTATCCCATATGTATGTATGAAGGCAAATGACTAAAGGATATGCTTTCAACAAACTCCTTGCAATTTTCTTAAGTTATGCCCATTATCTGATATTAAAGGTCAGTAGGGAAATAATAAATCTTAATATGAGGGCAATGAGACAGGTAGAAAGCTCATGGAATTCCAGCCTATGTTTGCGTAAATGTTCAGAACAAGATAGTTAACATTCTTCTACCCAATACTTCAGTCAAATTAGGAAGTGTCTGTACCTGACTCTAAGAATCTCATAGGAGAGATAACGAAAAAATAAACTATGACAATATGAGGTTGCTCAGCATAATGCAGGATCGAACAAACATGACATGTGAAAATTTATTCAAAAAACTGGAACATATATTTTTTTGAGGCTATGTGAGTTTGAGTCACCATTCTTCCCTTTGTCCTCCGTGCAGCCTTGGGATATTAACTTAATTTTCCTAAGTCTGTTTCCTCATATGTGAAAGGAGGACAGTAACACTGCCTACTAAATCAGTCAGGATGACAGTGGCTTCAGGTAACTGAAAAGCCAGCTAACCTTGGCATAATCCATAAACACATTACTTGTTTACTTATCAAGATGTCTAGAGGTACACAGCTCTAGGGTTAGTTCAGTGGCTTCCTGGTGTGCAGGTAATAGGTACTCTGTGATTTCTTGACTTTCCCCCCATTGTTGAAAAATGGCAGCAGTGGTTCCAGATCCTTCATCCTCACAATTTCAAGTTCAAATTCGTGAAGCAGTAAGAGCAGGTGCAGGTATGAGAATATTCCATCACAACTCCTAGTTGCAAGAGAGAGGCTAGGAAAGAAGGCATTTCATCTGCTATCCTCTTCAGCAAGGGGGCAGGCAAGAGAGATAGAGCTGACAGACTTGGTTACAACCACCGGAGAATATGACTGTAAATATTACACTGGATGAAACATGTAAAATAATTTTCATAGGCACATGTTGTTAATATTAAAAAACTGGCAACAATTATTTGCTTTGAAGAGAAAACATTTTAATGGAGAGGTTTTATAGTTTCCTTAAACTGTTTGAATGTCGTGGTACATGTGAAGAGAACAGAATTGAAATCATAGTAACTTCCTATTAAATCTGCTTCAAAATGGTATTGGCTCCACGTGGTAGTGAGTGCATCATCAATAATATTTTCAAGCAGATTTGGGATGATCTCTATTCTTTGGGTGCAAACTTGTATTAGATAAGTCTAGGGTTCCTTTTAGTTGAAACTTCTATAATTTATAGCACAGCAATCAGAGGTTCAAGATAAAAGATCCTTCTCTTAGCTTAAAATGGACTTAATTTGTGGTTGGGCTAGATTATCATGTTCTAGCTGGATCCAGAATTTCTAAAAGGAGGAACTAAAAAGTCTAACCATTACAACTCTATAATTGCAATGAGATGCACTTCATTCATCATTACCAGAGAAGAAAATAGTTGCTTTCATGCTGAAGGATACAAAATAACAGTACATTTTTCCTGTTCAGAGGTACAGAATCCACCTTATTTTTAGGTCTTGAAATTCTAAATACTGATATGTCTTCAAGTTAAAAATGAACATTGGGTCAGTAGTTTTCCCACAACTTCTTTTTGGATTGCATATTCTTAAAATGACTGTATATTTCTTGTTATATGAACTCTTTGATAGTGTGTGCACTCCTCTCCCTTCATTAGGATTTGGTAAGAGTAAATGAATGTGTTAGGACAGTGTAAATGATATTTGCTGTGTATGATTGGTTTCCCCTCCCCAGGCCTGCCAGGGGAGGGAGGTGTTGTATATCAAGAGACCTTTTAACAAGTCCAAGTTTTAAATAAATGAAACTTGTACAGACTCCAACACACCATCTTGAGATAACCTCAGGCCCTGAAGTACACTGATAAGCAGAATGATCACAGCCAAGTCGTAAAGCTGTCTTTTTAAAAGAATAGCTGGATGAAAAACATCAGTAGTGACTGAAGGAATGGCAAGGCAGACTTCTTCAAATTGAAAAGGACCCTAAAAGTAATATAAACAGTGAAACCATATTCCCAAAACTCATATTTTCATGAGCTTTAAGCTATTCAAAGAGCTCAAAGCAAATGTGCAAGGTTGCTTATTAAGAGGCTCAATTAATCCCTACATATGCCAGCAACATTTCTTGTCCTCACATTTGCTCTTTGACCTCTTTCCATTTGGCTTCCATTCCACCAGTTCTGTTCTGGTCACCGATGACCTAAAGTTTGCAAAACCCTGTGGCTATTTTTCTATCCTCATCTTACTTGTCTTCTCAGCATCATTCAGCAAGGGTGACAACTTCATCCTAGATGGCTTTGGTGACATCACATTCTCTTACATTCTTATGTTCTTCCTTGCCAGCTGCAAATGCTCAGTAATTTTTTTTTTTGCCAGCTCTTCCTGCTTTATTCCACCTCTTACTGATTGAGGATTACTGATCTTGAATTGGGTCTTCCTTCTGTTTTCTGTCTACACTCTCTAAGGCTTGAAATTCAATCTTTAGCCAATGCCAATCTGTGTCTCCAGCCTAGGACTTCTCTGAGGTTTCTTCTAAGATATTTCAAACTGCACATGCCTGGAGTGAGTCACGGCACTCCCTTCTCTCACTTATTGCCATGCAACCTCATTCTTCCCCAGTCTGCCCTCAGTAAAGATGCCATCATCCGCGCAGTTAATAATACCTGAAACTTGGGAGGCATCCTGGAGTACTCCGTTGATAATGCTTTCACATCCAGCCAATCAGCAGTTCCTATCAATTTTTCCTCCAAAACCTATGTCGAGTATCCACCTTTTTCACTTCCACCACCACTGCCTAGTCCAAGCCACCATCATCTCTAACCTTGTATGCTGCAGTAGCCTCCCAGCTGTCCTCCTAGCTTCCTTTATTAGCTACCTTGTAATTAATTCTTTGCACAGTAGCCCAAACTGGAATCATAACTATATCACTTCCGTACTCAACTCTGAATGAGTTCCTCTTGCAAATTAAATACAATCCAGACACCTTACCATGGTCTATGAGGTGCTTCATGTTCCAAACCCTGACAATGTTTTCAACATGATAGCAGTCCCTGCCCTTTCTTACTAAGATTCAGCCACACTGGAATGATGCACCAATTCTTTCCTGCCTCAGGCCCTTTGCAATTGCTATGACTTCTTGTAGAACATTCGTTGTCTGGCTGTTTGCATAGCTTGTTCTTCCTCATCTTCAAGTCTCAGTTTAAATGCCACCTAATCACAGGAGTGATCCCAGAGGGAAAAGAGCTCCCTTTTTACCAGTCCACATACACATATAAATTACCAGGTATGTCATTCTCTCTGGGATTTTAGGCACTTTCTGGAAACAATATGGAAAGCAGAAGCAAAGCCAGTGTTTGGGAGATGAAATACATTATGTTGACAAAAACAACTTCATTCGATCACTTATGCTGGACCTTTCTAACACGAATTACAAATTATAAGGCCACTAGGGGTCTAGCAGCTAACTGAAACAAATGTGATGGAGAGCTGGGAATGGTTAGCTAGTCAGCACGTGTTCATGTAATGATATTCAAGAATGACATTTTAGCAGTACTTGTATCAAACAAAATAGACTTCAAAACAAAGAAAGTCACAAGAGACAAAAAAGGACATTACATAATGATAAAGGGGTCAGTCCAACAAGAGGATATAACTATTATAAATACCTATGCACCCAACACAGGATCACCTACATATATGAAACAAATACTAACAGAATGAAAGTGGGAAAAAGAATGCAATGCATTAATTTTGGGAGACTTCAACACACCACTGACTCCAAAGGACAGATAAACCAGACAGAAAATAAATAAAGAGACTGAGGCACTGAACAATGTATTAGAACCAATGGACCTAACGAACATTGACAGAACACTCCATCCAAAAGCAACAGGATACACATTCTTCTCAAGAGCACATGGAACATTTTCAAAATAGATCATATACTAGGCCACAAAAGGAGCCTCAGTAAATTCAAAAAGATTGAAATTGTACCAACCAGCTTCTCAGATCACAAAGGTATGAAACTAGAAATAAATTACTCAAAGAAAAAGAAAAGGCCCACAAACACATGAGGCTTAATAACATGCTCCTAAATAATCAATGGATCAATGACCAAATAAAAACAGAGATCAAGCAATATATGGAGACAGATGACAAGAATAATTCAACACTGCAAAATCTGTGGGATGTAGCAAAGGCCACGCTAAGAGGGAAATATATTGCAATACGGGCCTACCTCAGGAAAGAAGAACAATCCCAAATGAACAGTCTAAACTCACAATTAATGAAACTAGAAAAGGAAGAACAAAGGAGGCCCAAAGTCAGTAGAAGGAGAGACATAATAAAGATTAAAGCAGAAATAAATAAAAGTGAGAAGAATAAAACAATAGAAAGAATCAATGAAAGCAGGAGCTGATTCTTCGAGAAAATAAACAAAATAGATAAACCCCTAGCCAGACTTATGAAGAAAAAATGAGAGTCTACACACATAAACAGAATCAGAAATGAGATGGAAAAAAATCACTACAGACACCACAGAAATACAAAGAATTATGAAAGGATACCATGAAAAATTATATGGTAAAAAACTGGATAACCTAGAAGAAATGGACAGCTTTCTAGAAAAATACAACCTTCCAAGGCTGACCCAGGAAGAAACAGAAAATCTGAATAGACCAATTACCAGCAAAGAAATTGAATCAGTAATCAAAAAGCTACCTAAGAACCAAACACCTGAACCAGATGGTTTCACTGCTGAATTTTATCAAACATTTAGTGAAGACCTAATACCCATCCTCCTTCAAGTTTTCCAAAAAGTAGAAGAGGAGGGAATATACCCAAATTCATTCTATGAGGCCAACATCACTTTAATACCAAAACCAGGCAAAGACACCACAAAAAAAAGAAAATTACAGACCAATATCCCTGATGAACATAGATGCAAAAATATTAGCAAACCTAATTCAAAAATACATCAAAAAGTTCATCCATCGTGATCAAGTACGATTTATTCCAGGGATGCATGGATGGTACAACATTCGAAAATCCATCAACATCATCCACCACATCAACAAAAAGAAGGACAAAACCCACATGATCATCTATATAGATGCTGAAAAAGCATTCAACAAAATTCAACATCTATTCATGATAAAAACTCTCAATAAAATGGGTATAGAGGGCAAGTACCTCAACATCATAAAGGCCATATATGACAAACCCACAGCCAACATTATACTTAACAGCGAGAAGCTGAAAGCTTTTCCTTTAAGATCGGGTAGAAGACAAGGATGCCCACTCTTCTCACTTTTATTCAACATAGTTCTAGAGGTTCCAGCCATGGCAATCAGACAGCACAAAGAAATAAAAGGCATCCAGACTGGTAAGGAAGAAGTCAGACTGTCCCTGTTTGCAGATGACATGATATTGTACATAAAAAAACCCTAAAGAATCCACTCCCAAAATGCTAGATCTAATATCTGAATTCAGTAAAGCTGCAGGATACAAAATTAATACACAGAAATCGGTTGCATTCCTATACACTAACAATGAACTAGCAGAAAGAGAAATCAGGAGAATAATTCCATTCACAACTGCATACAAAAGAATAAAATACCTAGGAATAAACTTAACCAAGGAAGTGAAAGACCTATACCCTGAAAACTACAAGACATTCATGAGAGAAATTAAAGAAGATACCAATAAATGGAAACACATCCCATGTTCATGGATAGGAAGTCTTAATATTGTCAAAATGGCCATCCTGCCTAAAGCAATCTACAGATTCAATGCGATCCCTATCAAAATACCAACAGCATTCTTCAATGAACTAGAGTAAATAGTTCTAAAATTCATATGGAACCACAAAATACCCCGAATAGCCAAAACTATCCTGAGAAGGAAGAATAAAGCAGGGGGAATTACGCTCCCTCACTTCAAGCTCTACTACAAAGCCACAGTAATCAAGACAATTTGGTACTGGCACAAGAACAGACCCATAGACCAACAGAACAGACTAGAGAGCCCAGATATAAACCCAAACATACATGGTCAATCAATATATGATAAAGGAGCCATTGATATACAGTGGGGAAATGACAGCCTCTTCAACAGCTGGTGTTGGCAAAACTGGACCGCTACATGTAAGAGAATGAAATGGATTATTGTCTAACCCCATACACAAAAGTAAACTCAAAATGGATCAAAAATCTGAATGTAAGTCATGAAACCATAAAACTCTTAGAAAAATGCATAGGCAAAAATCTCTTGGACATAAATATGAGCAACTTCTTCATGAACATATCCCCCTGGGCAAGGGAAATAAAAGCAAAAATGAATAAGTGGGACTATATCAAGATGAAAAGCTTTTGTACAGCAAAGGACACCATCAACAGAACAAAAAGAGATCTTACAGTATGGGAGAATATATTCATAAACAACATATCTGATAAGGGTTGACATCCAAATTATATAAAGAGCTTACGCACCTCAACAAACAAAAAGCAAATAAGCCAATTAAAAAATGGGCAGAGAAGGTGAACAGACATTTCTCCAAAGAAGAAATTCAGATGGCCAACAGGCACATGAAAAGATGCTCCACATCGCTAGTCATCAGAAAAATGCAAATTAAAACCATAATGAGATATCACCTCACACCGTTAGGATGGCCTCCATCCAAAAGACAAAGAACAACAAATGTTGGTGAGGATGTGGAGAAAGGGGAACCCTCCTACACTGCTGGTGGGAATGTATATTACTTCAACCATTGTGGAAAGAAGTATGGAGGTTCCTCAAAAAACCCAAAATAGGAATACCATTTGACCCAGGAATTCCACTCCTAGGAATTTATCCTAAGAATGCAGGAGCCCAGTTTGAAAAAGACAGATGCACCCCTATGTTTATGGCAGCACTATTTACAATAGCCAAGAAATGGAAGCAACCTAAGTGTCCATCAGTAGATGAATGGATAAAGAAGATGTGGTATATATACACAATGGAATATTATTCAGTCATTGGAAGAAAACAAATCCTACCATTTGCAACAATATGGATGGAGCTAGATGGTATTATGCTCAGTGAAATAAGCCTGGCGGAGAAAGACATGTATCAAATGATCTCACTCATCTGTGGAATATAGGAACAAAGAAAAAAACTGAAGGAACAAAACAGCAGCGGACTCACAGAACACAAAAATGGACTAACAGTTACCAAAGGAAAAGGAACTGGGGAAGATGGGTGGGAAGGGAGGGATAAGGAGGATAAAGGGCTATAACGATTAGCACACATAATGTGGTGGGGGTTGCATACGGGGAAGGCAGTATAACAGAGAGAAGACAAGTAGTGATTCAATAGCATCTTACTACGCCGATGGACAGTGACTGTAATGGGGTATTTGGTGGGGACTTGATAATAGGGGTAGTCATCTAGTAACCATATATTGCTCATGTAATTGTACATTAATAATAGCAAAAAAGAAATTGAAATAAAAAAAAGAATCCAGCCGATCACTAAAGAAGCAAATAGCAATTAACAAACTCTGAAGGGGTAGGCCAGTACCAGGTTGTTACAATATATTAATAAGGATCTTCAATTTCCAACAAAAAATCCTAAGTCATGCAAAGAAATATTAAAAGGTTAACCACAGACTGGGAAGAAAGCAGGCAGGTGTCAGGATGTGGGGAAATCAACACCTTCACGCATTGCTGATCGGATTGTAAATTGGTGCAGCCACTTCAGGAGACAGTCTGGCAGTACCTTAAACAGTTAAATCGAGGTAACCACATGAGCCAGCAAATCCACTCTTAGGTGTATACTAAGAGAAACGAAAACATACCAAAATAAAATGAAAACATATTTCCACACAAAAATGTGTTCACAAATGTTTTTGGAAACATTGTTCATAATAGCTAAAGGGTGGAAATATGTAAATGTTCATCATATTCCATATACTATGGAATAGTATTCAGCCATAAAAAGGAACAGTGTGTTGGTACATGCTACAACCTTAAAAACATTATGCTAAATGAAAGAAGCTAGTCACAAAATACCATGTTATATTGAGTGCATTTGTAGGAAACACCAGAATAGGAAAATCTATAGGTACAGAAAGTAGGTGAGTGGGGGTCATGGCAGAATGAGAAATGATAGCTCAAGGGTGTGAGTTTCTTTTGGGGGTGATGAAAATGTTCCAGAATTGACTGTGGTGATAGTTACATATATCTGTGAATATACTAAAACCCACAGAATTGTACATTATAAACAGATAAGTTGTATGATATGTAAATTATATCTCAATATAGCTTTTATTAAAAAATAAACCCCCCCCAAAAGTAACATTGAACAAGTAAAGCCGAACAGCAGAATTCACGGTCTTTGATTCCACTGATGTAATTTCAAAGAGTCCAAACTAAGCTGTATCAGTCTAGGGTCACATGTACATGTTAAAATAAAAGCAAGGGAGTCAATAGCATAAAAATCAGATGGTGTTTCTAACTGAGAACGAGCATTAGGGGTGCTGTCCAGGGCGCTAGTCATTTTCTTAGTGGTGTTCATCTGGGTACTTGTTTTTCAATAGTTATACTGTACGTTTATGTTGTGTAAGCTTTTTGTTTGTTTTATAATAAAAATGTTTAAAAAGAAAAAATGACATTTTAAAATGCTGTTGATGAGATGCTAAGCCTTACTGAGGGCTAAATTTGGGCTATGAGCCACCAGTTTAAGTTCCATATCTATATGTTTTTCCTTTTTGAGTAGTCAGAGCTTTCCTAGATATATATCAATTCTTTATGCTCTTAGAGGAGCATATCAGAAATCAATATATAAGCCTACAATCAACAGTCTAGAGCCACCCATTCATTATTAACTCTTTAGACATTTTATTTTTTATCAAAAATTTTTAAGATTATCGTTTTAATGTTAAGTATTTTAATATGTATGATTAATATTTATCTGTTAATATAATTTAATATTTATAATTTGGAGTATGATAAATTTAATATTATATGAACAATATTTACCTACCCTAGTTCCCTGAAAAATCTTTGTGTGCCAGTCAATGTACTTGGAGTGGCCCTAAAGGGGGTTGTGGGGAGATCTGAAGCATGGGAGTCATCATTTTTGTGTTGTAGGTCATCACATTTGTGTTTTAGAAAAATCATTCCACAGCAAGGATTAGAATGAGTGAAAGTCGATAGAGTGGTTAGTAACTGTTTGTAGTAATTTACCTGAGAACTGATGAAAGGCTGGCAGGGGGGAGAGCTTGGAAAGATGGAGAAGAAATAAACTAGAAAATCCAGGTTAAGAAAAGCAGCAACAGACATGTACTAAAGTTGTAAGTTTCCTAACAGTCATGAAAACATGGGAAATAAAAAATGTTATTCAACAATTACCTAGGTTAAAGACTAGATCATTCAGGACCAAATTTTTCCTTGAACCCCGTGAGGAACACATTATGTTGCTATAAGGACTATTTCCCTGCAAAAGACAGTCTGCATCCATGTGGTCATATCTTATCTCAGCCTTTGGTGAAAAGGAAGGGTAGAATAATTCAATGAAGTAGGTTTATAAGAAGCTAAAGTAATATTAGACAGACATTATTTTCTTATGACTCAGCTAGTATGGAGAGAGAACTTTAAAAATCTAGGAGATAAATAAATGGCAAATCTCTTAAATCCATGTGTTTCAAACTGCAGATTCTAACCTATTAAGAGTTTTGAAATCAGTATAGTAGGTCATGAACAGCACTTTAAAAAATGAATCAATAGATTTGAATAGAAAATTTATGTTTAGTAAAGGCAAGTGCTAAAACATAAAACTGTGTGTGTGTGTTTGTGCGCACATGTGTGCACATATACATATGGCTCAATACATTTCTAATGCAGGTCACGGTAAAAACCAGTTTTAAAACTCTTTAGAAAACCCTTCAGCATGCCTCATCTCAGCTCTGATTCTGAGATTGCTGCAGAGTGCAAAAGGAGGCTCTCTGGGCTGGCATTTAAAATCAAATGCAATCAAGCATCCTTAGATATGTGATAAGAAAACTGGTGCCCTGCTGGTGTCCCCTGAGGTTATGCCCAGACAGAACCAGCTCCTCCTCCTCGCAAGATGCTACACAGAAGAGAAGGCAGGCCAAAGGCGCTGGATCTGTCCAAATGCTGAAAAAAGCCCTAGGTTGAAGCTGCTGAGCTCCATCCCTTAAGATTCAACGTGGCTAACTCAGAACGCTTACTTTTGAGTAGGAGCAATCTGGGTCAACCTGCCAGAATGTGATGGCCATGAGATATATGTTGTTTGATGTGGAAAGAATTCTATTTTTTTCTTCTCTGTAATCTCAGAATATTCACAGAATGTTTCACTTCTGGTCAACAAGTGTGGGGGTTTTCTTCCCACAACAAGCAATTCTCAGATGCCAGCTGGATGTCTTATAATTTAACTCAATTATGATACTATCTATCTGGATCCCACAGGTTAAGAATCAAGTCCCACAAAACTCCCCACATTTCAGATGGCAATCACAAGCTCAGATTGTCACCCACAGACACCCGCTCTTTTGACTGATTGGCTATAAATTGGAGGTTCCCACAACGCAGTTTCAGTCATTTGCAAGAGTGGTTCACAGAACTCAGGAAAACAGATTATTTAGTATTATCTGTTCATTATAAAAGGCTACAATTTAGGAACAGCCAGATGTAAGAGATGAATAGGGCAAGGTATGGGGGAAGCAACGAGGAGCTTCCATGGCCTGTCTGGGTGCACTGACCTCCCAGCCCCTCCACACGTTCACCCACCCAGAAGCTCTCTGAACATCGTCCTCCTGGGTTTTTACAGAGGCTTCAATATAGGCATGGTTGATTAAATCATTGGCCATTAGTGATTAACACAACCTCCAGCTCCTCTCCCCTCCCAGAACATGGTGGGTGGTGGTGAGAAGGGCTGGAATACATACCCCTCTTATCACAAAGTTAGTTCCCCTGGCAATCAGCCCTCACCTGCGGATGCCTGGGAACTTTCCAAAACATCACCTCATTAACATAAAGTCAGGGGTGGCTGAACGGGGCTAGTAATGAGTGACGAAGTCTTGATCATTCCAGACCTATTTCAGAAACAGGAAACAAAACTAAATATTATAATGAAAGCTGTCCCGACAGCTCTTATCAGTTGTTAAATTATGAGGGCTGTAGGAGCTAAGTGCCAGGGACGTTGACAAAGACCAAGATATGTGTTTCTTATTCCATGATATCTCAAGTATTAAACATGTAAATCAGAGGTTACCACCCAAAATGCCCTCAGGTATGAGGCAAGTGAAATAAATGCATGAATACAGGTAGTGGATTAAAACAACAACAACAGAGAGAGTAGTAGGGACATGGAGAATTGGAAAGTGTGTGTCTTTCTAACCAGGGAAGCCAGGACCTAGCTGCAGTTGACTCTAGTCTCCAGGAATGTGAGCCCAGTGTTTTCAGTCCCCTGCAATTGTCAAGAACCGTAATCTGGATTTTGTACAATGAGATGTTTTTAAATATCGGCAATGTAGTTTTTAAAATTTAATGATTGTATTGCAGGCCAAAAATTCCATGGGGGTGATCTGCTCTAATCACTGCTGGTTGGCCTCTTTTCACTTAGATCAGATTTTCTTTTTGTTTTTTCAATCAAGAAATCCTTTTCTTTAAATGAAATTTATGTAGAAGTCCAATAAATAAAACCAACAACAACAAAAATGATTTTCTTTGTGGGGTGGGGTGAGGCTGGAGCAGTACCCACTAGTCTCTTGTCTTTCTAGCCCTGCTTCGTGATTAGAATCTAAATGCCAAAACATATGGCTTCTTTGAGATGGAATTCTTTTTCCTTTTTGTTCAAACTGGGAATTTGCTAGCATCCTTATAATGTAACATTATCAACATGAGGAAGGATAGTTGTCTTAAAATTTTTCTGTATGTTGGGGCAGGACAGAATATATAGATCATTTAAATGGGCATGATTAAATTATTTAGGTACAAATTACAAATGAAGATGTCTAGACACTAACCCTGTTTCAACCCATTTTAAATTTGAATCATCAAAATCTATTCTGATATTGCCCTATAGATTCAGAAAAATATTTAAAATCTAAGATCTGTATCAAAATTATTATAAGCTGGTCCATAGAGCAGCCTGACATTCCTTCTGGAGTAAGGCAAAGCATAAAAAAAAAGTCAAAAGAGCCCTTGTCTATGGAATCAAAAGCTGTTAATAGATTGCTTAATACTGGGAAAAAGAGAATTTTTCTTAACTAACCTCCCATTAAGGTGAAGGGGACAGGACTTTGAGCCCCATAGTTAAATGGCATGTTTAAAATCTCACTGTTAACTAGTCATGAGGTGGGGCTAGAATCCAGCATTTTCTATTCTGAGATTATGTTTTGATTTTTCTGTACTTCCTCTATCTAAATAACACAAGATTTTTTATATCTCTGTGAAGAATATTTCAGGCATCCGATTCAAAATAGTTTTGACAAAAGCCATATGAAACTAGATATGTTACTGCTATATAGATTTTGTTTTAAACAGATAAAACTTGTATAAAATCAGTTGACAGGTTTGGGACAGGCAGTCTAGATTGTTGAATATAAGTGTAGTGGAGAAAACAGCCTGAAATGGGGGTTATTACTTAATAAATCTCAAATGCTTAATAAAAATTTTGTAGTTCCTCTGACTTTACTAATTTCCTTCCTGAACACTTAATGAGGTGGTAGGAGTGGAAATTGACATACATAGAAATATTATTTAGATTTATTCTTTAATATAGTTCACACTATGTATTGCAGAACTATATTTTATTCAATTTCCTGAGCATAAACTCCCTCAAAAAGAGCAGCTTTTGAACAAAGATAATCTATCAATATTTTCTCTTTCTTTTCTTGCCTCCTGCCCACAATTCCCTTTTTGCTAACTCCTATTGAACTCTTGACCTTGGGTAAAGATGCAACTTCGCGTGAATATTTGAAAGTGACTTTTGGAGATTTAGCCGCTAAATGTGTATGATAGAAACCCAGCTTACCTTGGAGGCTTGCAGGGTTTTGAACTTCCTGTGCCTGAAAGCAGGCCAGTCTGGGGAAATACAGCTAATGTCTCCCAGCTGTGCAGGGCAAGTGTGAACAGCTCTGTCAGAAATGCTGCCTCTTTCTCTTCTTTGCTACCCAGTCCCTTATGTTCAAACCATCACTTCTCATTTGCCCTCCGGACAACAGTCTTGGAACCACTGCTTCACTGCCCATGGAGAAGCCAAGTGAGGAGTCTGGAGCCGGTCTTGCAGTTCCTCTGGACAAAAGAAGTTTCAGACTCAGGTCTGGCCCTGAAATACACACAAAGAAAGCTGACAGAAAATATATATTCACAGCTATGGCCTAAAGGTCGCTGGCTGACCAGTTGATAATATCAGGAGAAATGGTATTTTTTCTGAAGTTGTAGTTCTTTTCAGGTGAAAGCTTTAAATGTCATCAGTGTCCTGGGAGCCATAGGAATTTCTTGGTGAGTTCCCAAAGCATGTTTGTGAGAATGTGGAGCTGTTGTCTGATCAAGAAGTCTTTTGGAAGAAGTAACAGAAACAGAGGAGAAGGAAACCTCAGAAATAAATATTAAGTTTTAGTGATGGGTCATTAACTCTCAACCTTAAATCTTTATCAAAAAGCAGATATTGAGTGGCTGAATCTGCTCAGCACTATTTGTGGCAATTACTTAGCCACCTCCCACTAGCCATTCCTGCGACCCCTTTCTTCCTGTAGCAAAACCCTCATTACTTGATAAAGGCTGGAAATTTTGGAGACTCACCTTCCTAGCCTCCCTCGCAGGTAGAGTTAATCATGTGACGTAATTCTGACCCATGAGACTTAAGAAGCCTGGTGACTTCCAAGAAAGATTTTCCCCCATGATTAAAAGTGATAGGAGTGAGAAAACTCTTTTCCCCTCTCTCTTTTCGTTTAATCTTTTGACATTAGAATGAAGCTTCATGAGAAAAGGGACTCCATATGCCGTGTTCATGGTTATGTTCCCATATTTACAACAACAATCGGTATCTGGCAGTGTCTCATCATATTTATTTACTGACTGAGTGACTGAATGCAAATGTTTGTGAGACAATGTGATGTCTGGAACTGCAGCATCTGTTTTGTGAATTTGTAGCAACAACCTTTATGACATAGCAAACACTGTGAGGACAGCACAGTGGAAAGTACTAGATACCATTGAGCTACTGAGACAGACTTATGGCCAATTACCTCTGAATTTTTAAAAATATTATACCAAGCAATCCTCTATTTTTAAAACTACTTTGCATTCATTCATTCATTCAACAAATATTTCTGGAGTGCCCAATATGTGCTAGACTTTTCTCTAAGCTCTAGAGATGAGTAAATAGTTTTTATCTCTAGTCTAGTGGAAAGAGACAGACAGTGGATGAATTCACAAGTAAATGTATTTTGTATGGTGACAAGCACGATGGAGAAAAACAGCTGAGTACAAAGGGATGGGAAGGGACAGGAAGTGCTGAGATGGGGAGGCACTGTTGCTGTTTATATAGGATGGTCATGGGGCCCTTACTGGAAAATTGATCTATAAGCAGGAATTGAGGAAGTGGGGGAGGGAGTCACGTCCGAAGAAAGAGAAATACAAAGGCAGTGGGCTGAGGACATGCTTGGTGTGCCTTAAGAATAGCAAGTGGGCCTGTGTGATTACAAAGTGAGTGAGTGGAGAGATTAGAAATGAGTTCACGGAAGAATAGCAGACCTTTGAAAATGAACTGTGTGGATTCACTTATGTATGGAGGTTTTTCAATAAATATATTGGAAAGTATTTTTGTAGTTTTATGATAATTTGAAGAAACATTTCTGGAGCTTACTTTATTGAAGTAATACAGTATATAATACATATGACATACAAACTATGTTAATTGACTTTATGTTATCGGAAAGTCTTCTGGTCAAAAGAAGGCTATTAGAAGTTCAATTTTTGCAGTCAAAATTTATACCTGGATTTTGACTGCATGGGAGAAGTGGCCCCTAGCCCCTGCATTGTTCAAAGGTCAGCTGTAGTGGGCAGCCAGATTAGAAGAGCTTCATCAGCTATTGACAGGACTTTGGCTCTGCTCTGTATGAAAGGGGAGGCCACTGGGGTCAAGGGAAGTTTGAGCTGTGACTTAATTGGACACATTTTAAAAGGATCTTTCTGGCTGTTGTATTAAGAATAGACTGTAGGGGGATACTGCTGGAAATAGAGAATCATTTAGAAGGTCTTTGGAATACTCAGGGAGAAGATGACAGCAGGCTAGACCAAGGAGAAACTAGTGAGATGGTGAGAAGAGGTCAGATCTGGATGCATTTTGAGGGTAGAGCCATATTTTCTAAGGTATTTTAGATAAAAACTATGATGATATACTCTTGTTTCAGAGATTTATTTTCAACTAATTTGACCATTTACTCCCCTACCCATCAACCATGTATTTATCACATATCCATGACTTGTTTAAGAAAGGTTTTTTTAGGGATTTGCCCTTTTATAGTTAATATGAAACCATCCTTGAAGTGATGGCTATTTCTATCCTAGTCACTTCTGATCCCAGAAATATCTTGAGAAGAAATTAAAATGCCTGTGAATTTCAGCTCATATTTCAGCTTGGCACAGTATTAAAATATTCAGGTGAACCTTGGGTTTCTTTCCAATATTGAATGCTAGAGTCAGTTATCAACTTAATTCATAGGATTCAGTCTTTAAAGCATTACTGAAGATGGTATTGTCCAACTTCCCCATTTTAAAGACAGAAAAGCTGAGACTCTGACTATTCCTGTGGGCCTCATTCTCTTCATTAGTATGAGGATTTGGGGCTAAATGTTTCTCCAAGGGCTCCTCTAGCTTCATAATTTCTATGATTTAACAATTTTAAGTTTGTTATAGTATCACACTTCCTTTAAATGACAAATCACAATAGTTTGAATCCTATTCACCTTGCCCTCAGGAGACCCACATTCTGTCTTTATTTTCTTCTCCAAGGAATACCTGGGACATGCCTACACATTCCACCCTGGTTGTCATTTGCCACTTCAGCCAGCTGACTTGCTGTGGACCACAGGTCAAGGGCCATTCTACTGCTGTTCTCTTCTTGCCATTTTTAGGCCAGTTTTTCAAAGGCATCCTTGTACCCCCGGACCACTGTATTTTCTGCAAAGACAGCACTATAACTCTTGTTGAGAATTTACAGATCTTGAGAATAATGTAGTGCAATTCCAGTGCAGAATGAGTATTTGATTCTCTCAGTCTTATGAGTCCCCACATTCAAATATTTGCACCATGGACTCTATGAGGTCCCTCCTGTTCAGAGTCTTTTCTTGGCTTTAATGTAGTCATGGTCAGATGACTATGTAAAAGGACCCACTTAGTTGTCCCAAAGTGAGGTTCTGAAACACATTTACCATCCTAATATGGTAGTTTTGTTAGTTTCCCGTGGCCGCTGTAACAAATTACCACAAATTACAACTGTTGACTGGAAGCCTTATCAGTAACATAGTCAATTAACACATATCTGTATGTTATATGTAATATACATTGTATTCTTTCAGTAAAATAAGCTACAAATTCTTTTTTCAAATTGTCACAAAGCTACAAAAAATTTTCCAATACTTCTGAAAAATTTTGCAGCAATTTTTTACAAACTACAAATTACTGAAAGAGCAGAAATTTACTCCCTCACCGTTCTTGAGTCATATGTTCAAAGTCAGCATCACTGGGCAGGAATCAAGGTGTCAGTAGGGCATGACTCCCACTTGATGTGCTGGGGGAGAATCATTTCTTGCCTCCTCCAGCCTCTGGTGGCTTCCTGCATTCCTTGACTTGTGGCTGCATCATGCAGGTCTCTGCCTCCACAGTCACCTCGCTTCCTCCTCTTCTGTCTGTGGTGAATCTCCCTTAGCCTCTGCAATTCTGACCCCAATTCAGATGTGTGGTTTTTTTCCACACCCACCATGCAATTCTCCAACACCAGGGTGTCCTATGATTCATTTCAATTCCAACACTGTCTACATCGATCTCATAGGAAAAGGGTTCAGTCCTACAAAACTGCCATCCCTGTCCCCTTCCCCCACTTCAGATGCCAACAGCAAGTTCAGGTTGTCATCTGTGTTTCTGACTGACCCAAACCCTGAGTTTCATTAATTTGCTAGAATGGCTTACTGAACAATTTTCCTTTCACCGCAGTCTAAAACTTGCCTACCAAATGATTAAAGGTGGGAAATTCCATTGTCTTTTTCTCCCAGGGAAAATTACACCTCCAAAACTTTCCTCAGAACTCAGTATCTGATCATCAGTACATTTCCTAAAATATGTGTCATTCCATCTTTTTATTAACAGATTTATTGAGATATGATTGGATATAATTCACATATCACAAAGTTCACTCTTTTAACATATATAATTTAGTGGTTTTTAGCATATTTACAGAGTCGTGCAACCATTGTCACTATCTAATTTTAGAACATTTTCACCAACCTGAAAAGAAATCTTGTACCAATTGGCAGTTGCTTTCCATTTCTGCCTTCCACCCTTAGCATCTGGCAACAAATTTACTTTCTGTCTCTGTGGATTTGCTTCTTGTGAACATTTCGTACATCTGAGATCACACCCTAAGTGGTCTTTTGTGACTGGCCTCTTTAGCATAATGTCTTTAAGGTTTATCTGTGTTGTAGCATGTATCAGTACTTCATCCTTTTTGTGGATGAATAATATTCTATTGTATGGATATACCACATTTTGTTTATCTATTCATTAGTTAATGGACATTTCTACTCTTTGGTTATTATGAATATGCTGCTATGAATATTTGTGTACAAGATTTTCTGCAGACACATGTTTTCAATTCTGGGTCATTCAATCTTGGATTTACTTGTAGACCACCAACAGTCCAGACTAGTCCCTTTTCAAAATGTTTCTTCCAGTTTGAGATGATAAGGCTACAAATGTGTAGTACTTTCTTATGACTGCTGCAATAAATTATCACAGTTTTGGCTTAAAAAACACAAATTTATCATCTTACAGTTCAGTAGGTCAGAGGTCCAAAATAGATCTCTTTGGGCTAAAATGAAGGTGCTGGAAGGTTCTAGAAGGTAATCAGTTTCTTCTCTTTTTCCCATTTCCATAAATTGCCTACATTCATTGGCTTTTGGCCTCTTCTATCTTTAAAGCCAGCAGACTTTCTCATATTGCATTGCTGTAACTCTCTCTTCTGCCTCTTTTTCCACATTTAAAGGACTCTGTGTTTATCTGGGCCCACCTGGATAATATCCTTAATTTAAAGTTAGCTGATGAGCAACTTTAATTCCAACTGAAATATTAATTCCTCCTTACCATCCGACACAGCATATTCACGGATCTGGTGCAGACACCTTTGGGGGGGCCATTATTCTGCCTACTGTATCTTTTTAGCTGTCTTAAAGTGTCTGCTCTTAATTCTTGGACACACCCACACAATCACACATTAAGAAAAAGCAATACCATACAGATGCAAGACAGTCTACATGATACCTAACAAAACAATCCATCTGCTGGGAATGCAAAATGCACAGCCACTTTGGAATACAGTGTGGTAGTTTCTCAAAAAACTAAACATACTTTCACCATGAGCTCCAGCAACCATGCTCTTTGGTATTTGCCCAGATGAGCTGAAAACTTATGACGACACGCAAACCTGCAGCTTTGTTTATAACTGCTGAAACTTGGAAGCAACCGAGATGTCCTTCAATAGGTGAATGGGTAAACAAATTGTGGTACGTCTAGAAAGTGGAATATTATTCAGTGATAAAAAGAAATGAGCTATTAAGCAAAATAAATAAATGATATAGAAGAAACTTAAACAGGTATTTATAAGTGAAAGGAGCTAATCTGAAAAGGCTACATGTTCTATGATACTAACTATATGATATCCTGGAAAAGGTAAACATAGGGATATGGTAAAAAGATCAGAGGTTTCCAAGAATTTGCAGGGAGAGAGTGAGGGATGAATAGATAAAGAACAGTGATTAATTCCTGCACCTTAATAGGTGGAGCATAGGGAACTTTTAGGACAGTGAAATTCTGTGATACTATGAAGGCAGAAACATGTCATTATACATTTGCCAAAACCCAGAGAATGTGCAACAATAGGAAGAGTGAACCTAATGTAAACTGTGGACTTTAGTTAACAATAGTATATCAATGTTGGCTCACAACTGTAACAAATGTGAGTGTGAAGCGATCAGGGGGCATATGGGAACTCTGTACTTTCTGCTTAACTTTCCAATAAACCTGAAACTGTCTAAAAATAAATTTTATTAATTATTTTAAAAAATCAATCTATAGAGATGCTCTTTGACCACTGATAAGGAAAGGTTTCATATTGCTTCTCAGAGAAGTATACCTTCTTGGATCTGCCTTCTCAGATCTCGACTTCAGAAATCTTTCTTTCATGTGTACAAGTAAAAGCCCATTGGCATGTTTTTCCCCAAAATAAAGGTCAATTGGCTTCAAAAATAAATTTTAGTCCCTATCACATAAAAAGTAACTTTTAAATGACAGTTTTTATAGGATCAGCTCAGTAAAGTTTCAAACATTCTTAGAGTCCAGCCTTGTCCCTATTCACCCTACTGTACCATCTATCACCCTAATGTGTATTGTTATCCCTACCCTATGGATAAGAGATCCACGAATAGGTCTCTGTGCTTAGAAGCTATTTATATTAACTGAAATGCAGAGGAATTTCATTTCAGATAACAGCCATTATACATTTAATCTCAAAGTAAGCTATTTTTGCACTTTTTAAGTCATCCTTTGACCTCCCCCCACCCCCAAGGGGTTTAGTCCTTTAGAAAAGAAGAAAAGTCTCTAATAGTGAGGAGTGAAATAGACAGCTGAGCATTGCCATCATTTCTTGTTTTTCTGTGAGTATTTCTGCCAGGTCAAACTTGCTCACCATTAACACTTCTTTTCAAAAATTATGAAAATGTGAGTCAATCACCAAGAAAGTGAGTTTATTTAAATCTTAGGCAAGATTCTGGGCTGGGAATGGGAATATGATCTTAAGGGAAGGTTACAAAAAGAATTTACAATTAAATTCAAAAACTGCTAAATTGGTCATTCTTTTATAGTGAATGAACCACAGTTGGCATCTCTCGTAACTTCCTACAAAGAACTGTGAGGTATCTGTGATTTTATCTTAGTTGGCTAATAACCCTGTCACAGTTTCATGGATGCTGGAAGAAATCATGATTTCTGGGTCAGAGACAGAGGACTTTATTATGCATGGCACAGCAAACAACATGCGTATGAACATGTTTCTATCAGTAACACTGTTGCTAAGTCCCAGAGGGGCCACACAGGTGGACCTAGATGGATGCAGTAGGTTACATTACAGGAAAGCAGCCATAAGCTTTGGGAACCCAATTTTTTAATAATGGTCCATAAGCATATGACCTCTTTACTCTGAAAGAAGATACTAGCTTCCAATCTGTAGCAAACCTACTCCTTACTCTGGAGAGAGGTATTATCTCTATCAGTCAAGGATTTTCACTATATGAACATCTTTGAAAGGATTTTCTGGATAAAGAGCATGCAGTGTCTGGCTCATAAGACATGTAGAAATGTGTGACCCATGGAGAATCATATTCCCATCTTCCCTTGAAGTTTCTGACCCATGCTGCACTCCATACAATAAGATGATTCTACTGATCAGACAAATCCATACCTATTTTCAATAAGTGTTTTGGGTGTTCCTCCTTATTAAAGGCAGTGATTTGTGCAAAAGTGTCTAAATTCTCACCTAGTGCCCCTTACATATATGTATGTCTGGTTAGTGATATGGTCAGTGATCAGAGATGAATCCAAGCTAAGGTAATGTGGGCATTGAACCAATAACCTTGGCCTCTGACTGAGCTAGAAACCATTTATTAGTTTAGCCAGACACTGGTAGCAATTGTGAATTCCTCTTTTGCCTGCCCTGGTCCCCAAAACCCAGTCAATCAGCAGTCTCATGGACACAACTCTAGGCTCAGACCCTCCCCTCCAAACCTGTCCTCCATGTCCTCTTCTTACCTTGCTAGACCTGTGTAATTGTCTCCTCTCTCTTGTTTTGGGCTCCTCTCTTTCCAGTCTTGTCCAACACTACTCCACCATTCCCACAGCTGCCAAAATAAACTTCTAAAATGCAAATCTAAACATGCCACCCCTGTTCTGAAATGTCTCACAAACTATAGGAAAATCTCAAACTTTTTAGCACGGGATATTCTCTTGCCATAATGTGTCTCCTGAGTAAAAAAAAATGTCCTTTTTATCCCGCCTTATGCCTCTAGCACTTTCCATCTGGAAAATAGGGATAATAATAGTACTTACCTCCTAAGATGCTATGAGAATAATGTATGTCAATACATGTTAATTGATTAGGACAATGGCTCATAATATTTGCACAAGAAGTCTCATAAGAAGAATAATCCTCTGGGAACATTGAACCCTGGCCAACTTGTTCAAACTTCTGAGCAAGGACATTTGGGGATAAAAACATGCCTCGGAAACTACAGATATCAGAAAAAGAGACAAAAGATGACAAATATCAAAGAAGGAAGCAGAAAACATTTTAATGGATGAAATCTCTTCGTGAAAGTACAGATCTATGTACTGCCTCCTAAGACAACCACCTAAAACAAAAGTACGCAGGTTATTGCACCCAGATGAGCCAAGAAATGTCAAGCACAAGAGAAGCAGGTGGAAATTTTAATGCACAAAGCATTCACTGAGACAAGGAGGCAGAGCTACCAAAGAGATACTGTTGTCAATTATCTGCTTAAGGCAACAGGCTGAGAAACCCTGGCTGAGGGGCACAGAATACAGCTTCGGGCAGTCCTGTGGCATTGGAGAGATTGCACATCAAGTTTATATCTGCCAAGCAAACTTCTAAGACTTAAAAACCCAAGATCCTGGAATGAAGTGTAGACCAGAAGTATACCCTTCAGCCTAGACTATCCTCTTAGAGACCTCCACACTACTCAACTGGAATCAAGAAAAGCGAAAAGCAGGCGGATGCTGAAAGAATGAGACCTGTGGAGCACAGGAAACAGCAATGAGTGAGTTTCCCATTTTCATCATTTCCAGTCTGAAGGCTGACCCCAGTTTGCTCCAGGTGGCACTACCAACACCCGCAGAAAACACACAGTATTCCTGGCCAGAAGAGCAAGAGAGTGGAGTTCAGGGCAACCAAGGACACTGAAGAGAAGGCTGAAGGAGGGAAAATCAAAATTCTGTGTATAAACTTTGCCAAATCTCTGGCTGACAACTGAAACAAAGGTGCACAAGGATGAGCCTAGCTCAGCACACATGGGAAACTGGAACTTGCGTTGCTGCCCAAAAGACACAATTCAGGGTTATATTCAACCATGTAAATTGCCTACTAAAACAAAACCATCGACCTTTGGAGGAACGTTAAAAAAAAAAAAAAGAAGGAGAAGAATCCTCCATCCACAATGAACTGCTATCAATTTCTCCAGTAGGCTAGATCAACCACTGTCAGCTCCTCGAGGGCTTTTTGAAGGCTTTTATCATCTTTGGACACAACGTTTTTGCATCCCAGTATATGTAATAAAATAGTCCTTTTATTTTTAATCCTTCCAGTCCACTCTCCCTGTTGCGGAGTAAAATCTAGGAGACAAGGTTTATGTTTTACCCGTGTTTGCATTCCTAGGGCCATCCCACTGTCTGGCACATAAAAGGCATTTAATAAATATTTGTTGAGCAACCGTGTCCTGCTCCTGTTTTCGTGGATACAAATATGACGAGCAGATCTTTCCATGATCTTTTCAAGTCTTTAAGTTTTATAGCTATATTACTTATAGGTCTTCTGTCTGTCTGTCTTTTCTCCTTAAGACCCTTGCTCAGAAAATCAATAATTTGTATTTGTCACATCTCAGGATGTCCCCTCTGCTCCTTCCCTCCCCCACTGTGGCTCTAAGTATTATGACATGAATAAAGCAGGAGTCATATTCATGCTCTTTCTTATTGATAAATTCTACTAAGCAGGATTTTGGATACTGATTTTTGAGTTGCTCTAGAAACTCAATGTACAAATATCTCACCATATAAGATGATCCATTTATTTAGGAGTTAAATGAAAGGAAGGTGCTATTTCTTTGCTGCTGTATTTTGTCTCTCTCCCCTTTATAAGGTTTCATTTTTGTATGTAGTTTTCCATGCAGATGCTAGAAAATAAAACAAGAAATATATTCAAGGAATTCCCTATGTACCTAATTATCTTTAAGAGTACATGATTCTGATCACTTAATTAAGGTGGTATTCACCAGCTTTCTCCCTTGTGAAGCTACTAGTCCTCCTTTTCAATTAATAAGTATTTATAGGGAGATACATTGATATTATGTAAATATTCTGTTCCTCATCAAAATTTTACTCACTGACTACATATCCATTGATAATTCTTGCCTCTATCAAGTATTACTGTGATGGCTGCAAAAGTGATGATTTTCAAACTGACATCATGTGTCCCTTACGGGACTCATTAAGGACAAAACATCACATGTGTAGTGTTCCTGCTATAAATACATAACCTAAATATACTCATGATATAACATCAGACAAGCCAAAATTGAGGATCTTCTTTAAAAGAACTGCCATGTAATCTTAAAAATGTCACTATCATGGAAGAAAAACACTAAGCTGAGGAACTGTTACAAATCAAAGGGCCCAGAAAGACAAGGCAATTAAATGTATTGTGTGATTTTGGATTGGATACTGAACTGGAAAAATTTGTTATGAAGGACATTATTGGTGCAACTGGTGAAATTGGGATATTAACTGTGAATTAGATAATATTTTGCCAGTTTTCAATTCCACAAATAGGATAACTTCATTGTGGTTATGTTAGGAGAATATGTTGCTTAAGTAATACATAATGAATATTAAGGAGCAATGGGGGTGATATAGGCAACTCCCTGTATGACAAAGCTATCTTAATTTGTTTTGAATATGACAAAGCTTTCTGAGATACTCTATTAGAAGGCTGTTCTCCTTTCAATTTATACTTCTTAACTGCAAGAAGCTTCTCTGTTCATGTGATCTCCAATTGCAGAGAAACCTTTGTTTATGAAAACAAAATAGGTGAGCCTGTATAGTAAGTAAGGGACACTAGAAACAGTAATACAATCGGGCTTTTGGAAAACCGGAACATCAGTCCTTGCAGTTCATGATTCAAGGGCACCTCCAGAGCTCCAGCTATCTTTACTTCCCCTCAGTGGATTGCAGTCATTGGTACCTTGCCTGAAAACTGTGCAATTGCTATTCTCAGGACTTAGCTTTCTTTTTTTAATCTCCAATTCCCTCTACTACATCTTTTTCTCCTTCTGTGTCTTGCATTAAAAATTTCTCTAAGAAATGTGTGATGGTTACTCAGTCACTATTCCAGAGGGGCATACAATTAGACACAGTTCTCGTACCAGTCCATCTCACGAGCAGCTGGATTCCCTTACGTTTTCCTGAGCTCAGGATACTAATTTAATATATCTCAGAACCAACCAAACTAAAGATTCTTAGCAGTCTCAATAACAGAGATGGTAGTCTGTGTTACAATATGAATTCATGGTCGAATGGGCTGTGGCCAGTGTAGATGTTCATAGAACACGAAGAAACCGAGGAGAAAAGAACCACCTGTGGTCAGTTTCCTCAAAGGGGACATTTCTTCTCCCTCATTCAGGCCTGTTGGAGGATTGGCTAGTGCCTATCTGCGTAAATCTGCAGCTCCCTCATTGAAAAAAAACAAATGTACTTTCTCTATCTAAGCCATAGGGCAGGTATCATGAAGGCATGGTCATTTGTGTCATGCCACATGGAGTGTGAAGTCAAGGAGATTGGCTCCAATTCCTACCCCCTATTACTTGCCTACATGGCTTTGGAAATTAGCTAGTTGGTGTCTTAAAAAATTTTTTTTTAAGTGAAGTACAGTTGATATACAATGTTATATTGCTTTCAAGTATACAGCATAGTAATTTGATAGCTATATACATTATTAAATCCTCATCCCAACTAGTATAGTTACTATCTGTCAACATTGGAAGATGTTACAGAACTATTAAACTGGTTTGCATGTAGATTTCTTCATTGGTAAAACAAAGATGACAATAATAGCTCATTGAAGGCTTAAACTATGAGAAGGTTATTGTGGGAATTAAATAATATATATAAAGCATTGAGTATAGTGTTTGGCACATAGTAAGTGGTCAGTAAATGATAATGATTATTATTTAAAAATCTGCTCTAGAGCTACTATGTATCTGTTGCTAAGGGCACATCTGTGGCTAAGTAAATACCTTTTTTTCAGTAAATTAACTTGTGGGTGTAAGAAACTTCCCTGTATTTGCAGTTTCTCTGCTTTCTAATTCCCTTTTTTAAGAATTATTTTAAACTTTTGAAATAGTCAAAGACTCACAAGAAGGTGCAGTACGTTTCTGCATATCCTTCATCCTGCTTCCCCCAAAGATGACATCGTATGTAACAGCAGTATGTTGTCCAAACCAGGAAATTGATATTGGAACAAACTATTAGCTCAACTACAGACTTTACTTGATTTTCATTAGTTTTCTTTTTTAATTTCTTCCAATTCTTCTCTACCTCAGTCCATTTCTTTCTCTTCTTCCTGATGCATTTCTAGTTTATAGGTGAGTAATTCTAAACTTAAAATTAATGAAACTGAAGCATTCTGTTCCATTGTACAGCTCCACAGAATGTGAGCCCTCCACTGTAGCAGCCATCCTGCTCCTGGAAAGATGGGCTGAGACCTTTCTTTAAAACACTGGTCCTTCTTGACACACAAGAAGGTTGTATTCTTGAGGACAGTCTAATCCTTCTATAGGTAAATAGGGCAAAAGGAATTTGCCTTGGAATACAATGATGAAGAACATTAGTATGTCAACATTTATCACTATGGCTGGTTAATTTACATGAGCCCTTGAATATAATGATCCTTTGAAGTTTGACAACTCTGACTTCGAAAGGATAAGAGACGCTATATCAGGCAGAATACTGAGAGCCACAACACTGGCTTCCCAACCCCCGTGAATTGATGGGAATAACCTCAACTGAGCCCTGACACTTCCCCCTGAATCCTGTAGCGGGAAGATACAGATTCAGTGAACAAGGCTGTCAACTCTGGGAAATGCCCAGGGAAGGAAAGGATGCAGTTTGATCCCATTCACTGGGGACTCATTTTCTTGCGGGAGTGCCTTCCAAAGCCTTGTTCATGTAGTATACCGGGAGCCCCATTATTGCCGGCATGGTATGTTGACTTCCATAAAATATCTTAATAGTCATTTATTCCAAACTGAAGTAGGTCACGCAGAGCTAGTCAGGAAGTTCCTATAGATCCTTGCCAGTGAGAATTACCCTATGGTAACTAGTGTTCTTCGGGAGCAATACCTGAATAATGACGTCACATTACATCACAGCTGTGACGTTGCAGAGACCATCATAACCCTTATCACCATTCAAGGAAAACTCAGTTACTTAAAAGAGTTTATATACAGAAATAGACTCATAAACGTACGGAACAGACTGGTGATTGCCACTGGGGAGAGATGCACAGGAAATGAGCAAAAAGGTGACAGGGATAAAGAAGTACAGACTTCCACTTATAAAGTAAATTAGTCATGGGAATGAAAATACAGCATGGGGAATATAGTCAGTAATATTATAATCTCTTTGTATGTTAACAGATGGGAGCTACACTTAAAGTAGTGAGCATTTAGTAAAGAATATAATTATCAAATCATGATGTTGTACCTCTGAAACAAATATAATATTGTATATAAACTATTTCAATTAAAGAAATAAAATAGAAAAAAGATAAAAGATCTAGAAGAGTTTTCCTCACAAAAGAAAAAAATGAGTTTATATAGTTCATGTGTGTGTTGAAATTTAGGGTATTAAGCAGTATCGGTATTTGTGCTCTGTTTTTAAAACCTTAATGTGTCATAGGTTTTACTAATTTGTCAGCTATTTTTGTTAAGTCATGGGTATACTTACTGTGTTTGTGGTCTCTAATGGAATTAAACTATTCCTCTCCAATAAATTTGTCAATTTCTTGATTGTACATATATTTATCTTTGGAATCGTGACCTAGGCCTAAAATAGATGCTTGAAAATTTTCTGCAGACATTTTTTGTTTTGTTTTATGCTTTTTATTTTAAAACAATTATAGACTCACAGGAAATTGCAAAATATCACAGAAAGCCCTGGGAACTCTTTCTGCAGCTTCTCCCAGTGGCAATATCTTTTATAATAGTATATCAAAACCAAGAACTTACTGGTAAATATAACACAAAACTGAGTAATGTTCAGATTTTGCCAGGTTTTGACATGCGTTCATTAACATGTGTTTGCATGTATGTGTATGTAGTTGTATATATATTTATCCTATGGGTTGATTCATGCAAACACTGCTGTAATCAAGACAAACAACTGTTCCTTCAGTACAAAGAAACTTCCTTGTGTTACCCCTCACCCACCAATCCCTACCATCTGGCATGATCATAGTGTCTTATTTACCATTCCCACATTCTGACTGATCTAAGTGTCTCTTCCCCAGAAAAACACAAGCTGTAATTATGGTATGAAACTCCTACTTGTTGGAGTTAGGGTGGGTAGCCTCTGACTTACATCTGTTAACCAGGTAGTTTCTTCTGGGATAATGCTTAAGTCAAAAATTTGAGTTTGCACTGCTCTTCATTAAAGATGCAATGACATAGAGAAATTCTTACCTTTTAAATAGTAGATACTAAGTAATTTCTTCTAAAAGAGAAGACTAACTTTAGAAAAACACATTAAGAAATGCCAGGGCAGACGATGGAGCCTCAGAGGGTGAGTGTCAGAACTCCTGAGCAAGGGAAGAGCTCAAAGGCAGGTTTATTGCTTTGCATCTCAAAGGGAAAGGGAACTGGATATAGGACATTCTTGGGAGTGTGGACTGTTACAATTCTTTTAAGAATACTTACATTGCTGTAGTTTGAGCCACTCTTTCATCTGAGCCCAGAACTCTTCAGTCAAGTCTGTTAGTCTCAAGTTCATTCATTTTCATGTATTCATTTAGCTATCTGGTCATTTACCAAATTGTAATGGAGCACCTTTTATATGCATGATTGTTGTGGAAAATAAGAAAAGGATTGAGTTCCGGGTAATGAAATGAGTGGAACAAAAGACACTTCCAGAACCTAAGGCTTGAAAATTGTGCTGGATCTGAGAATATAAGCCATCATCTTTTTACTCCATCCCAGAAACTTTAGGTTCCACTTTTGGACTTCTGAAAACAAAGGAATCTGTGGGGGTTGAAGACATTGTTCTGTTTTGAAGGGGCAAGATTGCAATGGCTATATGTTTTCCTCTGCTACAAGTCTTTAGAAATACTTGAACCTTTATCAGAAGTTTTATTTTAGGTCACCATAACTTTTCAAGAAGCTCTTGTGTCACTACAGTGTTCCAGTCATTGTCTAATAAGGCTTATTTAATTCTGATAATAAAATCACTATATGAGAATGAATCTTGTCCGTCTTGTTCCATCCTTTCCAACCCTTACAAAGGGGCCTGGCACATAGTAACAGCTCAGTAAATACTTGCTAAAGGAGTGAAAGTAGCACCAAATTAATCTTCAGTTTTGAAATCCAAACAGTGTCTCTGTGCACTGTTAAAGAAGCAAAGTTGTTGACTTATTTAAAATTTTAATAACATGGATAATAATGTGTTGGTGATCATTTGCTAATGGGACATAGCCCATGATAGCATCTTGTTTTCCTAAGTAGAATTTTTCCATCAAAAAAAAATGTAATTTGTTCATGGAACATCTATAATAGCTTCCAGTATTTTCAAGAAATAAAAGCTTACTTTAGGTAGCTTATGGTCTCATCAAGATTTTGTGACATATCTTATTACTGAGAAGTATCAGTTTGAACATGTGTCAATCTAAATTGAAAATATGCCAGGTTTATTAACACCAGCATTAACAGACTTTTTAATTAAGTTGCTGATTATGTCAATAATATAGTTTACTGTTTTTTCTGAAAAGAGTTGTATAAGCATTTCTCTTTTTTTAACTTTTATTCCATACAGGTGTGGAGTGGGGCAAAGTTTCAACAAATGTGCAAGAATCCAAGTGAAATTTCATGATGTGTTGTTTTATTGCTATAAAAATAAAGATGTTTTAATTTGATCCTCAAAATATAAGGCTTGCTTATCCAAAACTTTAAAGGTACTATTGAATCAGTTAAAATTTGCTTTTTTAAATGTATAGATTGGTCCTCTGGAATCCTGGATTTTGGGTAGGTGGTGATGGCATCTTCAAGATTTCCTTATAATATAGCTCTCAGTGTACTGGAAGTGAAAATTACATTTCTCATGCTTTTTTTGTATTTGTAAAGATTTCTACTTCTCCTTTCTCATGCTGTAGCAAATTTTATGCTCACTGTCTTTTGTGCCAAACATATAATGCACAAAAGGACTTACATTCATAAAAACTGGAAAAATGTAATATTTCAGCCTTATTACATAATTCAGATACTCCACCAGAAAGCAGAACCTACATTTTCTGCACTGGAAGGCACAGTGCTTAAAATATTCCTACTGTTTATGTGTTGGGGCCATTTCTCATATGGTATTCCAAATAAGAATATTTTCCTAAGATGTGTTGCTCTTCACATTCATTAATTTATCTGAACCAAGCCAAAACAAGCTGGGTATTAGAAATGTGTTCTTCTTGTGCTGAATGACTTGATTCAGATCTTCAAGTCTAGAGCTAGGTTTGTTCTAGCTCATGTAACCTCAGCAATTTTTTTCTTTCTTTCTTTGGTTATCATTTCCTATATCAGTTTGGCCTTCTGTATCCAGCCCTTATTTGAAGGTATGGATTCTTTTGAAGAAAATAAACACGTGTAACTCTTTAAGGAAATACTATCTCTTCTAACAAGATTACATGTCCATTTTAACTTCTAATCCATCCCAGGCATAGCTTCTCTCAAGGAGTCAATTTAGCCCTTGTGATAGATTGATTGCAACGTTTCCAAATTCTCTACTCCTCCTTCTGCCCTTGCTTTTTGCTCTGTGACTTTGCAGCCCTTTGGAGAGGTGAACTCCATTTCCCAGTCTCTTGAAGCTGGGTTGAATTTGTGATTCGCTTTGGCCAATAGAACACAGAAAAAGTGACAATGTGCCAGTTCTGAGCCTGGGCCTTGTGGACTTCTGCTCTCTCTTGGACCCCTCACTGTGTGAACAGCCTACATTAGCCTGCTGGAGAATGGGAGACCACAAGGAGCACGCTGAATCCTCCCACTCAAAGACTTCCTGGACCTGCCCTCCAGCCAGTTAACTGGGGATGCATGAGCAAGATCACTTGAGGTCAGCTGAACCCCTCACAGAGCACCAGAATCACCCAGCCAACCAACAGATTTGTGGGCAAAATATCTTTATATTTGTCACTGACATTTGGTGGGTGCTTGTTACACAGTGTTATTGCGGCAACAGACAACTGATTTGGCCTGTAATGATATATTAGTTCAACTGGGTGCAAAGATTCTTGGGGAGCAACATTAATCAAGCAACTCGCATTGAGGTCTATGTGCCTGGTATCTCTAGCCTAGAGTAGGGGCTCTAGAAATAGTTGTTGGCTGAATTTACAATAAATAAATACCCTGAACACACTATACTAGGTGTTATATGAGAGGGGTTTTTTTTGGTTTAAGAAAATTGCATTTCCATAAATTATAAAAAATTAGGAATAATTCTCTCTACAAATCCCAGAGGAAGACCTAATGTTAAATTTTCCCAGAGGATCAAAATGTAGACAGTTGTCACCTTGCGCATGTCCTTGGGGCCTCAGGCAGAGCTGGTGTTGGTGTCACCAAACTGGTGGCTGCTCTGTTTTATCCTGTTCTTTGATGTCCAGAGTTCCCACGAGTATCCTGGGTGCAGACCACCTTCTAGCCTTATGACCATCAGTCTTGCTGGTGCAAGTCTTGGTTCACTTCATTGGTTCAGGATGATAGACCTAGTCTGACCCCATAAACTGTGCCCTAAATCCCTGGGTTCTCAACTACACTTGGCTTTCTCTTATTTGCTACCCACGTGCAGTGCAACTGTGAGCAAGCAATTTAACTACCCTAGGCCTTCATTTCCTCATTTTTAATATGAAGACGTTGGTTTAGGATGGTCCATAATGGCCTGTCTAATTTCCACTACGGTTTCTTCTTTGACTCATAAATTACTGAGAAATGTATTTCGCAGATAAGTTGTATGTCTCATTGGAAAAATGTCTATTCAGATCCTGTGACCATTTATTTTATTCAGGTATCATGGATACACAATCTTATGAAGGTTTCACATGATCAACATGTGGTTTCAACATTCACCCATATTATCAAGTACCCCTCTCCACCCCATTGCTGTCACTGTCCATCAGCATACTAAGATGCTACAGAGTCACTATTTGTCTTCTCCATGCTGTACTGCCTTCCCCATGGCCTTGGTTTTTGGTGTCAAATCTAAAAAATCATTGCCAAGACTGATGTCAAGAAGCTTACTGCCTATGTTTTCTTCTAGGAGTTTTGTGGTTTTAGGTCTAACATGCAAGTCTCTGATTCATTTTGGTTTGATTTGCATGTAAAGTTTAGGATAGTGGTCCAGTTTCATTATTTTGCATGTAGTGTCCAGTTTTCTCAACACCATTTATTGAAGAGACTCTTTTCCACTATATAGTTTTGCTTTCCTTGTTGTAAATTAATTGACCATAAATGCCCATCTCTGTGCTCTCTATTCTGTTCCACTGATCTATGTGTCTGTTTTTATGCCAATACTGTACTGTTTTGATTACCATAGCTTTATAATATAGTTTGAAATCATGAAGCATGATATTTCCAGCTTTGTTCTTCTTTCTCAAGATTGCCTTGGTATTTGGAGTCTTTTGAGGTTCCATATAAATTTTAACATTGTTCTATTTCTGTGAGATATGCCATTGAAACTTGATAAGAATTACATTGAATCTGTAAATTTCTTTTTGTAATATGGATATTTTAATAGTATTAATTCTTCCAATCCATGAGCATGGACTATCTGTCCACTTATTTGTATCATCTTCCATTTCTGTAATCAATGTGTATGTTTTTTAGTGTACAGGTCTTTTGTCTCCATGGTTAAACTTATTCCTAGGTATTTTATTCTTTTTGATGCAATTTTAAAGGGAATACTACCTCTTCTAACAAGTTTGGGATAGTTTTCTTAATTTCTCTTTCTGAAAGTTCATTATAAGTGTGTAGAAACACAACAGATTTCTGTGTATCAGTTTTGTATCCTGCAACATTACTGAATTCATTTACTGGTTCTAACTTTTTTTTTGATACTAACAATTTTCTCTCTGTGATGTGTACTTTTTAATCATTGGGTTTAGGGTTTTTATATGCTTATTAGTACAGTCATGTATTGGTTCTAATTGCAGCCATCATGCTGGAGATGGTATCTTTGCTACATCAGATTTAATAGCATCTCTGAAACATGATATGTGACCACTGAGTTTGGTTGTTTTGTCTATTCCAGAAAAGAAAGGAGATCAGAAACAGTCATGGTGATATAGAACAGTCAACAGTACAAATTTAGTTTTTCTTCTAGCTGGCAGCTCATTTAGGGTAGACCTCAGCTGCCGAGAGCTGTCCTGACTAAAGTCATACCCTTTTGGGGACATCCTACATCCAGTGGCTAAGAAAGACGGCTCTACAGGCACAATCATTCCAGCCCAATACAGGACAATGCTGACAGCCGAATGCCATCAGGTTGGCAGGGGTCATTCAGGCCTGCCACTTTGATATCTCTCTGTCTCTGCCCAATCCTGTTTCCTCTTCTTCCCTTTCACATGTATTGATCATGACTCTCATGCATTTCCTCTACCCTATCCTCTGTCTTAGCACCTGCTGTTGCATAGAATCCAAACTGTGACACCCCACAAGTGCTATGCAATAAACAAATTCAGATGCGATACGATTGGAAAGCGTCTCCCAAACCCACAGACCTTTCAACAGGTTAGCTGTTCAAGCTCATCCTGTCATATATTAAAATCCCAGGAGTGCAATCTGGTATTTTACACCAGTAAATGTTTATGGACTCTATTTATAGTATCGTGGTGAGTTTTTGTTTGTTTTGTGGTGTTTTATTTTCTGTATTAGTATTACATTCTTCCTTTCAATTTTCATCAAAAACAAGATGTTTTTCCCCTGTTTCCTCAAGGTTTCCCTCAATAAATAGGACCAGTGACAAATAAGACAACTACCTTTAGGGAAGAAAGAATGGCTGCTACTCTGTTTCCTTTCTTCCCTTCTCAGCTGGTTAACTGGAGCTGCAAACCTCCTCCAGGTTCAAAGCATGGCATGGGAAGGACTATCCCCAAGGCAAACAGTGCCCTTGGCTCCAACCACTGAAGGAGAACCTCTATCACCTGGACGCTCACTGTGGTATCTAATGGTTATCATATCTGAGCACTTCAACTGAATTTCTAATTTAACAACCTTTACCATACAACTATTTCATCTTCATTGTGCTTACTATTTGTCTGATCTATTTTCTTACTTCTTTTATTTTTAATTTTCCGCAGCACTTGTGGGGTGTCACAGTTTGGATTCTATGCAACAGCAGGTGCTAAGACAGAGGATAGGGTAGAGGAAATGTATGAGAGTCATGATCAATACATGTGAAAGGTAAGGAGAGGAAACAGGATTGGGCAGAGACAGAGAGATATCAAAGTGGCAGGCCTGAATGACCCCTGCCAGCCTGACAGGGCATCCGGCTGTCAGCATTGTCCTGTATTGGGCTGGAATGGTTGTGCCTGTAGAGCCGTCTTTCTTAGCCACTGGATGTAGGATGTCCCCAAAAGGGTATGACTTTAGTCAGGACAGCTCTCTGCAGCTGAGGTCTACCCTAAATGAGCTGTGGAAAGTCTCCTGTGGAAAGCATATAGGTGGACGTATTTAAATTCAGTTCATCCGTGTAGGTGGCAAAATTTGCCAGCTTTCCAGGCAATTCTTTTGGCAGCATGTGTGATCAGTAGCAGGGCTCAAGAGCTTTCCTGACTGTTGTGGAGCTGACAGGGGTTGCTGGCGGCAGTCTCCACCTTATCTTTCTTTTTCCCTCCATAAATGGCAGGTTGCCCAACTAATCAGCCTATATCTTCAGTCTCTTTATTGCCTTTTCTCAAAATTCAGGAAATGACTTGATTGGTTCATTAACACAGAGACATCAAATAAGTGTTCACCTCATGGAAAAATTGCATCCTAGTGGACAAGAGAACTTCTGTTTGATTTAAAGCTAGAAGAGAAAACACCTAACTATTGGCTGGGGAAAGTATTACGGGCCTATAGAGGGATATTACTCCAGGAATCTGCCCAGGCAAGAAAAGCCAACCTTTTGTTTGTTTCCCCACTAAGGATTTCTACAAGGAATAAACAGATATTTTGAGGTACTGTGAACACAAAGATGTAGCATGAATGAAATGTTAATATAGAAGGAGTGAAATACACTGTGGGGTTGGAAGGCTTTATTTTCTGTTTTGGAAAACAAGACTACTGTATCCGTTAGAATTCTTTTAGCTGCACATAAAAGAATCCCCCACTGGTGGTGGCTCAAGTACTATGACATTTCGTTGTTTCACATAACAAGGAATCTAGAGGTGCCAGTTTTAGGGCAGCAGTTCAAAAATGCCTAAAGTCTGAAGTTCCTTATCATCCTTCTGGTTTACTATCCTCATAATCTGTTTGTTTGTTTTGGTCTTGGTGCTTATGCCTCATGGTCACAAGACAGCTGCTGTAGCTCCTGTCATCATAAATACATTCAAAGGCAAAGAGGGTAAGCTGGTCAGAGAGGCAACAAAACACAGCTCCTATTAGAGAAGAAAAAATATTTGAATAATCCACCCCTTCCCTAGCAGACTTCCCTTTAGATCTCATTGTAGAAAACAGAATTAGCTTTTTCAAAGAACAAAATTCTGCTCTTATTTATGGATTTTTATAGGGGGATATTTAGCCGGTCATCGATGTTCACAGCTAAGATGTGCATGGCACTGGGGGCTCACCTACCTAAAGAAACTTGCTGCTGAACAGAGCATTGGGTAGGACCTGTATTTGACATGGATATATACAGACAAGAATGTTAAACAAGACCAATGGCTTGATCGGAATCAGCTAGTGGACTCAGAAATCGACTCGGGAATTTATAAAATAAAATGTTTGCCAGGTTTTAATGACAGTTTGAACCTCAGTAAAGTTAGTTACTTTTACTCTTCAAAGTTCATTCTTCCCTTGTAAATTATCCCAAGAGGCACTATTAACTTATTTCCAAGAAACTACAGATTTCTCACATAATCTGGATATTGTTCCCCAAACCCTGGAACAAGGATAGCGTGAGACAGCATTCAGTTTTGGACTGAGATTGCTCTCTCTGCCTTGATTACTTGACTATCGCTTCAGAATCTCTCTCAAGATAGTGATTGGGGTAGCAATAACCAACAGATCACAGAGTTTGGCACTCAGGATAAAATGACACCTGTCTTTTTGTATTAATGGTGGTTTTGTAGCTGTAGGAAAAAACAGAGATGGAATGAGTTGTGATAGACAATGCATGCTTTTCTTTAATTCATTCATTCTTTTATTCATCCATTCATTTATTCAAAGTTAATCAGCCTCTTATTAAATGCCTGGTACTTTGTTAAGGCCTGGACATATTAAGTGAATTGATCATGTAAGAACTGAACAAAAAAAAAATTTTTAATTTTCATCTCAACACCACTGCAACATTTAGTAAATCTGAAATAAATAATAAATGTTAACTATGACGTTTTATTTGCTTGTCTCTTGGTTCTGAATGCATGAAGCCCTCTTGCAAAGAACCTGGAGGGGAACAAGGGATCCTGAAGCATTCAAATACTTCCCTTGTCCCTTTCACAACAAAGCAAAACCAAACACAGCACCATATGCCAGAAACTCAGGCTGCAGAAGACAGGATCATCTCAGGGTGTCCGTGGCCGCCCCAAACAGCAAACCTGGTGACTCCTAGTTGAGCCTAACTGTGTCTGAAGATGAAACAGTTGGGATGTGACAGTTTCACATCAGTGGTTTGGGGCCATAGCAGAAATGCAGGGGAGGTGCACTTTGGTGAGGCTCATCTCCTTTTTCACTTTATGCCATGCTACTGCCATCGTGATTTTTTGGACAGTCCCAGGGAAAATGCGAGCAGAATGAACCCCTCATCAGCAGTGCTGTAACTGTGGGGCTTGTGCAGGCACATTGGCATCTGCAGGCACATCTTTAGCAAGTTGGCAGCCTCTGTGCCCTTTGCAGGTTGCAATCAAACCTGCCTTCTACAGCAGCCTCTTTCTGGTTGATTAACTTTAATGTAATTTTAATTAAAAACCACAGTGTCAAAGGGTTTAGCTACTCGAGAAATGAGCACAGACTGCGGCCCAGTGGCAGCAGTCACTTGGAAAATGGAAATGTGTCTTGACAACGTTGTGCAGGGGCCAGATAAACAGGGTCGCTGCAGAGCTTTGCTCGAGTACAGAAAAAAGGGAAGAGAAGATCACAACCAAGAGGCTGGCTTGTACATCACGGGACTCTAGTGCATGAATTTCAGGTGCCATCCACATTTTTTAGACCTGGTCCTGGCACAAAATACTCTCTACCGTGGCTGGCTGTGACCATTCTGTTCTCCTCTTGGCACTCTAGGCTTAAATCAACACACAAATCTAGGTTAAATATGAATCAAATTTCAGACAGGAAAGAATAGGCACAGCTTACTATATTATTCAATTGTAAATGTCTCTCTTTCTCACTATACATGTTTTGTAGGAGGCTGAGGATTTTGAACATTAGAAATAGACTTTTCTTTCAAGGAAATGCTTCCTCTGGGATATGATTCTTTGACTTCTTTACAAATAGTGCCAAGAAACTAAAACTGAACAAATTTTTCCAAAAAAAAGCTCCATTTTTCACCTTAATATAAAATAAAGATATACTACTTAAAAAAAAAAAAGCTCCATTACTTGAACTGGAAGGATGAGAGGAAATAATCTTGCAAATATTCATCATCCTAAGCTTAGAAAATAGATTTTATCTGCCTGATCTTCGTGTGCATTAAAATATAAATGTTTTAAAATTTTTAGTCAGACTGAAGATCTTACCTTTTTTTAATTCCTATTTTCCTTTGATTTTTTTGGGCGATGTTCAATAATGTTCAGAACAGAAGACTGAAATGTGGCCTTGTGTGGGGGAGGTACTTTATTAATGCCAATGGAATGGCCTTTATTCTTCCTCAATGTAGCTAATTTTTCAGAGCACAACTCTCAGGAGAACACCTAGTGACGTCAATTCTTCAGAGGAGAATTTCCTCCACCAGGTTTGTGGGATGCTGGGGCGGCTCAGCTGACAGATGGGGCCGGTACAGGTGGGCCCAGAGCCATCTGAACAGAAGGGGCCCATGGACCCCGACAGAGAGGATAGACAGAACGGTGGGGGAGAGTTTAGAGCAGTGGACAGGGAGGGGAGAGAGAAGGCATAGAGGATTTCTACACGGAATCCAACAGAGAGGAAGAAAAGAAAAAACAAGCAGATGGGTGGACAGGGAGAGGTGATTTAAATTGTATAACTTGCTTAAGAGACTAATAAAAAAAAAATCTCTGGGGCTAGAACTTCATGGCAGCAGTCTCGGAAAATTAGAAATTTACCTAAGATTGCCAAAGCAAAGAAAAACACAAGGAAAACAAATAGGAAATGAAGGTGTAACAATGAGTTGTGTGTGAGTTTGTAGGATAACTCTTCTGCAGGCCCCTGTATGTATGTAGAACCATTCTCTGCTATTTCTGATGGTAAAGAGTCACTCTTACTGCTCTCAGCTCCACTGCTTTCTCTATTAAAAGATAAACTGAATCTGCATTGTTAGTGCAGCAGGTGACATATTGATCAAAATGGACACAGAACAGCTCAGCACATTTGTTAAGTTCCTGTTATGGCAATTAATAAAAACACCCACCAGAGCAGGATCTGAATCAGTTAAACCAGAATATTTAAAACTATTTTCCTCAGAATGCTCTTTTTCCAGGATATTTATATGTGTGTTTTGGAAAAACAGTTCTATGGTGAAACAAATGTGGGAAGGCCTGGGTAACACATCAAATAGATTTTTTTAATTGCAGGCCTTCTCCAGGCCTTCATGTGTTCTCTTACATATGAAGCCTTTCTTTCCTTTTGGTTCAGGGAGCCTTTTAGGAGAGCATTTCTTGGGCTAGTTTACAGAGTACACCCCTCAGGAAACAGAGGCAGACCGTCTTGAACCAGGTGGGGGCACACAGGGCTCCATCCTGGCCAAGTCACTTATCTGCACGGGTATACGCACGATGGATGTGAGCCTGTGTTTGCGTTGCTGCCTGTGTTCCCTGAGGGCTGACACTGCCATTCAGTGGAGGCATCATCTTGCATCTAATAATATAAATCGAAACACTGAACACACTCTATTTGCAAGTGACCACAGCAGGGGTGTTGTTTGTATCTATTTTGTAGTAGATATTTTGAATTAAAGACTTTCTACTTGGTTAGAAGTGATAATAAAAAATAATTTTTACAAGCTCTGGCCTAAGCACCAACTGGGATGGATTCTGGCCATATCCACAACTGTACTGGTGGTGTGTTCCCACTGAATGCTAAGCCTGCTCCTGATTTTTTTTTCGTTTACAATTTACAGTGTCCTCTTTTACAGTGATCAACAAGTAGCCCTTAAGCTCTTTGAGAGTAGAGACAAATATGTCTTTGTTCACTCTTGTGTCTCCAACACTTATGAGGTCTGAGCTCAATAAATATTATTAGAATTAATGTGTTGTCTGCTGGCTAACTTTGAATACTAGTCAGGAAATATCAGAAAGTATGAGACTCTAGTAACACACAAGGTTGGAAATAACTTTGCTCAACATTATCAGCTAAAACAATGTTTTCCTTTTATTTTCTTTTGTTGAAGGTAATATTGAGCACAATCTGCATAAGTCACTCTGCTATGAGTCCTTGGAGATAAAAGATGAATATAGCAAGGGAGAGCCTAGACAGCAGATCATTTGATGGAGTGTGACTTTAATACAAGATTAAACCAAATCGGTGGGTACAAATAGAAGAGGTGGGAATGGGAGAGTGTAGAGTCAGTACAAAATTAGCCATGCTCAGCCCAAGCTTCCAAATGCAGAAAATGCACCACACTTAGAGTCTGTTTCATCCCCATGAGCAATGTTGGAGTTGCCTTGGCTGGGGACAGCAGAGCAAGCCAGGGGAAGAAGGGAAGGCACTAAAAGAGAGACCAAGGAGATTATGCCCAAACAAAGGACTTTGTGTTACTGAATGGGATGTTGGCTCTGTCATGAAAGGAGAGAAGCAGAACAAGCTGCATACCCTTACATGAGACAAGGATGAACAGAGAACCAGAGAGGATCATTGGCATGGAGGCAGCAGTGACGATGGGGAGAAGCCGTGGAGGCGAAAGAAAAAAATGGCAAAGGAGGCTACAGTGAAAGGCAAGACACAGAGAAAGAATAATAAAGGGAACGATGGCTGATGACTCTAGGAATGGAGAACATTTGAGAAGAAGAAAGACATTGTAAGAGGCTTTTAAGAAAAGTTTGTGGTGTTACATGTTATATAGCTCCTTCTTTCTTTCCCCAAAATTATAGATAAAGTTTCCATGGTGAATTGCTCTTTTAGAATTGCAGTGTGAGGACCTCCATGGGTCTATTTCGCAGAGAAACAAATATAACTCATTAAATTATATTTTAAAAGGAAACAATTTATGGTGGAAATTGAGGTCATATAGCAAATGAAAGATTTATTCAAGAAAATCTACTAAAACTAAGTAAGAAAACTAGAGTCCATGGCACGTGCACCAGGACCCACCCCTTTCCTACTTGACCCACCTTCCAGCTTAGTTTTAAGAATGCTCCACTCTGGGTGTGACCAAGAAGACAGAGCACCCTCAGCTCTCTATTAAGGGATGCAGTATCTTGCCAGGAGAGGAAAGCCACTAGCATTTCTCATCTCTTCCAACTCCAAATTTCAGAGGTTACATTATTGGTGAACATAGCTGAGAGATCAGGGTCTCCCTTCCTCCAACCAGCCCCCATTTTATGGGTTGAAGATTCTATCAGGTGTGGGTAGAAACCTGAACCCCTGATCACCCTCACCCCAGCTTGTTAGTCCAGTAGAGGTTCTAAGCCAGTCAGGAAAATTTAGGAGACCAGAGGCTGTGGTTCTTACTCAGTACCCAAAGCAATGTCTCAGAGATTTTTCCCAAGTGGAGGCGCATCTCTTAAGCACACAAGAGCTCTGAAGTTCTGCAAGGAAACTGACTTTACTTGAAATGGAGTATGGGAGATGTTTTAGCCTAACAGGTCCATTGGAGATTTTGGTGACAAATAACTAAGAGGAGGCAGATAAGTTATGAGAACAATAAGCTAAAACACTGGCCAGCCAATTTACTAGAGAGATCCAGAGAAAGAGACAGCTGGGAGTAGCCCCTACTAAAGTCAGAACAAACCTCAAAGATTAGCCTCAAAAACTATCCCTGCTTGAATTCAGTCAGACTGTGGACCAGTCTATACTTGAGGGCATTGTTGAAAACAGTAGAATAATTCAGCCAGCAATCAATAGATCCTAACAGCTGGGTGTGAGACCATGAGCAGACAACTTAACAGGGAGATCAGGGAAAGGCATGCAAAGTGAGCCCTGCCAAAGCCAGTCATCCCAGGTTGACTGTGCACGTGCTCAAGACTGCACCTGCTGAGAAATGACAACACTGCAGGGGAAACGGATCTCACTAAAAAAGTGTAGCTAAGTTGCTAAAAAAGCAAACAAGCAAGCAGTAATAAAAACCAGCCCTGGAGAATGAGTGAATCAGTACCCAGAAGGTGAATCAGTACCCAGAGTTGCTATAACACATTTCTAGTGTTCAACATCGAAAACAACAAATCACATGACATGCAAAGAAACAGGAAAGGGTGACCTAGAGACAGGAAAGGAAAGGGTGACCTAGAGACAGGAAACACAATGGCAACAGAAACTGACTGTGAGAAGACCCAGATTTCAGCTATAAGACAGACTTCAAGGAAACCATTACACATATGTTCAAAGAAAACTATAGGAAAATAAGCCTAGAGAAGGTAAAAAGAAGACACAATTTAGACTCAAGACACAATTAGTTGAAAATGAAAGGATGGTAGAAATAGATCATGTAAACAGCAGCCATAGGAAAGCTGGAATGGCAGTAGTAACATAAGACAAAAGAGACTTTAAAATAAAAAAAAGTCTCTAGAGATAAAGAGAGACATTTCATAATGATAAAATAGCAGTACATCAGGGAAGAGTATACAACAATGATAAACATACATAGACTTAACAGCAGAACCTCAAAATACATGAATCAACCATTGACAGAATTTCAAAGAGAAATAGACAATTGAACAATAATAGTTGGAGACTGCAATACCCTGCTTCAACAATGGATAGAAGAATTAGGCAAAAGATGAACAAGGAAATAGAAAGTTTGAAAAATCCATGTATAAACTACAAGGTGTGTCTATGGAACACTTTATCCAATAAAATCAGAATACACATACTTCTCAAGTATAAATGGAATATTCTCCAGAATAGATCATATGCTTGGTCACAATACAAACCTTAATGTATTTAAAAGAATGTAAATCATAGGAAATATGTTCTCTGATAACAATGGAGTGGAATTAGAAATCAACAACAGAAAGAAATTTGATAGATTCACAAATATGTGAAAATTAAACAAGACAGTCCTAAATAACTAATGGGTTTAACAAGAAATCACAAGGGAAATGAGGCAATTCTTTGAAAAGAGTGAAAATGACTATACAACATACTAAAACTTATGGGATGCAGATGAAGCAGTGCTGTGAAGGAATTTTACAGCCCTAAATGCTTTTATTAGAATTGAGAAAGGCCTCAACTCAATAACTAAGTTTCTACCACAAGGAATTAGAAAAAGACGAACTAAGCTCAAATCTTGAATAAAAAAAGGCAATAATAAATATTAGAATGGGAATTAATGAAACAGAGAATAGAAAAGCAGAAAAGAATCAACAAAACCACAATCGGTTTTCTGAAAAGATCAACAAAATAGACACCATTAACTAGACTAACCAAGGTGGGGGAAAGAATGCTCAAGTTACTAAAATCAAGAATGAAAAAGAAGACATTACAACCAACCTTACAGAAGTAAAAAAGATTATATGGAATGCTATGAATAACTGTACACTAATAAATTAGATAATTTAGATGAAATTGATGAATTCCTAGAAAGATGCAAGCTACTTAAATTTACTCAACAAAAAAACAGAAGATATGATAATATAATACTTATAAAAAGTAGAGATAGAACTAATAATCAAAACACTTCCCACAAGGAAAATCCTAGTGCCCAGTGGCTTCATTTTTGAATTATATCAAATGTTTAAAGATAAATTAACAGCAATTTTTCAAAAACTCTCAAAATAGATAAGAAGAGGAAACACTTCACAATCCATTCTATGGGGCCTGTATTGCCCTGGTACCAAAACCAGACATAGACATTACAAGAAAAGAAGATTACATATCAGTATCACAATAGATAGAAAATCCTTCAACAAAATATTAGCAAAACTAACCCAGCAACATATTAAAATGGATCATACACTATGCTTAAATGAGATTTATCCCAGGAATGCAAGTTTGGTTTAACATCTGAAATCAATTAATGTGATATGCTACAGTAATGAAATAAAGCACAAAAAACACATGATCATTTTGAAAAATGTGGAGAAAACATTATTTTTTGGCCAAAAATCCAGCACTACTTTAGAGTAAAAATACGCAACAAACTAGGAATAGAAGGGACTTTCTCAATCTAATAAAAGGCAACTACAAAAACTTGTAACTAACATCATACTTAATAATGAAAAAATGAATGCCTTCCTGCTAAGATCAGGAACAAGACAAGGATATATACTCTCACTATTTTTATTAAACATTTTCTTGAGTTTCTAGCTTGAATAATAAGGCAAGAAAATGAAATAAAAGGTACCTAGATGGGAAAGAAAGTAGTTGCACTATATTTGTAAAACTTTTTGTACATGATCTTTTATGTAGAAAATTCTAGGGAATTCACTAAAATGATTAGAACTAATAAGTTCAGCAAAGTTTCAGGGTATAATATCAATATACATAAGCAATTATAGTTCTATGCACTTACAATAAGCAACCAGAAAATAAAATTAAGAAAACAATTCTATTTTCAGTTACACCAAAAAGAATAAAATACACTGGAATAAATTTAACAAAAGAAATGCAAAGCATATTCTGAATACTATAAAATATTTGTTGAGAGATAAATGAAAAGACTTTCCATGTTTAAAGATTAAAAGACTTAATATTGTAAGATTGTAATAATCTAAAAAAACAAGAGTCAGCACAATTTCTATCAAAATTTTACCTGACTTCTTTGCAGAAACTGATAGCATGATCCTAAAACTCATATGAAAATGGATCTAGAATGGTCCTTCCCTTCCCCCCAAAATCTTGTAAACAAACAAAGTTTGAGGACTCACAATTTCCTATTTGAAAACTTCAAAGTTCTAGCAATCAGTACTGTGTGGTATGGGCAAAATGATAGCCATATAGATCAATGGGGTTGACTGAAAGTTCAGAAATGAAACCTCACATTTTTGGTCAATTTATTTTTTAAAAGGATGACTAGAAAATTGAATGGGAAGAATGGTCTTTTATGCACATGGTGCTGGACAACTGGATATATCTTTGCTAAAGAATGAAGTTGGACCTTACCTCACACCATATAGAAAAGTTAGCTCAAAATGAATCAAAGACTTTGCCTCTGAATCAAAGATCTTCCTCCTCAAAACCCAACCCCCAGTTCAATCATGTGAAAACACCAGACAAATTCTAATAGAGGGGCATCCTACAAGATACCTAACCAGTATTTATCATGAACAAGGAAAGTCTGAGTCAGTGTCATAACAAGGAGCCTAAGAAGATATGACAACTGAATGTAACAGGAAATCCTAAAACATAAAAAGGAAATTAGGTAAAAAGTGAGGAAATCTGAATAAACCATGAAATTTATTAATAATGTACCAATACTGGTTCATTAATCATAAGAAATGTACTATGCTAATGTAAAATGTTAATAAAGGAGAACTCTGTGAGAGGTCCATGGAAACTGTCTATACTATGTGCAATATGAACTATATTTATACCATTTAAAAATTTTCTGTAAATCTATAACTATTTTAAACATAGTGAAAAATGGATAAAAGACCTAAATGCAAGACCTAAAACTGTAAAATTCTTTAAAGAAATATAGGCATAAATCCTCATGGCCTTGGATTAGGCTTTTTTTTTTTACTTTAAATATCAAAGGCACAAACTGCAAAAGAAGAAATAGATAAATAATAATCCACAAATTTTCCTGTATCATTTCCCCTACTTGCCTGGTTGTTTCTTTGACAAATCATTTACGTATCAATCTTTGTTTCAGGATCTGCTTCCGGAAAACATAACCTAAAGCAGACCACCACTCCTCCTGCTCATCTTTCTCCCCGCTCACCTGGTCCAATTCCCTTAGCCCTGTGGGATCTTTCATGCTTAACAGATCACCTTGATAACCAATAGATTGAATGTTTGTCCTGATGTAAAGTTTTTAACTTTATTTAGATTTTTCTAATTATAAAAGTAGCACATGCTCACTGAAAAACAAATCAGACAAACAAGTCAAAACCACTGTGTGTTTTGACTTCATGGCTGCTGACTTTCTTATTCCTGCTTTTGGCAATCACCCTGATACTGCTTCTGCTTTCATAGAATTGAGGGCAACCCCCATCCCCTCCCCGCTGGTGTTCCAAGGTTTTTACTGGATTCTCAGAGAGTAACCTGTTGTATAATATGTAAGGGAGCCAGTACCTTTGTGTGTGCGTTCTCTGCCCACAAGTACACTTGTTCCAGAGGCTGACCTAGACTTTATTCTTCCTTGATACAATCCCTTGAACTACCATGATCAGGGATCATAATTCTGGTGCAGTGGGAAAGAGCCATCTGTCTCAAAATCTTTGTCATTTCTCCCAGGAGGTATAGCAGGACTTCTGATGTCTTGGAGGTTCAGAATTTTTAAATGGACACAACCTCAGGCTTGCAAATGAGACCTATACCTGCTCAATTTATACTGGTCTGCACTGAAGTTGCTAGGTTAAAAAAAGCTGTTTGCAAAACTACTTTAAGAGAAACCATGTCTTATTAGGAATCATGTTGTTAATCTCTAATAAATATGGTTGAATAGTTCGAAGCTCTGGAAAATTGTAAGAGCTATCAGTAGATTTCAAGTTCTAGAGTACCGGAGATGTTTATGACTGTGGTTCTCATCCTAGTACTGTGTCTGCCACATACTCGGTACCCACTAAGTATTAGATTCAAGTCTTTCCACCCCACACTTCCATGTAGTTTCCAAGTTTTATTGATTCTAACTTGGAAATACCTTGACTCTAAGCTCTTCCTGTCAATCAAAATATTTTAATCTAGTCCTTGCGCTGGTAATGTGTTACTAGATGGCTATCCTAGTTTATAGGCTTAAGCAGCAACCATTTTATTATGATTCACTATTTTGTGAATCGGGAATTACACAACAGTCAGCTGAGGGATTCTTCTGCTCCACTTGGTCAATCAATGGTATTCAGCTGACCTGGTCTAGAGGATACAAGAAAACTGCTCATATTCCTTGTAGCCTGTAGTTTCTCCATGCAGTATAGCTGGAATTCTTACATGGCAACTGTGGACTTGAAGAGGCCAAGATATAAATTACCACTCTTCTTCATGGCTAGGTTTGGAAAAGGTATAGTGTCTCTTTAGTCATGATCCATTAGTCAAAGCAGTCAGAGACCCAAGGGGAGAGGCACAGACCCTCTTGCCTATCCAGCTAATTTTAAACTGCTAAAGTCCTCATCTCTTTTTTGACATAGTTCCATAGACTCTTCCAATCCCAACTTATCAACACGCTTCTATGAGATTTTCTTTCTATTGAAGAAAAAAATAAAGCCTTGATTTTTTTCCTCCCACCCTTAACATTATCTATTAATCTGGCTGCTGCTTACATAATTACACTCAGGCTTTGTATCATTATATAGAAAACCTTTCACAATCTGGGATCAAACTGTTCCAAATATTATTTTCCAGCACTTCTCTCTAAGAACCTCTATGAGTCATAGAACATACCATATCCTTTCAGGATTCCATTCCCCACCTCTCTCCTTGACTCCCCTAGGAAAAGGTGGTACTTACAGAACTCTGAATTTCCAGACAATTCTGTTCAATGTAGCTTTTGTCATATTATATTGCCTGTTTATGTATCTCTCTCTTTTGCTGTATCTCTCTCACAGGTTTTTAGCAGTGAAACAATATTTTTCCTAACCCCTTGACCTCTAAAGTTCAGTCAGAGTTTTGTTTAACTGCTGATAATGCATCTTTAACACTGTTTCTTCTGTCTTCAATGAATAGGCACTTAGTTTTTGAATGACTTCTGGTCAACCCATGAGAATAGCACCTGCAACTTCTCAAAACAGAAGATGTGAAAGAAGAGAAACAAAATTGTGATGAGATTGAAAAAACACTTTCTATTGAGGTGCAGGGGTGGTGAGGAGATTCATTATAATAATGAACATGATAGAAAGAGCCTGTACAGCTTCTGCTCTCAAACTGTTTTCACACATAGCTCTTCATGTTAGAGGAAGGACTTTTTTTTTAATTAGCCTTGGGAATCAAACAATAAATGGAACCATAGTTTTCCAAGCACTGATGTATTTGTTTTCTATTTTAGATGTGAAAGGGAAATATAAATGAGGATTCCGTCATGTGTCTGGTAAACACGTATCATGAGCAATATCGGAAGAGTGAGCCTAAGCAAGGTGTGCTGATGTCCCAGGATCCAGAGACATTTAAGAAGTGATGGACTTAAGCATTCTACCTCCAGGCTGCCAGATCCAGGCCTGATTCCAGGGTCCTCTGATTTTTCCTGGATTAGGTTGGTAGGGTGGCAGTCCTTGGTGCATGGCTCCCCTGCATCAGTTGACATTTGCCAAACCTAGGAGATCACAGCAAGGAGGGGAGACAAGGCAGCTCCTGTCATCCCACCGTTTGAGCCCCTGGGCCCCAGGCTGGGAGGGGAACCCTTCTATGGGATGCAGAATAGGCATCCTATCACTATGTAAGAACTCAAAGATCTGCTTGCCTCTCATCCTCACACTGAGTTTTTCAACTTTGCCTTGCTGAACAGTGTTTAACCTTGGTGATTTTTACTCTTCAAGGAGTAGTCTTGCAATAATCTTATAGACAGGGTCCCATTTTTTTTTTGGCTGGGTGCTTTTAACTCCTTACCTAGTGTTCCCTGTGCAAAGTGTGCTCAATAAATGGTGCTTAAAATTAAGTAATTCATTCAAGTATTTATTGAATATCTGGTGACCAAAACAAGGATAAAGTGGATAAATTTACGACTGACCTTCAAATCGCCAAACCCACTTTACTGTTCATCTGCTCATTTAACATCTTAGTGGGCTCCTGTGGCCTGCCTTCACTTTGCAGACCCACTGCCTGGCCCTTCTTGACAAGCTTTCCTTTCTCCCTTTGCCATTATTCAACAACTGTAAGGAACTGAATTTGTCCCCAATAGTATATGGCTAGTTGGAATCAGAGCCGGGATGAGAACTCAGGTCTGTATATAATCAAAGACCAAGAAACAGCCAAATCTTGATGATTCTGTTCATGGAGAAGAAACCCAGATGGATCTACTTACAATGCATGCTTCCAAATCAAAGAATATTTTTCCCCCTAGGACATTGTTAGGACATGGTCTAGCCAGAAGATATTCAGGGAAAATTCACCCCTTTACATGCCCTAGGGAAATGGGAAAATTCAGTACTTGAGCCATTTCCCCAAGAGAGTAATCCACACTGGAAATTGTGCTTAAAGTAGTCTTTTAAAAGGCCCTTCTGTCTTTATTATGACTATAAGACTGCTGAGTCTGCCCAAGCATATGAGGTTGCAAAGAATATTTCTTCTTATTCAGACCATGCATTCTCTATTAAGTGAAAGGATTCTTGGCACATCGTTGGCAATTACTGTCAAGGTTTTCTGCATAACATAGGTTTTTTATCTAAGCTTTAACTCAATAGACTTCAGGCTCCAGTGAAAATACATGTGGACTAACACGGGCAGAAATAAACATAATTCTAATCAATTTAGCTGCTGACAAAAGCATGTGGTTTCATTGCTTGGGGCCAAAGTTTTAAGAGTGGGCTCTGATTTCTCACCGGCACACCCCTCATTTATGTGTGCAAATAGGGTAATTAACTATCCAATTACCAGATTTGCATTGGCAAATGGGGGCTTTGTGTGGGTAAAGTTCTCCATAGTTTGGGACCAGCTGAAACTTAAGTCTTTCATTTTTTGAATCAATCTTCCTACAATAACAGTGATGATGAAGTTCCCATTTTGCCTCAATCTGAAGCTGTGGCTGAAGATTTCCCTTTATTTTGGTGATTTAGTGAAGCAGAGAGCCAAAGTTGGAATCTTGAGCTTTTTCATCCATATACTCTCTTCTATGAAAAATAATTAAGCATTTCAAATGCTTTCAGACTGAGTTTTTCTCCTGCCAGCTCTGTAGATTATGGAAGATTGTAAATATTCTTTATGAAGATATAACCATATGTAACCACTAGGTTGAAAACCATTCATGAAAGAACTTTATTCTTTTCTCTCCCAGTTCATAGATGAAGTCTAAAATATGTCCCATGACTTCCTCAAACTTCAGGGAAGAAGTTTTCTGGAGACTCTTAGCCTCAAAGCTGGTGTCCATTCAGTTAAGATATTCTTTCTGGGTCCAGTTCCAGTCAAGATGGATCCTGCTACTCTAAGTGAATGCAGTTAAAATCCTGCATGGAACGCACAGAGCAGTGCTCGGAGGAGTCTGAAAAGTTAACGGCCACAGCCATTTGGAAATGAAAGTACCACTGAACCAGCGTGAGTTTACCCTTTTCCCCACTGGTACCTCCTGCTCTAGATGCAGCGAGAGCTAGAAACTGGGACTGTGCGCACGTACACACATAAACAGCTCCAAGAGGAACCCCTTCATTTGGTCTGAAGGGAGAACAACAGGGCTTTTTGGAGTCAAAGAGAGAAGAGGAAAGGCACCTTATCTGTGACCACAGCAACCATGGACAAATTCCCATTGTGTGTTTTCCTCTCTATTCTCTTGCCACTGGGTCCTGGAGGCAGAGACAGCAGGCCCCTTTCGTTTTCTCCCCTTAGCCTTTCATTTGCAGAGGGCTTGTCTACTTTTGATCACATTTTTTGTTCCCCTGGGATATTCCTCTTCTACACTGACCACCAGATAAACTTTTGTCCATATATTTCATGTCCATGTTAAAGCAACATCTTTGATAGAATTTTCCCTTTCCAGAAATAGCGTTATCCGTTTCTGTTATAAGACTTTGTTATCACAGTCTCATAATTCTCTCTAGTTTGTAGGCTGTCGCCTTCATCTGTGGATTCATTCCCACCCTCCAGTGCCTGATTCAGCACTTTCAGTAAGTGTTTAAATAAATGTTCACATTTATTGTCCTCTAAATGAAATATCCTAAGAAATATTACAAGATATGCATTAAGTTATCAATTAAGCATTGAAAGTGCCTAAACAATAATGAATCTATATGAATACTTTTTGTAGTTAGAACTGCCATACAATTTATTGCTGAAATTGGGGAATATTTAAGAGTGAAGGAGAAGAGGTATGAAAATACTTAAAATGCGGTATTTGATCTCTAACAGATGCAAACTGGAACGTATATAACCCTCATTACGGACTTAGTGGCAAATGCCACCTCATCCCTTAATTAGGGTTTCTTCATGACATCTTCTCTAATCATTTCCCTGGACTTGTACATATCTGAATAGACCTCTCTGGAAATGAACGTTGTAACCTCATGTCATATGCTAGACCAAGCCCGCTAAGGAAAAAGGAAGAGATGGAAGCTTTAATATTGCTTTCGTAAAATTACTATCTTTATGCAATGTCCACATTTCTTTCTGTCTTTGTCTCTTACCCTATTCCAAACATTCCAAACTTTTCCCAAGCAGAGGAGGACAATTCCCTGGACATTGTTAATGCATTGTCTAGCTAGAAGATATTCAGAGAAAATTCTTTACCTGCCCCAGGGAAGTGAGAAAATTCAATGCTGAGCCATTTACTCAAGAGAGTAATCTACTCTGGAAACTGTGCTTGCAGTAGTCTTTTAAAAGGCCCTTCAGTCTTTATTATGACTCCCTGCAAGTTTTAATTAGATGGAACATTATGGTTGAACAGGCTTACTTTTAGAATCATTCACATGGGTTAAGATCTAGGTTTTGCTATTTATTGTCCATGCAACTTCGGTTTTACTCCGTTTCCTCATCTCTAAATTGACAACAAGAATGGTATGGTCTCTGAGGGATTTGGGGAGGATTTAATGAAATGATGTGCATAAAAGTGCTCAGAAGGGTGCTTCTACTTTCGATCACATTTTTTGTTCCCCTGGGATATTCCTCTAAAATAAGTAGTCAATGTCAGCTCTCATTAGAATGACCATATAACTCATTGTGTGAACATTTTTGAGATTGAAAGGGGACCCTAGTGATAATTTGTTGGGATAGCAGGGGAAGAGTGAGATTAACCCAGTCAAATCAGAACACGTGTTCGCCCAGCTCTGGTTCTGTAAATAGCCTTCTACAGTACCACTCCGATTACCAAATTCCACAGAATGCCACAGAAAGGGAGACAGTTGCATACTTTACACAAGCCCCAAGGTCTCAGGGAGATTTAAATCTGAGGGACTTTCTCAAGGATTTACTTTATCTCATCTAAAACAAAGTGAAATTCTTGCCAGAATGGGCAAGTTCAGTTTGCCCAACGTTGAATTGAGAGATGCTCTGTCTAATTAATTAGTAAGTGTTGTTTAAACATCTACTGCTTTGTAGGAGGGATACTTCTAGAACGGTCAAGAAGGAAGGAGCTGGTAAAGAGCTTAATAAAAGAGTCTCAAACCAAACTTCTTAAGAAAGTCACACCATCAGAATATTTTACCCAGCGTACACTCTAATACCAAATCTGGGCTAAGTCTGAATCTAAGTCTTCTACAATTCTCAAACAAGATCAAACTTGGAGGACCATTTACCTAAAACCAAGCTAATATTTAAATGTGTTTTATTTGCTAGAGAAATGGATTCTCATGTGGGCACACTTAGTCTCGCAAGTGTCAAGGCCCATGAGTTAGACGTTTCATGGGACCCACAACAGCATCCTGCACTTGGCTTAGTTTCCTCCTGTGCTAATCGCTATGGCTTCCGTTCTTCCCAGGGACAGAATCTTAAAATGACTAGGGAACCTGCAGCTCTTCATCTTTCCATTTAGGACTCAGCAGTCTTAATGCTGAAATGACCTTCCATCTAAAGGCTGACTCCTTATAGTATCATTTTGGCCGTCTTGCAGATAGAACCAAGAACATAAGAGGGGTCGGTGGGAGAGGAAGAAAACACAGAGATAGCAAGAAAGACACAGAAATCAAAGTTGGGACACCAGGAGGTTCACTGACCACTGATGGCAGACCAGTGGCACAGTTTTAATTCTTTGCACAGCTTATATACACAGGCTTACTTCCGTGTGCCACCCACAGTGATCTCACTTCGGGGATGTTTAGCTGCCTGCTTCTATTCTTGCATCTCCCCTAAACTGGGGGTGGTGCTGGCAGGCAGTTCCTTGAGTGGAACCTGTGGGATGTGGCGGCCGTGCCTCTACACATCTGACTCTCCACACTCTCTGTTTCCATCAGCTCCTGGTTGACTTTCTCAATGCTCAACTTCCTCTGGAAAACTAATGTGGGTTATCGTTCCAGTTCACCTACTCAAGCGATCACACGGTTCTCCCCATAATAACAAAAAGAAATCATCCTAGGTGCCACAGGCTGTACAGGTAATTGTGAATAACCTATCTGAGGAGTATCCCAGTTAATTATATATTCTATTAACTTGCAAGTTAATGAAGCATCTTTCTGCTTCCTCCCTTCACCAACATTTCCTCTAATAATCCTCTGATTCATTTTTCTGTGTGAGAAAATACTCTAAGCATGCATGTATGCATTTTTGTGCCATTGTTTATATCCTGTTTCTTTCCAAAAGTAACTTATTTTTCCTTTGTAAGTACAGTTTTTCCATTATACTTTTAAATAGTAAAGTTCTTACAGTCTCCTATTGCAATGGTTGGAAAATAACAGCCTGTGGGTCAAATCCACCTGTTTTCATAAATAAAATTTTAATAGAACATGAGTATGACCATTTGCTTATTTATTGCCTATGGCTGTTTTTACACTGCAACACAAGAGTTGAGTAGCTTTTGCAGAGACTTCATGACCTGGAAAGCCAAAAATATTTATTATCTGGCCTGTACAGAAAACATTTGCTAACCTCTTGTCTACTGTAATCATTCTAAACACTGATAGTCATTGCATATGCATGGCATATTCTGTTGAATATATACTATATCTAGGACATATATATATATATATATCTAAGAATATGTATTCTAGGACGTAACTGTATCTTAGAAACAGGTTTAAGAAAATTTATTCTTGACATCAGCTTTGTTTTTCTTTCTTGCTGCGTCCCTCTTAATCAACATTTCTTATGTAAAACACAATAAATTCCCAGTAATGCATACTTCCTGATTACATGTATTCAAATGTCCCTCATGTAAATCATGCCTCCCAGTTGCATAAAAACTTGAGGCTACAATTTGGTACTGGCACAAGAACAGACCCGTAGATCAATGGAACAAAATAGAGAGCACAGATATAAACCCACACATATGTGGCCAATTCTTCAACAAACTAGAAAAAATAGTTTTATAATTCATATGAAACAATAAAAGACCCTGAATAGCCAAAGCAATCCTAAGAAGGAAGAATAAGGCAGGGGGAATTACGGTCCCCAGCTTCAAGCTCTACTACAAAGCCACAGTACTCAAGACAATTTGGTACTGGCACAAGAACAGACCCATAGACCAGTGGAACAGAATACAGAGTCCAGATATTAACCCAAAAATATATGGTCAATTAAGATATGATAAAGGAGCCATGGATATACAATGGGGAAATGACAGCCTCTTCAACAACTGGTGTTGAAAAAACTGGACAGCTATGTGTAAGAGAATGAAACTGGATTATTGTCTAACCCCATACACAAAAGTAAACTCAAAATGGATCAAAGACCTGAATCTAAGTCATGAAACCATAAAACTCTAAGAAAAAAGCATAGGCAAAACTCTCTTGAATATAAACATGAGCAACTTTTTCATGAACATATCTCCCCAGACAAGGGAAACAAAAGTAAAAATAAACAAGTGGGACTATATCAAACTGAAAAGCTTCTGTACAGCAAAGGACACCATCAGTAGAACAAAAAGGCACCCTACAGTATGGGAGAATGTATTCATAAATGACATATCCCATAAGGGATTGACATCCAAAATATATAAAGAGCTCACATGCCTCAACAACCAAAAGCAAGTAACCCGATTAAAAAATGGGCAGAGGATCTGAACAGACACTTCTCCAAAGAAGAAATTCAGATGGCCAACAGGCACATGAAAAGATGCTCCACATTGCTAATTATCAGGGAAATGCAAATTAAAACCACAATGAGATATCACCTCACACCAGTTAGGATGGCCAACATCCAAAAGATAAACAACAACAATTGCTGGAGAGCATGTGGAGAAAGGGGAACCCTCCTACACTGCTGGTGGGAATGAAAACTAGTTCAACCATTGTGGAAAGCAGTATGGAGGTTCCTGAAAAAACTCAAAAGAGAAATACCATTTGACCCAGGAATTCCACTCCTAGGAATTTGCCCTAAGAATACAGGATCCCAGATTCAAAGACATATGCACCCCTAGGTTTATTGCAGCACTATTTGCAATAGCCAAGATATGGGAGCAACCTAAGTGTCCATCAGTAGATGAATGGATAAAGAAGAGGTGGTACATACACAAAATGGAATATTATTCAGCCATAAGAAGAAAATAAATCCTACCATTTGCAACAAAATGGATGGAGCAAGAGGGTATTATGCTCAGTGAAATAAGCCAGGTGGAGAAAGACAAGTATCAAATGATTTCACTCATCTGTGGAGTATAAGAACAAAGCAAAAATTGAAGGAACAAAACAGCAGCAGACTCAGAACCCAAGAGTGGACTAACAATTACCAAAGGTAAAGGGACTGGGGAGAATGGGTGGGAAGGGGGAATAAGAGGATTAAGGGGCATTATGATTAGCATACATAATATAAGGGGGGTACAGGGAAGGAAGTACAGCACAGAGAAGACAAGTAGTAATTCTATAGCATCTTATTACGCTGATGGACAGTGACTGTAATGGGTATGTGGTGGGGACTTGATAACAGGGGGAGTCTAGTAACCACAATGTTGCTCATGTGAAATCTGAACATAAGAGTGTATATCAATGATACCTTAATAAAAAAATACTTGTGGCTTGTTAATGAAATTTACAAGTACTGAATATATACTCTGTGTTCATTAGTATGTTATCTATTTGGATGGAAAGAGGAGTAAAAGCATTAAATGTTTCCCTGCATTCAAGGACCTTGTAGTCTTGATGGGGAGACATAATCCTAATAATTAGGATGATTTGAAATCCTTCAACAACTGAAATCTATAAAAACAGATAAATAGCGCACAGAAGCCAGAATTGGAGCTTTCATTTATTATCATTAATTTACTAACATTAGTTGAGCACCTGCCTTGGGCCAAGCGCTTTGGCTGACCCAAAGACTAAGGTAAAACAGAACAAGTCATGGCTCCTGGTCTCAGGAAGCATATAACTAGAGATGAAATCAATTACAAAAGTAGAATAAGATTAGTCTTTAAAAGAATGATCGGTCCTCCAACAGCTGTCTCGACGTGTTTCTCTTACACTTCAAAGTCCTGTTTTTAAAGGCTCAATCTGAGGAGAAAAGAGAGGACATATTTTCATCTTTTTTTTTATATTAGTGGTTCTCAAATTTACTGCATGTTGCAATCTTTGACAGAGTCCTGTGTGCAGCCAACGTTGTGAGCCCCTGGTTTAGAGCAATTCTTCTCAAGTTGTGATGTGCATAGAAATGACCTGGAGTCCTTGTTAAAAATGCAGGTTTTGAATACAGTATGACATCCTCGACCAGAGGAGACTTTCCATCTCGTCTGTGGAGGGTGTCTGACGAGCACCCCTGAAGGCCCCTCCTCTCTGACTCAATGCACACAGAAGCCCACGCTGGCTGTCAAGACAGTTTTCTTTGCTGTTAGCTCCGGTTTCTGCTCAGATGTACAGTGCTGCTAGCTCCAGAGGGGCTCCTCTGATAATGGCATCTGAGGGCATTCAATTAGCACATTTCAGGTCTCTCTGGTCAGAGACACCTCATAATTTCTTCACTAATGCAGTTGGATCTTTTTCTTTCTCCAAGTCATTAGGCATCCCTTCCATGTTACTTTTCACTTTCCAGCCTGTAGTAGTTAAGGATTCTATTTTAATGCCATCTCAACACATCTGTGTGTTAGGGTAATTTAGGGAGAAACCAGGTGCTAACTTATTTTTTTAAAGAAAAGTTTTTTTTTCTGAATCCCACTGAGACATTGATCCTGCCTCCTGTCTACTTGAATCTGAGTATGAAGACTCAACATTAACAAGTAGGGGTACTGAAGGCTGTGTCTGGAGATAGAAACTGAACCTAGGGAGATGGGGGAGGCAAGAAACGGGGGGCAAAGATAGAAGACTCCTCAGCTTCAGGCCTGGAGAGTAGAAGGTATGAAACACTCCCTTTGGGGGAAGGACGGATGTGGTGAGTTCCTCATTTTGTCCTAAATCCTGGTATCTGAGGAAGGAGGAGGTCAAAGGGGGAAAATGAGATTTGGTGATGCTTCCCCACATGTGATCTGGGTGGGAGGACTCCCATTTGCAGGGCCTCTCAAACTTTAATATGCACAGGACTCCTCTGGGGATCTTATTAAAAATGCAGATTCTCATCATTTGGGTGAGGGTGGGTCTGAGTTTGTGCCTTTCTCACAAGCTCCTGACGATGCCGAAGATGCTGGTCTGGGGACCATTCTGAGATGTAAGGCTCTGCTGGCACACATCTAGGGCTGTGGGGCTCAGCCTTGGCTTCTCACTAATTCACCTGGAAAGCTTTAAAGAAACTGTAATACTCAGGCTTCTTCCTAGACCTATTATTAAATCAGAAATCCAGGGTATGGGTTCCAGGCATCAGTAATTTTGAAAGCTTCTTGAGTGGCTCCAGAGTGCAGCTGCCTGCGTTAAGGAGGAGCCAGAGAACAGTGAGAATCAGTTCTCAAAGTGTGGTCCCAGGACCAGAAGCATCAACACCGCCCAGGGAATCATTAGAAGTGCAAATTCTTGGGCCCTCCCTTAAACCTACTTAAGTGGAAACTCTAGAGCTGGGGCCCAGCAATTGGTGTCTTGGTGACTTTTCCAGATGATTATAATTGTACCCTAAGATTTGAGAACTGGGGTTTAATATACCTGGCCTCTCAGACTGGTGTGATGGTGGGAATAGATACATTGTAAATATTAAAATGGTTCCAAGTAGCCTCTGAAGGTGAGAAGTAGGAGCAGGACCCACTTACGAGCTATTGAGTACTTGCTATTTGCTAGGTGAAATGCCAAGCAATTGACTTACCATAACTCATGTATTAGCATAACGTCCTTGACAGGTTAATATTAATGCCTCCATAACACAAATGAGGAAACAGAAAATCCCAAAGGTTCGGCAATTTGCCAAAAGTCACCGAGAAGGTAAATTAGGACTCCATCCGGGGCCTTTCTGCAGGCTAGTCTCCATGGGGGATAAACAGAAGTGTAATTGACTTATTCTACAACCATTGTGAGCATGTCAGACATGCCAGGTCAAACTACAGCTGTTCAGAAGTGGTCTTTGTCTTCATGAGCTCAGGATCCAGTGGCCTTCAAAGAAATCTGGCCATTATTGCATAGATGGATGTATTCTGTGACAGTTAAATATCTTGTGCTGTTAAGTAAAAGTACCTTCTTGGACATTGGAAGGTGGGTGGAAGAATGGAAAAAGATTCCCCAGAAGAAATTACACGTGAAGTGATAACTGAGGGATGATTATAAAGAATATCCTAGGAGGTAGGAAAGTGTTTCTGGAAGAAGAGGGGCCAGTATATTCAAAAAGCCCAGAGATGATAGAATGTGGTACCCCAGGGTGGTTGCGATATTACTTTGACTTACAACAAATCACATTGATTTTAAATTCCTTTTGTAACTGATTCAGTTTGATCAAAACTATTAATTGGATTTTTTATTTAAAAGCAATTTCTTTTCTGCCAAATAATGAATTTCCTGTGATCCTAACACCCAACCAAATTATTCTCCATTTTCACACTTGGCTTTCACTGAACTAGAATGAACCTCACAATGGTTTTTGTTTGCTTGTTTGTTTTTCAGATCAAAAGGTAGAAGATGAAAGCTTACCAAGTCCATGGAATAAATTTTTAGGAAAATTACAAGTGTCCAGAATGTCAGGATTTAACTGTTAATGTCTTTGGAACTAGATACTCTGTAACTGGGATCCTATAGCTTTGTTTGAAGCAACAGCAAAGAAGTGATGTTCCATAATACTTTGGTTGGGTAAACAAATGCCTTTCTTTGGAACAAATGTACTAATTATTCAGCATCTTGGCAGCACCAGGGGAAATAGAAATTTAACATCTGTGTTCTCATCAGTCTTTGGAATAAACTGAACCACTCCTTTACTAGAAGTTTAAAAACCCAAAATTTAGAAAAAAGGCACTATCGAATTCTACTCATTCTCGTTCAGAACACTCAGTGAAACTGGTATTTGTTTGCTGTCCCTGGTTCCCATCTCTTTCTCTGTTTCTCCTCATTTTCCCCTCCTACCCTTTCCACCTTCGAGGAGTCTTTCCAGATACAATATTATCCAGTTTCCTGAGTTATCCGTAGTTGGCCTTGAGCATTTATATTAGGGGTTTGTGATTAGGACCCACACTCCGGGACTGCACAGACCTGAGTTCCATTCACAGATTCAGCACCTACCAACAGAGCCTAGGCATTTAACCTCTGTGTTGCATGGCCTCCTTGTCAGTGAGATAGGGTGATAATGTGGGCAGAATTTGTAAAAGTAACAGGATAATAGTCTGACACCATTAAATCAAGGAATGATTATCTCCCTTGTAAATCATGTTCTTTTGTAATCTGATTTTTAAGGCTGTATGAAAGGCTTATCACCTCAGAGGAGAGCACACTTGCTGCCTGGATCAAACCACTTATTGTTTATCTTCTACTCTCAGAGCTAACTTCCTTCATCCCTCCTTCCTTCCCTCCCCACTTGCCGTCTTTCTATCCTTCCTTCCTCCATTCCTGTTTATTTTAAAATGTACATATAGTAAATTTGACTTTCTTTTATTTGTATACAGTTCTAGACATTTTCTTAAAATAGACCTTATTTTTCAGATAAGTTTTAGGTTCACAAAAACTTAAGGGAAAGTACAGAGATTTCCAACAAGCCCTGTCCACACCCAAGCATACCCACTAGAAACTCCTCCACCAGAGTGATCTCTTTGTTATAATTCATGAACCTACACTGACATGTCATTGTCCTCCATAGTTTACATGAGGGTCACTCTTGTCTCTGTACCTTCTATGGGATTTGATCAATACATAATGATGTGCAGGCACCATTATAGTATCATACAGAATTGTTTCTCTTCCCTGAAAATCCTTTTGCTCTGCCATGCATCCTTCTCTCTCTCTTAAATACTGGCAACGGCTGATCTTTTTGCCATCCTCATAGTTTTTCTTTCTGTATGCTATACAGTCAGAATCCTATGGTATGTAACCTTTTCAGATGGGCTTCTTTCACTTAGTAATATGCATTTAAGCTTCTTCCATCTCTTTTTATGGCTTGATAGCTTATTTGTTTTTATTGCTGAATAATATTCCATTGTATGGAGGTACCACAGGTTATTTATCCATTCACCTACTGAAGGACATTTTGGTTGCTTCCAAATTTTGGCAATTATAAACAAAACTGCTATAAATATCAGTGTGCAGGTTTTTGTGTGGAAAAAAGTTTTCAAATAATTTAGGTAAATTTATCTATTGCTGGATAGTACGGGAAGAACGTATTTCCTTTTGTAAGAGACTGCCAAACTGTCCTCCGAAAGTGGCTGCACCACCTTGCCTTCCCACCAGCAGTGGAAATGTGCTGCTCTGCATTCTTTTCAGCATTTGGTGTTGTCAGTGTTTTGGATTTTTGTCATTCTAATAAGAGTGTAGTGGTATCTCCTTGGTTGGGTTTAATTTGCATTTCCCTGATGACGTATGAAGTCGGTCATCTTTTCATGTGCTTATTTGTCATCAGTGCATCTTCATTCTGTGAGTTTTAACACATTTGTGAGAATGGTTCCATCATTCTAAGTGGAGTGGTCTTCAACCAAGTGACAGGAATTGGCACAAAAATGTGGCCACTTCCTTAAGCTTTGAGTGGATAACTCTGAACATATATATGCTCTATACTGTAACCCTGAGTTTCCCCATGGGATTAGGTGCCCACAGTGGTAACTGGCCTATAATACATCATTTACTCACTGCTTTCCTTTCCCTCTCTCCCTTCCCCACTCCTCTTTTGGTGATTTCTACTCCTCCCAAATAAACTACATCCACTTAAATCCTCATCTGCTTCTGAGAAACCTAATATGATTTTTGGAGAACAAGAACTCAGGGTATGAAGTAAGGAAGTCCAGCTAGATAGGAAGAGGAAGGGGCAAGTCCTGCTTCTGAGCCCAGGGCAGTGTTGAATAGAAAAGAAGCAGGACGGGTAAAGAGCAGAAGTCAGATGTCAAGATTCTTATTCCCTCACCCTTAGCCCTTGAAGTGAGAGGACACTAGGAATGGTCAGGCAGGCCCAGGAGACTCCCACGACACAGCATAGCTCCTGGTCCCAAACACAGACAAGATCTTAGAGAAAACCACACTTTCATCCCTGCACCATGGCCTCATGGAGTGGGATGAGAACATGACTGGCTGGCAGACAAACTGGAGAGTCAACCTGGGGTAGCGGTCTTGCTCTGCCTAGTCTGCACGTGGCCTGAAGGGTATCCAGATGTTCCTTCTAGTCCTCAAGTGAGGACACAAAGATTCAGGGACATGGACTGGAATACACCCTGAGATGATCCAAGTCTGCATGCAAGAGAATTTCCTGAACAGAGTCAAGAGGCCAGGACCACAGTTTCTAGTAATAAGTCATCAGGAAGTTTTAAATGGCCAGGGAGAGCCTGTCTGCTCTTGAGTCCATGCAGCCACTCAGACAGCCATCCCCGGCCAGAGGCCTATAGGGACCCAAGAGATACCCCATGGGTCTGGAGTCTCCATTCTGCACTGGCACCTGACATATAAATTATAGACACTTTGTTTCAAAAAGAGCAAGTATCTGAGAGATACCACACATCCTAAGAGGCTGATGAAACTCGACGAAAGTAAGAAACAATTTGGCGAGTCTGACAGGTAATGTTGTTTCTCCATTGAAGGATCATGAAGAAGATTCAATCAGCTATAAGTAAAGAAGCTGAAATTTCTTTGCACATCTGTGAAGCAGTGTGAGAAAACTTAGAACCCACTACATAAAGATTAGAGATAATGGACCAAAAGCATCGAACCGAGCACATGGCCCATTGTGAGAGCTCTCAGTAAGAGCTTGGGTCTGTCACTGACACCACAGTGATGATCTGAATGAGATCTGCTGTCATAAGAACCTGTAGTAGCTGGTCTGGGAGGAGCAGAAGGTGTCACAAGTCTTAGTTCTATTGTCATTCTTCCCCAAACATCCCATCACTAGAGCAGCATAGTGCTCAAATTTCTAAGTAATGGTCTTGCAGATAGATGGAGCCCTAGATTGGGTCTGGGGCACTGGCTCATTGAAAACATGGTCCAAGTCTAAGAGTTTGATTTGATTCACTAGTATTGAAGGGTTTGTGTGAGATAGGACTCATTTATATGAAGAATTGCTATTCAAATTAACGAAGCCAGCCCAGCCTCCACTAGGACTGCATTCAGCGACCATGTGCTTGCTCTTTCCTCCATGGAGTTTAAATTCAACAGCACAAGAGGCATTAAACAACAACAAAGGCCATCATATGCAGCTGAAAGATTTCAGTCCAGTTTCTTCCTGTCCTCCTGCCAGGAAAGGCAGATTAAAAAGGCATCATTTTCTTTGGCATATGTAGTGTACAGTCACCTTGCCTATTAGATCCAAATAGGGCAGAAGAATAGCGAGGGAGGGAAAATTTGCATATACATTTCCATTAGGGTTAAAGACATTTAAATCCGCATTACCCAGACTATAGGACAATGAATGCCCCATTGTGGACAAGGCTGAGTGCGCGTGGCTGCTGTATTGGCAGCTTCTAGTCTTGCTCTGGGTGTAATATTTTGTGACTCATTTTTCCTCAAGCATAGAGTAATAGGCTTTAACTTTGCTAAGCTTTTCTGCCAGCCCTTCGCCCCCTGCTGTTCCATTATATTGAACTTGTAAGCAGGACGTTCTGTCCAGCTCACCCAGATTACCGGCAATGCGGCCCCGCTGAGGGGCTGGTGTCAGGATAAGTGTTAGGGAGGGAGCTCCCCATCTTGGCATGCTGTTCTCATCTTATTAAATTCAGCTTTGTGGAAGCAGGGAGCCTGCCTCTCAGTCACACTGGCTCACGCCCGATCCAACTGCTACTGTCAGACAATATGAAAATAGGAGCCACCACAGCTAATGGCAGGTGCTGCCTCACCGCTGAAAAAAAAAAACAAGAAGCAGCAGTTCTGAAGGTTTTTGATGATGATGATGATTTCATGAACCTGTGTGACTGTGTGTTTTATTCTCTGAGACACTTCACTGCATTGGGGCTTGATTCAGAAAGCTCACGCTTCTGGGAAATGAAACACACTGCTGTGCTTTCAGTGGTGATGTATATGTGCTGGCGAGGCCAAGTAGGAAGGCTGCTGTTTCTGCCTTCCTTGCTCTAGGTTCCAGCGGATCTCAAGGAAGCTCATATTTTTTAAATTTAAAAAAGAAAAGAAGTACACTAAATCCCTGGGACAGGAGTCCTTCCCCATGAACTAATTACAGACTTGCATGTTAGCCTAACAAGACGACAGAGACTCTGATTAGAGAGATGAAACCATTGAACAAAACAGAAATTCTCACCCTGGTTTGAGAGTCCCCATCTTCACTCCAAAGTTCTGCCTTCACAGGTGTTTTGGCTATATATTGCTGCAGACCAAACCACTCCAATATTTAGTGCCTTAAAATGACAGCCACTTTATTATTCTCTCTGTGGGTTGGCATGCTGAAGAGTGGGCATTTGAGGGAAAAAAGGCAGCTTAAGCCTGAACAAGGATGGAACTCAGAGACCACTTGAATGCTGTTTCTCCCATTGGTTTTCGCATAAGCTCTGGTAGGTGGTTCTTCTGATCTCACAGTCAGGTTGTGGAAGGGCCGGAGCATTCAGGATCCTTCACTCATGAGTCTGATGGGCACCTTGGCAAGGACACCTAAGCCTGGGGTCTCAGCTGGTGGGACGAGCTGGAACGGTTGCTCGCTCTCTCTTTTCTCTAACAGATTTTTACGTATGATATCACCACATGGTCTCTCCAGTGAAACAGCTGGACATCTTACATTGTTGCTTAAGGCTGCAAAGGCCTTAGGATGGTCCCAGTGCTGCTTCCCTTGCATTCTATATATTGAAGGGAGTCTTGGACCCAGCCCAGATTCTATCTGCAATTGGACTACGTGAGGGTGGGAAGCCTGGGAGGTGTGGTTCATGGGGGATCATGTTTGGACACCAGCTAACATATCATGGGTCTAACGTACCTGGGTCTTCAGCCTCCCACAAAAACTGAGCGATGTCGTCAATCCTGCATGATACACTTTCTTACAAAATAATTTGTCTATTATTCTAAAACTCTTTCAGTCGAATTTAAGTTTTAAGCCTCTTGGCTTAGCTGTCTATGAAATGGAATTTCCACTGCAGTATAAAGTTCATTTTGAGATAACTGAGGCTCCATTTAGTAAGGTGTGTGGTTGCATGGAGAATGTGGAAGCCAAGGTGTTAAGTGCTTGAGCCAGGATGAAGCCATAGATGTTCAACAACTTCTTTAACAAGTAACACTGAGTTTATTAAGCCTAATAACCTGAAATCTGAGAGAGGGGAATTGTGGGAACATGTGACCAAATCCAGCCCTTCAACTTCATCACCAATTCCAATCTGTTTGCCTTTCTCAACCTGGAAAGCTGGGGTGGTGAGACCCTGTGATGAAGTGATGTGGGGCTTTCTCCCCTGTTGTCCATGGAAGCTCCTTTGCAGAAACCCAAGAAAGAATTTACCTTGTGGAGGTTTTCCAAGGGAAAGGTCATCACTGGCCTTTCATGAGAAGGCTGGGTATACCTAGTCACCAAGAGGCCGAGAAGGGGCCAGACAGGATGACTGAATGTTGAAGAGAAAACATAGAAAGTGGGGAGCAGGAATATTCCTCAGCCCAGGTGTCTCAGCAGCAGGCTAGCTGCTAACCTGGAGGCTCTGGACGGGGTCACGTCACTTCCCCTTGGCAGGGGAACTGCCATCCATCAAACAGACCTGAGCCCCGTGAAACCTACAGAGAAACGTAGCAAACCTTTATTTAAAATATGTATAGACTTAATAAGAAAATTTGGTAAGGTGGTATATATGATATTTAAAATAAACTACAGCTCTCATAGATGCTAGCTTCAAGTACTTAAAATTGGGAATGGAAAGTATTTCACTCATAATAACAATAGAAACAATAAAAACACCTGAGATCATTTCTCCCCAAATTTTTATTTAAATTCCATGCAATTCTACTTAAAAATCAAATTCCTCCCTTGGATTTAGTTACAATTGTGTTAAAATTTTTGAGAAAGCGTAAGTCCTGGACAATAACCAAGGTAATCATACAAAGAGAAGGTGTTGCCTTATCAGATATCGATACCTGCCACAAACTAGGGCTGGGTAATTGCAGATTAACCATGATGAGTTCAGATGGTTGCTGAATGATGGCTAACGATTGGCTGAAATCAGTGAATATCCTTGTATCCATGGCTCAGGTGCTACTGCGTACATTGCTGTGGGACAGACACCCGGGATCAGTGTTTGCTGATTGTCCAATCCTCTCTGAACTCAGCCAGGATTAGGAAAAGCTCTCTTGTGGCACTGCTGACTGACACAGAATGTGCATTCATTGCACCTCTTTAATAACTTGTACAACTCCTTTTTTGTTGTTTTGTTGAGGGTATTCAATGAATTTTCATTGGGTGAACGTAAATGGACAATCCCTTTTTAAAGGACTGTTGCTTTAAAATTTTGAAAGATCCCAAATTCAGGAAAGTTTTGAGAATGAAAATATGTGCAAGAACTGAGTCTAAACTCTTCCTTTTGTGTTTGGGGGCTTTTAGACAAGCCTTAAAAACAGCCAAATGGTGAATAATTTTTAAAACAAATTATCAAAACACTTGTTTAGCTCACCCCCAAAGGCTCTTTGTACTCATGTATATAACGATTTTTAAACATTATCTTGAATTATCTCAATGATACATAAAAGCATAATAAAATAACTGTTACTGAGGTACCAACTACCCAGCCTTGTTAAATCTTAGTATTTTCCTATATCACTTTAAAATCAAATATTTTAGGTACAATTTAAGTAATTCTGGATTTTCATTTCCCTCCCTCCTTTCCTCTCTCATCCAGAGGCAATCATTACTTGGAATTGGGAGTTTATAATTTCAATGCAACTCATATGGATTTTCCACATTTATATGTACTAAATAACATTTACAACATTCCTTCTTGTTTTCTAACTTTATAAAAATAGTCTTATACTCTGTGTTACTCTTCTACCTGCCCTTTTTAGACAATGTGTTTCTGAGATTTATCTGTTCGATACATGTAACTTTACCTAGTTAGACAGCTACTTGGTATGGTATACACATGAACAAATGTATCTGTCCTATTAAATGCACATTTTTATTGTTGCCAACTTTTTCCTTTTATAAGCAATAGTGCAATAAATATTCTTGAAAATATTAAACATTCTTAAACCTTGTAGCAATGTGGAAAATTTTCTAGGGTAGTAGTTAAAAAAGTGTGGTGCAGGGATGTCTAAAGTTTTCTGAGATGCATTCAGAATCTGCTGGGTTAAAACAATCTTCACAACAACACTAAGACACTATTTGACTCTTTCATTCTTATTCCTTCATAAGTGTACAGTGCAGTTTTCCAGAAGCTGCATGAAATGTGATATCACAACAGATTGGATATGGAAGCAGGTATGAGAATCCAGCTGTTTTCTATCAAACCAGACATTAAAGGGATTTGAAAAATGTACAGTGTCAATTTCATACTGATTCTTTTGGAGAATATTGTTATTTTTCATAAAAATATGTTATTTAGGTTAATAAGTAATGCATTTATTACTATTTTTAAATGAATGAATGAATAAACATTTTTTAGTTTCTCAGTTTTAATTTTTAATTTAGTAAATATTAATAGCATTTATATTTACAACCCACATAAAACTTCTTTGGAGTTCTTAGTGATTATTAAGAATGTAAAGGGGTCCCCCAAAATTTGGGAATCTTTGTGGTTTTTGTACAGGGCTTCCTTGTGTGAACATGAGCATGTGTTTTCATTTCTCTTGGGTGAATACCCACAAGTGGAATTTCTGGGTCAGAGATTATTTGTATATTCACCTTTTTAAGAAACTGTCACACAGTGTTTCAAAGTGGTTATATGATTTTACATTCCCTCCAGCTATTTATGAAAGTTCTAGTTCCACATCCTTGTCAAATTCACTGTTTAAATTTGTCTTTGTAATTTCAGTCATTCCAGTGACTATGAAATGATAACTCCTTGTGGTTCTACTGTGAAGGATGTTATTTCAGAGACCCTTTCCTCTAGGTTAAACCTGGCATGTCTTTTAAAAATGCAAAGACCCCAGGGAATGGAAAAGAACCATCAATTCTGGTCTTTTGTCCTTCCTTGCCCAGAACTATTTATCAGGTAATTGTTTTAAATGACAAATAGTGAGGACAAAGGCAGTAAGGTGTGAGCCAACGTGTGAGGTTCTGACCACTGATGAATGCGTACTGAAAATTCAGTGCCCTCATATCACATCCCAGAGTGGATCGTTTGGGCTGAGACTAAGTTAGAATGAGTGGATCTTTTAAACAGTAGCATTACTATGTTAGTATGGTAAATAGCACGACAGCAGGGCACAGAAGACTCAGGTTTAGGAACCAGCGGTGTGAAAGTACACTAGACTTAGGGTCCACTGGAGATTGAGTTCCAGTCACTCTAGAAGGATGTTAACCTCCATGAATCCCAATTTGTCATTGGAAATATGTTAATAATAAAACTAACATTTCAGAGTGGTTTGAAAGGATTGAATAAGATTAAAATAATTTACTGTACTTACATTAGATTAAATTAATGGCATAAAGTGGTTTCTCAGTTCATCTCCTATTCCGATCACATTAACATTTTCCACCCCTGCCTCCAATGATCCTGAGAAGTTGGAAGATTTCACACTCTTGGGGTGTGAAAGGAATGTTAAATCCATGCAAACATGATGGCCTTAAGGGCTTCAGGACAGGAATGTGGGAGAAAGTCCATTCTCTGAAGGCATGTATGGCCAAGACTGGTTAACTCTTTCCCAAACCCATTTCCTTCTTTTCCTGGGGAGAGTTACACCACATTTCTCACATTTCTCATTACAGTCATCTATGGCTAAATGACCAAGTCTGACCAATAGAACGGGAACACAAGTGACAGGTGCCACTTCCATGCTTGGTTCATGGAAGACTTCCCATACTCCGCAGCTTTCTCTTCCTCCATCTGCTGTTTTGATCAAGAGAATGAGGTGGAGGTCCCTGAAACCATCGGACAGGACAGAGCTATGAGATGGAAGGAGCCCAGGACCCAATTTCCACAGTACACAGTTACATGAGCAAGAAATAAACTTTTATTATGTTAGTTCCATGAGATGTTGGCAATGTTTGTTATAGCATCTCTCGTGCCCTAACTAATACAGCAGGCACCTTTTCCTACAGCTTTCTGTGGAACTACCAGGTGTTTTAAACTGGTGCCTCCCAGGTGCTCATCACATACTTGTTGAATTGATGATCAAGGAATAAAAAAATAATTGATTAGAAAAAAAGATATGGATCAAGGAGTGGACGTTGGAAGAAAAAATGTTTGTTTGCTCAGGCCTGGCCCATGGTAGAAGTAATTTTAATTTCCTTTCCCACTGGGTTTTGACCTGCTTTCTCACAGGCTTATTAAGAGTTCAGAAAGCTAGAGAAGGTGACATCCAAAGGTTATTTATTAGCAGGTTGTTATTTCTCTCCCTGAGTCCAATTTCTCTCCTTTAAAAGATTCTATTGCTATAAGGAGGGTGTGGGGAAGTTGGGGTTCCTATGGCCAGGATCCTCACTGAACTTAAACCACCTGATGATGTAACTGGCCTGTTGCTAGGCTACCACTTCCACACCTTTAGGCAATTATTGCACTATATAGAGAGCTCGGCCCAAGTTGGGTAATAAATCCTTTCACCCCAAAGAATGTTTTGCTGTCAATTTCTTTGGGGTGAAAGGATTCAAGTTGCTGAATCCATAGCAAACTTGCCCAGGGCTGAAACCCACTGGCAAGACAGAGGGACACCTGGTATATATATGTGTGTGTGTGTGTATATATATGTATATAAATTCAAGCCAAACCAAGCAAAAAAATAAATTATATTTAAAAAGATATTTCCTTGGCTTTCTTTCCTGGGAATGAATGTCTCTTGCAGTCTAAACATCAAAGACAAAATGAATTTTGAAAAGTACTGTGCAGCCTAACCCTACTTATTTACTGGTTCTCACTTCCTTAATAATCTACAAACTCAATACAGCTCACAGAAAACCCAGCAGTCTCACCCAGCCTCTCCACCAAGATTTCATAGCCAAGAGTTGTAATGAGGTCTCCTGTAAGTGTAACTCCCATTATGTTTACCAAATATGTTATGATATCTTTACTGAAAGATTGTTATCAACAGTGTGCCTCTCTGGGCAAAGTTTACAGGATGATTTATTAAACTTATATCAGTTTTTTGTTGTTGTTCAATTTATCCTGCCTCCCAAGAAATGTGCTAATCTGTACTGGGCCTCCTTGTCATTGGTGTGAATTATCTGATTTTTACTGTTTACAAAAACATTTTGCATATTCATAAAATGTTATCATTCAAATGTACAATATTAATCCAGAGTGGATTTAAAGCTAAAAGTAATTAATTCTGTTTCAGATATATCAATTAGATTTGGAGTAGAGACTATGTACTGGTTTTGTCTTATTACATCTAGAGAAGCACAGGCAATATATATTGGACTGATAATTATGTTAGATTCTTTACAAAGTCATACATTTTCTAATTCACCTGAATAATAGAAAATTAGTCATAGAACACAGTACATAGTGTATGGTAGAAAGGCACATCCAGCTTTAAGAAAATTCAATGTGAAGAGCCAAGCTAATGAAGAATTTAAATTATGGGGCAATGATTTACATCACAAATTAATTATTTGCTTTATAGGAGCCTAGTAATTTATTAGTACTTTGAACAAAGTTGCTGAGGGGTTAACTTCAAGCATGGGTCAGAAACATGTTCTTTAAAAAAAAAGAAAAGTAAATATTTTAGGCTTTGTGGGCCTATGGTGCCTATCACAACTACTCGATTCTGCTTTGTAAAGTATGTATGGAGCAAAATCAGCCACAGAGAATAAATACATGAAAAAGTATGGCTGTATTCCAACAAAAATTCATTTATGGACATGAAATTTGAATTTCATAAATTTTATTATGTCATATAATAGTCTTCTCAGGATTTTTTACAAATTATTATTATTATTACTATCATTATTATTAGCTCCTAGGCCATATAAAATCAGGGGACAGCTAGATTCGGCACATGGATTATAATTTGCTGGCCCGTGATTTGAAGTATGGTGAGTAAGTCTCCACTGGTGATCAGAATGAAATGAAGGTAAAAGACTAGGTTATCACAGTGTGTAAGGAAAATAGGAATCAACATAGAGGCTTAGTCTAGAAGGCAGTTTAATTGCTGGCTGGGGCTTTGATGGTGCGGCACAGATGCAAGCAGAAAGAGTTCCTGTGACCCTCCAGGACACTGCCCTACACACATGCTCCATCTCCGATAAGAACTGGCATCCTGCCCCCTGAAGGTTGGGAGCAGGAAGTGGGCCTGAGCCTGGCAGGTGAGCGAAGCCTCCCGGTGTGCAGCGCTGTGGCTCTGGAGTGCCCGTGAGGCGCTGAGCATGAGGTGTCTGTCCTAGCACTGTCTTCACAGAAGCCAGGCTGATGCCCTGTCCTGAGAGCGCAAGGCTCTCCACATCCAGGCGCGCAGCTGGGACAGACATTTTATTGGTGGTGCTGGTTGGGAATTTCTGAAGGACTGATGCTGTGAAAACGCTAACATGGAGGATTTCTTTGGACCAAACGGATGGGACAGGAAGTCAGTCTGGTGTCAGAGGACACGATGAGGGGAAGGGGGCAGGGTTCTGAATGAATAAATGAAACGCTTCAAAGAACCGAGGGGAGGGGATCCCGTTCAGTACTTGGCATCTGGCAAACATTTGGTGGAAAAAACCTTTGTGGAACACGCCAGAGATGTTGACCGCAGCTATGAGAAGGTACTCCGTTACTAGGTGGCGCTTGTCTCAGGGACAATTTTACACTTGTTTTTGATATTATTTGACAAAGGTCTGTCTTTCCCACTAGACTATAAGGACAGGATTTAAGTTAATATTTGACTTACATTTGTATCAGCACATTGCCTGCATCATAGCCATTTGTTGAGTGAATGAGCTAGTGAATGAATAAATGGAGGAGAGCACACTCTCTGTTAGGTACTGTGCTCCAAGCAATTAGGAAAACAGTAAGTGTTCTGTAACAACGAGATACACCAAGCCTCCCATGTGCAACCACAGTGAGGAATCTGAGAGGGCTTCTTGCCGTCCTGCTACACTCCGCACGTAAGGAGGTCATCCCCAAATCAGCATGGTGCCACAGCTGAAGAGCCTGCCGAGACCAGAGGAGAGGGGCATGGCCCACTTATAGCTGACCAACATGGAGGAGAGCAAGTGTAAAGGAGGAAGGATTTCTGGAGAGAAAGGGTTGTAATAAAATTATTGTTACCAAATACCAGTGAGAAGAGAGAATGAGGTAGCCCAGGCTTTATGTGTCAAATTTGTATGGCAGGAAAATACCAACATTTTTTAGCAGAAGTTTGTGTAAGGTTCAAACATGCTCTACCAAATTGCTTTGGAGAAAATCTAATGATGAATCATCAGATGTCTGCTTAACTGCCTGATTCTAGATTTTCCACTTTTTTTACAAGTTGGTTTTATTACATTTATGATACATAAATTATTTGTGTATGCTCTAATAACATCCTTTTAACTTGTTTGTTTTTCATGTAAGATTGTCAGTTAACTTACATGGCTACTATGGGAAGGCAATCTATTTCTTTAAAATAACCTTTGATTTTGGACATCAGGTAGTGAGCTAAATATAGTCAAAATTACATTTGTCACAATTTTTATTTATTTTTTAGCAGAGATATTACTTCATTTTCTTAGCATTTAGCACATAGGATGTGCTCAATAATGTTTATGATTAAAAGATTAAGCTGTTTGGTTATGAACAGAAAATAACCCTTTCACTGGAGCTTAACCTTCCATTTAACAACTCAGGGATACATGTGCGTGGAACAAAACCTATGACATCTTCCTCTTTCTTTTTATTCCATATAGTTTCTTCTAAATGGTTCCCAGGGGGAGGTACCTACACTGTCTTCAAGGAATTTTAAGGTCAAGGATACCATAGTGTCCCAAAGTCAATTTGTTTTCACTGTGTAGCAAGCCACCTCAAACCTGAGCTTGAAACACCAGTATTAATTTAGTTTGTATTTCCAGGAGTCAGCACTCTGGCCTGAGCTCAGCTGGGTGATTCTTATGGACTCAGCTGGGCTTTCGTAGGTACCTGCAGCCAGGTGCCAGTGAGACAGACAAACCCCTCCTGAGGTTACTGGCTGTCATCTGGGGCAAGAGGCTGACTAGCTCTCTCTCACCCTTCAGCAGGCTAGCTTAGGCTAACTGGGCAGACTTCCAACAGCAAGAACAGAAGTTGTAAAGTGTCTTGGGGCCTGGACTCAGAACTGTCACACCCTCACTTCCACTACATTCTACGCATCAAAGCCAGCCACAGGGCCACCCTGGAACCACCTGGCAGGGAGAGAGCCTCCACTTCTTGATGGCAGAGTTGCCAGGTTACCTCACAAGGGCCACTGATACAAGGAAAGGCACTGGAGTGTGGGTGTTTTTGCCATCAGTCACACTCCTGAAGAAACTCTTCTCTCCACTATCAGGACTCTTTCTCTAAGTCAAGTCGAAAGCATGTTCCAGCTTATTGACAGCTTGTTACCAGCCACATCTTTGATGGCCACAGAGGCCGATTTCACTATCCTCCCTACAGTGGCTTTTCCTCAAGTTACTGGCATTAATTTCGTCTTTAGCTCTCTTTTATCTTCAAAAATATGTTTGATACTTTGAAAAACTGAAAAACAGATGCTTGAGAAGGAAAGATAGTTCTATGTACTAGATACCTTTGAATCTTGGAAAGTTCACCGCATCTGAGAATAAGACATAGTTGTCAGTCCCTTATGCTAAATAATCATAATGGATGATGCTGACAAATCACAGCTAATGCTTATACCGCACATATTTGTATCAGGCACTTTTCTCAGTATTTTACCTTGAATCCTCACAACAACCCTCTGAGGTAGATACTATAATCATCATTCTCATTTTATAGATGAACAAACTGGAGCACAGAAGGATGAAGGCAAGTTCTCAGGGTCAGACAGGAGAGTGGAAATTTGCCTGCAGGCTGCCTGACCTCAGAGCCCATGTTTTGAATCACTATAAAGTCCTGCCTCCTGTGTGACTTGTGTACAAGTCTCCCCGCTTCTCTGAACCCGTATCAGCAAAGTGTTTTTAATACCTGTGGATAATACCTACCCACAGATGTATGGTGAAACTGAAATGAACCGGTATACCTGAAATTCCTTGGGGAGCTGCAAATGTAAAAATATAAGACATTGTTGTTATTTTTATCAGTGACCTGACATGGTCATGTGCTTTGCTAAGAACTTGAGAAGTCCAAGGAATGCACAAATTGTTATGTGGTTCCTATGAGCTATTTAAAAACAGGAGCGGATGGTGTCTGTTTAAATGCAAATCAGCCTGCAGTGTTAACAAAGTCAACACAGGAGTGTGATTTTGGGTTAACTACTCTGGTAGTGAGGTCTTATTTTCCTGCCACATGCCCTTCCCATAGTCTTTCTCCAAAGATGAAGGCAACTTTCCTTGTGACATTGGAGAGAGTAATAGAGAACTCTAGCTCCCCTTGAAGGCTGTGCACCAACTCCCCTGTTTTGCTGGAAATTGTAGGGCCAAATTTATGTGCATTTCCCCCCCCCCACCACATGTATTTTCTAATTGATATGTCTTTATCATCATGAACCCAATTTGCAGCACCAGGCGTGCAATGTGTTATTTTTGGAGCAGTGCTGTATACACTGGAAAAAATTTGCACATGGGGGCAAAATAGAACAGACAATTGCTTTTGGGGACTGCACAGATTAGTACATCATTGCATACTAACAAAGTGCTAATTGCTCCTTTTGACCATGGGCCCAGTTTACAAAGCTTTTGCACAAATGTGCTCTGTGCACTAAATTACAAAACTAACACTGCATTATTTCTCAGTACGGCTTGCAAATTCTTGTAGGGCAGTATGCATTAGCATTAATTAAAGCAGAAAGGGAGGGAGAGAGAAAGAGAATGCACTAGCAGAGAGAGGGAGATGCTCATAATTTCTAAAGAACAGACAGGATGCTAATTACCTAAGTTACAAATGTTGCACTTGTTCTGGGATACACTAGTTAAAGCAAACGTATTCCCAAGGCTTGTCTTTGGGAAACACAGTTTCAAGTCTGCGGTGAGTATGAATATTAGTGATTAATAGCTAAAATACAAAGAGGGACTGGCCTTAGCTGTCATACGCTTTATCAAATGTGTGACAAATTCTTGAGGGAATTGTTTTGTATTAAAGATTTCAAATAAATTCTTCCAAAGCAGCTGAAAGAATCTGCCACGAGGTGAATGAATGAGGTTTCGACTACAGAGAGCACGAAAGGTTCATGCATGACTTCACCCTATTCCTTCTTCATTTAGTGTAGTCACCTGCATCCTTGAGTTTAGTACATGTAAGAATAGATTCACAGTACTGGTCCATGAGCTAAAGTACTTGAAAATGCCTTAGAGTCGATAATTTATTTAATAAATTATTTTTGGAACACCTAATATGTACTAAGCACAGGGAGTGCAACTAGCCTTTACCTTCAAGTGGCTCTGAGCCTATCTGGATAGATGGATCCTGTAAATGGCTAACAGTACCATAAACGGACAAATGTCTCACTTGAAGAATGTACAAAAGTGCTGCTATGGGAAGGTAAGGCTGATGACCATTTTTGCCTGAAAGGGTTAGGAAAGACATGGAAGATGAGGGGACTTTAATACTGCACCTCGAGATGTGTCCAGGTGACAGACAGAGCTTGGATTGACACCAATTAGGCAACAGTGAAGTAACGTGGGGTAGTATAACTTGGAACTTGGACATGGCAAGGTGATGGGCAATGGTAAACAGATTTGAGAACCTTTGCAGAAGTAGACAGATCTACCTACTTGTCTCCCTAAAGACAACAGAAAGGGCAGAATGAAGAAGAAGGTGAATAGAGACTGTAGCAGGATTGGTCAGCTCCCTGCCCAGCATCTTCTAGGATTGCTTAACCATTCCCAGGCACCCAAGCTCCTGGGGTATTTTTACTCTCAGCCAACACTGATGAGCAGCAAGAATCTGGGTCTCAGGGGCCAAGCTCTCAGCCTGCAGAAATTCCTTTGTCTGCATGCATAGAGAGGAAAATGGCTGGGAATTAAGGCACCTAGGACCAGCCCTTAACCAAAGACTGATAGCAGTGGGATATAAACCCTTCACCATTCTCACTCCTAATTGGGACAACTATGACGTATGACCTACACCAGCATTTCAAGTTTTGGTATGCTTATCAATCACCTGAGGGGTCTTGTTAAAAAAAATGCATATTTCGATTCAGCAGGGCTGGTATGGGTGCTGACACTCTGACCTTCTAACAAGCTTTCTGGTGATACCCAGTGCCACTGGTCTGTGGACTACAATTTGAGTTGCAAGGAATCACCACTGTCTGCAGAGTCCCCTGAGGGACTGAACCAAAGTTATTCCCAAAGAGCTTTCTTGACATTGCTTAGCTTCCCTCTCTTCCTAGTCCTGCTTCTCTGGCTTACTAGATTTTTTGGGAACACTTCTTAATAAATCACTTTCACAAGAATACTTAGCTCAGGGTCTACATCTGGGGAATACAACTTAAGATCAAGTGCATGAGTTTGGCTTTGAACAAGTCATATTTGAGGTGCAAAGAAATACAGATGGCCAAATGTTCAATAGGTCCTAAGCACTGGTGGTTATCATACCTTCCTTCTCTCAGCTGTCCCCTCTCAGTGTCCTGAGAACCCAGAACATCTAACAGACCTCTACTGACTTGACTTTATCCCTACAATTTAAAAGACCAAGTTTCTTTTGTTGGATGCTAGTTTAAAATCTTTGAAAACTGATCATCTGTAGTGGTGTATGTGGCAAGTCCCATAACCAGAATATTGTGTTACGTAAGTGCTTCTCAACATTAATGTGCCTAAGAATCACCCGTGGATCTTGTTAAAATTGCAAATTCCAATTCCATAGATCTGGGGGTGGGGGGCGTGGGGGCCAAGAATCTGCATTTCTAACAAGCTCCCCAGAGATGCTGCTATTGCTGGTCTCCAGACCACACAGGACTGCACTTTGAGATGCAAAGATCTAAAACACATTTCACTTATTCTGAAGTGTAATTTTTTAGGAAATACTCTGAGGATGAATGAGACACCAATAGGAGTAATGGCTGCTGTTCCTTACATACATTCAGGAGGTCGGTAGCACCTGCTCTGTGTTGGACCTAAATTGTTGTCCATACCAACTCAATGATTCTTCACAATGACTCTAAGAGGTGTAAGAATAAAGAATGGGTCATCTCTTCATAAGGCTGATCTCAGGTCTACTCTGAGAACCGCAGGAGATATGGGTGGTAAGCTCTACCTGCCCAAATATTTGGCGTTGTTTTGCTAGTAACCACATTATTTCTAAGAGGAGAGGACATCTTTGGGAAATGAAGAAAGCCTAACATATTATTATCTGGGAAGCCATGCAAAGGAACGAGAGAAGGTGTCTGAGGCAGCGGTGAATGAAGGTGCCTCCACGGATGACGTCACAGGTGACCACCTGTAAAGATTGTTGGACTGATTTCAAAACTCAGTTTAACCCCCTTCCCCCACCCCTGTGACTCAGCTGTAGGTAGTTGAGTCTGGAAATGACAAGGATGACTCAAGCTTTGAAATCTCTGTGAAAAGAGGAGACACCTCTTCCTGCCCACAGTGGTAGCTTTTTCCTTCCAAATGTTAAGAACCCACACTCTAAGAGATTATAGAATTGTAAAATATGTACAGAATCTTTTGACTTAATCAAAATGAATATTTCTTCAAATCTGATCCATTTCTTAAAAAAAAAGAAAAAACTGAACTAAGGTTCAACTGGCAACCAAAAGATGAGCACATCGCTGTATTTTCCTTATTTTCAGAAATCAAAAGTTTGTGTATGATCAGGCCGATTTAGATTTGTGAAGAGAAGCTGTTTTCTTTTAAATCAGGTTTCAATTTATGCTATGACTTGGATGAAAAGTATGGGCATATCTGTTTCTGTCTTCACATTAAATATCCAGGATCCTTCATGAAGTATGTGTTATAGCTACTCTCTATGGCACAGATTTAAACATGATTGTTTAAGATAGGACAGAAAGAAGCAAGACAGCTCTATGGAGGGGAGATGGCATACTATGTCCCTGGGCTATGAGTTTACTTGGGGGAATGCGAGAGCACACTCTTTCTGGTGTTACCCTATGTGTGAAGTAATCATAAAGTAGAGGTGTAATGAATCCAGTCTAAAAGTCCACTTTTCTATAAAGCGAGGTATCTTTTTTTAACACCTGGGGAAATGCACATGATGGCAAACTCAGGCAAGAGGGATTATACTCAGCCTGTCATTTATGCCTCCTTAGCAAATGAGCTCAGAGTTAAGTGGAATTCTGACCAGATGATGGAATAATGTTGGATGTTTAGAACAGAAAAGTAGTCTCTCCTGACATTGGGAGGGGAAATTATCTTATGAGGTTGACAGATATTCCCAAACTGTGTTACATGGAACAGCAGGTGCTGTGGGTGGGAGAATTGAAAAGGCTCCTTGGCCAAATAAGCTTGGGAAACCCTGTGGGCCATATTTGTTTGTGGAGATGCACTAGGCACACGAGCATACCAGCAGTTCTGAGGAGACCTGCATCGTGTTTATGTTTGTAAAAAAAGGATTCTAACAAACTGGTATTCTGTGGAACTCGGCTCAGTAAATGGGAGAGAAGTTTTGGAAAAGCAGTCATTGTGGAGAGAAGTGTCGTCAGTTGTCCACAAAAAAGAAACAAGGAAACTTCATTAAAAAGTACAGCCGTAATACTTGATTAGAGGAAGTACTTCTGGCAAACTGAAAGAGACAAAATTGGGTTGAGAAACTATGGGTGAGTTAAGAGTTTTGTGCAAGAAGCAAGCCAATCAATTGTTCGACTTTAGGAAAAGAAAAACAATTGCTTGACTTAAGAGATAAGGAATCTTCTCAATAAGGTCTTTTCTTCCTATGCCTTTGGAAGAGTGTGTGGCAAGAGGTGGTGGTGAGGGGTGTAACTCTACCTTCTGTTTCCTTGCAAACAGAGTGTTCATTCTTATTTTGAGGAAATTCTAGAAAATTCTATTCTTTCCTATGTCTTGGAGGTAAGATTAGATTTTTCAAATGTAAAATGACAAAATCAGACTATTTGAAATCAAAAGTGCCCAGCTTCAATTCTTGGTCAACATGGCAAAGAAAACCGAGGTCCTCCAGCGTCCAGGCATAGTTGTACCAAACATAGAGCTACAGCCAGAGAAACTAGCTAAGATTTGCAGAAAGAAGTAAAAATGTGGCTAGGAGAGCATGAAGTTGGAACTGTCCTCTTTCCACCAGGCTTCCCTTCTCCATTTTTTGTCAATCTTTTTTTGAACTGTCAGTGCCTTCACTGACACTTGGGAACTTCTCAGCCACTCTGGAAGGGAGTAGGGGGTTTCTGCCTCACCACTCTCCTTTTGCCTTCTTGTCTTTGTTCAGTTCGTGGCCCTAGTGCCCTGCTGATGTTGAACTGTCACTTTGGGCTTGTTAGTCAAATTACGGTGATTAATGCAAACAGCCAACATGAACTTTGGGCTGCTCAGATGTTAGATTAACCCACAAGCTGGCAGGGAGCCATCTTTCTACATATCCTAAGTGACTCAGACATCTTTCAACACCCAAGAAGATCTTCCTCAAGCACAGAACTCTGTGATTCTTAAGTGACTCAGACACCTTTCAAAACCAAAAGACAGCCCTCTGGTATTTGATATAAATGTGATGGCCAAGCTCTCTTGAGGACATAAAATTAATGAGACTGTTCAAAAACAAATGGCTTCTGGTGAAAAGGGGTTGAATCATACTGTCTTCTTCCATACACATGATGCTGACCCTTACTAGAGATTTTTCAACACAATCCAAGCCTCCATAATCTTTCCTTCTAACTGTGGTCATTTTCTTGAACTGGGTTTGAGAAACAATTAAGAACCCACCCCATCCCTGGTTCAGCTTGTATATGTGGTAAATGGTGATGTGTCCCATTGCTTTCCTAATTTCAGGCAGATGTTTTGGAGACCAATAAGAAAAATAAGTAGAAGATACTTAGAACTTTGTAAGAAACTTCCTGTAGAAATTTGAGAGGCTATTGTTCGTTACATAAAAAGGAAGCCTCAATTCTGAAGCTCTCCAGAGACTGTGTCACCAAATTTTCTTACCTAATATGAACTTAGAGCTCTTGCCACAAGGGATTTCCTCCCTAGATTGGTATATAGAAAGCCAACTATGAGAAAAAGGTCCCATCAACATAAATTGAAGTTGTATTGCTGGGGGGATACCCTATGAAATCAGCCATTTCCATTAATGCACCATTTTATATTCTACAGCATATGCTCAGAATGTCTGACTCACAAAATTTTGACAGTTGTCTTTGTCCGTCTGTTTCCTTCCTGGGGGCCCATCATGCAAGACTAGACTCAGGACCCAGTGCTTCATTCCATTCCCATTCCTCATAGCTAGTTGATACTATGTTATTTACTCCATCATGAAGAATGGTCTGTCTACGATGCCGTCGTAGGGGAGTGAGATAATTAAATCTGGTATTGTTTTGATCTGACTTTTATATCTAATCCATTAGTTAACACAGAAGTATGGAGTTAAAGCTGAAAATTAATTTATTTGGAAATAGTGGGCTGACCTAGGAAGGTTATCTAAACGTGATTGGTTTTTAAAGTTAGGTTTAATGAGGTATTATTTACGTAAAGAAAAATTCATCCTTTTAAGTGTACATTTCTATCAGTTTTGACACAGGTAACTGCAATCACTATCAATATATATAACATGACCATCACCACATTCCCTCATGTCACATGTAGGCAATCACTTCCCACTTTCTTAGCCCCTAAGCAACCACCGATTTATATTCTGTCTCTGTATCACATGACTCTAGTCTTTTGAGTCTTTCTTTTACTTAGCATAATGCCTTTGAGATTTATCCATATTATTACATGTGTCACTAGTTTATGACTTTATACTGCTGGGTAGCATTTCATTATATAGATAAACCATAGCTTGTTTATTCACCCACTGATTGAAGGGAGTTTGGCTTATTTTCAGTTTTTGGCAATAATGAATAAATCCCTATAAACATACGTGTGCAGGTTTTTCTGCTCATGGTTCATGGTTCATGATAACTGAGTTTTAAGGCAAATGTATATTTTTCTTCATAAGAAAATGCCATGTTATTTTCCAACATCAGCAACTTATAAAAATTCCATCACCAAATTTCTAAAATAAATTTTAGCCATTCTCACACTGGTGTAGTGGGATCTCATTGTGGTTTAAATTTACATTTCCCTAATCATTAGTGTTTAATCTCTGAATATGTATGGAATTTCCAGATATCTTTTTGTTACTGTTTTGAAAGATAATTCTATCACAATCAGACCACATATTTTGTATGATTTCAATTCTTTTAAATTTGTTAAGGTTTGCTTTATGGCTTAAAATACAGTCTATCTTGGTGAGTGTTTCACATGCAATATAGAAAGAATGCATATTCTGCTACTGTTGGGTAGAGTGTTTTAGAAATGCCAGTTATGTCAAGGTTGCTGGTGGTGACATGGTTCAGGTTTTATCTAAACTTTCTTATTTTCTGTACCCATATTATATCAATTAATGAAAGAAGAGTGTTGAGGTCTTCAAGTACAATTATGGATTTGCCTATATTTCTTTTTAGTTATATCACTTTTGTTTCATGAATTTTGAAGCTCTTTTGTTAGGTGCATGCATATTTAGGATTGTTATGTCTTCTAGGAAAATAGAATCCTTTATTATTATGATATTTCCCTTTTTATTTCTAATAAAATCTGCCTTGTTCTGAAGATACTTTCTCTGATGTTATTATAGCTACTTCAAAGTCTATTTTCAAATAACATAATATTGCTTCACTAGAATCTTACTTCAATTCTTCCCTTCCTTTTTTGTACTATTGCTGACATTTATTTTACTTTTACACATGCTCTTTATCCACAGTGCAATGCTGCCATTTTTGTAGTCAGTTATCTTAAAAAACAATGAATAATGCTAATATATATATATCTTTTATATTTACCTTCATTGTTTATTTTCAGAGCTCTTCATTTATTTGTATAGATCCAAGTTTCTGTCTGGTATCATATCTCTTTTAACTGAAGAATTTCTTAAAATATTTCATGTAGCACCAGACTATTGATAATGAAATCTTTCTGATTTTAATTGTCTGAAAAAGTCTTTATTTCACTTACATTGTTGAAAATATTTTCACTGAGTATAGGATTCTGGGTTCACCATGTTAGTTTTTAGTAGTTTAAAGATATCACTTAATTGTTTTCTGGCTTACATAGTATTTGTCAAAAAATCTGCTGTAATTCTTACCTTTGCTTTCTGAAAAGTAACACGTTTTTTTTTCTTTTTCCTCTGACTGCCTTCAAGGTTTCTCTTTATCTTTGATTTTCAACAGTTTGGACTTAATTTAACCAGGTGTGTGTGCGTGTGTGCGTGTGTGTGTGTGTGTATCTGAGTGGGGAATATTGATCCAGCTTGGGGTTCTCTAATATTCTTTGGGTCTGCATTTCTATCTGTCATTATTTTTAGAAAAATTAGCAGGTGTTATCTTTTCAACTATTTTTTTTTGTCTTGATTTCTCTTTCTGGAATACCATTACTTGTGTATTAGAATGTTTGATATTGTCTTGCAGCTCTCTAATGTGCTGTTCTTTATTCCCTCTCTGTGTTTTCATTTTGGTAATTTCTATTGACCTCTTTTCATGTTCACTGATTATTTCCTTGGCTGTATAATGTCTGCTACTGAGCCTGTCAAAGGCATTCTTCATCTTTGTTGTTATGATTTTAACTCTAACATTTCCCTTTGATTTTTCCTTATAGTTTCTATTCCTCTGCTGAAATTCCCCATCTATTCATGAATGGTGTCCTCTTTCTCCACTGGCGATTTTAGCATATTTATCATAGTTATTTTACATTCCCAGCCTAATAGTTCCAACATCTGGCCATGCCTAGGTCTGTTTCTGTTAATGGCTTTCTTTCTTGTTTCTTCTTGCTTTCTTTATATATGTGTAATTTTTATTAAACTAGACATTGTGTGTAGGATTGTGTGCCAATAGGCCTTGTGTGTGTGTGTGTGTGCATGCACACACTAGGCCAGTAATATGGGATTGGGTCAATCAGTCTAGAACTGAGCTGAGTCTAGGTTCTGTCAGTGCTATGGTCTCCTTCACTAACCACTGGCTTTAAATTATTATCCTATGCTTGGAGTGGTGGCTGAGATACTGAAAATTTTTTCTTAATGATTCTGCTCCCCCCTCAGCTTTCAGCCTTTCCTGGAATCACAGAGAGGGTTTCTCCTTCTGAGCCAGTCCCAGTGTATCCTGATAATGCTTGTTTCTCAGTGCTTGCTGGCTTGGGGCAGCTCCCTATTGTTCTGCTCTAGCCTTAGCCCCAGGGATTCTATGCATTTGAGTCTTGTGTGTGTGTATTGGGGGGTGTATCTCAGGGATCCTGCACCTCCTGCACATGCCAGGCAGACGGACTTGTATCTTCACCAGTCTTGTGCAGATTCTTGCCTCTCTCCCAACAGAAGTCCTCTAATGTTATTTGTACAGGATTTGAGCCCACAAGACTGCTCTTCCCTAGGGATAGAGGGAGTTTTTCTTCTCCTTTTCCTTCCTGAGACACAATGGGTTTTCACCTATGACCTTGGGGTGACACGGTTGCTGTCTCTCCTCTAGGATGTTAAGGCTCATGTTTTGTAGAATAGGAGGGTGCAGGTGGGATTCCATTCTTCTCTCCAGCAGCAGCTGCTCCCCTTCTTGAGGCTTTTTTGTGAGTACTTAGAAGAGTAGCCATGGGGAAAACTCTGTGAGTTAGGGGGAATCCTCAAATGTCTGAGCATCCCATGGGTTCTGTGCTGTCATGATTGCCCTCACTCAATCTTTAGCAATTTGCTTAAAATTTTAGCTGACTTCTTTGTACCTGCTTGTATAGTACCCAGCATCTTCATATCAGCTTCTGCTTCAAGTGAGCCAAAGCTCTTATCCTGTCTTTCCTTGCAGGAGGCTCCCTTTCCTTGGATTTCAGGCTGTTTGTCTTCAACCTTGGCAATCTGAAGAGGTCAAGAAAAGTTATTATATTGTAATTTATTCAGTTTTCTTGTTTGGTTAGCAGGGATAGTCTCTCTCGTTTTCTAGGCCATAGTAGATTCTGAACCACGATTTTTTTTAAAAGGGTAGGGAATGGGTCAGGAAGGAGTTGGGAAAATTCCATTCAAAGGCATATTCCCAGTAGAATTTGCCAATAAGGCACCTTTGGGCTATGGATCTGAACTTGAATTGACCTGTCAGAACAGGAGGGGTTTATTCTTTTACTTCTAAATTAGTTTTTAAAGTGCTAAGGAAGTTAGGTTGATTCCAGTTTGGATCTGATTCCTAACTATATCCCCTGAGCTGACCCAAAAACTCATGGTGGGTATGAAGCATGTCCTCTGCCTCCTGATTACTACAGTATATTTCAAACTCTCTTACCCACAGTAGCCCAGCCCTTCCTGGTGTGTGTCTGTAAATGTAACCTAGGCCATCTGGTCTTTTCCTCCTGGGAGACCAAATGTTATCTTGCCTAGTGCCTTCACTTGATAACACTGCAGTGCTTGTGAAACGATGACTCTGCCTGAATGGAAATGAAAGGATAATAGAGTATCAATGAGAAAACATCAAAAAACAATGCTATTGTTTATCAAGCACTGCCCATCCCGGGACTACTATAGAATGAAATCTTGGACTGCATTGTCTCATTTGATTTTCACAACAAGCTTATGGTAAGTGACATTATCATCCCACTGTAAATATAAAGAATCAATAAATGAATTCAGTAGATGGTTTTGGGGATCCATATGCAAAACAATAAATTTGAACCCTTATCTATACACAAAAATTAACCCAAAATGGAGTAAAGACTTGAACGTCAAACCTGAAACCACAAAATTCCCTCAAGAAAATGTAGGCATTAAATTTCTTGACATGGATGAGTCTTGGTGATAATTTTTTGGATCTAACTGAAAAAACAAAGGCAACAAAAGAAAAAAATAAACAAGTCAGACTGTATCAGACTAAAAAGCTGTGTACAGCAAAGGAAATAACCAACAAAATGAAAAAGCAATCTACTGAATGGAAGTAAATGTCTGTAAATCATATCTGAACAAGGGTTATTTTCCAAAACATATAAATAAAACACACAACTCTATAGCAAAAACCAAATAATCCAATTAAAAAATGCAGCAGAAGGCCTGACTAGACATTTTTCCAAAGAAGATATGCACATGTCCAACAAGTACATGAAAAGATATTCAACATTACAAATGGTCAGGGAAATGCAAATCAAAATCACAATGAGATATCACTTCACACCCATTAGAACAGCTAATATATATATATAAAGAAACAAGCAAAGCTGTGGAGAAAAGGGAAACCTTGTACACTGCTAATAGGAATGTAAATTGGAGCAGCCACCATAGAAAACAATATGAAGGTTCCTCAAAAAATGAATACTAGAACTACCATGTAATCCAGGAATCCACTCTCAGGTATTTATCCAAAGAAAATGAAAACCCTAATTTGAAAAGATATATGCACCCCTATGTTCATTGCAGCATTATTTACAATGGGCAAGATATGGAAACAACTTTAGCATCCATCAATGGATGAATGAAGATATGGCATATATATAAGCAATGGAAAACGATTTGGTCATAAAAAAGAATGAAATCCTGCCATTTGCAACCACATGGAGGGACCTCAACGGCATTAGGCTAGGTGAAATAAGTCAGACAAAAAAAGACAATTACCATACGATTCACTTACATGTGGAATCTAAACACAAACACAAAAACAAAAGCAAAAGCAAAACCCCTCCAAACTCATAGATACAGAGAACAGACTGGTGGTTGTCAGAGGTAAGGGTGAGAAGTGGGCAAAATGGGTTACGGGGGTCAAAAGGTACAAACTTCCTGCACTTCCCATAGTAAATAAATAATCCATGGGTATGCAATGTGCAGCATTGCGACTATAGTTAATAATACTGTATCACATGTTTGGAATTTGTTATGAGAAAATGAAAAAGAATCTGAGGCATAAGGAATGGAAGTAACTTACATAAGTTTGCAGATCTAGTAAGAGGAAGATCCAGAATTACAGCCGAGTATCTTAACTACTCCCACAGCTATTAGTTGATGCCAGTTTGAACTGCACACATCTACTTATATGCAGCATTTTTTCAATTAATATATTGGAAAACTTCTTGGAGATATTTGACAATTTGAAAAAACATTTTCTCCTCTCTAGTATACTTCATTGTAAGAATATAGTATATAACACATATAATAATATGTTTTAATCAATGGTTTTTGTTATTGTAACAGTAGGCTATTAGTACTTAAGATTTTAGGGAGTCAAAAGTTATACATGGATTTTCCTCTTCACAGTGGGTCAGCACCCATGACTCCCACGTTTTTCAAAGGTCAAATGTATGTTGATATGTGCCTGATATTTTCAATCGTTCAATTTATAGAGTGATGACTCTCAGTAAAATGTTCTGGGTTAATAGAAGTTTTGTGTGGAAGAGCTGAGTTTGGAGATGATACCAAGGATCACAGAGAAAGAGAAAGTTTCATTCCCACTGAGGAACCCTGTCATCTCTGGATTGTGGAAATCTTCTCTCTCTCCTCAGTGGCGGAAGCCTGCTCAGATGTCATCCTTAACAACAGTAGCTGTGACAGTAAAAGACAGACACTGGAGAGTATAACCAAAATCCTGAGTCCCTGCCTCCCACCGCAGGGTTGACAGGCTACACTGAGACCTGTGGCCTGGGTTTGGGACCCAGCTGCTAAAAGCACTTTCTTTGGTTTCTCCTAAGTGGGATCTCTAAGAAGGTCCGTGATGGTGAGTGCTTTAGACAGGCACAGCTGTGGGGTGCAGGGGAACATCGTGTTGCATTTCTATAAAGAAAACAAGCTAACCATATATTTGGATCTATCCGGGGGTGCTGAATGTACTTCTTTGACTTCAAGGATTTTTTTTGTAGATTTTGAGGCAGAATAACAACATTTAGGTGATGGTAGCCTGGTTTTGCCCAGCCTCATAGACATTTCATGTTTCCTGAGCTTCTTATGGGCACATGTCAATACATTTCATTCTTCTTATTAAAAAATGCTAATGTCACACACTGTGTGGCTTTTTACATTCTGCAAACCATTTTACATGTACTATCTCATTTCATCTTATGAAAGCAGTAAAGCAGATGGAAAAATTGAAGCACCTTCTGGCAAGAAGGTCTGCACTAGAAAACAAAATAAGAGAGACTCAGAGCTGGATCTCCACCCTTTGCGATGATGTGACTTGTTGACACAGCTTGTCAGTTGGGGACCTTTGGTCCAGTCCCCCCTGTCTTCATCCTGGAGATGAGGCGGTGGGACTATGCCATTCTTCTTCTGGCTCCCTGTTTCCCTTTCCCTGTGCCCCATTGCTTAGAGAATCCTGACCAGTTTATAGGTCTGTCAGCAGTACCTGTCTCCCCACATCTTCACAAATTCCAGCATAATCGGTTGTTAAAAGCTGTGCCCATCTTCTTACAGGTGGAAAATGGCATCTTGTGTTCTTTAAATTCATCTTATCCTTATTAGAAGTTCAATATCTTCTCATAGACTGATGGACCATTTATATTTTTCTTCCTTATGAATTGCCTCTTTATCCTCTGCTTGATATATATTAAAAGATCTGCATATTTTCAATATTTTCAAGTCAATTGTCAAGTGTTTCCTGTACAATCCACATATATGCAGTTTTTTCTTTTAAAACCTAATCTAAAAGTTTTGTCGTTTGATGAGAAAGTTCAAGCCATCTCATCGTATTGTGGTTACATGTATATTTGATCTTATTTCTGCTATCTTATTTCCTTTTCTATTTGCTGTGACCTTCTTATTCTTGCCACTGGAATGGTTGGATTTTCTTTGTTCCTTTTCTGAGTTTGTGTTGTGTTTTGCTTTGTTTTACAACTTGGGGCTCTGCTCTCACTGGGAAGGTTCTTTTCAGTGGACAGAGAAGGACAGAATTTAGGCTTCTCTAGCGAACACCCAAAGCATGGTATCTCCATTTAGGGTTACCAAATTTAGGGCACAAGTTGCTTTAATATGTTGCACTTCAAGAATGAGCTGCTCTGCTATTTTATATCCAAATTTAGAGTTGCAGTCCACTTTTCTTTGCTAGTCCCATGCTCACTTTTCATCCTCAAAACAGAAGCCCCTGACTTATTTAAAGACCATTCTTGTAGTTTTAACCTGGGCACAATGCCCTGGCCAACTGCTGAGTATGGGGCAATGAATGAGGGTGGAGATCAACTGGCATAGCTATTCAGCTGTCCTTCGATGAACGACCTCAGAGATCATCACTTGACTCAGCCCTTGACGAGTTTCCATGCAGAAGGGGCGTGCTGCCTTGGGCAGCATCGTTAACTCCTGGCATGATTTGAGATTGCCAGTCCATTCTTTGATTTTTCTATCAATAAACCATTTCTGTTTCTGTCTTCCAAATATCCCCCAAATTTCTGATCCGGAAATGGTACCTTTCCTCATATGCCACCTTTAACTGGAATTACTGACATTTCACATACTTAGAGTCTCAGAGAAGGCAACCTTGAGGAGTAGGAGATATCCTCCAGAGATAACATGTGGTTTACAGGACTGATAAAACAAGCAGCGAGAACCAGCCTTGGGAGCCAGCTCTACCTCTCCCACCCTTGTGCATATGAACAACAGTCACACTTTTTAACCACCAAATGGTCTCTTCTCTGTCCCATTCTTTAAGAAGTTGCTGTTCACCTAGTCTGATCCAGCTCTGTGAGATGTGCCAGGAGCCGTCAAGAACACAGTGTTGTTGTCTTTGGGCAACTGGGGAAACCTGGCAGCTGGAGCATATAAAAATGCCTGAGGAACCCCTGCTCCCCTCACCCTTTTGTTAATTTACTCAGCCAAAGCCTGTTGAGTGACTACAGTTACCATATACTCTGTTAAGCCAGGTTCACTGTAATAAATACAATAGGCAAGCTTTCTGTTTTCATAGAGCCCATGGTCACTATGGCTTCACATTGGCCCTCAGCACTTGGCTTCTACTTTTGCTTCTTTATCTCAAGTCACTTCTGTAAGAGACCATACTAATCAATGCAATTAAGCAACTGCTTTAATGGAACTTTGAAACTGTCTCTACTACTGTATTATAAAAGCAAAGGATTTTACCAACATTTAAGTTGGGTCAAGAGGTTCACACATTTTTAATGACTTTTGTTCTAGGTCTCTAATGCTAGTGCAAAGTTAGTATGTTGATTCAGTGAAAGCTTCTGAACCTTTTCTTGTTTAAGGGTGTTTTTACCTCTTAATCAAATGAGGGCATATAAAACATGCAATAAAGGTAAGAAATGAAGTGAGATTCAGAACGGGATCAAACCCCGAGATAATGTGTGATTTGGGGGATATACAGGACGCATTCCTGGGACTCGTTCTCCTTGTCCAAAAATTAAGTAGATGGCTTTAGATGATTTCTATGGTCTTCTGGCCATAATGTTTACTGGACCTATGCTAATAAAAATATAATACAACAAACTCTGCTTTCATCGCTTTTATTTCCACCCACATAGAACTTTCCTTGAGGTTAGTGGAAGTTGTATGGATAAACAACAAAGGAGAGAAATGGCAACTGGACTTACAAAGCAATAGTCTTACAGATCCCCCAGATGGCAATTGGGTGGTACATCTTAAATTCCCTAATAAGATGTTAGAATAAAATACTTTCTGAAGAAGGGCTCATGTTTTAATAACCAGACAGATGCCTCCTGTGTCATCTGTGAAGCTCTAAGGACAATAAAGATCGCCGTGGGGAGAGAAGCCAAAGCAGTACGATTAGGTTCCCTTTTATCAGACAGTGTGAGATGGAGAGATTCTTTCTGTGTTTGGGGTTTGTTCCCTGCTTCTCCTCTCCGCTCTTTCTCATCCCTCCCGCCTGCCACTCCTGCCTCCTCTCAGAACAGAGCTGGAGAAAGCAAGCTTTGGGACCTGAAAAGGCTAGGACTTACTTTTACTGCAATTCACACCTTTCCCAAGTAAATTCCTTAGAAACCCCAGTAATTGGTGAATGATGTTTATTGATGTGGTCTCCTCAAATTGTCACCGGGACAGAGTGAGACATTGTCATCCATCCTTCCAGCATCCTTCTGCTGCTGCTATGTTTGAAAGGGTCCCCTGTAGACTGTACATGGAAGGTGGGTCCATTAAGAGTTGTCCCAAGGCTCTAAAGATGTTTCTCTCTCTTTCTACTTCTTTTTGTTCTTGTATCACCTCTTGCACTTCCCTCCCAAACCCACTTATATACCTGTTGGGTGTGCACGCACGCACACACACATATTTACATGGAGCCTGTGGAAGACACTGAAAAGCCTACGCTCAGGAGTCAGATGGCCTGGTTTTTCCATTTAGCAGCTGAGTGATCTTGGGCAACTCACTCCATCTCTCTGTGTTGCGGTTTCTTCTGCCTCTCAGGGTTGTCGCGAGGGTTAAATAGCCCATCCTTGACTGGTATTTAGCGCAGGGTCTGGCACATTGTAAGCACTCTATCAGTGTTAGGTATCATGCTCATGATGAATTGTCATTGTGTTTTCATTCTTTTGGGGAACAGATACCTTTGACAGTGAGAATGGTGTTCTCAAAAGAGCAGCCCAGATTGAGCTAGGTTTCCATGTGTGGGTATAGGGTAGGTAAAGTACCATGTGGCTTGCCCTTTGTTCTCACACGAGTTCAAGTCTTGAAAGCAGCTAGGGGACTGGTTGGTAATGGCCTCCAAGTGCCCTTTCAAAGAAGGCAAAGTTAAATGTCACTTGCCAGGTGCTCAAATTTAACTCTAAGGTGAGTAGGTTAAGGGAGCTTGTTGTATGAAGCAGAGCTGGGCAAATGATCTGCTGTGGTCAGAACCACTCTGGCAAAGCCCCATCATGCTCTCTGTCATGTACATGCCCCCACTGCTTCTGCTTGAGTTTCCCTCAACATCACTTGGGAAGGAGGGCAGGTGGGTGGGGATTTCTGATGTGATGCTGACAAATACAAGCAATGGGAAACTTGACAGTTTCTGTCCATATGAGCAATCTGTTTCCCTTTTTTCTCAGTTGTGATGGGCTTTGGTTTCAATTAAGTTTAGTTTTGAGTTTCAACCTTAAGTAAACTCTGCTTGCAAGGTCACTGTGATTGCCTTGGACCAGAGCTGTGGCTGATGAAGAGGGCTGCCAGGGACTCCAGCCTGCTGGGGAAGGACCCGCCCTCCATCTCCCAGACTTGGCTTCCATCGGGGGAAACTAAAATGCTACTCCTGTCAGATTTCCTCTTCCAGTTTGAAAGTCATCCACTAAGACAGCAAATGAGAGATTCTTAGCCTGCATACACCTTGTTTTTGTGGACTGAGTCACAAATTTTCAATACTGCTGAGAAGAGGAGAGAAATACTCAAGCAGAAGACCATGTATCTCATACAGTTTAGGGAACAGTAGGAACAAAACTATCCTCACTCCCTTTCCATTTAACGTAATAAATGATTCTAGCTAACATGCATAGGGCTTGCCACACAAATGTCCCATAGCTTAAACATACAGGTCTCTGAAATAGACATATTTTATAAGAAATCAAAAGAACAGAAAATAGGAAAAGTGTTCCACCACCTGAAGTACACAAAGCTTTGTGTCAATGCTAAAGAAGCTATCAAAAACTGGCGGTTGGAAACTATTATGATTTTATCAGAGTCCTCTACACTGTTTAAGGTAGAAAGTCCTGGGCTTTCATGAATAGAAGCTCTTCTTCATTTTTATGAGTCCTGATGCCTGGAAGGGGACAACAGCAATGACGGTAAGCCCACTGGGATGATGTCTGGTAAAGCTATTGAGTGGAGGTATGAGAATGGTGTCTTATGTCTGCACTGTGGGCTTCTGCCAGTCAGTCAGCATCTATTCATTCATTCATCCATTCATACTTCTAGTTAATGGTACCACCTAAAAGTTACAGCCAGAACTGTCAGCTAGAAATAAAGGGGAGCTGTAATAATGGCTAAGAGACCAACTGTGACATCCTCCGGGAGATGTAGAGATCCCCAAGTGCTATCCTCTGAAAAAAACAGAATTTAGGAAAAAGCTATGCATTCAAAGTCATCAACTTACAGGCATGAAGCTTTGCTTACAAGATTTGCAAATTCCTGCAAGCCATGGAGGTCATTCGGGACTTTGTTGATGGGAGAGGGGAGGTGATGAGATTCTGGGAGCTGCCTGGGAAATTACCTGCTATGTCTTTTGCATTTACTGGAAAATCCAAGTGTCCCTTTCAAGGACCCACCCCAAGTCCTCCCCGAGGAGGCAGCCTTTCTCCCATGGGCCCTGCTCTGTCAAAGTCTGCAAATCCCATTTGCAGTAAATCTTATACCCAGAAACACACTCTCTTATTGATCTTTGTCTTTGAAGTATGGGTTCATCCACAAAATGTGACTCAAAGACACATAAAAGAAGTGGCAACCCCCTTGGCCAGGCTAAGGTCATTTACCTTGTGAGAGAAGTTAGTTTCAAGATTAGTCACACCTTATGCAAGATAACCTTTGCCATCCCCTGCCCACCTTCCTGACAGTTAATTTTGAAATAAAGCCCTTTCTTTTTCAAGATGTTTTGAAAATAATAATAATAAAGGAAAACCTCTAGCCAATTTACATATGTGGTCATATCAGCCTTTATAAGAGTTTTGAACTATGTCCCAGGCTCATAGGTGGAAATATGTTTTATTAAGTGACCTGCTGGTACACCTCTGATCCTTTCTTCCTCTTGATTGCATCTCTAAATGCAAGGAAGAGAATTTGGGAGCTTTAATTTTTTTAACTGATTACATTTCAGCCTCCCAAAATAAGATGACTGTGGATTTTCATATCTCCTCTAAAGGTGTTAATGTTTGAACTCCAAAAAACTCATCCTTACTTTCCAAAATGTGTGATCCAATTCCATAATAGTCCTACAGGATAATCAACAACAAAATGAAAACAGATTTATCTATTGGACTGTGTGTTCACCCATATACACATGAAGACTAAGAGTTGTTAGCTACATCTGGGGGACTTTATCACAATCTAGACACCACTATCTCAATGTGAGAGGAGCAGAAATAAACTAAAATTAACAGGCCAATGCATGTCTTTTAAAATACATACTTGCTGTCTTTTGTAAAACTATGAAATACTATTTTGTAAATACAATTCAACTATCCACAACCATTGTAAAAATTCAGATTGGCCCTAAATAGAAAATGAAAAAATGCAGTTTTCCCTCTCTGCCTCTTAGTAATATCCCTTCAGATACTTTTTCTCTTTTTACATAGAAGATTCCTTTCAGACTGGTGTTTTTCTCAATCAGTCAGTAAATAAGCAATCACAAATATTTACCAGGAACCATATCTGTATGAAATAATGCTCATCCTTCTAAACCATCTTTGATCTTCCTATCCCACCAGGTGAGATGTGACCTATCTATGAAGGTATCTATGTACCATTGCACGTAATCTTTCTCTGTTTTTCCATAGCACTTAGTACATATACTGGAACGTTGATTTATGCTAAGCTGTATTCATATGTGATTTTTCTAGTGCATAGGCCACCTTGCATAGATTCTTATACTGTATTACCTCACATACTGGTTCCCTTGGCAGGCACGCAAATGTTTCAACTGGCTTGTGGATGAGTGCATCTCAAACTCCTCTTCTTATAAGGAGACCAGTCCTATTGGGCTGGGGCCTCACCATTATAACTTCATTTAAGCTTAATTACTTCCTTAAAGGTTCCATCTCCAGATATAGTCACATTGGGAGTTAGAGTTTCAACATATATATTTTGGGGGGACATGTTCAGTCCATAATACCTGGTATGATAGGCAAGATTCTAAGATGTCCTCTAGATTTCTCTCCCCTGATACACATGCCCCAGGACTACAAAGAAGATGAATTCTACTCCAGGATTAGGATATGTTATATGACAGATTTGACCCTCAGATAGTGAGACTATCCTAACCTAATCACATGAGACCTTTAAAAGCAGTTTTTTTTTCTGGCTAGTAGCAGAAAGAGAAAAAAAAGACTCTATTTTAAAGAAATTTGATGTGAAGGACATTCTCTGTTGTTGAGGTGGGGGGTCACATAGCAAGGGCTCAAAACTGGTCTGTAGAAGCCAAGAGTGGTACTGGGCTGATAGCTGGAAAAATAATAGGAACCTCAGTCCTACACCTATAAGGAATTAACTCTACCAATAACTTGAGTGATGTTGGAAGTGGAGTTTTCCTCAGAGCATCCAGATGGGAACTCAGCCTGGTCAGCCCCTTGATTTCAGCTTTGCAGTGTCCTGAGCAGAAGGGCATTATGAGGATGGTCTGTAGGACTTTCAACCTACAGAACCGTAAGACAGTAAGTGGGTGTTATTTCAAGCTGCCAAGCTTGTGGTAATTTGTTTAATACATTACTGATACACCCAGGTATTAATAGGTCATCTGGGTCACCCACAGACCCATGGAAACAGAAACAACTGAAGCTATTTTTTCGCCTGCCACATCCATGTCTTTCGTACCAAGTTTCTTAGTGTTTCTCACACCTTAATATAACATGCACATCTCCTGGGGATCTTGTTAAAAAGCAGATTCTGAGTAAGTAGTTCTATCATGAGTCCTGAGATACAGCATTTCCAGCAAACTCCCAGGGGAGTTTGCTGTGGTCTGAGGGTCACACTTAGAGTAAAAATTATATACTTAGGAAACTGGTTTTATCCCCAGAGCTGTGGGTAGGCTGGGTCTATCTTCTCTTTGCTTTTCCATAACTGGTTGTATTTCTAAAAGGATTTGGTTTAGAATTTCTGATGTTAATGTTAATGATGTCAGAAATTTGAGGTTTATGATAGTAATATTCACCAAAGGTTTGCTCTGTGCCAGGCATTGTGCCTTATTTAAATCCTATAACTTCTAATCAGTAGATACTGTTGTCTTCCCCAAGGCCTGCAAATCAAACCTCAGGGTGGATAAACCAACTGGCCCAAGATCACATTGTCTGTAGATTGCCATGATGGTTCCAATCTAGAACTTTCTGCTACTCTGAATCATTATTCTATACAGCCCTTCTTTCTTAACTGAAAATATAAAAGTAAGAAAAACCACATGTCCTCCTTTTTCTCAATTAGGGATAAAATGTATTTGACTTGTTTGAGAGGGACCCCTGCCTAAAATTTTGATCCAGAATATGTTGAAGAAATTACGGCAGTTTACAAGTTTCTGTGAAATGTCTTGTAATGCTGGGATTGCAGGCTTTTGGTTTAGCAAATATCCTTCTGAGGTTTTTGAAATGCAGAAATAGACCAAAAAGCTAGTTTGGGTAGAGAGAGCAAAACGTAAGTGAAGAAGATTCAGGGGTGGAGGGCAGAGGGCAGGCAGGCAGCTACAGGTTGAGGACAAGATAGGGAGAGTAACATGGCAGGCGGCAGGGCCTTAGGAGAAGAAACAAACCATGCAGAAGTCCTAGCAGGAAAATGTCTTTGGAGAACAATTTGGTTTAAGGACAATCGAATGCAATATATTAATCTGTTCCCTTTACTCAGCACTGCTGTTCTCTCCTTCCTTGACTTCAAAACTTTCAGTCGAGGCCTGTGTGTGAGAGGGGAACGAAGTAACAGAGAAGCAAAGGGGGTTGTAAAGTTTTTCCCTCAACAGCCCACTGGTACCAGCATGGGGACAGCAACACCACACGGAGAAGAGACAGGATCCCAGAGCGGCAGACAGTGAGGCCCACATAGGCGTCACAGCCAAGCACTGTGGACTGGCCCCTGAGGCGGGTGAGTGGAGGCCTGCAGGGTGGAGCGCTCCGCAGAAACTCAGGCCCCTGCCCAGGGCTTCTCAGCCTGGGCACATCTGACACCCGGGGCCTGATCACCCTTGGTTGTGGGGGGCTGTCACATTGTGGGGTGTATTCTACATCTCTGGCCTCTACCCATTCAACACCACTAGCACCTTTCTCTCCCACTGTGACATCAAAAATGCTTCTAGACATTTCCAAATGTCTTCTATGGGAAAGCCTTGCTGGTTAAGAACTACTCTATATCAAACCCTCCAAAGAAACCGGGAAGGGCTCAGACACCCACCAGGCATGGGGCATTCACCTAAGCCGTAGGACCAACAAAATCCAGGCTGGAGATCTAGGTTCCAGAGATACAGCAGAAATGCAGAGTCAGAAAGGGTTTGGAATGCAGTGATAGTTGGGGCGGTTGTGTGTGTGTCTAGGTGTTCATTTTTAAAAGGAACATTGGTCCCAAAGCACATTTGCTCCAGGAAGTAAACATTCTGAGGGCCTTTCACCATTATCAGGCTAAACTATTTGCTTAATTCATACACCATTTTCCTTTTCATAAAAGAGTCCTAAGAATCCCATTGACATTGCCGAAATGAAGGCCCGAAATGAGATTTTTCAATTTTGGTTACCAACAGGCAGACTGTGATTTGGTTCAAGCCACTTGTGAGCTGTCTGCCTGCCACGGGGCTGTCTTTATAGCACCCTTGATTAGATGTGACATTTTCTCACTCTGAGTATTTTGCCTGTTTTTGAAGAGATCCACACAGGGGACCTTATTAAAATCTGCAGAAGCCTGTGAATATGTGAGGATGCACTTATGTGAGCGGGAAGGAGAGAATGGATTTTTTTATCTTCTGGGAATCTGGTGGGCTTATTTTATAGGAGCTTACAAAGGGGAAAGAAGATGCTGCTCTTGTTTAAAACGGAATGCAGTGCCTCCTCTGCTCTCAGGTCTGAGAGGCCAGGGTAAAGCAGAGTGTAAATTATTTCCATGACCCACTAAAGTGGGAATTGTTCCATGTGTTAAACTCCGGATTCCTTTGCTAATTATGTGGAAGAGATGTTGTGGATAGCACAGAACAGACCACTATGACCCCAGTATTGCCAGGTTTGGCCAGCTCAAGTCTCTGTTCATGCTCCCCAAAGATGTGAATTCCACTCCATTCCCAGCCCTATTTGGCCCTGATTTGCTTTTCTAGTGAATGGCCTGGACCTCAGCAGGACAGAACAGAGGCAAGTCTCAAAATGAAGGCTAAGACAGTTGAAGATTGTGAAGTAGGCAAAGTTTGCCCCTGGCTCCCCCATTTGGTCCCCTTTCTAGAGGAGAGATACCTTTTCTCCCCCACACTTTTTTTGTCATAATTTTTGCACTAAATTTTTAGTGTCATAAACACACTAAATTCTTTTTGGGGGCCCTCACTATTCTAATGTTTTCTAGATATATCATTGTAAGTGAAGCAACCCCATTCACAGGCTCCTTTGTAAACCACATGACTCTGGTTCTGCCACCCCCCACCCCCTACCCATGGCCACAGATGATGGGATCAGGGGTGGGAGCTTGACTAAGACACGAAAGAAAACATAAGCTGGATCAGAAGAAACAGGCATTCAGTAGTAGTAGCTGACGCCAAGACCAGGAGGTGGAGCGGGGCTGCAGGAGAGGAGGTGGAAAAGATGCCCTGAGGAGTCACGGAACGCAGAAGGCTATTGAGGCCTTTAGCAATATTTACTATGCACCTCAGTGTGCCACACAGGGCTGGGTCTGAGTAAAGTGGGCAGAAGCCCAGCTTCAGGGAGGCATTCAGGTAAACCTGTACAAAAGATACTTGATGATGAAGAGTGCTCAGAAGAAACAGAATGGGGAGAGGGGGCTACTTTGGGCTCGTGTGATCAGGGAAGGTCTCTCTGAGGAGGTGATATTTGAGCTAAAGCTTCAGTGACTCAAAGGAACAGGCCTTGGGAGAAAGATATTCCAGGCAGAAGTCCATGCAAACACAAAGGCCCAAGGCAGTGGGTGAGTGTGGCATGTCCAAAGAAAGAAAGAAGGTCTGTGAGGCTGGAGCACAGACAGAGAAGGGTGGCATGGGGTGAACAGAGAAAATTCATCCAGGCCTCGGTAGGGCACGTGAGAATAGGGTTTATCCTGAGTGTGATGGGAGCCGTTGCAAGCATATGAAGAGCACCTAGAAAATCAATGGAGGAAAAGCAAGGGTGCAAAGTGCACGAGTACATTGTTCATAGGAAAAAGAAAAAGAAATACAAACAGCTCTTATACATACAAAAAGATGCCCAATTTCAATTTATGTTGGCAAAACAGTAGAGAAGTAGGTATTGTCTTACATTCACTTTCTCCTTTGCAGCACGTTCACACAACAGCCAACTCCTTAATCCTGCTCTTTCTTCCCACTTCATGGAGGCAAAAACTTTCTCTTTGATATTTTTCTTGGATGATTTTTTTTCCCACTCTCCTTATTCACTCTATCAGGCACGCCTATGAGAAGCCCATTCCTTGAACCCTTTTTCCTCTCCTAGCAGGAAACTCGAGGGATAGCTGCCAAAACTGATGCCTTCCGAGGGAGGCATGAGAATGAAATTAGCAAATACCCTAAAAGGCACAGTATGGGGACTTGGCCCCATCTGGTTCTCAAACAGAAAGCCCCTGTGAACAGACTATGGCTTTTTGTTTAACCCCTGAGCTGTAAGGCAGGAAGAGTAAGAGCCCTAAGACTGGTTCAAAACTAGCTGGACTCCTTGCTTTCATGCCCCATGCAGTCTGATCATTCGACTATTAGCAATCTGGGCTGATGCTTCTAGGAAGACTGCAGGGTGGCTTCTTCAGGAAGCATCTAACAAGAGTAATCAAAAAAAATTTTTTTAAATCTTCAACTCAGCTTTCACACCATTTTTCCCCAAGAATCTGTCTCAAGTGAATCAACATACCCTTGAAAGTGCCCTAACAATGCACGTTCCCCATAACGGCACAGCAGGAGTAAGAGGCCATTCCAGATCATGGGCCTCTATGTGTCAAACACATGTTTGGGAAAACTCGTCTCTTACCTTGGAGTTTAATTAGTACTTATTTACATGGAACTAGAAACAAAGTTAGTTAGACACTCCAAAAAACTTCCAGCTGGGCATCCATATTTCTTCGAGAAAGAAACTGGGTCCCAGAGAGACCAAATGACGTGCTGCAACCAGCAAGGCCGTCTAGGAATTGGCACGCTTTTCCATGAAAGATGTGAACATGCTATTCAGTTACAGTGCGCCCTGAGGCACCCACTACCCCAGCTCACAGCTCAGGACTGAGTCTCACCCCAGAACTGCCTTTGGTGGAGAGACCTGTCTAGCACAAGGTCACAACCCCTTGCTGGGTGTCCAGCCTCCTCCTTTGGCTCTGGAACACGCCGAAGGCCATCCCAGCCCCAGAGCATACCCCATGGTATCGCCTGGCTGAGGCCTCTGCCACAGCTGCGTCCTGGTTCAGCTTCTCCTTCTACCCACCTTCCGTCACCCTCACTCCCATCAGGTATTGTTCTTGAGAACATGCCCCAGGAAGTCTCCTTATGTACATTTCTATCTGAGAGTCCACTTTCCAGGGACCCAACCTACAGAAATAGTATATTCTATTACTTGAATTACTGTAACATTGGGAAACACTTGGATTAAACTGACATGGATCATTCCTTTCATTTGACAGTGTGCGCTATGGGCCTCCAATGAACACCCAGAGTCACTGAAAAGTATTTAGCCACAGACCCCCTTTTTATATTAAACATCTTCATGTTTTGTGGAATATGCTCTAGGATACATAAATGCAGTTCACTCTAGACCACATTAGATTTTAGCTGCTAAAATGACTCATGTCAACATTTCCTATAATGGCAAAAGAATGGAAATAACTTGAATGTCCATCAGTAAGGGACTGCTAAAATAAATTAAGATATGTCCATATAATGGAATATTATGCATCCACAGAAAAATATGAGACGTTCTTTAGGTATGAAAAAGTATCCAAGGCATACTTTTTAAGTACAAGAAGCAAGGTTGTTCAACAGGGTGCATGTGTTTTCAAAAATGGGGAGGATTAAGTATATGTGTACATTTTCTTGGGTGTGCACAAATATTTGTAAAGGCACACACTAGAAGATGACAGCACCAGTTATTTCTATTGAGGGAATAAAAGCACTTTGCACCCTTTGAATAGATTATCTACTCAAAAAATTAAAACATTAAAAATTAACAAAACCCTGCAAACTATTAGCACATATTTAAATACTTTGTCTAATCACATATGAAGAGATTCTGGAAAAAAGTGTATAACATCCTCTACAAAGTTACTTAGACTATGAGCTCCTTGAAGACAGGAACAGTATCTAATTCATTTATGCCTAAAGCCTTAGCAGAGTGCTTGAAGCAGAAGCTGTAGATACTAATTAGTTTTTTTTTTAATTCCATTGCCTACGTATAGCAACTGATTTAAAACAGCCTTTTTTTCCCCTTCCTTTCATTAAAAAAAAAATTGTTTTTTAATCTGGGTTCCAGAGGAACTCTAGAAATGGAGAAAGAATAGTACATCCTCTCAATGCATATTTCTGGTTTGGTTTTCCTCTTATTGGCTTAGAGTTAGCAACATTTATAAAGGGTCTGGGGCTGTGCTTCCAACAGAGTAGCCACTAGCCATGTGTGGCTATTTAAATATAAATATGAATTAATTATAATAAAATAAAACTATAAATTCACTTCCCCAGTTGAGCCAGCCACAATTCAAGTGCTCAAAAGCCACACACAATTAGTGGCTATTGTATGGGACACAGCAGATAGTATTTCATCATTGCAGAAACTTCTTTTGGACAGCAATGACCTAGGTATAATACAGTTTTTGCTTTCAGACATATCTGGGTTCAATTCTGATTTGGCCACTTACAAACAAAGCAGTAAGGTTTAGGGAACATTACTTAAGCTCTCAGGGCCTCAGTTTCTTCATCTGCAGAATGGGGAAAATGATAGTACCTGACTGGGTCATTGTGAGGTTCAAGGAGCTCCTTCATGTAAGCCGCATAGAGCAGGTCTTAATGCACGGTGAGCACTCGCTCAGAAACTGTGGCCTCTTAGTGAGTATCGCCACTTACACAAACCAGTCTTCTCACCCCTCACAACCAGGCAACTCCACCTCTCCCCCAAGACTGGCAAGAGAGTAAGTGGCCATTGACATCCTTTGGGTCTAGTTCAGTGCTATTAAAGTGTCAATTTACAATGAATAAAACTTGTACTTGTTCCTTCTTCAGCAAAGTCTTTTTATGAAAAAAAAGTTGGGTGAACTAAACGTGTGTTGGTGACAAAGCGAATTTACCACCTGGTACGAACTCTTGGGAGTCGAATCCTGGGGACACACATTTTCATACTTTGGATTGCAGCGGTCTAGTTGGGAAGACTAGACATCCCTTGATATGACTTCTTAAATCTCATAAAGAAGTCTGTCAAATTGTGCCATGAAAGGGGCCTTGAAGGGGAAGAGACAGCCAAGTCAGTCAAGGTGAAGTTTTTATAGCTGGTAAATTCAAACTGAGTTCTGAAGAACATGCAAATCATGCTGAAGGAAAAGAGATAAGTGGAGAAGGACAAAGGCACAATACCAAGAGAAAGGACAGAGAAGAAAGAGGGGAGAACACTCACAGCTTTAGCCCTTTGAGAATAAAGAAATAATTTTACTGCACAGGCCGAGCCACTCCCTTGTTACCTTGTGGCGGCCAACAACAGAAAGCCGGAAGGACCTGAGGAGCATAGTGGCCAGTTTTGACCTCTTTTGTTCTATTATTCAGTATTTTCACATAATAAGAATATTAAATATTTATAATTGTGAACTCTAAAAATAGATACGGAAAGCTATTTTGGTGACTTTTTGACTCTTCATACACTTACAGTAAAAGATAAATGAGCCTCAAAACAGAAAGTTTCCAAGTATGTGTTTAAAATGAATGTTCTTCTTTTGAATTCTTCAGGTATTTATATTAAAAGATCCATATGAGAATTATTCTTCATTATAAAAACCAGCCAATCATCACTAAACAATTTTCCAGTACTGCCACTATAGATGATTGTTTAACTATGAAAGTGTGTGTTCTGATTTATAACAGCCGTAATGGCACCAATCGCTACGTGATTGCTTAGCGCTTCCATGGAAGACATACCTCATCTGTTGTAGCCTGAAATACCATATGACAATTTATAATGATGCACATTTCTTATTGCCTGCTGATAATAACTCATCAGTGAAAATGACAGCTTAATTATATAGCATATCTCCTACTCTCAAATAACTGGATTCAGACATCTCTACTGCTTCTCACCAATCCCTTAGAGAAGCAAAGAAGTACAATTACCACAATCCTCAGAAATAACACTACTAAGTAAAAAATATCTAAGGGAAAGCTGATCTTTTATTAAATACACATGTACTTTAGACCACATAATCCCTCAGTTCTGCCATCAAACGTTTACCTTAAAGCTGGTTGTCATTCTTTTAATGTTTTATTTTTCTTGCTGATTAGGCCTCTGGTTTCTCCCATTCCAAATACTTGGATTTTTACGAGATGTATCAAGTGATGTACCCTGAACAGTGGACCTCTGAATCAACACTGGCTGCACACGGGCTGCAGTAGTCTCGACCGTTTTGCTTCTAACGCATGGCTCACCGGGCTTCTTCCAGACAAAACTGGTCAACTCTACATAGCAAAGCAGTAGCGCTTATAAAACTGCCAAGAGGCAGACTGCCTCTATTAATAACACTTATATGGCAACTGGCAGAGTGCTTGGACTCCTGAGTTCCAGTGCAGTCCAGGTGGCTGCTGGCCTCCTTTTCTCTGGACTGCACAGCAGAACTTGTCTATCTTCTACAGCACCGCTTGTTTCTTTTTCCTCTACCAAGGCCATGTGTAATTCCCTGGGCCGCAGCTAACAGACTGCCTGCCCCAGGATTAGGAGACTTAATCAGCTTTAGTTATTTACTTCCTCTTTCACTGGTCTCATTAAATACTCTTATTTGAATAGTGGTTACCAAAACCACTACCAAAAATAGACTGCCATTCTTTTATTCTTTCTAATCTTTGCTTTCCATGTTTCTTGCTTTCAATCACGTCTTCCATGATCCTCAGCTTTCATGCGAAGAAAAATGGGCTATAAAGACATCGGCAAACACTCAACGTGCCTCATGCCTTCTATGGGATCCCACATTTGTTACAGCCTTAGCACCCTTTTTTCTGGGTGTACTTTTACAGGGTGCCCTAAGTGGCTGCATTTCTGCAGTTTAAAATGTCAGATTTCTTTTCAGAGCCTTTTTTCGGGAGTAAGGGGACCCTAGAGAAGTAAAAGTGTGTGGCTGCTTCTTGCATCAAAGCCATCCCTGAATAACAGAAGCTCCATGATTAACTTAAATGGCCAAATCACTAAGAAGAAGATTCTTTGACAAACATGGAATAGGAACAAAGGAAATTGTAAAACCATGTAGAATACATCTTCTAAGTTAGAATAAAACACAGAATAGGTTGCCTTGATTCAATTATAGAACACAACCTTCTAGGTAACTAGCATTAAATGTGTCACTACCAAGTGCTGGGACCACAACCATTAATTTCTATAGACAGCATTTCTATTTGGATTTGTGTCGACAATGGTAGTGGTGTTCACAATCTCTTCTCTTACTAGACTCCATGCAGACTACCATCTTTCCATTCTATTCATTGTTAGAATGATACAATTTCAAAAACTGTAGTTTATGTAATATTGAAAGTGAAGGCTCCTTGATGAAATCTGGAGTCTACCTCATCTTACCAAAATCATGAAATGGACTAGAAGTCTAGAGACTTTAACCCTGGTCTTGGCTCTGTCTTTAAACAGCTATGTGACCTTAGCAAGGCACTTCATATTTCTTAACCTCAGTTTATCTCTAAGAGGGCCAGACTGGAGTCTGTCTAAAGTCCCTTCCCAGTGCCCAAGTACATCTATTAAGGTCACAGGGTAGTTATCAGCATATGATCAAATTCATTCAAGTCATGTTAATCGGATCTGACACCTGTAGGAATGAATTCCTCTGGTCTAATCCTCTTAATTTTCCAGGAGAGAAAAAAGTCTAGAGAAACTAAATGTATTGTCCAGTTTTACACAAAGAGGTAAAATTGGGGTTTGCCATGTGTCTTGGATTCCTAGTTTAATTCTTCTCCAGCAGTTCATTTGGTTAACAGGGAACATAGGGCATGCGCTGCCTTTCCATATTAGTTTCAGTTTCAAAACATGTCTACTTAGCTCTAAAATCAAGGATTACAATATACATGGGGCTTACAACCCCATAGGTATTGATGATAACCAAAGGGCAGAATGAGTAGATTTTGAATTGTTTTCATTTCACTCCTTAGATCTAACTGTCCTGCACCAACACTGCCATGGGCAAAATGCTGCTACAGTCAAGTGACTTCACTTATTTCCCAACAGCACTTTCAGGGTCAGAACACCAAAGTCAACATGCCACCCATCAATGCTCTAGAACAACTCTGCTTCCTCCTAACTCACTATCCCAATTAATACCTTTCTACCTTGCAGAAATGGGAAGATGGAAGTTTCACAATCTCCTTCACACCACAGCTAAGCCACCACACTCTGCCTTTTCACTGAGATCTTTTAGACTTTTGCCCAGTGTGGCTTGATGACAACAATAATGAATATCATCACCTAGTTACTTATCTACTCTTTCTTGAGTGAATCAATTTGGAGGAAAGGCAACAATTAATCCCAGGCAGTTCCTAGTTCCATGAAGATTCAGCAAGGGCGGTTGGCTCCCTCTTTGGAAATCCACCCCGTAGATACCTGAGAAATAAGGTTGTTTGTGGAAATCTAAGCCATGATCAGGAATTAATGCCAAATCTGTGAAAATCCGTTGGGAAAGGAAAGAAACTGTATCTCCATTTGGCGACTCAGAGCTGGACAGAGTCACGGAGACAAAAGAGGAGGACACGATGAGGAAGAAAGCTCTCACTTGGTGTATCCTGTTCTCTCCCTTGTTTTCCCCGAAAGCTAGGCTGGGAGATGCCTGCTTCACTGCATGTTGACCTTGGTGACGCTTGCTGACAAGGCCTGGAATGTGGGGCACTCAGAACCTCATCAACTGCAGAAGCCCACTCTGGATCTAAGTATGCTCATCCCATCACTACCACATCACTAGGCACAAGGCCCTGGGAATGAGGTATTGGAAGAATGGAGAGTCATGGAGTTAAATCCACAAGGCAGCAGTCTAGTCTCTTCAACCTGAAGGGCACCCACACCAACCCATTTGGAAGACCAAGGGTTTTGTCATTTGGCTGATAACACTAGCCAATGATTTCAATTTGAAAGAGAGAAGCTCTGACTGCAGTGGGGGAGGGAGGGTGAGGACTTGATAATAGGGGTGAATGTTGAAATCAATCTTGTTCACGCGTAACCTTTACAAAATTGTGTATCAGTGATACTTTAATAAAAACAGAGAGGGAGAGAGAAATTCATGGGGAAGAATATATAGTGGAAACTCTACAAAAGAGAGACAAAAACTGGAGAAATGTATGCCAGATGAGAAAAGCCTAATGGAATGGATAATACAAGGATTTAAAAGAATAATACTTTGTAGAGTAGTAAGGGGGATTTTGGAAACATGAACCAAGAGCAAGAAACTATGCAGAAATAATAGGCCATAATAAATATTTAAAAACCACAAGTGAAAAAGTAAAGAATTAAGTAGACAGCTTGAATGCCAGAACAAATACCACTGAAGAGTGAAAGAAAGGGCTGTCCAGTTAGATCAGCAATATCCTGGACAGCATTAGGAATAACATTACATGGGGGAAAATGAAGGAAGTCAAGTGACATGGAGGATGAAAGTAGAAATTTCAACTTCTGCCTACTTTTGGTCTGAAAAATTATATGAATAAAGGAAATAAGTGAGAAAGTAACAATGAAGATTTTTCCAAATATTATAAACGTAAGACCTCAAAATAAAGAAGAGAATAGACTGGCGAAAAGATAAATTAAAAACAAACACACACTCACAGTCTGGCATATTTCCGTTGGCATTCAAGAATATTCAACCCAAAAAGAAACTTCAAAAAATATTCATAGTCCCCACAATGTCGAAGGAAAATAAGCTGTACCTGAATTAGATACCCAGACAAACTATTATTTAAATATGCAGCAAGATTAATATACTCACAGGCATATAAGAGTTCAAAAAAAATTCACACTTTACTGACCCTGTTTGAAATAATTTCTGGAGGAAGCAAAAAGATACAGAAAGCCAAGATAATAAAGAACTTAAAGTTTACTGTTCTTTCAATAAACGAAACATAAAGCACTTAGAACACTGCTTGGCACACAGGAAGTACTCTGGCAAAAGGACTGCATCATTATCTTTGTCGTCAGTATTCTGCTAGTTGCACAGATACTGACATCCTCAGGGTTCCCACTAAAAGAAATGCTTCTTAAAGTTCTGTATTAACTATAAGGTTTACTAGGAACTTTTCAGTAGTTGTCATTCATTCTTTCATTCATTTGGTAGCTCCCATCTAATTTTATCAAGGTCTTATCTAAGAACTTGGAAATAACCTTTTCTGCATCCATTAAAATTATATTGTTAGATTTTCTAATATTGGACCATCCTACACAATCCTCAAGTAAGACTTATTTAATTGTGGTAAAATTGTCTGCCTGCTGGGGAAAGTGTGCTGTGTGTTTTACTGTGGTGTTACATTAGCTAATATTTTATTTATGTTGAAAAATGCTATTGATCTTGTGCTGCTCTTCTGCCTGGCAATCTTGCTAAACTCATTTATTAGTTTTAGTAGTTTGTTAATTTCCATGGCTGTCACTTATAAATAATGATAATTTTACCTCTTCTTTTTGAATCTTTATGCCTCTTACTAGTTTGTGCAGTGAGGTAGCACTTCTAGGCGAAGAGTATAGGCTCTGGGGATACCTGATTGTGGATCATGGGCAAGTTAGCTGAAGCCCTGGTGCTTCAGTTTAATCACTGCAAAGTGATGAGGAAAACCCCTCAAAGACTTTGGGACTATTACACAAGTTAAAGTAATTGGCCCATGGCTAACAATAAATGTTAACTCTTGAAATATTTACTAAATGAAGTACAGAATGAGAGATCCCTAATCCAATTACGGGTTAAGAAAAATGTTGCCAAAGAAAAACAACATCAGACTGAGACCTCTGGACCAGGTAAATGGGTCAGGAGCAAGGGGCAGGGAAAAGACATGGAATGAAACAGTGCACTCCCAATGAGGGGTGTGTATATCCACATGTTTAGCAGTGAAAGAAAGCATGGCTTGTTTGGAGAATGGACAGTCATTCCGTGTACTGGATAACTCAGCTCTTCCTATACAAGTGTTAACTGCTCCACCAGACAATAAGTTCCTGAAAGGAGTCTCATTTTGTTCATCTTTTTATCCTTCACAGTACTTGAAAGAGAACCATGCACAAAAAAGTGCTTAATAAATATCTGGCTATGATTCAGGAGGATTTCTGGTATCTACAGTTAGCTAACTGATTCAGAACCATAGCCTTGAAGCCAATGTTTTATAAACTGCCCAGGCTGAGAGAAATGTCCCTTGAATTAAGAAAGGTTAAGGTTTAGAAGAGAAACACCTCAGTCTCAAGTCTAATAAGCCATCATAAAACCACATATTTGAAGTTTTAGAGTTCCTTCACAAAACAATGAGAATAAGGATCTTGTTTTCCAGTGGTGGAATCTAATAACATAAAATACAGATTGACATTTCAGGTTATCGCAAGTTTTAAACTGATATAATAAAGTTGTTATGCCTGTTTATTTGTTCCCTTGGATTCTCAAGAGTATCACTAAATAAATTAAATATTAACAATACTACTATTTTTATAAAATTTCATCTTTTTCGTACTACTGAAATCATTTTGTTTTCAAAATATTTGGCAAACAGAGTTAAGAAAATGAAAGAATTTCTCTTTGAAGGAATTTAGAGAATAGGGAATTTCTAGTTTCATGTACTGAAGCTTTACTTTGCAATTTATAAAATTATTCCCTCAATAATAAAACTGGTACAAAACATTATAAAGCCTTATTTTTTCTTTAGTTCTGAAAAGCTCTTAAGGCCCATCCTAAAAATGAATGTAAAGATTTTATCTGTAGCCTGGCCCAAATTAGGCCCTAAGGAAATTCTATTTCCTTTCCTGATCCTGACAATCAGGAATATGCTGGGAATGGTTTTCCAACAGCTGTGCAATCACTGATGATTTATTTCCAGGAAAATCTAGTCAAACTTCTTTTCTCAGAATTATGGTATTTGACCCCTCAGCAATATATGATAGATGACTGGCAACAAAAGTAACATTATTCAAGGTCTATGATGTGCCAGGCAAGGTACTAGACACATAAGGATGCAGTATCTCCCCAACTTCAGCCCTTAACTCTAACTCACCATCACAGTGGCTGTCACTCTTTATCTTTTACCTAAGGAGAAAGGCAATCTGAACACAAGCCAGCACAGAAAAATACTACAGATACTATTGAGATGTATCCCTCGGGTTGAGACAGCACAAAGGTGAGATGTGTCCAGTTTTCCAGGGGGCTAGAGAAGAGGTAAAGTTGGGGCTTTAGAACTCCATAGAGGAAATGATTCTTTAAAGATAAGTATGTTAAACTAAAAAAAAATGAACAAAAACCAGAAACAGAAAAATGACCATGTAGATACAGAGAACAGATCAGTAGCTGCCAGAGCGGGAGGATGGGAGGGCAGAAGACATGGTGAAGGGAGTCAAAGGTACAAACTTCCAGTTATAAATAAGTCATGCAGATGTGATGTACAGCATGGTGACTATAATTAATAATACTCCATTGTGTATTTGAAAGTTGTTAAGATAGTAAACCTCTCTAGCATGGGGGACAAAGATACAATTCAGTCCATAACAACTGCCTTCCAATAACCGAAAAAAATCTGAATTCCAAACACATTTGAGCTTAAGAGTTTTGAATAGAGTACTATAAACCTAGCAGTATGTCAGATAGTTAGCAGGGTTTGGAGAAGAGTTTAAGCAGAGCACTGGTGGGAGCTCAGTATGAAGTATGTCCATCAGGCAAAGCCTCGCTGCAAAGACACTGTGAGCCAAGCCCTGAATGAGGCGAGGTGAAGGGTGAGTGGGCCAGATCTGAGAGAAGGGCATTCTAGGCAGGCCAGCAGTAGGGTCAAAGATGCTTAGGTAAGAACAAAGCATGGCAGCTGATGGATACAAAGGTTGTCAGTGTGGCTGAATCCGTGAGCTAAAGAAGAGAAGTAGATAACAGAGTACACATACTTAGAGCCTTACCATTGCAAATGGAATTTGGCTTTTATGGAAGTGAAATGAGAAGGCAATGGAGGGTTTTGAAGAGAAGAGAGGCATGACCTGACTGTTTTAACATGATCACAATGTGTGGCTAATAATCTTCAAAGACAGCTGCCATCTATGAATGTGATCCCTCCATGAGCAAGCATGGCATACTACCCAGCAAGAGGCAGCATCTATGTCCTCTCCCCTTGAATCTGGGAAGGCCCTTGGACTTGCTTTTTCTAGTGGAATGAGACAAATGTGACAGTGAGGGAAATCCCTACCCAGGCCTTAACAGCATTTGCAGCTCCCACTTCCTCTTTTATGGAAGCTGGAGACTATCTAAAGAGCCTAACTTCCCTGAGACCACATACTGTGAGAAAGCCCAGTCTAGCCATGTGGAAAGGCCAAGTGGAAGAGAACCAAGGAACCCAGCCAACAGCCGGAACTGAGGCCCTATATAATCGGACACAGAGACCTGGGATATCTCAGGTAATACTTGACCACTGGAGTCATACCAGCTGAGACCACAGACACTGTGAAGTAGGGACCAGTCATTGCCACTGTGTCCCATCAAAATTTCTAACCTCAAAATTTTGAACAAATAAAATGGTTCTTATTTTACACCCCTAAATGCTGGGGTAGTTTATTACATGGCAATTAATAACTGACCCTGAAACTGATTTGAAACCAGGTGGTTGGTAAACACCTGAAGAGGAACAAGAGCCCTGCTAGTGAGGCTAGAAAGGCAGTGATGGGATTATTACTGGAGGCTGGGAAGAGGGCAACCATGTAGTGTCATAATGATTGGCAACTATGTCTCTTGCGATAATAAGGAAAAAAGAAAATGTATCTAATGAACTTGTACACGGGGCTAAGAAGATTTCTGAATGTGATCACTGGCTTCATTTAGTCTCCTAAGATTAATTACAGGAAGAGAAAGATGAACTAAAGTGTTCAAGCAGAATTTAGAGAAATCATTCAATCCAAGACTTGCTAGGTTGGAAAATAAAACACTGTCATTCTTGTCTTTACAGGAAGCAACAGGTTCTCAAAGAAAGAAGCAGTCTTAGGACAAAGATCAAATCTAAGATCTATTAGTACCAGGTGCCCTGGAACAAATCAAGCATGTGGTTGGAAGATCCCTCATCAAGACTTCAGAAAGATTTAAGGTAGCACCTCATAGACCAGCAACAAGTAAACAGCACTTCTAAAAACCTTAAAGGTTTTCCCTACAGCATTCCAACTTGCACCCAAAGCAAAGAGCCTGTCTTAAGAGTTTTATCACTGTGTCTTTTTCTAATGGAGTGAATCTCAAAAATTTTATAGGAAGCCCCTAAGGTTTATATGAAAATTGTACTAAAAAAAGGACACAAAGGTTTCTAGATTCCTTTAGGAGCAGGAAGCAGCCCACTGAACTGCTAGGAAGAGTTATTACTTAGGGAAAAGGAAGAAAGAATCAAAGGAGGGGCCGTTAACTTTCCAGCCAGCCCAGCTGCTGGGTGGATGAATGAATGAAGAAACCTTTTTGGATGTTTCTTCCCCAGGAGCCTAAGAGGAGCCAATCAGCTGAACGTAGCCCAACTTATAGAATCATGACAAATAACAAATTATTGTTTCTTTAGCCACTGAGTTCTGGGGTGGTTTTTTATGTGCGGCAGGATGGGGGTGGAGTTGTTTGTTGTTCAATGCAGGCAGGACCGATAACTGAAAATGGGTGACTGAAACACTGGCTGCTGCGTTGTGTTACGGACAGACTGGAGGTGGGGAGAGGATGGAGGTATAGGTTTAGCGGCAGGACACCAGCTCTGGCAAAAATGCCGCGGGAACTGGTGGCAGTGCTTGGACCCACGAGTGAGCAGGGATGGTGGTGAGAAGGGCAGATGTAGGTCATATTTAAAAGGACAGGTAAATTATTTAAATGTGGGGCAAGGGAAAAAGAGGGCAACTCCAAGATGCACTGGTTAATTATTTACGCAACTAAAAGAATGGAGCCGTTATCGAGTAAGATGGGGCAGGAAATGGGGGAAGCAGTTTTGGGAAGTCAAGTCAGGAAGCCAATGAATACTAGGTATCCACTCAGGAGATGCTCTCAGATGTGTTATGTAAGCGTGTAGTTCAGGGACACGTCATGACTAGAGATGTAAATCATAAGTATAGAGAGGTATTAAAGGCCTGAGGCTGGATTCAGTCACCCAGGAACTGAGTAAAAATAGAGAAAAGGCTTAAGGACTGAGCCCTCAGCCTCCTGTATTTAGAGGTTAGAGAAATAAGGAACCAGCAAAAGGACTGAAATGGATGCTGATGAGGTAGAAGAATAAGGAGAGGGGGTAACCTGGAAGCCAAATGAAGAGCTCCAGGTCCTGCTGAGGGGCACACAGGCAGGGGGCCAAGCACGGGCCCCCAGAGCCAACGGGAGGGCATGCGGGGCGGTGGGCATGGCAGCCTGGCTGATTCAAGACAGAATGAAAAGAAATAAACTGGGAGACAAATAGAACTAGCTTTACAAGTTTTCCTATAATACAGGGAAAGAAGAACAAGGAAGTAGCTGGAGAGAAACATGAGGTCAAGAGAGGTTTTTTGGGGGGAGGGTAATTATAGCACAGTTGTATAGTGATAGGTTAGACCCATTAGAGAGAGAAAAAAGCCAATGATAGAGAGAAAGGATAAATTACTAGAGCTATGTCCTTGAGAAGATAATAGGAATGAGAGTGCACACTTGAAGGACTGTAATAGATTTCTGGCTAGTTTCTTCATCTCTTAATTTGTTTTTTGTTCAACAACTCCTACCTCAGACTAATTTTCCCCAAATACTATTTTTGTTATAATACTCAACAATCTTTTGCTATATTACAGTTGTTTCCTGCCTATTTTAAATTCCTGTGCTTAGCTGTCAACTGTTGAATGGTCTGTCAATGAAGTCAATACAAGTCAACTATGCGACCAACCCTTGGCTGGGCACATGGGACCCAGTCACATTATCATATCTTTATTCAAAGTGTTAACTGTAGAGACAGACATATACTAAGGGGAATTTATGGAGATAAGAGGGGAATGTAGACAGCACTAAGTAAATCATATAAGGGAGAAAATAATTCTGTCTGGACAGTAAAAGGGGCAGCAAAAGCTACAGAGGGTGGGTATTTTGAGCAGATCACATGAAGGATGACACAGTGTGAAGAGGAGTAGCAGGTGTGTCCAGAGCCAAGGTCAGAAGAGGAGCCAGGCTGCATGCTATCCAAGCCCCAAGCCCTGGAAACTATTTCCCCACTGTTCTTGGTGGGGAGCCTTTACTGCAGCCAGACTCAGTCTTTACTGTTCCCTGCCCTGCCTCCTGAAACACTTTGTTTCAATTGCAGTGAGCCATGGTAATGCAGAAACCAAGGGCAACAAGTGGGTGATAAGGCTGAACCAGATCAGAGATCTTCAAAGTGAAGAACAGGCACCCCTGGGAACCCCATGACTTTCCAAGGTCTGTACAGGCACAGAGAGGTCTAAAGGAACCAATTCCCAATCCATAGGCACCCCTTTTTATAAGTGATATGCCTGAAATGTGCCCGAGGCAAGCAGATTTCTAGCAAGTTCACTTTCTTACTTCCTCTTTCATAATTACCCTTCTGCCATTTTACCAAAGAAAGGCCTATCTCTCCCCTATCCAGAATCTCACCATATGCCTCAACTCTCCAGGGTGCCAAGTAATGGGGCAATTTGAAAAACTGATATTAGAGAAATTTTCTTTAATGAAAGCATTGATAGCAACACTACCCCTATGTACGTCTATGATATAGTTCACAACATAGTTTAGTTTTATGCCTCATGATTACTTATCAAATGTAAATGGATTATTTTTTGTATACAAATAATATTTAAAATAACAAAGATGTTTAACAATAAAACCATGTTTAATTGAATTTAAATTGATACACTGTTGCTGAGGAGTAAGAAAAGAAGTTGGAAAAATATGCTGTACAATTTTGAGATGTAAAATGTTCAATTAAAGAATAATTATTTGAAAGTTCTAGAGGTCAGTGCTAACAGTGTGCAAGGGGTATTCTGTTTCTCAAATTTCTGTTTGAAGGTATATGAGCAAAATGCCCAGTGAAGAGAGTGAAACGATACAAGGGATCATTAACTATGTCAGTGGGCTCTGTAGGTATGGTAAGTAGAGGTCCCTCTCACTCTCAACAATCTTACAACCATCATTATTTTCCTCTTCTAGGATCATTTTCAGTTTCAATTTCTTTATGCAACAAAATACTTTCTGTCCCTCTCCTGATCATCTATGTATCTTGCCAGCACTTGGAGGAACCTTCACATCCGGAGAAGAAACAACTTATTTAGAAAATGATTAGCTAATAGGCATTCAGAATTTTTAATACATCTTTATACAGCCCGCTGTCTTTCTAAAAATGACCCACAAAGCATTACTAGGCTTGCAGTGGGATAAAACACTGGGAAATAAACACATACACATACCCTGCCTCCAGACACAAAATGTGTACAAATAACATTAATGAATTGAACTGAGTTCAAAGAACCTCTTATTTCCTGTTTCTGATTTCAGCACTGGATAACTTAAAACAAACAAAAAGGATAACATTCTTTGACCTAAAGCAAAGTAATAAATAGCAATAAATAAATACATATAATTGATCATAGTTAATTAGCAAAATTCACCATTAAATAGTTTAGTAGTGAATACATTCCACTACCAGCTAAAGCCACAAATGTTCTTTCAATTTCGCTATGTAATTTTCACATCCAATCCGTGCCAATAGGGTAGCAGCAAGCACTTAAGCTACGTTCAGCCTCAACTGCCTCATGCAGTAACCCGTTATCACCAGGTAAATAAATCCAAGAGCTAATATTGAACTAAAGAAAGAAGTTGGCTTTTTGACAACCCTCATACCATAAAGCCTTCCAAAGAGGGCACTTCTCAAATAGTTACCTACACCACATTCATTGTGATCTAATGAGCAAGTCTGCTCTGATCTTTCCATGAATATCAGCCTCATTTTGATGGATGGACAGACGGGTAATAGATATAGACACACAGATAAATCCGCATGTGCCTACTATTCGTTAAGCTCTATCAACAAAAACTGATATAAATTAGACAAATGTTTTCTTTAGAGCACCATAAGAGAAATTTCTCCAAGGGACCAAACACATATAGACACTCATGTGAATATTATTTGATTATGAAGATAATCTTTAAGTATATAATTAGTATTGTCAATTACAGAAGTGCCACACAATCATTACGTTAAAACCAACATTCTACCATTATGACACCCGCATCAGAATGAAAAATAGTGGTTGATCATAACTGTCAAATTGTGAGAAATATTTCCATGGAAATAGCATCATCCTTCATAAACACCAGAGATCTTAAATTTGTCTGTGTTCGAATCCCAGCTCTACCACTTTTTAGCTTTATGACTTTGGGACAGTTATTTAATTACTTTATACTTCATTTTCTTCAACTAAAAAATGTAATGTTTTATAAGTTTATTATGAGGAGTTTTAAAAATGCATACATACTTTGAATAATGTCCAATATGTAAAGGCTGACCAAATATTAGTTATGATTCATACTATTTCCCATAACTCAAATTGTGGGCCTAAACATAGTAGTCTCTGTATTGTCATTAACTAACCTTAAAAAGAATAGTTACTTACTGAACAAAACTTAACAGTAAATTCCAAAAGTGACAGGAAGAAAAAAGTCTACTAAGTTTTAAAATGTTTTAAAACCTGTTTTGGGTCTGAGACCCATTTAAAAGCTGAGTTATGGATATTTTCCTCAAAAAAGTCCACTTATACCCAACATTTCAGGGCTTCATTCACAGCCTTCCTGAGTCCATGCAGAGACAGAAAATCTGAGGTGGAGAACCTTTTAGGGTTTGAAATCTTTCCATTATCAAACTCTATTTCAATCAACCTTAAACCACTGGTTTTCTCCACCATCCAAAGAAGTTTATAAACATGTATTTCATTGACAAACATTATGTCTTGCAATACAGCTGTTGAAATTTATGTATTAATCTCATGGATTAAAACAAAAAGCATCAAATTGTTTTTCTTAAACCCACCAGTAATCTGCAGGAAAATTCCAAATTCCCAAACTATAGCTTCAAATCAGGTTCTGAAGTTCCCACTGCAAATGAGCACAGAGCAGTGAATCCAAAGTATGGAAACACTCTGCCTGTATGAGGTGCAAGGCCAGTGACCCTACCTCTGTCACTCTGTCACTGCCACAGCGCTGACAACACTTCAGGAAAGACCATTCCGAGTATCACTAAAACTTGGAAAGGAGAAAACAGAGGGAGAGGTATAAGGATGTGACATTAAAATACAATCATCATAAACTTTCAGAACTTTCTGAGACTTCTTTATTAACTAAAATTTTAAATTTTCATCATTGTTTACATCTAGAATGGTTACTACCTTGTCTTCAGTCCTTTCGTTCATGTATCGTTATTTTTCCTTTGTGCCTCCTCCCTCCACTACCATGCCTACCCCACTGTTTTTTAAAAAATGACAGTTAATATTTTAATCTACATTGTAGCTTCTTGCTCTCAGAATAGCTCACCAGGCAGCCTCTGCCCAGGAGGCTGTAACCATCCATATCTGACTTACTTAGTCAGTCAGATTTAGGAACACTGACAAGATGAGTTTGCCTCTCTGTTACAAGGAGATACCATAGCATCATAACATTAGAAAACTGCTAGTGTCAACCACTTTACTACAAGTTTTGAAACTTCTGACTCACCAGGTTTAAGAATCTGTTATAAGCATCATTTAAGAATAATCTTGCTTTATACATACGTTGAAGTTAACAAAATCTCAAGTACATGGAATTACACAAACTCAAATGAAGTGTACACTTGCAATATGCCGTCTAACACTTGAAAAAATTAACAAGATTTCTTTTAAATCCACCTTAAATAAGCATTTTATTGTAATACAAGTCTCCTGCATTTCTTCCGAGTTTCTAATACTGCTTTTCTAAGAGATAAATGCTTGTCCAGGATTGGAATTAATAACATAGACCCAGGCCCGAATGCCCAAGTGACCATTCCTGAAAATTTTTCTCCCTAGGAAGACAAGTGTCCTGATCAAAGAGGAGGGTAATTTGATTTTGCAAAGAGGGAGATAGACGCGCAGGCTCACACCCAAGTTTGCGCCGGCCGGCAGGAAGTTTAGGAGTGGGCAGAGAAGAAACGCAAAGCTGCGGTACCTTTCTAAACTTTCTGAGCTGGATTTAGGTAGTTGCAGGACTCAGCGCTCTGTGCTGTCAGACCGCGTCTCCTCCGACACGGGTAGGAGGCAGCGACAGCCAGGATCACGTCCCCCACCCTCCGGCAGCGGAGTCGGCGGAGCGCACAGAGCCGAGCGCAGCCTCCCGGTCGCCCACAGCCAGCAACGCCCAGCGCCCTGGGAAGCCGCAGTCTGCGCTCCTCTGGAAGCGGAGGATGGCGACAGCCCACGAGAGGAATAAAGGGTCAGCAGGAGAAAAGCCTCTGCACGTCGCGTAACCGAGAACTGAAGTCACGGTCAAGTGTTTCCCCCCAAGAGGGCGGGCGGCCCGCAGGGGACAACCGGTGGGTCCTGCCGGAGCGGGGAGAAGCCCGAGGCGTAGGCTTTCGGGGAAAATTCCAGCGCCCTTCCAGGCACCGCCACCTCCCTCCCAAAGCGGAGAGAACTCTGTACCTCCATGGAGTCCGGGCTGCAGGGCCGGGGGCGGACACCCGGCACCCTGCCCTGGTCTTGGGCTGCGACTGCTGCCAGCGAGTAGGCGGGGGCTGCCCTGGGCGCCCTGAACCCAGGGAGTCCCAACCCTCAGCGAAAGGAAAAGTGAAAGAGGAAAGAGCCAGTAGCGAGGCAAAGATAAACACCCGGCGGAGGCTGGGGGAAGGGCGGGATGGCCCCAGCTTCTGGAAAACTGCCCCAGGTGTCGCGACGCCCTGCTGCCGGAGCTGAACTCCCCGCAGGTTTGCGCCACGGCCGCGGATGCCCCGGGGCGCAGAACCTGGACGGTGGGCTGAAGGAGGCCAGGGAGCCGGCCCGCGTCGCGCCTTCTGGAGCACCTGCAGAGAAAACGCGAGGACACGGCACGGGGGCTTCCCCAGAGAGGCCCGGAGACCGGGGCGCGAGAAGGGAAAATGCATTTGATAGGGAGGCGTGGCTGGTCCAGACCAGCCTTCGGCACGCTGCGCTGGCTGGAAGAAGGAACAGTGAATTTTACTCGAGAAAACGGAGGAAGACACCCGGGTGACTACTTTCTCCCAAACAGTTGACACAGAGGGTGAACGTGAAGGAATGAGTCTGTCTGCAGATCACTTCTCCACTCGAGTGCATAATGGAGTATTAATACACAAGGTCCCATTTAATGGGACCCTGTGAAATGTAGTATTTTACATTTGGAGGAAGGGTCTGAGTTCTTTGAGGCTGAATGATGTGCATGCCACACAGAAGAAAAGCCTTCGTGCCCAGTTTGGAAGCACTTTGGAGAACCTTGCACACGTGTGAATGAATCTTTGAAAATTCCTAGTGGTTGGTGTATCCCCCAATTTTTCAGTCGTGTCACAGAAAAAATAAGTCTCCCTCGAGTTTAGAAAACATTCAACTACCTTTTCTTTGCATTACAATTTTGTTAAAACAAAATAAATTGGAAGTGATTTAAATATCAAATGTGCATGAAGTTAGTTCCACATAAAAAAATTTCGTATTTTTGTGAAAAAGTTGAGCCCTAGATAGTCATTATCAACAAAATAAGCGGTATATTAAAAGACTTTAGTCAGATTGGGGAGCGAAAAATAACATGGGTAACAATAAAGTAAAATTGAAAGTGATTATGACATATGCTTTGCTCTACTTTCCTCCCAATTATGTAGGTCAAATTTGTTTTCTTAATTATAGAAAAAGGTGTATTTTTTAATCAGTTATATAAATGCCTGAAATTCAATGAAGTTGGGTTTTCAGCATAATTTGTCTTTGTTGCACTGAGCTCAAACAAAAACTCTAATATATGCAACTTGTACTTTCAGTTGCCACAGGCTGTTTGGCAACATACTGAAAATTACACCAGTGAGCAAGTAAACTCCACTGTATAAATATGAAACAAAGACCAAGTATGATGAAATAATTTGAAACTGCCTTAAGATAACTAATAAAATCATAATGTGTAAAGAAGTAAAAGTTAACTAAACCTCACAGAAGTGACTGTAATCTTCCCTTAAATTTAAAGAATTATCAATTAAATCAGTTTAATAAACATTTAATATCTGATTTTTCATTCCAAGGACAGTGCTTGCTAAATGAGCAGTTATCTTTAAGATACATTATTAATACAGGCATACATCAGAGGGATTGCAGACTTGCTTCCAGACCACTGCAATAAGGTGAATATCACAATAAAGTGAATCATATGATTTTTTTGATTTCCTAGTGTGTAGAAAAGTTGTGTTTACACTACATTATAGTCTATTAGGTGGGCAATAACATTTTGTCTAAAAAATTCAATGTACATACACCTTAATTAAAAAATATGCCATTGCTGAAAAATACTAACCATCACCTGAGCTTTTCAGTAAGTCATAATCACTGATCACAGATCACCATAACAAATACAGTAACCATAAAAAAGTTTGAAATACTGCAAGAATAACCAAGATGTGAGCAAAGTGAGCAAAAAGGTATTAGAAAAATGGTACCAATGGACTTGCTTGATGTAGAATTGTTATAAACCTTTAATTTGTAAAAAAAAAAAAAAAAAGAAAGAACAGAAAAAAATCCCAAATATCTGCAAAGCACAATAAAATGAAGTGTACTTGTAAATGTTTTCTGTAGCTTTTGAGACTGCGGAAGAAAAGTTCACTTGATTTAGTGTCCAAAGTCCATGACTATGACTTTATTTATGATTCCAAGAATAAACCAAAAGCCAAGAGCTAGTTAATCTTCTGGTCTTTGGAAAACATGGCCAGGACCCCCCATGCTTCCATTTTGGCTAACACACGCTTGAAATGCAGCCTTACCACAAGGTTGCTCCTGCCTCAGTTTCTCAGTGGTCCTGACAATAGAGGAATATTCTTCCTCTGCAAGATTGCTTTAGCTTTCAAGAGCTTCTTACATTGCTGCTTTTTCAGAGGTGCAACAATACTAGCTAATACTTCTATAGTTCCTACAGTGTGACTCCAAGGGCTTACTAAGTACAAATATTAACTCGCTAAATTCTCACACTGTGAGATAAGAATTACTGTTAAATCCATCTCTAGATGGAGAATCCAAGGCCCAGAGAACTGCACAGCTTGCCTAAGGTCATATGCAACTGGGTGGCCCAGCAAGGATTTGAACTCAGGTGGTCTGGCTTTTAGTACACATCCTTCCCCTCTGCCACCTTTAAATTGGCAACTACCCTCCACAGCTTGTAAAATAAAGGGCTCATGAGGGAAGAGCTCATAAGAAAAGACTCATAGTCTTTGAATCCAGTTTTGTTTGCTCCTGGATAATGTGAAACACCACCAGGGAGAAAATTCATCAGTCCCCTTAAATTGCTGCTTCCTGATCCCACTGTGTTTCTGTGATGAATCTGCTTGGGTGCCACAGCCCACCACAAGCCCAGGCTACCTGAACGAAGTGGCCGGCAAGGGGATGGCGGGTGCTGCTGCATGTCAGACACCGCAGAACTGGTAGCTGACAGATTCTGGCCTGTCCCTGCGGGGGATGGGTGGGTTTGTTTGAACTGAAGCGTCAGACTGTACCCACGGCAAAGGAGGAGAAAAGACCTCTAGTTTCAAGCTGGAGAGGAATTAGAAGCAGTTAAATAAAACATACTTAATTTTTAATATACTTAAAAGTGTTTGGAATCGTAAATATTTAGGTACTTAGTAGTGAGGCCGAAGGGGTTTTTAAGTAGAACCAAGATATAATTTAGTGTGCTAACAATACCAGGCTGAACAGTCTTTAAGGCTGAACTTACCAATCAAAATCTAGTTCAAGAAAATTAATTACCTTAGATTTATAGTGAGAGTGTATCATAAATATACACAATATGAATTGTATTGGCATTTATTTCATTGACTAAACTGTAAAGAGGGACTTTACATTTCATCACATAAACTTGCTGACATGTGGAAAATACATATTTCTTGAATTAATTCTATAATTTACATTCATGCATTTTTTTACAACGCATATTAACTGCAATAAAAGGGTATAAACTAAAGTCAGCACGAATGATATTTCTACATCAACAAACTTAAACTGACAAAAAAAGTTAAACTGACAATGATTTTGATTTTGACCCTGTGCCTGGCAGCAAGGCCCTCAGTAAATGTCTGTTGAATATATTTTGGTCAAAAATAATTTCACCTATTATTTCATCATTTTAAATCCTTGCTAGAATCAAAATTTGAGAACTTATAGACATGTGTATATGTACATATATACATATACACATACATGTATATACATGTATATGCATTATATATATAACAGCTCTTTTTAAGTATCAAGAAATAATTTGATAATTTAAATAATTAATTCTGTAGTTTATATGTATATTTAATCCTACAGTCACTTTTCATTGAGCTTTTAACTAAATTCTCTTCCAAACATTGATCAAAATCAATTTTCAGAAGTACTCTAACATATATCAACTATACCAGTAGAAGACTCATGATCATTGATTCAAATATCATTGGTCAAAATGGTCATGTGATATTACTTCAAAGTAATTGTGAAATGAACACTTTTGTGTGGAAACCTATGGAATACTCAGCTTCATAGCTGAGCCGTCTGGTGTTTTGTGTAATCTGAATTCAATAGTCTTTAATATATGGAGAAAGAAAAAGCATGCCTGCACCTGAGCTTTCAACATAAAGCCTCCAAATTAACAGAAAAACCAATTTTATTGGGCAGTTTTTTAATTATCATAGAGAGAAATAAATGATAAAGTGACTTGCAAAGGGAAAGATCAAACACTAACCTTACATACTGGATGTCAATCACAGTTGAACCTTAAGGTAATTGTCCACAAAATCAGATACCAATTTCTTAGGCCATTATTTCAAAAAGCCTCCCATAAGCTTGATCTACAGAGTTGCATCTCCCCTTACAATCTTCTATAATTATACTTACCCTAAAGAACACCTCATTTTGCTGCCTCCTACTCCTGTCCCTTCAAATGGACTTCTTTAGCTCCTTTTCTGGCTAATGTTTGATACATTAAGCCAAATGTTCTTGCAAAGGTCATCTAAGAGATTTCATAGAGACTTCCTTGAAGGAGACTTCTCCACATGCAATTCATGTTCTTCTTCCTTGAGACTAATTTGTTTGCACTTGAACATGCTTCTTTGTGTATTGGCATGTGTTTGTTCTCAAGCTGTTTTGGGTCTCAGTTTCCTCACTGAGATAGTGAAACCAGCTTGGCAATGGTTGGCTTCTCAGAAATTAGATTAATAATTGCCTCAGAGCTGGGACAGATGAAGAGAGTTTGTTACATTGTGGTGCTGGTTTTAGGATTGGAGATGAGTTCTTGGCACCTGGGAGGCAGCAAATATACACTAGGGGACATGGGGCATTGGCAAGAGAGACCAAGACGTGGGCTCAAGTACTGGCTTCCCCATTTCATTTCTGTGTGATCCTAGATAAGTTGAATTTTGTCTGAGGTTTCCACATTAATAAAATGATAAGCAAAGCACACTTTCCAAGTGTTGTAGGATTAATGTAAGATACTCTACATGATAAAGTTTTCATTAGTGTGAACAAACTAAGGTTAGGCTTGGCACCAGCTGGAGGCCAGTGCTTGGTTGTCAGGAGGCCTTCCTGCATCACATTCAACAAATTTAACATGGTTCAGGCTTCTGTTGTATGATTTAAATGTTTAACAGTGTTAGGATTATATAATAACATGTGCTTTATCTTCAATAGACCAATCAAGTAATTATAACGCTATTTTATCAAGACCCTCTTTCCCTGGAGAGTGCTTGAATGGGCACCCCCACCGAGTCTCTTCCCTTTCTCTGCTTCCTTCACCCAGCAACCTTCCCTGATTCACACTCGGTTTCCATTTAGTGCTATCACTGTAACCAAATACAGCTCTTGGAATCCTCTCTCTTTCTCCTTCCCCCTCCTATCTCTATCTCCTACTTGAATTGAGTACAGAATTACATAAAGAAGGACATAACAATCACCTGCAATCTTAGCACCAGTGCTCTGCCACTTTTCTTATTTCGTGCATACATATGATAGTTTATCTTATTTGAGATTTGTTGGAGTTCCTGAGGAGAGTTCATTAGTTCTCATGGGATTCTCAGCCATTACCATTTAGATATTGCCTCTCCTCAGACTATTTTCCAGGACTTTGATTAGATATGTGTTGAAGAAGCTCATTCTGTTTTCTAGGTTTCTCAGCTTCTCTTTTGTACTTTCTGTCCCTTTGCTTTTGTGAGCACCAGTTGTGTGATTTCTTAATTTATATCTTCTAGCTTATTAATGGTCTCAGTTACTTTATGAACTTAGCTTTCATTTCACTGACTGTATTTTTCTTTTCTAAAACTTCAACTTTACTTTTATGAAACTATGCCTGCTCATCTTTGATAGATGCTTGGTCCTTACTCATGTTTTTTATTTCATATTTTATTCTACATAATTCTATTAGTTATGCTCATTTTATATTTCTAATAATTCTAATATTTGTCTGCATCTGCTATTAGTCCTGCTATCTCTCGCTCTCACTCCTAATGCCTTGTTTTATTTACATGTTTTATGATCGTTGATTCTGAGCATTGTTGGTCGACACTCCATGGGAATTTGTTGAGGTTTGATGTGAGGATGTGTTCAGCAAGAAAGAATTTGCCTACTTTCTCTCTGTCTCAGAAAGCTATAAGCCCAGATCTTCTTTAACCCAAAATTCCTTAACTGCAAATAATTTGAATTCAAGTCCAAAGACCATTAAAGAGCAGGCACGTGGACAGAAATATTTTGGAAAACTATTGCTTTTTCCCTTACCTGCAGTCAGTCAGAAAGTCTCCTTTTTTTTTCCTTCCCTGGTTTAGGTCTTGTATAAATCTGGGCTTTACACAAGGTGTCTGATCTAGTCCTTTACTAATCAATAGCCCGAATCTTTGCTTTCCCCCTCTTTTATGTACAGTCATTAAAACCAAAGCTCTAAACTATCAGAGATACTTTCCTGGGTCAGCAGACAGCTTTAGCATTCAGTTACCTCCTGGACTTGTATTCTTGCTTCATTCCTGGCTTTTGAGAATTTCCATCTCTTCTTCAGATGGTCATTTATGTGATTGCTATTTTAAAAAATTTCATTCAGCATTTTGAAAGAGTTTTTGACATGTCTTACAGAATGTTTCACTATTTCCTAGAACTTGTAATGTTCCTTGAAACCAGTGACCTTCTGAAGGTTTTTACGTAGGCAGTGTGTTCACCGGTGCTCAGGCTCGAGAAGAAACATCCAACTGGTTCTGTCTAGTTCCATCTTCGCCGGGAGTAGTTTTCCTCTCAATCCCTTCATCCCCACCTAAGATATTCCGGTACTCAGGTGGTCTTTCCAAAGTCTAAGACTATTGCAAAGGGAGTTAGCCGCAGTGCATTACAGGGGTGTCTGCACAGATACGCTGCTCAGGACTGAGCATCTCTACCTGATGGCACCATCTGATCTGCCCCTTGGCTCTTGGCCAGACCCCTCCTTTCCGTTCTGCCTGCCTTCTCCTTCCCTCGGCCCCTGTCATATTTCATTTCTATAAGCAGGAATAAGGACACTTGGCTAGGGTACATAGTAGTCTGTCTGCTAATGGCTCCACTAGTCCTTATTTTTGCTTCTGTGTTGTTCCATCTAGACATGGGGGGATAGGGAGGGAAAATCACCCTTTCCATTATCACTGAGAGAGCAGAAGGAGAGGGAAATACACAGGAAACATGTAGATAAATTCTTCAAGCATTAGAGTTTCTTAGATTCTTCTTGGGATGTGCTGCTTTCTCTTTGTGTAGGTAAGTAGTTTTCCTTTGCTTGGATCTCATACCAATGATTTCATGCCAAGAATATTAGTTTATTCTGGTCCATCACAATTATTTTCCTGCTTCCTATGCTTAGGCACACAGATTCATTTCACTCAGTCTTACAGAGTGCCTGCTGTCTGCCGTATTTGAGGTGATCACTTCCCTCGCACTTGCTGCGCTGACCTGAGGGCTTGCTGTGGCTCAAGCACTGCTGCTGCCCTGGGGACTGGCTCTGTTCCCGCACTTTGAAGTTGCCTTTTACTATTCCACAAAGTCCGAACTTATGGGAAAAATACGCTCAATAAATATCATGTGTTTGAGGCGTGTGGTATATCTATGTCTCATAGACACAGTCACACATATTGCCTCTGTTCCTTCAGTCAGATCTGAAGCGATCTAATAATTATGATTTGACTCATGCGCAACTTCTCAAACTTCTCAGAACCTATTTTTTTTAAAAATTACTGTTTAAATCAATTCTTCAACCAGAGCACAATTATCACAAATGATTTGTAAACGGATAAGAATGAGAAAAGCCAGATAACAAGCTTTTCCTTTGACCTCTGGATATGTATCTGTAATATCAGTGTAAGTTGATTTTCACTCTCTCTCTCCCTTTCTTTCTCTCCTTCCTCCTCCCCTCCTCTCTTTCTCTTCATCCTCCCTCTCTTCTTCCCTCCCTAAGTTCTGCTCTTCTTCCAGAAAGAAAATGAGAAATGCCATAGTTTTCAAGAAGTATCTTGCTCATATTGAGGAAAAATGGTTTGACAGGTGCAGGGTGGCAGCCTTCAGAAACTGGCAATGATTTAAATGCAGGAAAAAAGAAAGTTTCAGGAGATTCAGATTCTTTTAGCCTTTATATTTATGAGTGGAATGCTGTATAAATACAAATTATTAAATAAAAACATATGTATAAATCATGCAATTAATCTGACTACTTGTGTTTTATAAAATATCAAAGAGAAGTTACCAATGTTGCTAACAATTTCCTAGGACTGCACTATCTTTTAATTCTCTGGACAATCTGAAAAACAGAATAAATATAGTACTTGGGTTGTACTTCTTTTAATAAGTAGAAATTAATGCATATTTATATTTTAAAAGTTCGTATGCTCTTGAACAAGATATAGTCAGAAAAATGATTCCTATTTATTTACTTTTCAGTCTCAATTTCTGAATTTAATTTAGTGATACACTTGATATTATGGGATACTTGATTTGTTTATGAAAGACCCACCATCTTAGAAAACAATTCTTCAGACTCAACTAAGTTCTCATCTGAATACTTAATATTTATTGAGTACTTAACAATGTACTAGACATTTGGTTGAGAGTTTACATTATTTCATTTAATCATCACACTGCTGCAATGATATATATATAACATTATCTTAATTTTACACTTGAAGTCACCAAGGCTTAGAGGATTTAAATGAGTCACTGGTGCCTAGATAGTAGTGGATGCAGGATACAAATCCATAGGCGTGTAGCTTCAGATCACTTCCTCCTCTATCTGCAGCATTCCATTATGAAGAGCGCAGGATTTAAACATAATGGTGTCCTTAAATCTGATTGCTGTAGACAGAATGTCTTCTTATGCAAGAAGATTCTCTTCACATACAATTACAGCATTTTTGAGTTGGAAAAGCCCTGCTAACTGTGAAGACCTGTGATTCCATAATGCAGGCTAATGTGCCCTGGTCTACTGCTGCAAACTTACAGGAGTGGTGGGGAGGAGGTTTTTATTTTTCAGTGTAAACACACTGGCTGCTGATATTTGTTAGACACTGAGCAACTAGTTCAAGGCATTTCAGTTTCAGTTTTAGATAATGTAAAATTCTTTTGAGTGACATTCATACCTTTCAAAATTGTTACATTTCCTAGGTTGAGATAAGAAGGCAGTACAACAGTCTAATCAGTGTGAAGCAGGAGGTAAGGATGGCAGTATCCAATCTGGTTTCAAGGTCTGAGAAGTTTAGAGCTCAGTTAGTGCACACATCCCATTAATAACTAATCATGCTTATTTCAGAAAAAAATTTTAAATTGTTTCAAATGGATAATAACTTTTAAGGATATAAATATTTATTAAATTCTTTGGGCTTTGATGACCTAAAAAAAGAACTGTAAGAGACTTCTCTTGGTCTGGGATGCCATGGAAAAATTAGAGATGCTAGGGATGCCATGAAACCAAAAAAATTGGGAACCTCTGATCTAGTCCAATAATCCATGCAATGCATAAGTCAGGCTCTTTATATATATTCAAAGACTTATGGATGGGATAGATCTATAACACAGAGAGCATAAACAAAAAAATAATAAACAAGAAAATGATGTAGTGCTTATAATATCCCCCCACATCATGATTTCATTTAAAATAATGAAACACAGCATGTATCAAAGCCTTTGGGGCTTCTTAAATTTAGCTTGCCCATATTTGCTCACCTCAGCATTAGACCATTTTACTCTTCATATGGAGAAAAATCTGCTGTTTGTTTTGATCTCTTATTTTCTTCCAAAGCCCACACACAAACAAGCTTTGGGGAATCCGTGAGCAAGGGAAACACATTTGTATAAAAAATATTGTAGATTTCCTATTAGAGTAAAATCAATCATCAATAACAGCATATATTTGTTGTTGCCATTGCTGGCCACATAGTGTCCAAATACTAAGGGATTTTTAATTCACTTAACAAATTTTTCTTGAGTGCACACTGAACAAACATATTAAACTGGTGTTAAGTATTCCATGATGACAGACTTTTTAGGACATGTGTGATAATCAAATTCAACCTTGTCTTTGAAAACACACACACACACACACACACACATTTTTAAATGAATTAAACAATAAAATTTTATTTACTTCATTAACTCATGGCATAAGTGTCCCTAAAGATTAGATGACTAGTATTAACAGATTAAATTAGAATTATATTTTGTTAAATATTTACCATATGAATGGCCATAAAAATATTCATATAGATGAATATAGAAAAAAATGTGCCAGTCTTATTTAGTAAACTTCCTCATTCTCTACCATCCATTTTTTTTTTCAAATCCCATTTTCTTCTTCAAAGGTTACACTTCCCATTGGGCAGTACATCTTCCATTATTTCAAATAATAAATACAAACAGAGTGGCATCATATTATAACTCATATATGTAATTCTGTAGTCACTTGCTCATTTCCCCTTATTGCTAAGTTTTGAAGCTTATGCAGGTATATGTTCTTTTTTTCTCTCCAGTTTTATAGAATTATAATTGACATATTAATTTAAGATGTTCAACATAACTGTTTGATATAGGTCTATATTGTGAAATGAAATAAATTTAATTAACATGACCACTTCACATGATTGCAAATTATATATATGTCTTTTTAATGAATTCATAGTCTTCCACAGTATGGATTTACCATAATTTGCCCAATCTCTTAATTGTGATTTTTTATTAGCTTGTTTCCAGTATAACATCATCATTTATTTATCCTTGTGTGTATATGTGAGTAATTTTGTCATACACATTCCTAGAAGCAAAGTTCCTTGGAACAAAATTTTTGCACACTTTAAATCTCAAAAGATATGACCAATTACCGTACACAGTGGTTGTAGCCATTTATATTATCAATAGTACAGTAAAGTGCTAGTTTCCCTACAAACTTTTATGGAGAAATGTTTGCAATTTTATTTGTTGCCTATTGCATGATCAAACTTGTGACTATTCAATCAAGATTAGAAAACCTATTTTTAGGTTTAATGTCCAATATTATTAATAGAATTAGCCAGATCGTGCATATTGATACATTTTTGTCTCCGTTATCTGTCTATTTATGAGACAGCAGCGTTAAATGATCCAACTATAATTGTACCTTTGTCAAGTACTTCTTGAATTTCTAGCAGTTTTTCCTTTACTTTAAAGGTGTGATATTATGGTGCATAAAAGGTTCATGAGAAATAACACATTTGGAGACTGTACCTTATAACAACATATAAAGCTGTCACATTGAATTTCCTTTGTCTGACTCAGAATATATTTTCTGATAATAGCATGAAGTATTTCTTTTAGATGGTTGTTTCCTTATCACATTGTTTTCCACTCTTTACTCTTAAACCTTTCAGCTTCAGATTGTGGGTGCCTCTTGCAAAGCACTAATAACTAGAGTTTTAACATTTGTTTTTACAATTTATTTCACTTAATCTGGAAACTTCTGTCTGTTGAAAGGAATTAGTTGCTGATTAATGATAAATTTCAACTCATCAGGCCATCTATTTCCTGTTTTCTATTTGCACACATTCCTGTTTTATTCATTTGTTCCTTTATGTTATATCACTGACTTGAATTAGGTTTCTTTGGTTAGGAAATTTCATATCACATTTTTATTCTGCTAATGGTTATATTTAATTGTTTGATTATTTATTAAAGTATATTTTATATGCGAGTGAAGTACAAAGACCATGCATGTACAGTTTGATCAATTTTGAAAATACACCTATACAAACTACAACCCCATCAAGATTGTCCTCTCCTAAAAGATTTCTCTTTTGTACTCTGCCAGTGAATTTCTGTCACTCAGAAACAAGCATTGCTCTCATTTCTATAACCATAAATTAGTTATGCTAATTCTAGAATTTCCTATCAGTGGAAACACACAGCATATACTCTTTCATATCTGCCTTTACTCAGTATATGTTGTGGATTTTAATCCATGTTATTGTGCATGTCAGCAATTCATTCCTTTATTTTGCTAAGTTGTATTCCATTGTATGAAATGCCAGAATTGTTTAATCCATTCACCTGTTGTTGGATGTTTGTCTAGTTTCCAAATGCATTCTATTATGAGTAAAACTGCAAGAAACATTCCTAGATAAGTCTTTCTTTCTTGGTGGATATACATGCCAAGAACTGTAAAAAGTCTGGAATCTTACTCTTTTATAAGTTGGAAAGTTTGCTTGGCAGTTTCAGGGAGTCTGGCTGAAGACTGAAGACTACTTAGTCAGGATAAGACTTTACTTCTCAGGCCACAGTAAGCAGTCTAAGCGTCTGTAGATTTGCATCAGGTCTCCTTGCTTCCAAGTCCCATAGGGTGAAACAGTGGGGCCCAGGAGGACATTATGCATGCAGTGGGTTTGTAACACCAAATGCTGAGAAGGATGTGCAGCAACAGGAACCTTCATTCACTACTGGTGGGAATGCAAAATGGTACAGCTACTTTGTAAGACAGTTTGGCAGTTTCTTACAAAGTGAAAGAAACTGTAAAAAAGAAATTTCTTACATAGTTTTACCATATGATCCAGCAATCACGCTCCTAGGTATTTATTCAAATGAATTGAAAATTGTAAACTTATGTCCACACAAAAGCCTACACATGAATGTTTATCACAACTGTGTTCATGATCGCCAAAAAAACTGAGCAACTAAGTTGTTTTTCAACAGCTGAATGTTTAAACGAACTGTAGTACATCCATACAATGGGATATTAGTGACAAAAAGAAATGTGCTATCAAGACTTGATAAGACATGGTGGAACATTAAATATGTATTGCTGATGAAACCAGTCTGAAAAGGTATATACTGTACAGTTCCAAATATATCACATTTTTCAAAAAGCAAACAATAGAGAAAGGAAAAAGAACAGTACTTTTCAAGGGTTCAATGGGAAGGAGAAAGGGATAAATAGAAGGCACACAGGCACTTATAAGGCAATGAAATTATTCATATACTGGAATGGTGGATATGTGGTATTATATATATTTCAAAATCCATAGAATTATACAACATAAAGAGTTGTAGAACTTTAAAGTAAGGTCTTTATTTAGTTAATAATAATGTATCAATATTGGCTCATCAATATAACAAATACACCACACAAGTGTAAGATGTTAATAAAAGGGGAAACTGTGTGAGGTGGGACAGTGATGGTAGGTAGTAATGGAACTCTCTATTTTTGTCTGTAAATTTTCTGTGACTTAAAGTTGCTTTAAAAAATAAGGTCTATTTTTAAAACACCCCAAAACATAGTTTGGAAATAAGGCTGTCAGTGCCTCTGGTCACATAACACACAGAAACCCAAAACCTATAGGCAATTGTCCCCTATGGATCCCTGCTTTTACACCATAATGGCTTCTGGCAAAATTTCTCATGAATATGCGACCATGTTGGTTACTCTGATTAATCTGACCAATAGAAGTCAGAACAAAATATGTTTGTTTGTCTACTATAACATTTCAATAAGACTGCTGTCAAGAGGACCGCAAATATCACAATAAGGTCAGCCCTCGACCTCAGTCATGCTCCCCTCCCATAGTCTCAGCCAGGTCAGCTGAACAAATGCCATAAACCATCAGGGCATACATTAAAAATCCATGGGCTTTTACAGTTCTGTATGGTTCTTCCACTTTGCCCAGGCTTGATTTATTAGCAATTACATAGAGTCTGTCTTGGTCTCCTAGGAGGAAGTCTAGTGCAATTCTATCATCCATAGTAATGCCAGCCAGTGAGTTGAGGCTGACTCAAATCGCTTCCAGGTCTGAATAGGTGCTATTGATTATTTTAGCTAAAATAGGGGATAATTAAACAATTTGGAATTGGATGACTCCCATCATAGGGACAAATAGTTTTCCATTTGGGGAATTTTCCCAAGGAACCAAGTATAGTCTCATTTTGGACAGGTTTCTGCAGACATCAGAGAGAGACATAATGTACCTGCAGTGTTTCCCTAAATACATGAAGGTCCTTATGATCATACTAAGGTACAAGTTACAGGGTTTAGGAGGGAGGTAAGCTAATACCTGGCTTCCACATGTGAAGTAGCATTTCAGGGGCACATATGTACATGGAAAGAAAGTATTGCTTACAAATCTGGGGACCTACCCAAGTCAAAGAGTCTGATAGTATGTCTAATGTGGTCTCCTACCTGATGGGTAGGTGTCAGAGTTCCTAGTACAGGTCAGGTGCTTGAGTCCATTCCTTGTTTATGGAGGGATTCTCGAAGGAGAAACAGTCCAATCTGTACTTCATCCACACCACCAGGTGGGTGACATCTGTCTGCTCCACAGAATGACTGAGAAAGGTAATGAGAGAGATATCCAGATATGACGACAAATGCTTTTCATGGAAGGTGAAGGACCTGGGATCATTTCCTGCTATTTTTGATACACTTTGTAATTAGGTTAAGGGTAATGGTAATCAAACTGTGATCAGACTATCCAGTAGGGGCCGGCAGACTTCGCCATAAGTTAAATTCAAGGCATTTGTGATAGTCTGGTAGAGCAGCAGAAGGGAATTTCCCTTCAGGAAGGAAGTTCCACAGGTGGGTCTGAAAAACTGACAGCATTAATACACTGCCCTCCTCCATTCCACCCTGGATCTAAGGTGTCTCTTCCCTAAGTGCTGGGTTGGTGCTCACCTTCAGTCATTACAAAATTGGTGTGTCCCATTCTAACAGCTATAATTTCATTTCTTTTCTCCTTAAATCATCTCTTACTATCACCCATATTTTCCACCAAGAAAGGTCAGGTACTAGAGGAACAAAGGCATTTTAATAAAGCTTACAGAAAAGTATATGTCCTCCGTTTGGTCTGCGTAGAAACTCAGTGAGGAGTGCACTCAGGGGGTCATCCTCCTAATGATCTCGGACCCTGGATCCAGGTAGCTAATGCAGAAGTGAGTTTGAATCCTTTAGTTTCTCTTTTTGTTGGTTTATCACCAAGATGTTATACCTGCAAGGCTGGCCTGTGTTTACTGTGTGGAGGAAAAAGAAGCATCAGACCCAGGAATGATCAGGGCAGAATTCCAAATATTCAAAATGAATATATAATCCCCAATTTCTTTGAGTCTGATAATTACTCATAAAGTGCTTGAGAGGGGACTCTTTTTTTGGGCCCAGTTGTATTTAGTGACCAAACTACTGTGAGAGCAAGAGAAACTCCATTTTAAAAAGGCCATCTTAAGAAGGAGGCCTCAGCCCCAACCTAGTTCTGAGAAAACTTTGTTCCAGTTACTGGAAAAACCACCCATTGTTCCAGTGACCCTCACCCCAGGTAGTTCCCTAGCAATGACCTCAAGGTCCAGACACTCAAGGTCCAGACTCTCCTGTCCCTTAAAGATAACATACCTTACATGTTACATCAGCCGGCAGCTTAGCACCAGCCGGACTCAACCAATAAAGAATGTACAAGCCACCCTTACTTTAAATCATCCAATCAGCAGAGGCCAGGTGCAAGTTCCTTTCTTCCTGCACCTTGTAATGCATAAAAGCTTTGTCTGCCCTAGACTCGGGGCTCTCTGGAACCGCTGTGTCGGTGACAGGTGTGAGTCCGAGCTCAAGCTTGAAATAAATGACTCTTTTGTGTTTGCATAGGAATCGGCTCCTTGGTGGTCTTTTGGGGACTTGCAAATTGGGCACAACATTTGGGGGCTCGTCCAGGATCCCCAAGACCCCCAAGACTCCCAACCTGGAGGGTCTGAGCCGGCCGGTAAGAACTTCGTGTGAGTGATGCAAGCTTTATGTTTGTTGTTCATGTTGTATGTTGCGCTACGCTCTTTCACTTTCTGAAGGTCAAGTCTGAGGCTGAATCAGAACACCTGCACCTGTGGGGCCGACGGGCCCTCCTGTACCTGCAGAGCCGACGGGCTCACCTGTGGGGCCGATGGGCCCGTTTGAGGGAGAAGAAGTGCCCCTCATTTGTTTAGGACCTTTGGGTCCTAATTTGGGGGAACGAGGGGATCGCTCCTGCCATCGTCCCACTTTCGATTCTGCTTCAGAATGACCAAAGGTATTTTTTGTCTTGCTTTTTGTTTGTCTGCATTACTTGGTGGGCTGTCGATAGCTTTCTATTTTGAGAAAATGGGTCAGACCTCTTCTACTCCATTTAAGGGAAGGATACAGCCATCCCCCACCGGGGAAGCAGAAGCTGCTCCGAGAGCAGAGGGCGGAGGAGCTCCGGTAGGAAACCCACCCTATACCAGACAAAGGACTCAGAGAGAGCAGTCTGCCTCCCTCCACTGCTTGCCCCTGTGAGCCACGGGTCCCCCAGACGCAGGGGAGGGGGGAATCAGCCCCATCACTACTGGCCTTTCGCCACTAGTGACCTTTACAATTGGATATCAGTAACTCAAATCTTTGTATCAGTTTATCTGAGTATGTGTTCTTTTATGAAAAGTGTTGCTAACTGTAGTCATTGCGTCTCAACCTGTATGTTTGTATGTCTAAGTGTGTAAGGAAAAAAAAATGTTTTTCTACCTCTGGATGGTATTAATAAGCATTAATGCTAATTTAAGTTAAACTGAAACAGACATGTCCTTATAGTTATCAGCTGCCTGTTTACCTAAAGTCATTTCAATTGATGTTATCTGTTAAATCTTTCAAGAAAAAAATGCTTAAGCTTAACTCTGTGTAATGTTCAGTAAAAGTTTCATGAGTAATCTAGCATAGTTCTGAGTAAACTAAGTGTAGCAAGTGAACATCTTAATAATTGTGTGTTATAGGGTGTTACAGTGTGTATACCTACAAACAGCCTGAGAATTTTTGTGGTAACTAAAATTCTTAGAGTTTTGCTAAGTTATATGAAGATGTTTTGTGCTCAGTAAAAATTGTGCTGTAAAGCACATTTCCAGAAATGATAAAAAGTGTTCATAAATGTATCAATCTAAGGAATGCCGGTGTTACAGTTTACCATAGCCTATTTTTCAGTGTTCACTGAAAGTTAAAGTTCCTAATAGTTTTAAGTTCTAATTAAAACTACTTAAAGTAATAAAGAAAACATCTCTGCTTGCTTAAAAAGATGTGTGTTTTAACAAGAGAAAGTATAAAGAATGAAAATTCACTTTATTTAGGATAAAAGAAGGTAAATGTTCTAAAGTACAGGTGTTTATTTAAAGAGAGAACAGTGAATGTAAAAAGAAAGTTGTAGAAAGTTTGTGGAAAAAATTAACATGGTCGTGCTATGTAAAATTAAAGCAAATGAGTCTTGATATCAAGTACCCAGCAAAACTAGAATTTTGTTCTCAGTTAAAAAGACAGTTTTCTTAAACTGTCAGCCTGCTCTTAATGTTGACAAATTGCAAAGAACTTTCTAATTGTTTTTATCAAAGCAGTTTCTCATGCTTAAAGTCTCAATGAGTTCTCTGAGTATTTAAGAAAATGAAATCTTCATATTAAAAGGACTGTAAGCCAAGTGTTGTTAACAAATGAGTAACCTGTATTTGCATTTAGGCCTTTTTATTGTCATTCTAGTTAAATACCTATAATCCTATTTAAGCAAGTGCCAAAGAACTTATTAATTCTGATATTTTCCAGAGGGCCCCTGGAACATGTCAGAGGAATTTTTTCTCATTAAAGAAAGTGTTTGGCTAAATTAGCTTATTTATCTGATATATAATTACCTGGAAAACACTGCCAAAGAGAATGATGCTAAACTTTGTTGCTGGATGTTTTGTGTTTCAAAAATATCCAAATTTCCTTATGTCAACTGTATTGTGGTAAGCTCTTGTCAGATCTTTAGCCACTCTCATTTACAAGTCTTTTGTCATTTATAGTCACTGTTTTGTTGCTCCTGAACTAGTGAAGAGCTGGATTTCAGCAGAACAGGTATTTACATAAGATTAAGTAAACTAAGGAAAATGATTTTGTGGCTTTTTGTCTCAAATGTTACTGATAAAGTGTTTTAAGCTTTTTCTCTTAAGCTGACTGACAACAGTTCAGTAAATGACAATACCTTTGTAAGCAGAATTGAAACATTTATCTTTCTCTCTACCTGATCCCTCCAGAATTTAACAACTCTCAGTGACTACTTTTATATTGCATAGCAGTATGTTTATTTGCATAAGTTCTATAAGAATCTGCTTTGCTTGTAAGAGGACAAATTAAAAACACTGGTTATATTACCAAGGCTTTGACTGGAATGTTATTCCTGAGAGACACGTGTATAAACTCATATTAACAGACAGCTTTAAAGAACTGAAGTTAACTTTATAAAGCCAACAAAGCCCCTTGGAAGAACTGGCTTGGTACCTTGCTTACAGGATTCCCAGCAGCCTTACCAGGTGAGTAAAGAAGGTCACTTCCTGGCAGGTGCAGGAACCTCAGAATGTCTTGGGGACCTCAAGAGGAGAGAAATTCACCCAAAATCTACAGGTACTGCAGGCAAAACCTGATGGCAAGACTGGTTTGGCTTTCTGGCCTTGAGAGGCCTTTAAAAGTCCAATCTGAAGTTCCTTATTAAAAGTTCCAGCAAAGCACATTTAAAAGAACCTATGTAACCAATTTCTCTTCTTGCTGCACTTATGCAAATAATCAAGCTAAGTGTTAATTATTTTCTTAATCTAGTTACTAGTAATAAAAATAAGAGTGATTTTAGAGAAAAGTATTGTTTCAATAATGCAGCCTTATCTATACTGAGTCCATGCATTCTTTAATCTTCTTGTCAAATTTGTCCTTCCGGAATAGAAAATCCAACTCCAGATGTTGCTACTTAACCTAATAACATGATTTATTCTGTCTTTCCTAGAAGCCACGAAACTGCAAATAGTGATAGCAATAGAACCCAGGATGGAAATTCCCATCTTCCGAAGCCCTCCTGAACGACCATTGAAAGAGACCTAGCTGCACCCCTTACTGTGCCCCCTCTCAGCATGAAGCAGCCAGAGCGGTCATCGCCCCCTTTCCCTAGCAGCAACTAGAGTCTCTATCTGTAGAGAGAAGAATGAGACAAGGACTGTGGGTGTAGTCAGAGTAGGGAGAGGGCCTCTGGAAGAAGCAAGGCAGAATATTTGCAGTCGGAGCAATGTAACTACATGCAAGGAAACCCCCTACCAAAACTGTTAAACATTAAATTCCAGAGTCTTTCTTCAGTGAAATGAGTTGAAGCTCAAAAGGCCAGGGGCAGCTTAGCCTGGAATGTTTGAGTGTTCCTCAGATAGGGGAGGGTGTCTCAGCATGGCCCATAACTTCACCGTGGGCAGCCCTAGCAGGCAGACAGTGGCCCGGCCCACCTTGAGGGCAGAGCAGGTAGTACAAGTCCACACCCTAAGCCTTCTCTTCACATTATCAAAGTATATGTGGCATGGGATACATCCTTCCTTCTCTAATAGATTATCCTGGAAGTAGTCATGAAAAACTTCTCCAAGCTCTGCTGTCTGATTGTGACAACAACTTGATGCTTTTAGATCCCACCTCTACTGCAGTTGCAGCAGCATTCATCCTGCTGGTTCCTAGACTTGTCATTAAAATGCAATGAGAAATATCTAAGCTGGTCTGTGCGTACAGTGAGACAACGAATTTACCTGCTTCTGTATTATCTGAACTCAATCAAAAGCTAGGAAAAGTATGAATTGTAGTGCTTCAGAATTGTGCTACCATAAATTATCTGCTGTTAAAAGAACATATGAGATGTGAAGAGTTTCCAGGAATATGCAGTTTTAATTTGTCTGATATTTCTGCTTTTGCTATGTATTTGTATTGCTATTCTCCTAGCGTGTGTACAGAGTGCAGTTGGTAATCTTTTAAAGCCAATACATACTTGTGCTACTTTTCAAAAATTAACTTCAAGAAATAAGTGAATCATATGCTGATTCCCCACCTGCATTTGCTGCAAGAATATAATCATGTATATTATGATTTTATCCAGAATTATAGCTGTTGGCTGTCCTCTCTTTTATATTTTATCTCCCTGATTAGTCCCAGGAGATGGCTGGTTAGCCAGAGATGGGTAAGATTCCTCACAGGAGGAACAACCTAAGACAGGCACAGTCGCAAGGGACCTCAGGTGAGCAAAGTGGGGCCAGCTGAGGTGAGGCATAGAACCTCACCCCCTCCCAGATAAGAGAGACATTCCCTGTGACAGGCTGTGTCACAGGTTGAGCCCTGCTAATCATAATTCTGGTACCTTTCTACAAATATATTTGTATATATCTCTGTCATTTAAAAACTTTGGGCCCATGATTGGACCCAATGTACAAGAAAAGGGGGGAATGTGAGAACAAGAGAAACACCATTTAAAAAAGGCCATCTTAAGAAGGAGGCCTCAGCCCCAACCTAGTTCTGAGAAAACTTTGTTCCAGTTACTGGAAAAACCACCCATTGTTCCAGTGACCCTCACCCCAGATGGTTCCCTAGCAATGACCTCAAGGTCCAGACACTCAAGGTCCAGACTCTCCTGTCCCTTAAAGATAACATACCTTACATGTTACATCAGCCGGCAGCTTAGCACCAGCCGGACTCAACCAATAAAGAATGTACAAGCCACCCTTACTCTAAATCATCCAATCAGCAGAGGCCAGGTGCAAGTTCCTTTCTTCCTGCACCTTGTAATGCATAAAAGCTTTGTCTGCCCTGGGCTCGGGGCTCTCACTTTGGAACCGCTGTGTCGGTGACAGGTGTGAGTCCGAGCTTGAGCTTGAAATAAATGACCCTTTTGTGTTTGCATAGGAATTGGCTCCTTGGTGTTCTTTCAGGGACTCGAGACTTGGGCACAACACTACCTACTAAGGTTTTGGGCAAAGAGGAGATGAAAAAAATGCCAGAAATCTTCAAGTCTATCTTTGAGGAGATATTCCAACACTCAAAAATACCAGATGGTTCCAGAGGGTGGGAAGTATGGAAAATCCATCAAATATCTTACCTATTACTCATTATTGGGTGGCTTTTGTGATAAAAGATGCATCATTCCCTAACTACAAATAATCCAGAAAGTTAAAAGCATGACATAGGTAAGTTTCAAGGGACCCGGTGGGACTAGAGTGGGTGATGAGACTAGAAAAATAACACTCTGACCTAAAAATGTCTCAGTAACAATGAGGCATGACTGACATAACACAGTCAGCCTTCCAGGACTGGTAGGGGCAGTCCCTGTGTGAGCTGGCCTCCGCCACCGCAAGACACACAGGCCAGCTTTCAGTGGGAGCCACAAGTCGGGCCGTGGTGCTCTCTGAATCAAAGGCCAGGAGTCCTTTGCCTTGTACCAAGTGTCTGATGCTGAACGCATTGTCATGTCTGGTACAAGGATGAAGCAGAGAGCAATGGTGGCATCTGGGTGAAGAAGCTTTCGTTCGTAGCTGGATTCCATGCAATCTGATCAGAAAATAAGCCCTTACTAGAGGCATCGACATGTGTGACTCAGACAGTTTCATCATTTGTGATTTTGATTCTATAGTACATGGCCCCAAAGAGAGATATCTTTAATTTGCCTGTCTGTAGTTTTCCAAACAGCCAGGCCATTGACAAAAGCCAAAGAGTTAATAAGAGTATAACCAGGCTCCCTGATAGATGTACTGGGCAAAACTCTGAGAAATGCCTTGGGCCCTACAACTGAGCAAAGTGACCACATCCAGTTTTGATCTTGCACAGCTGGGGTGGGGCTGAACTCTGGCTGCAATCCAGGGGATACCATCAAGTTTCAGCTTGGCCAAGCTGGACGTGAACCAGGCCCACACGTTTAGAGGAGTCTCTTTAAATCAAGAAAATCCAGTAGCTTTGCTTCAGCAGCGAATGAAGGATAAAGTTTCTCCCAAGGAGATAGCTGCTACTTCTTCTTTTAAAGTCAAAAAGCCACTGGAGCCAGGCCAGTTGCATTTTTGAACATACCATTTCCATTTGACAACCAAGGCTTCATGTGCCCATCCCACCTTGTCAGCTGTGGTGTCTTTGTTGAATCACCCCACAATGGAAATTTCAGGCCAGAGAGACACAAGGGCTCCTTGAGTCAGAGCTTCGTTTCTGAGAAGAACTGTAAAACATGCTGCGATGAGTCCAGAACCCAAGGTACACCTTCCAGCAGGAGCTGCTTCCCTCGGCCACAGTCTCCAACTGACAAAAGGTCAGCCATAGAGACTCACAGCCAAAGGATCCTCAGGATAGGAGGCTTGCTTATATCTTCACTGATTTCTTTGTTCTCCACTCTTGTGTATTGTATTCCCTTAACTTTGTTAAGCCCATACTTTCAAAAATATTTGTTAGGTAGTAAACTTTATACTCCCCCTGTTTAGTACCATTTTGACTACTTATATAATTTAAGATTTATAATTATTTTCCTTTGAGGATTTTAAAAAATAATTAAAGACAAGAGAGCATAGAATATTAAACCACAAATCCAAAGAATGTGCTGGAATACTTTTATAAGATAGTACAAACAACTATTGAACCTCATGCCACTTTTACCATCTCTACATCATTTTGCAAAATAACTTTTTGTCAGTCAACATTTATTGAAATCTATGTGCCAGAGACAGTGCACAGCACTAGAAATTCCAAGATGAGAAGACAGTGCCTGCCCTCAAGTTGTTTGGCAGTAAATGCATGATTATTACAATGTAAAGTTAAAGGGTTTCGTTAGAGATAAATTCAGGGTGCAGTGCTCGCAAGGAGAAAATATGGCAAAACAAGACTGGCCCAACTTCCTAGAGAAGTGGCTCTTAGCAGAGTTTAGATGGAAATAAAACTCAGTTTAAAAAAAGAAAATGTGGGATATTGTTTCCCAGGAAATGAGAGCTTTAAGTTTAAAAACCCAGAAGCTAAAGGAACCTCACAGATTCTGAGAACTGTAAGTGCATTTCACATGGCATGTGGCATATGCCATAGTACAGATTCAGAAGGAAGTTCACTTAGATGCCCTTGTAAGATGGCCAAATCATTCATATACACATATACTAATATTTTTTCATATATGTGTATCTAACATAAGAAGGCATGCTCTGACATTGGTAGTTCAAATAAGTTATTTTGGAACAAAGTAGCTAAAAATAGTAACATTAATACATAGCTTTGAGCCATACCTGGCAACAGGCCATTAATTTGCAGCCCCCCCCCACCCCACCGTCCTTTCTCCCCCCAACACAATGTCCGCAAAGTAAGCACTATGAAACATGGGGCCGGAACCATGGGAGGCGACCATGTGATCACGGACATATGATTAGACCTCTCTGACACTTAGTATCCTCATCTAGGTTTACTTTCCATGCCAAAATTCTGTTCTAATGATGAAGCTATAAAAATATTGAAAACCTAAACCTGAATTATGTTGTTGAAGTTACAGACAGTGACCAAAACAGGAAACATGAAGACCAAAACTCAAAGCACATTCACCTTATTTTCCACAACTTTTTGGTAGAATTCATTTTATTTTACCTGATATTATATTATTTTTGGGCCACAGTCTCTCCTACTAGAATATATGCCTCATTTGGCCAGAAAATGATTCTTTTTTCCATCTTGATATGTCCCACAGCATTTCATCAATGTCTCACAGTTAGGTAATCACAAATAACTGTCAAAGAGAATTTTAAATTTTAAAAAGAGAAACATTTAGTTTTTGAAGACACAGTCGCATGCACCTTTAACAAAATAATCTCAGGAAATGGAGATTTGGAAAACAATCTTTTAATTAAGAAAACCAAACCATGACAAAAAAAGGTAACGAACAAGCCAATAAGGAAACAGAAAGACCAAAAACAGGCTTATTTTCCTCACGTGACACCAGGTTAAACACCTTGAATTGGCAAGAAACTATGTCCCTTCATGTAAAGGATGTTGATAGTTTCTGTTCAACTGTTACAGTACTTTCTCTAAATTATGTTTGCCAATTAAATAGTTCTGTTTTAGAAGGAGTGTAAATCATTATTATAAGTTGTCTTTTCCTATCCATATGGAACCTCAAAATGTAAAACCCCTTTACCGTGGTAACTAATACCCCTCTAAAAGGAGCAGACTTAGGTGCAAGTGATAGTCATTACATTTATATCTCTTAATAGCCGTAAGAGTCTTCAAAATACCCCCAAATTGCTCATTTTGTTTACATCACAAATATTTTTATCAAGTTATTAGTATTTCTTTTATTGGCTCTGGGCACGGACAGTATGTCAATAGGATGTTATTATCTGCAAGTGATAGAATAATAAAAATGTCCCAAGCTGAAGGACCTGTATTATCTGATGGATGTGTGGAGCAGGAGAACTCCAGATTTGGTGCAGCACCAGAACAATGGCATCAGGACCCCGGGTTTCCCCACCTTTGCCCTTTGCCATGCTCAGCAAGCTGTCTTTTATTCCCAGCCTCGTCTGCTCATGGTTACAGTGTGGCTGCTGCAGCTCAAGGCATCATGTCTTTACACAATGACATCCAAAGAGAGAAAAAAAGGGGGAAAGGGCAGTTTTCCAGCTTGTAAGCATGTGTGTGTGTTTCTCTTTCTGTTTGTTCTATTTTGTTTTGTTTTATTTTAAATCAGGGAGGAAAATGTGCCAGAATTTCCCATAATAATTTGGCCAAAACTGAGTAATATCCCTATGCTCCAGCTTCAAGGGAAACTAAGAAAGCAGTCATGTAGAATTATTTAGGATATTCACTCTCTATTGTGGGAAGCAGGCTCTTCCAGCCAAGAAATTGAGGGCAGGGGACTGGAGTGGGGCCCAACAGTGTTTGCCAAGCAAAGTACTAGCAAGATGGTACAGGCATAAAAGGATTATTATCCCCACATTAAAGGAAGCAAACTAAGGCGCCACATTTATTATACCAAAATGCCATGACTAATAAAAAATAAAGTTCCTTGCAGCCACTGAGCTGGAAATCAGGCTGGATAGCTCCTAATGGGCCTCTGGGTCATTTATGACTTGGTGAAATTGTGGAGATTTGTATCTATCTCTCAGTGCCAGGAATGCTCAAAACCGACATATTAACAGAAGACACATTTATTTATTTGTAAAATTAAATGTGTACTAAAGTAGCTGCATTAATAGGACTAATGCATTCCTTCTCTATAGGTAAACCTAAAATGAGGAGATAAATTGAACCAGAAGGTGGTTTTGTGCGCACAGAATCAACGCAGAGGGCTCAAATGACTGAGACTGACTTAACATTGAGACCAGGGAAAGTAGAGCCTGTTCGCTGAGGCTTCTCCATCTCCGGATAGTGTGGGATGGGCACTGACAATGCTGTGCCTCCAGCCCCCATCCCCCCCCCCCCCCACTGCTTTAAGGCTACAGACACCTCTTCGAGGAGTTTATACATCCTTTCAGGAAACTCTCCAGTCCTTCTGTCTTGAGACAAGGTCAAGTTTTTAGATAATATCAAGATATTTGAGTTTATACTACAGTTTAATTACCAGAAGAGAATAATATTTCTATCACTTCTATGTTCTTAATAGTGAGTTGGCACCTCAGTGTAGCCTCCCAGTTCTGGAAACTAGTATAGATATTTTTTTATCATTCATTTTTCTTTTGCTGAAGTTCTTATAAATGCTGTGTTTTAAACCTGTGCCTTTCTCCTTCATTTTTTTTTTTGCTTACTTCATAACAAGCGCATGGCAGTGTTAGCAAAATTGAAATAACTATTAAGCCTCAATAATTTTTTTCTAGTGAAAAGAATAAAAAATAGCTACTAAAAGCTTTTTTTTAAAAAAGCTTTTCTAGAAGCTCCTCTCCAAAATCCCTCTGTTTATTTTAAATACATGGTCTTTTATTTTAGAAAAAGATCATCAGATAAGAAAAGTTTATAATTTTGTGTTTAGGACACTTGACCACATATTTAGAGGTGTTTTTCAGTAAGATGAAATATTATTTGTAATAGATATCTACTTTAACCTGGTAACCATAATTCTTCAAAAAGTGTTATGCCAAATGCACTCTCGAAGTCTTCATTTAAAGAAGCTGACATTTGTGTGATGCAAAAATGTATATATTTAAAAAAGAATAGTTTGTATTTTTCCCCTTAGAAAACATTCACATGATAGTTACACATAAAAAACCAAGATAATGTGGAGAAAATATGCTCTTGTTGTTAAGATTTGTGGAAGTGAATGCTTTACTGGAATTATCTAAAAATTGCCTCAATGCACAATTTAGCTTCATATGTGGGGGCCCAGTCTCTACATTCCAAAATTTCATCAATTAATATTCTCATGAAGGGTTAATGAGAAAATGCTATACTCTATATACATTGAGAAGAGAAACACAATCATGTATCTCCTACCTGTAGACAGTAGGGTTCCTTTAGCCAGTTTTGAAGAACACATAACATGCCTTTTTTGAAAGAATGCTCATTGACCTTTATAACATATTATACTAAAAAATCCTGACACGTATATGAAATGATATAAAGAATTACTTTGCTTATCAATGAGCATATTTAACAATGAAAAAATCACAGTGACATGAAGTATGATTGGGAATTCTTTTATAATATTCTCATATATGAAGAGAAAATTGAGTTTCTTTTTCTGTATAACTAATCTGTTGTTTTTTTATAAGGCTGAATGAAACTCAGTGGAGGAGTTGAAGTGGGGGAGCACATGGAGAATTCAGTTTCGTCTCATAAGTTTTTTCCAGTGTAAACATGGAAATAGTCAAGTCTTGAGGTATTAGTAAGTGTTGTCATGCCATGCCTCTGCCCTATGATTGTGTCTGGGAGTTGACTACACCCTCATAGGTTGACTGGTAGGTGAGTGGGAGTGGACACCAGCCGACATCTAGGGTGGCATCCTTGTACTACCCTTGGTCACTTGGGGATTCTTCAGCAATGTTCTTTCTCTACCTGATCACCAGATTCTCTGCTGGTCTCCTATGTTGAAGTCTATGCCTGATGATCTCATGGTCTGCTCTTTGACTGGCACCTTGCCTTAGGAATTAACCATCTCTCACTCTCTGACTGGTACTCATTCACTTCTCATGGTGCCATAGCCTATGGAGGTCTGCTTTTTAATTCCATTTGTTCCTGGTTAAGTGTAATCTGCTTTGTGCTAGGTCCAAGGTCTTTTCTCTCATTGCTCTAGTGAGTATTTTTGGCTAACTTGTCAACCAACCTCCTCATAACATACCTAATAAGTCTCTCCACTTTAAGAGTCTTCAAAACATGATATAAGAAAGTCATGAGGGAGCTTCTGGGAGGCCGCCTAAAAGCATCCCACCGCCTGAGTGTTGTGCTGCGTGTTCTCCAGTCAGGGTGCCCTGGAGCAGTATGTGGGTGCACCTCCAAGCCAGCCCCTTCTAGAGTGTGAACAGGAGGCACAGAGGAAGCTCAGGGAACTCCTTTACTTTCTGGGAATTTCTAAACTCACTCTCAACCCCTAGGCGTGATAGAAAATGGGAAAGAGAGTGAGACTTCCTCCTTTATCCTTTCTTCTTTCTTCCCATTTTTCTTAAGGACAGAACATACAAACTTTCAGTCAGCACTTTTCAAATTACTGATCACTGGCCAAGAGTCACCAGTATAGGACATTAATTTAACAGGCAATTGAAAATGAATGGACAATGTTAAAATACACTGTAAACTGGAAGGGTACATGAGTTTTGTTTTGTTAAATTTTTTCTTTGTGTGTACATGTAATGACCATCTAAAGAACATATGTTTCTTGCTGTGAGTCAGGGTTAAAAAGTGTGAATGCCATGGCTTTTGGGCAGCCTCCCTTCCTAAGTCCAAAGTCAGAGAGAACTGAGATATCCCTCCTACACTATGGAGGGAGCTTCATAATCAGCAACTCATCCCTGGGCCTTGCTCTTGATACTTTTAGTAGGAGCCAAAGGAATTTAGCAAAAACTGCCTCATTTCATGGAGATTGGCTGTGAAAGCCTGATCTCTTAATATAGAAGTGAAGTACTGCTCTGACCATAGCTCCCAATTTGGCAGTGACAGTCCTGGTTTTCACCTGTTGTATCAACTTTCCCATTCCACTGAATTTTCTTCTCAGATATTTTCATTTTTTAGAAAAGCACTATTGTTTACTGTGGCAGCAGAATAATCAGAGGTGGATTTGGCAGACCTCTACTTTGTACTTCCATATTCTATCATGGTCTTGTTTAGAAACAGTTGATACACATGTGGAGGGAACATAGTTCTGATTTTAATTCATTGTTAACTCTGAAAGATCACCACCAAGAGCCTGCCTCTCTTTTCCTGACCTTTTTCAGACACAATATAACTAACACCTTTTTAAGAACAGAATGCAGGGCACACAATGAGAAAACATCTAGTGTTCCATCCAGAGTGCCTAAGACAGCTTGCTCTTTTCTCAACTCACTTGGCAATGTGAGAGGTTGGGGGGTGTGCACGACCCCGCTGCCCCTGACATGATGGGCCTTTCTGGAAGCCGGCACCAAGCCTGAAAGCTCCGGCCGCCTCAGCCCGTGTGGGCTCTTGGGCAGGTCACTTTATTCACACATTTGGAAGTTGGAATTGTTAGATTCCCTTTAACACACAACCTTGAAGGGATGTTGAGTCCCCTTTCACACACAGCCTTGCACTGCCTCCGGGCGCAGCAGCTACTTATCACTCAGAAGCCGCACCCGAGTGTATTGTCTGCAACAATTTCTGTTTCTCAGAAGTCACAAGGCCATCCTGCTCACCAAGGCCCTAAATTCCTATATAAGCAGCGTCCCCCCCACCCCCCACCCCACTGCCGCTGCTGCTCTCTCCTTTCCGAGACAGCCACTCTGCCTGTTTGTCTTACAGGGAATAAAAACACACTGATGGAGTTCTCGTGTCCTTCTCTGTGAGCGAGTGAGCCGGGTAGCTAAAAGAACCCTTTCAGGAATAATAATGCTTATCTTGCAGAGTATTGTGAAGATTAGTGAAGAATTGAAAGTATAATACTTAAAATGTTGACGTACAAGTTACACAGCAATTATTGATAAAAAGTTGTGTATTTGCTGCCATTATTGCTATTTTATGTGCTCTCAGTTGACCTTCCCTCTACCTAAACAGTTTCTCAATTCTTTTTAATTGCTTAACTGCTTTAAGTACAAATAGGTTAGATATCTCACTTGCCTCCTAAGAAAGTCAACATTCTCCAGAATCTTGTTCTTATAGAGCCAGTGTTTAGTATCTAGAAGAACTGGCCTTAGAAGCTGCATTATGGTTTCATTATCTGATTTGAACTGTACTGAATAGAGAGAGCCCTTTGTCTCTGTTGAGGAGAAAAATTTTCTGCCCTTCAAGGTTCTTCTGGCTGGCCTAAGAATGAAATTGACCTGAGACAGATTAACAGGGGAAATCAAATTCAATTACATACCTACAGGGGCTCCATAAGAATATGAAGCTCACTGGCAGTCAGGCAGTTGAGGCTTAGATGCCATACTGAGCTAAGGAGAAGGGGGCAGGCGGCGGGGACTTCAGAGGGGAGGAAGCCAATTCACAGGAAGATGAAAAGAGTAAATGTCTGGCAGACAAATGTCTGCTGGGCCACATGGAAACAGACTTTGCGGAGTTCCTCCCTGTCTGCCACACCTGGTTCATACTATACTGTAGATCTCTGTGGCGATGGCTCCCTTCCTGGAGCACATCCTCTACCCAAATTGTTTTAGGTGGCTAGGGGGAAGGTCAAAGGTGCTTCAGGAGTCTTCTGTTTCTTAAAATAACCAGCCTAAAATAATTCACGTGCCAACAAGACACGTTTTGGGGTAGCAAATTTTGCTCCCCTGTATCTCCAAATATTTCCCTCCCATTTATTTGCACAGGATTAAAATTATTCCACTGTTACACTTGGAATCTTGAGTTTAAGTCTTCAGTGTGTTTGGAATTTTAAAATTATTGGGTTGCAAGGGATTTCCAATAGACTTTATTTAACAGATGAGAAAACTAAAACTCTGGAAATTTTAAATATCTTTCCAAAACTTATACATGTCAATTCTGATACCTTTACTTTTATAAATAAGGAAATAGAAATCCAGAGAGGTGAAACAGCTTAGTCCTATATTAAAATGTAAATATCCTTGGAACAATCTATGAAATTCAGCAATAAAATCTGCTGCCTGAAGTAAAATCCATACCTCAAATTAGAGGTGAAACGTAATGGGAGTGTATTTTGTGAATATTAAACAGACACACTTTTGTTTCTTTATTCCATCATGTTCTATGGCAGCCTTAAATTTCCAAAGCTAAGCTCAAAGCTTATTTTTCAAGGGAATCAGAGCAAGGGTGCTGCCTAAAGCAAAGAGGCTATTTGTCAACTTTGAGATTCAGACCTGAATTTCTCAGGCTCTCTAGCAGAAATTTAGTCATGCAAGCCAGATGTCAAGAAAGAAAAGGATTTCCTACATTATTTTATTTCATTCATTCATAGCTAAAGAGTTTTTCTTGGTGGGCTTAATTATACAGTATTTTCTAAGGGAGGGGGCATTTCTAGCCAGGTCATGAGGGGAATGGGAGAAGCTGGCTTCTTAGGGTCCTGGTGAATTGTGGTGCAATCTGGGTACAAAATTGAGGGAGACAAAGGGGAGTGGAAAAGTCAAACCCCAAGGCTCTGGTTTGCCCACACTCAACGTTAAGTGTGTCTGGGACTAAGGTGTGGGAAATTGCATCATTTGACTCCATACTCCAGGGATGTCTTTCTGGATCCCTCTCGCCACACAGCTCAGCAGTGCTTTATCCTGCGGATGGCCTGGCCTGTGCTGCCACTTGATGCTGAACTCAACCACCAACTTGCTTTGGTCAAAAGCTTGAGACAGAAGTGGGAGTGGGCCAGTTCTGAGCCTAAACTTCAAGAAGTCCTCCTATTTCTGCCTGTTCTCTTGTGCCTCTGTGATTACCATGAGACTATGCCCAGGCCAATCCTCTGGAGGATGAGAAACACGTGTAGCATAACTGTGTTGCCTTATACCTGTCAAAGCAGCTTAGATGGGTGACCATCCAGCTAACTAACCTCCACACATGTGAGGGAACCCAGCCGGGATCAGTAGAGCTGCCTCGCTGATCCCCACAACTTCAGATGTGTGAGCAATAAACGTGTAACTCCGTATTGATCTCAGATTTATTGATGCAGCTTTATTCTAGTAAAAGCTAACTGGTACAGGTTTTTTAAAACAGTAAAATAGGTATGACAGAGGTAGCGGTATGCTTTCCCAGGAATAATAGGGAAAGGCTGTTAGCCAGGAGAAGTCATCCAACATGGTTTGGATTAATGGCAGCAGCTGGACACAGTGACACAGACAAACCTGATTCAGTTCTCCTGCTTCCTTATTGCTGCGTGTGACATGCAGAGATGGAGATGTGCCCAAATTGCATAGTAAGGGGAAGTAGAGGTGCTGAGAGGACTACTGAACCAGGAGTGCCTTCAGGTCTGGCATTAGAAACCAGCAATTGCTTCAACAAGCCATCCAGGTGCACATGGCATCAACTTTACTAGTCTAGAAAGCATGGCAGAGTAGTGGGGAGCGCTTCAAATATTTAAGAATAGCAGCAGAAAGTGATTATCAGATTGTTCACAAAAGCAGCTGTTTATTTTCTCATCTACAATTTAGGCTGGGTAGCATGACCCTAAGCAGCTGGCAGAGCTGTTTCCAGGCCTTCCTGTGGGGGGTTAGTGTCCTGGAGTGGACATCTCAACACTCTTCACCTCAATCTCCCCTTCCTTTAAGATCCTTCACTAGAGAAAGACTTACATTCCATAATTAGAAACAAGAAAACCAATGAAATACTCCTGGAAGCATAATTATGGTCACACAAAAGTGTAATGTAGGCAAAAAAAGGAAATGGAGGTACAGAAGACCTTTAACTTGCTTACAATTTTGCCTCTTACCTTTAGATTATCTTCCCCCAGATTGTGCCCTTTGGAACATGAGCGCGCTATGAGGTAATACAAAACAAGTAAATCAGTAAACAAAACTCCCTTCAGCAAAACAACATGGAACTCAGCCATTAGAAGATAAGGTAAAAAAAATATCTCTTTGAATTTACGTATGAGAGACTATACAATGTCTTGCTGTTAAGACAAAACTTTAAAAATTGTTTAATTTTAGCCAATTTATTTCAATCCAGAACTGTCTTCTCATGAAATACCCACTGAATATCCATTGAGCCTATCTTGGGAACGCTGCCTTGAATGGATTTATGATATCCTGAAAGCTCAGCCTATGTGCTGTATACTTCAGTAGCCAACTTACATTATGTTCACCTCTCTGGGAAGAAGTGGAGCTGTTTGAAGGAATGAACTATATATTTTTGCTTAAGATCAGAATGAAAACTCCTTTTAGATGGAGTCAGGAGGCCAGAAAGGGGAGCTTTTATGCCTTTCCACTTGTTGCAGCCCTTGGCAGACTCAACAGAAGCAGAGGTGCCTTGCATTCCCAACAGGAAGAAGCCTGCAGCAGGAATTTTCTTCTTGCCTGGCAATGAGAGGCTGTCACAGCTCAGCTAATGAAAAGCCACTATACTTGAAACTCCCAGGCTACTCCAGTGGAATTTTGTTTTTAACAGCCTCTCCCAACTCAACCCCCCTCTTTCTTCTACAAAAGAGCAATTCTCTCCTTTGTTCTCCTGATTTACCTACGGCTTTTGCTATAGCTTGCAAGTCTCAAACTGCAGTTCCTCCATTATTCCTGAATAATCCCATTTTGCTGGAAAAATAACTGGCTGTTTGACTTTTAATGTGGACTCTACGTAATTCTCTTCCAGTCAGTCAGAAAGGAAAAGAGGACTGTAAGAATACGCTAAAAAAATAATTGCTTACTCTGTGTTTTGAAAACTACTTTTAATTCTTTATGCCAAATCACCTTGGCATTATTCCCACCATTCACATTATTGCTGACTTTCAAAGGAAGAATCAAGCAAACAAACAAAATAATAAAATTGGTACTTTCCAGAAGAGTCCTTTCTTGAACTTGTATCTCAATTAAGCCTGCAGACACAGCTCTATGGAGCTGCCATTATGGAAACTCAGAAAAGCAAAGAGTTTGGGAATGGTGTCAATCTTTTATGGTGAGGAAACAATCTTTGTGGAAAGAAGGAAGAGGAGGGAAAAGAGAAGGAAAAAGGAGAGGAGGAGAAGAGGGGAAGGAAAAGGAAGAAGAGGAGAAGACCCTGTATTTTTCTGGAATAGTGACATAATCTGTACCCAAGTCAGCTCCTGTAGCAAACACTTGTAATTCCCTTCTTTAATGATGACTCCTTCTATGAAGGCCTCAGGCCGTACCTTGACAATGTGGGTGGAGAGGGAATGGGGAATAATAATCATGGGGATTTTTAAGAGTGGAGGGTAACTACACCTTTGGGAAAAAAAATGTTTTGACTATAATTATATAAACTAAACATTTGCTGTGATCAAGTTCACAACATTCTCTTTTTTTGAAATAGCCATAGCTCAGACCAGCAAGTGCAACAATCTTAAGATGCAATGATAACTTTATTTTTGGAATCATTCTTCTATTTTAAAGTTTGACTTTTGTGTTCTAATTTTTAAAAATCATGAGAATTGCATTATAGAATTTCCCTTTCTGAATGGAGTGGACAAAACTAATTTTTAAAAAAGCAAACCTTCTAATAGCCACCAAGTGACTAACAGTGACTGATCAAGAAGAAACAGGATTCTGGGCAGGGTAAGGGAATTCTGTTCTGCACCATATCACTGCTATCCCCCAGAGAAACCACACTACTAAACCATGTCTGAGTATTTTCACTAGGACCCTCCAAATTTTGAGAAAAACAACTTTGTAGGATCCTGGTCTTTCTTGTCTGCTGATATAAAGTTGACTAAATGGCTGCTAGGAAGAAACAGGACATTTTCTATAAGTAGTAATGTGAATGTGTGTGACTCTGTACCTGACATGAAGGCAGAGATGAGTCTTCCTGAATTGGGAAAAGAATTTGCAACTTAAAGATTATTCCCATGAGAATGAGAATTACTCCCAACACACTGAATCCTGAAGTATGTGATCTGAATCCTGGCACAGGACTTCAAGGAAATCTCAGGAGAGCAGAGATTGAGTATCAAGGTGTGCTAAAGACATCTCCACATTGCCTCAGCTGAGAAGCCCTTATTGTTACACTTAGTCTCTCAAAGTTTAGGAAAGTAGCTAGAATGTGAAATAAGTAGATTTTAAACTACAATTTAAGAAGGCACAAAAAAAAAAAAAAAGCCGGGTCTCTGGTGTGATGGGAAGAGAGTCCAGCAGGTCCACTCCAAGGCACACTTATGTCAATCAGATATAAGAGCACCCCTTAACACATGCAGCACTATGAATGGTGATGTGGCTGAGTGTCCACCTCAATTGCCTCTTGGACCATATACACTGTGCAACAAAGTTACATAAAAATATGTGATGGCCTTGGAGTGAAAATGAAAACAATGTTTTATCAGAGCTAATTAGGTGACTCAGTGGAGGGAAGCTACATAGCCATGAGCTGGGAGAAAAGAAATTTGGTGGTGACAATGTAAACATAATGTGGCCAAGATGAAAGAACAGAACTCTGCAAAATTTGCACCAGTAACCTAGAAGAAAACCACAAAGAGAAGAAAATTCCAAAGAGTTGCTTTATGTTATAGAAAAAATGTGCATTATAACACTATGAATTCAATAAAATAAAAATTTAAACAAGACAATAATACAACAGAATAAGATGATAAGAGAAATTGCATACTTAAGGAAATAAATTGAGGACAAAAATGACATAATTATAGAATTAATATATGAATTAGACTCAGCAGGGAATGGAACATACATTGACAGAAATCAAATTATTGTCACAGAAAAGGCCTGAGATAATCACAATAAGTAGAGTTAAAAAAGGAAAAATGATAAAAGAATTTAGAAAACTGAGAAAGATAATTCAACATAAAGTTAACAGGTATTCCCTGAATAAAAGAACAAATGAAACAGGTAATGTACCCTAAGATACAATACGTGAGTAATTCTCTGAAGTGAAGATAAAAATGATTCTGCAGATTGAGAAAACTCAGACATCCGAATTACTAAGCTTCAGGACTAAAGAAATAATTTCTTCAGTGTCTAAAAATGTCAAATCATTATGTTGTACACCCGAAACTAATATTTTATGTCCATCACACCTCAATAACTCAATACAAACAGTGGGATATGTGATTAAACAAAACAGTCAAGGATTCCTGTTATCAGGGACTTGATACTCTGAAGGAGGTCATACAGGAAGAGATGGACAATAAGCAATAAACTCAACAAATAAGTAACTTAGATTGTATGTTGGAAAATGATAACTTTCAGTAGAAAAAGTAGTACAGTGTAAGGAATCTGAAGTGTGAGGTGGTAGAGGGGAGGTTGCAGTCTTATGTGATCATCATAGGCCTCATTTAAAACGTAAGATTAGAGCAACATCTAAAAATGTTCTGGTGGCGGATTTAGGATGCCCCTTGAAGTTTATTTCAGGCACAAGGAAGGGGAAGCAGTTAAATGCAGGCTCTGGGGAAAGAATATGCCAATTGTATTCAAAGAACAGTTAGGAAGCCAGTGACTGGAGCAGAGTGAGATGGGGGAGAGGAGGATGTAGAACAAGGGACCAGTAATATGAGATGGAGCAAGAAATGTATGAAGGATGGTCAGGGACACAGGACAGCCTTTGCATAGTTTTGAGCAGTAGAACAAATGATCACATATGTTTCCAACATGTATCTCCAGTTTCTCTGTTGAGAACAGATAGCAGGGGTCAAGAACAGAAGCTGGGAGACCTGTTAAGGGGATACTGATGGAATCCAGGTGAGAAAAGGTGTGGCATGAGTCAGGATGAGGTGAGCGGAGGTCGGAGGAAATGTTTGGCTTCTGAATATGCTTTCAAGATTTGCTGAGAAAAATTCAATAGTCAAGAACTCATCTAAGGCTTTTGGTCTGAATAACTGGAAGGGCAGTGTTGCTATAAATGGGGTGTGAATACCGTAACTGCAGTAAATGCAGAGGGATGGGGAGAAAAAAAGAGTTCAGTTTTGAACATCCTGAGTTTCAGATGAGTATTGGACATACAGATTGAGATCTTAAGTACTTAGTTGTTGCAGGGAACAGGGACGGGCTGCCCCAAAATGCGCCGTGTTCACCTATTGGTTACTTTGAGTTAAAGTTACTGCAGAAACGGTGCAGGGGGGATACTCTGACCCTCCTCTGACCCCCACCAAAACCAGGAAATAAATCTCTCCTGTGAAAGTTGCCTTTTCTGTACCTGGAGGGTAGAAGGTATTCTTGTCACCAGAGAGAGGGAATTTAGAGCCCAGAAGGCTGTGTAAACAAATCCTGTTACTTTTTTGCTAATTTACTACCCTAGCCCAAATGCTGTTTACAATTCCTTACTAATTGAAACTCCCAAACTTAAATTTTCTTTGTCCTATCAATTCCTCACACCTTACTGTCTCTTTGTCTTGAATGTATGAAAACTGTCTGCCTTTGTCATTTCTTTATTTATTGAGTTTCCATACATGTATAATAAAACTTTGTTTTTTGCTTCTGTTAATCTGTCTCATGTCAATTTGATTCTTAGACCAGCTAAAAGAACCCTGAAGGATAGGAGGAGAATTCCTTCTCCCTAACATAGTGTATGTAAGTATGAAATTCATATAAGAAATCTGTGCCAGAGATATGATTCTGTGGTCATTGGCATAGCCCCGTCATTTATAGACAAAAGAAGAGGACCGAGGATGGCTTGCTTGCAGATTCCAAATGTAGAAGTGGGAAAAAGAAATAGAGCTAAGAAAAGAGCCAGAGAAGAAGTGACCAATGAGTGATTTAGAACAATCTAAAGATGAGCTGAGCTAGAGTCAAGCGTAGACAATGTTTCCAAGAGAAGGGGGTGAACAACTGTGTCAGATTCTGCAGAAAGGCCCGATGAGAAGAAATCTGAGAACTGATCATCCAGTTTCAGGATGTGGAGGAACTGACATTCAGTTTAGTGGTATGGAGATCACTGGTGATGGTGTTAGTTTTGGTTTTCCCAGCAGAAGACCCTAAACAAAAACTTGAGAGGAGTTTGAGATGTCCAGGAAAAATCAGTAGTGGAGTGGGGAGGTGATACAAGAAGAGAAGACATCGCTGGATGTGTGTTATTGAGCCTCAATTGACAACTGGGTGTTAGTTTCATAGGAAAACTCTGGGAAAGCGTATAAAATACAGCTCAGAATTATTCTACCTAAAGGACAAAGGAGTGGTGGTATTTCTCACTCAGAAGAATTAGTGAATGCTGTGGGGAAGGGTGTGCGTGATGTTAATTCCCTGATATTTTGTACTTCCTTCTCACATGAGTGTGACTTTCTGAAGATGTGGAGAGAGCTCTCAGACAGATACCTGACGCTGTTGGTTTTCAGGCTGAGCTCCAGCATAGAGCAATGGTTAAGGGTATGGCTGGGGCACTATCCTGCCTTTGTAGAAGCACTCCCGGTGGACTGGTGATTATAGTGAAAGCCAGACTGGAGTGGGTTTGAGAAAGAGCTGCAGGAGAGGAATTGGTGGCATGAGAGCACACAACTCTTTCAAGTCTAGCTCTACTGAAAAGGGAGCAAAGAAATGATGCATCAGCTGATGGAGGTGGGGATGACAGAAGCTTTAACAAAATGATAGCAATTGGATCACTTTAACTAATGGAACTGATCTAGTAGAAAGCAAGAAATTGATGCTTTAGAGGAGAGTGGGGAGAATTACAGTAGTGAGGACTCGAGTAAAACTGAGGATGGGCTTAGACCCACAAATACAGACAGTTTTAGGTGAGAGCAGACAGGAAGGTGGAAGAAGAGAATGAAGATGCTTGGAGGTCGGTCTTGGGAGGAAGGAATTCTATAGGGCTTCTTATCTGGTAGTTTCAGTTTTCTTAGTAAAACAGAAAGCAAGGAAATAAAATGAGAGGGAAGATAGGAAAGGCATCGTTTGGAGTGTGAGGAGAAAGGAGAAGGGACAAAACAGTTATCTAGAGCAATGGGAGTGTGAACAACTACGAATATATGGTATGACTGCCTGGTAGATTTAAGAAGAGCCGGTTTGGGATTCATGGTTGTGAATTATGTCATAATCATGGTCATGGTCCTAAGTCAACATGATGTATAATTCTTTTTTTTTTAAACCACATCAGTACAAAATACAATATATAATATATATATATATATATTATATATATATATATATATATATCTTTTTTTTTTCCCAGCCATGATCAGTTGCCAGAATAAAGGAGCATAAATGGAAGAGCTCAAGACAGTTGTGTGCTAGAGCCGGCTCACACCCAGCTGATACTGGAAGCCTGAAGTTGGCTGTGGCAACACTATTTACAGTAGGGAAAGCAGCAAATGTTACATATCAGGGCTTTTGTTTTACAACATGACCCCTGGTTGTTAAATACTTATGATCATGCTACTGCTTAGAGGTTATATAAAGACCTATTCTGCACTTTCTTTTCATTTCACTCTTAAGAAAAAAATTTTTTAAATATTAATACTCAAAGGTAGAAGTAGTTTGTACCCAATTGACTTCTATTCAATGAAACAACCAGAATCATCAAAATTTTTTATATGTTAGTTTCATTTATCAGTTCCTAATCCCTGGAATCTTTATAGGCCAAGACAGAAACATGGGAATATTCATGCAAGTATATCTAGCAAGAAACGGCACTCTGCATTAGGAAGCAGAGAATGGGCTCTCCTGGGGAACCCCTTTGGTTCACCTCACGATTCCTTAATCTTCCTGTTCCCCTAGTCACCCACCCCATGTCCTTGGTGATGCCCCTGTGCAGGCGATCTTCATGGATTATATTCACATACGCCAGTGCACTGCCATCCAGAAATAACTCACACTGAAGAAAGCATACAGTTAAGCAAGGAAGAAGGTTATTATTATAGGAATAATCTTGAATCTACTCCATTCTTTAATGCAAATGATTTGTATATGTTAGTAATGATATTAACAACGTACTTGACCCCAAACCAAAAGTGTACCCGCTGGAGCTGAGAACCACTGCTTTGTTGCAGTTTTCTTGTCAAGACATCAGTGTGAGTTCTTAAATGTCTTGAAAGGACCTGTATGTACAGCGAAAACTATGCCCAATTACTCAGTTTTTAAATTAATATACCTTTCATTAAAGTTGTAATTATTAAGGAAACTAGCTTCTCTTAAGCTTTTAACTAACAAATCTTTTCTACTATTTATAAAACTAATAAGCAAAGAACAATTATTTTACCTTTTCTCTTTGGTGAATATTCAAATAATTCAAGTTGAGTAGATTGAGTTACTTTAAATAATCCCTTTGACAAATTTAGTAAATTACATTTTCTGAAATATTTTAGGCTGTACTTAAAAATGTAATATATATTTTGTTTTTAAAGCATTTAAGAAAACTTCCTGAAAACTCAAAATCAAAATCCTAATAAGAAAAATCTGTCTCTACCCTTAAAACAGTCTTATAAATACAATAAAGCATGATTATAAATAAAGTACATTTCCAGTTTTTGTATTTTTATGAACAGTAAAAATCTCAGGTATAGTTTTAGCTTAAAAGCCCAATTCCAAAATCCATTACACATTTTAATTTATACTGACCTCCTGTCACTTAACAGATTCTACTAAATATAAATTCTTTAGATACTAGATACATAAACCTGCCCCAATAATTAAAAAGTTTATTCTAGACCTTGAACTCAAAATATAATTGACCCTGGGTTAATATACTTCATTATCTCTGTGTTTAATTTAAAACTTTCTGTGGGTGAAAAACTACATAATAATCAAGGGAATCCACATTCTCCATTTCAGAAGAGTGAGGTTGACAATTCATGACAATGATATGATTACTTAAGAGTCAGAGACCAGGAACAAAACACAGAGTCATATACATACCGAGTGATCATCTGAACCTCAAGCGAACATGCTTAGCTTCAGAGTCACTAGAGGACCAAGGGCTTTACATTCATATTCATAGGCAATTCTTTCATCTGATTTCCATAGACTAAAGTCTGTATCCTCAATGAACTTTTATGTAACTTCATTCAACTAATCTAATTATTGCTGGATTGAATTTTACAACCTTTCAAATCTGGGGGATGTGTATGACTAGAGATGTCAAATTATATCAATGTGTTTATCTTGTCTTTCTGTCCAGACATTTCCTTCTTACCAATGCAGTCCTCAGTATATCTTACAACTTGGTCTGCTATTTTTAATACAACTTCATGCAAATACTGAAGCTCAACTTCTAATACCCATCAGAGAGATGGACTTTGCAAACCTTGTTTGTTATTTATTCAATAATTTTATTTTTTATTGTAGTAGAATATACATTACATAAAATTGACCATTTTAATTTTTAAGTGTACAATTCAGAGGCATTAAGTACTTTGACAATATTCTACAACCATCACCACCCTCCATTTCCAGAATGTTTTCATTTTCCCAAAGAGAAACTCTGTACCCCTTAAACAATTATTCTGTTTTCCCCTTCCACCCCTACCTGGTTACCTCTACTCTACTTCCTGTCTCTGTGAATTTGCTTATTCTTGGTACTTCATATAACAGAATTACATAATATTTATTATTTTATGTCTATCTCACTTCATCTAATATAATGTCTCCAATGTTCATCCATGTTGTAGCATGTATCAGAATTTCATTAATTTTAGGGCTGAATAGTATTCCATTGTATGTATATAGCACATTTTGTTTATCCACCTATCTGTGATGGACATTTGGGTTATTTCCACCTTTTGGCTAGAGTGAATAATGCTGATGTGAATATTGGAGTGCAAGTATCTGTTTGAGTCCCTACTTTCAATTCTTTGGGATATATACCCAAAAGCGGAATTGCTGATCACATGATAATTCTGTTTAACTTTCTGAGGAACTGCCATACTGTTTTCCACAGTGGCCACAACATTTGACATTTCTACCAGCAATGCATTAGAGTTTGATCATTTCTACATCTTGTAAACACTTGTCATTTTCTGGGCTTTATGTTACCGTTGTTGCTTTTCTTTTTCTTTTGTTTTTCCATAAAACCATCCTAATGAGTATAAAGTAGCATCTTATCGTGGTTTTCATTTGTGTTTCCATAATGACTACTAATGTTGAACATATTTTCATGGGCTTGAGCAATCACACTTGACATAAAAGCAAGCATGGTATACGCAAAAAAGCATAGAATCTATATTTAGAAGGACTAGGTTAGAATTCCAAGTCAAATAAATTATCACTATATAACTTAGACTAATTTGTCTAAACACTTTGAGCCTCAGTGTCTTCACTGATAAAGTGAGGGAAATAGTACTATTTTTCAAAGTTTATAGTACACAGTCAAATAATGGTTAATATTATTAATAATATTGTAAAATAAGAAAATAAATTTAATGTTTCATTTCAGGAGACTAGATATACTGGCAAAATTCCGAATGTGATTCCAGTTTTTCTGTTAGTGAAGAAGCTCTCTATTTAACATCATATTAAGGGAGAAATAAAGACTACAGCCCTTAAAAGAGTAAGACCGATGATTATAAACTTGTATGACATATAAAAGTTAACGTGAAATAAAATATTTTAATGTATTTTTTTCTTAAATAAAACATATTCCGCCTTTTTCCCTCTTTTATAATCTCAAAACCTTTTGCATGGTTTAAGTTCTGAGTTAAACAACAGAAGAAATTGTAGATTTCTGTAATAGGGGTTTGAACAAACTAATAAATTTTGAACTACTGGCAGACATTTTTCAGTAGCAGACACAGGGGGATACTTTACTTGTTTAATAGAGAGGGAGAATTAACCTGGTTTTGCAGTCATGGTATAGTGATAGATCTAACTCCCCTATCTAAATGAGAGCCATTATTTTGAATAAATTCTTTTCATGTGTCAGAGAAAATGGAGCCCACGACCCCATAATACAGACAAAGGAGAAGAAGGACATGGGACTACCCACTCCTTTTCAGGCAGAGATCTGTCTCAGATGGAAGCAGGATTGATTAAAAATCTATTTGCTGACTTCCTGAGAAATTTTATCACTTGTAGGTAAGGAGAATGGCCTGAAAAGTAATGTGGCTTGCAGTCAGTTACACATCACTGCTTCAAATGTTTAAACACGGTGTTCACATATCACTGTTTAAAAACTCCCCTTTCACAGAAACACTTGATAACTCTGTAATGATTCATGGTATGTCTTCTAGAGCAAGCCAGTATCAGAAACAAAATTCCTGTGCTCATAACTCACTGAGCATATGATAGTCACTGAACTACTCCTTGAAGGAATTGAAAACACTTTTCAGCATTTCTGATTGGTCATAATTCCTAAGTCTCTTAAGAAAAAAGAGTAAGTTTTCATGACTTCTATTGGAATGCTCAGGTCAATGATCTTGGTCATTTCTTCCTGTGACTCCCCAAGGTAACAGCACACAAAGTGGCGGCGATCATCTTTTACAAAAATGACTCCAGCCTGGGGCTGAACCCTTGTCTTGCTATTTTATATACATAGGTGACCAGGGACAAGATCCTTGATGTCAGCGAGCTTCCATTTCCTCATCAGTAAGGTAGGGACAAGAACACCGACTCCCAGGACTGTCCGTATGATGCTACCTAGTGCGGTGCCAGGCTAACAGGTACCCCAAATACATTTGTTTCAGTCTTTTGTTTGTTTGCTTTTGCTGTTGCATTTATTATTTTTAATTGTAAACTTCCCATGTGTATATAACTCATCTCTAACATTATGTGTAACTTCCTCAAGGATAGCAAAATCAAATTTCCTTTTCCTTCTGTACTAATGTAATGCATAGCATCTAGTAATCAATAGAGTACATCTTTTTTCCTAAGTACAAAAATAATATCTGTTCATTTTAGATGATTTAGAAAGTACCTAGATTCTAAAGAAAAAACTAGAGTTGCTCATAATACACCACCATAGAGAGCCATTCATAACCTATTTTGGCGTATTTCCTGCTAGTCTTTTCCCCCTTGTGTGTTTTCCAAATTAGGACCATGCAGAACTTAGAGATTTGTGGTCTGTTATTTTCATTTAACTTTATACAGTGAACATTTAAATGTAAATTTTTAAAGTTTCATAGTAGTCCATCAGCTGAATGGCCATACTTTATTTCTGAATTTCCAATATTATAAATAATAATTCATTAAGCAATATTGTACATAAATCTTTGTGCAAACTTATTATTATTCCCTTAAAAAATCTCTGAGTAGAACTAAAAAATCAAAAAGAAAGCATATTTTTAAGTCTTACCCCTCTCATCTCTTTAATTAATATCATCTTATGAATTTTTACTAATTTATAAAGGAAACACTATGTAAGATTCAGGTATTACAAATATCTTTATCCCTTATGGAACGCAATCATACCTGCTTTGTTTACTGCAATACACTCAGTACCTTGCATACGATAGTAGTTCAATACATATTTGTGAAAACAAATTAACTTGAATGACCTTAAAACCTTGTCACTACTAACATTGGGGCTTGATAATTGTACAATGTTTAGCAGCATCTCTGGCTTCGTCATGCCGGTAGCACTTCTCCAACTGTGATAACCAAGAATGTCCCCAATATTGACAGAAGTCCCCTGAAGGAAAAACAAAACACCTCCACCCCACACACATGCCACTGAAAAACACTGCCTTACATTAACTTTCACTACCTATAAATACATTCTGTAGCATTTGGTGCATTATCTTTTGTCTGTGCATTTACACATACATTTTAAGTAGAGCCATACTATGTACATGCTTTTGCATTTTGCATGTTGAGCATTCTTAGTTAATGTATTTTGGACCATCCCTGACAATGATAAACATCTATATCATCATCTTCAATGGCTGCATAGTGTTCCATTGTGCGGATGTGTCAAAATTTCTATAGCCAAGTCCCTATGGGTATGTATTCTTGCTGTTCTCAGTTTTTTTACTATCATAAGTAACGTGTTAGTTAAGCACAAATGTAGCTTTTATATATGCACATACACACACACACATATATTTAAACACTCATCTAATTTCTTTCTTGAGATATATTTCCAGAAATGGAAGATAGTGCCAAATTTTTCTTCAGAAGATTGAATCAGTTTATACTTGCAGAACTAAATTTGAGAATATGTAAATTGTTCCCAATTTTATTTGCTTTACTAATTTAATTTGAGAATGTACAGATTTCTTCATTCCCTTGTCAAGCCTGGTATAATCTGTATTTTTCATTTTTTTCACACCTTTTATATCCTTGTTGCTTTTTTAATAGAGCACAATTTTTTACTTGAAACAATACTGAATGACAAAGTATGGCTTTTCATATTTAGATATTTGGCAGACACTTTACCCCTTAAAGAAAACAACTAACTATTGCCAGTGATAAAATTTGAGCTTTCAACGGAAAATTAAAATGGGCGAACTTATATTTGCCACCATGGGTCTGACAGCTTCTCAATTCTTATGAGCATTCTACTGAGATCTGCAGTGATATTAATGAATAAGATTATTTGATGTCATATAATGGAAAACATCATTTGGAAAGTATTCATAACTCAATGAGCTGATATTTTCCAGAATACACATTTATAAAATCATGTAGAAGCAAATGATTGATTAAAAATGCAAGAGAAACAGTGGATTTTAATGTACCAGAGTTCTTTGGGATTTTTAGTAATTATAGAGACTACAAAGGTGTCTTCAGACCTAAAAGTTTAAGAACCACTACTTCAAAAAATATTTTTGTGAAGGAAAGATGAAATATAAGTCTGAGGAGTTTCTACAATGTACATATTTTCTATTAGTCAATGTCATTTCTTGTGAAGAAAACCTGTGTTTAGGAGTGAAAATTATGATATTTTCTGAAAGGAAATCTCAGTAAGTTTAAACATATTAAATTCTTGCTTTGTTTAATCTAGGAATACCTCTTGGAGGGAATTATGGTAAATAAAAGAAGATAGGCAAAAAATATTAAGTGTGTTCAAACATATGTACACATTTAACACATTGTTCATAATCAGAAAAAAAATGTAGAAATGACTTGTGTTCATTAACATAAGTGTTCCTCAGAATTTTTCTCTTGATTCTCTTCCATTTTCTCCCTATACTCCCATAACTGTATTTCAGATGACTTCCAAACTAGACATCTAGCCCAAATTCTAAGTATTTCCAAAATCTGGGAGAATTTTCCATGTGAATGTGGAATGAATATTGAAGGTAATTTCAATATCTTAAATTTACCTTCATGAAAACCAAATGTATCTGTTGAATAGTGTCAAATTGACTATACTAACTGCTTTTGCCTTACAAAAACAGGAATTTCAGTTGGTTCAACCAAATAGAATATAACATCCTCCCAAAACTTCAGTCCTTGCAGTTGAAATTTCATTCTTTAATTCTTTCATTTGCTATGTGTAATTATTTGAAAAGTTGTCCAATCCTGTTGCTTCGACGTCTATAGAAGCTCTATTCCTATTTGATCTCAGTTCACACTACTTACTGCCTTAATTCAAGTCATCAAAACCCCTCACTTAAATTATTGGGGACTTCCGGGAAGATGGCGGTGTGAACAGGGCGGCAGAAATCTCCTCCCAACACTATATTTATCTACGAAAACACAGAAAATACATCTATTCCTAAAAGAGAGACAAGAATACACAGGAAACCGCACAGCGTGCAGCTACACCTGAGAGGACTCGGCACCCCAAGAGGCGGGTAAGATACGGAGCCGCGACCCGGCAGGACCCGAGCCCTCCCCCACCCCAGCGCACCGGCGGGAGGAGAGGATTCAGAGCCGGGAGGGAGTGGAAGTACACCCCGCGAAGTAGTCAGCCCCGGTGATCTGCGCGGGGAGCGCTGACCCACATTGCGCAGTGCAGCGGAGATTGGAGAGACAGAGGGGCAGGATCTGAGCGGGGAACGCGCCAGGGTGCTTGCAGCCGGCTCCCGGGAAGGAAAAAAAAAGCACGCGCTTTCTTCAGCGGTCTTAAAGAGACAGGAGCCCAGCGGAGGAGCCGGATCGCCCCAGCACACTCAGCCCAGCAGGCTGGGAGTCCTGGGGAGTTTCAGACGCCTTAGCTGGCGACTGAGGAAGCGTAGCCATACTTAACACTTCTCACTGAGATAACAGCCTCCTACTCGTTCCCACCCCTGCCAGAGCGATAAAGGGCCCTGCGGAGCGGCACAGTCACAGCTGTGGAATAGTTGGGCGACAGCGCCACCTAGAGCATTCCCACAGAATCTACGTCCGGTGGGCATTTTTTTGTTTTTTTTGGTTTGTTTTGTTTTTTGTTTTGTTTTTGTTTTTTCTTTTCTTTATTTTTTCTTTTTTTTTCTTTTTTTTCTCTTTTTTTTTCTTTCTCTTTATAAAGTCTTAAAGAGCCCAGCTGACATACGTGGCAACTATCAGTGACCAATTATACAGCCATGAAAAGACAGAGGAATATGGTCCAGACCAAAATCAACCAGACAACCCCAGAGAGGGAGTCTGAAAGGATGGAAATGCACAGCCTCCCTGAAAAAGAATTCAGAATAAAAGTCATAACCATGCTGATGGACCAATAGAGAAATGTGCAAGAACTGAGGGAGGAAGTGAGGGAACTGAGGAAAGACAATACAGAAATCAGACAAGCGATCGACGAGCTTAACAGCAGAATGGATGAGATGCAAGAGACTGTTAATGGAATAGAAAACAGAGAACAGGAGTACAGAGCAGCTGAGGCAGAGAGAGATAAAAGGATTTCTAGGAATGAAAGAATATTAAGAGAACTGTGTGACCAATCCAAACGGAACAATATTCGCATTATAGGAGTACCAGAGGAAGAAGAGAGAGAAAAAGGGATAGAAAGTGTCTTTGAAGAAATAATTGCTGAAAACTTTCGCTGGGGAAGGAAGTAGTCCGCAGTCCACCGAAGCTCATAGATCTCCCAACACATGTGGACCCAAGGAAGACAACACCAAGACACATAATAATTAAGATGGCACAGATCAAAGATAAAGACAGAGTATTAAAGGCAGCCAGGAGAGAGAAAAAGATCACCTACAAAGGAAAAACCCATCAGACTATCATCAGACTTCTCAAGAGAAACCCAGGCCAGAAGAGAATGGCATGATATATTTAACGTAATGAAACAGAAGGGCCTCGAACCAAGAATATTGTATCCAGCACGCATTATCATTTAAATATGACGGAGGGATTAAATAATTTCCAGATAAACGAAAGTTAAGAGAATTTTATGCCTCATAAACCACCACTACAGGATATCTTAAATGGACTGCTCTAGATGGAAGCACACCTAAGGCTAAAAGATGTCACCAGAGGGAAAAAAATCATAAAGAAAGCAGACCATCCAAATACCAACTAAAGGCAAAGAATAAAACACCTATTATAGAAAGAATGGAGGAGGAACAAGAAGGGAGAGAAAGAAAGAAACATCAGACTGTGTTTACAATAACTTAACAAGAAAGTTAAGCTAGATTGGTGCCAGATAGTAAAGAAGCAACCCTTGAACCCTTTGTAACCACGAATCTAAAGCCAGCAATGGCAATAAGTACATATCTATCGATAATCACCCTAAATAGAAATGGACTGAATGCACCAATCAAAAGACACAGAGGAACAGAATGGATAAAAAAGCAAGACCCATCTATATGCTGCCTACAAGAAACTCACCTCAAACTCAAAGTGTTACACAGACTAAAAGTGAAGGCATGGAAAAAGATATTTCATGCAAACAACAAGGAGAAAAAAGCAGGTGTTGCAGTACTTGTATCAGACAAAATAGACTTCAAAACGAAGAAAGTAGCAAAAGATAAAGAAGGACATTACATAATGATAAAGGGGTCAGTCCAACAAGAAGAAATAACCATTATAAATATATATGCACCCAACACAGGAGCGCCAGCATATGTGAAACAAATACTAACAGAATTAAAGGAGGAAATAGATAGCAATGCATTCATTTTAGGAGACTTCAACACACCACTCACTCCAAAGGACAGATCAACCAGAAAATAAGTAAAAGACACAGAGGCACTGAACAACACACTAGAACAGATGGACCTAACAGACATCTACAGAACTCTACACCCAAAAGCAACAGGATACACATTCTTCTCAAGTGCACATGGAACATTTTCCAAGAATAGACCACATACTAGGCCAAAAAAGAACCTCAGTAATTTCAAAAATATTGAAATCCTACCAACCAACTACTCAGATCACCAAGGTATAAAACTAGAAATAAATTTTAGAAAAGAAATCAAAAAGCTCACAAATACATGGAGACTTAACAACACTCTCCTAATTAATCAATGGGTTAACGACCAAATCAAAACAGAAATCAAAGAAATGTGGAGACTAATGACAACAACAACACAAACCAAATCTGTGGGACGCAGAAAGGCCAGTTCTAAGAGGGAGTATATTGCAATACAGGCCTACCTTGGAAGAAGACATCCCAAATGAACAGTCTAAAGACACAATTAATGAAACTAGAAAAAGAAGAACAAATGAGGCCCAAAGTCACCAGAAGGAGGGACATAATAAAGATTAGAGCAGAAATAAATAAAATTGAGAAGAATAAAACAAAGAAAGAATAATGAACCAAGAGCTGGTTCTTTGAAGAAAATAAACAAAATAGATAAACCCCTAGCCAGACATATCAGAAAAAAAGAGTCTACACACATAAACAGAATCAGAAATGAGAAAGGAAAAATCACTACTGGACCCCACAGAAATACAAAGAATTAAGAGAATACTATGAGAAAATATATACTAACAACTGGAAACCAAGAAGAAATGGACAACTTCTAGAAAAATACAACCCAAGGCTGACCAGAAGAAACAAAACTGAACAGACCAATTACCAGCAACGAAATTGAATTGGTAATCAAAACTACCTAAGAACAAAACCCGGGCCGATGGTTTACCTTCTGAATTTTATCAAACATTTAGTGAAGACCTAATAACCCATCCTCCTTAAAGTTTTCCAAAAAGTAGAAGAGGAGGGAATACTCCAAACTCATTCTATGAAGCCAGCATCACTCTAATACCAAAACCAGGCAAAGACACCACAAAAAATAAAATTACAGACCAATATCCCTGATGAACGTAGATGCAAAAATACTCAAGCAAAATATTAGCAAACCGAGATTCAAAAATACATCAAAGATCATCACCATGATCAGGATTCATCCCAGGGATGCAAAGGATGGTACAACATTGAAAATCATCAACATCATCCACCACATCAACAAAAAGAAAACAAAAACCACATGATCATCTCCATAGATGCTGAAAAAGCATTTGAAAAAATTCAACATCCATTAAAACTCTCAACAAAATGGGTATAGACGGCAAGTACCTCAACATCATAAAGGCATATATGACAAACCCACAGCTAACATTATACTTAACGGCGAGACGCTGAAAGCTTTTCATCTAAGATCGGGAACAAGACAGGGATGCCCACTCTCTCCACTGTTATTCAACATAGTACTGGAGGTCCTAGCCGCAGCAATCAGACAAAACAAAGACATACAAGGCATCCAGATTGGTAAAGAAGAAGTCAAATTGTCACTATTTGCAGATGACATGATACTGTACATAAAAAATCCTAAAGACTCCATTCCAAAACTACTAGAACTAATATCTGAATTCAGCAAAGTTGCAGGATACAAAATTAATACACAGAAATCTGTTGCTTTCCTATACACTAACGATAAACTAACAGAAAGAGAAATCAGAAAAACAACTCTATTCACAATTGCATCAAAAAGAATAAAATACCTAGGAATAAACCTAACAAAGGAAGTGAAAGACCTGTACCCTGAAAACTACAAGGCATTCCTAAGAGAAATTAAAGAGGACACTAACAAATGGAAATGCATCCCATGCTCTTGGCTAGGAAGAATAAATATTGTCAAAATGGCTATACTACCTAAAGCAATCTACAGATTCAATGCAATCCCTATCAAACTACCAACAGCTTTCTTCAATGAACTGGAACAAATAATTCTAAAATCCATATGGAACCACAAAAGACCCCGAATAGCCAAAGCAATCCTGAGAAGGAGGAATAAAACAGGGGGAATTACACTCCCTGACTTCAAGCTCTACTACAAAGCCACAGTAATCAAGACAATTTGGTATTGGCACAAAAACAGACCCACAGATCAGTGGAATAGAATAGAAAATCCAAACATCAACCCAAACACATACAGTCAATTAATATTTGATAAGGGAGCCTTGGATATACATTGGGGAGATGACGGCCTCTTCAGCAGCTGGTGTTGGAAAAACTGGACAGCTACATGTAAGAGAATGAAACTGGACTACTGTCTAACCCCATACACAAAGGTAAACTCAAGGTGGATCAAAGACCTGAATGTAAGTCATGAAACCATAAAACTCTTAGAAAAAAACATAGGCAAAAATCTCTTGGACATAAACATGAGCAACTTCTTCATGAACATATCTCCCCGGGCAAGGGAAACAAAAGCAAAAATGAACAAGTGGGACTATATCAAGCTGAAAAGCTTCTGTACAGCAAAGGACACCATCAGTAGAACAAAAAGACATCCTACAGTATGGGAGAATATATTCATAAATGACGTATCCAATAAGGGGTTGACATCCAAAATATATAAAGAACTCAAGCACCTCAACAAACAAAAAGCAAATAATCCAATTAAGAAATGGGCAGAGGACATGAATAGACACTTCTCCAAAGAAAAATTCAGATGGCCAACAGGCACATGAAAAGATGCTCCACATCGCTAATCATCAGAGAAATGCAGATTAAAACCACAATGAGATATCACCTCACACCAGTGAGGATGGCCAACATCCAAAACACAAACAACAACAAATGTTGGCGAGGATGTGGAGAAAAGGGAACCCTCCTACACTGCTGGTGGGACTGCAAATTAGTTCAACCATTGTGGAAAGCAGTATGGAGGTTCCTCAAAAAACTCAAAATAGAAATACCATTTGACCCAGGAATTCCACTCCTAGGAATTTACCCTAAGAATGCAGCAGCCCAATTTGAAAAGGACAGATGCACCCCTATGTTTATTGCAGCACTATTTACAATAGCCAAGAAATGGAAGCAACCTAAGTGTCCATCCGTAGATGAATGGATAAAGAAGATGTGGTACATATACACAATGGAATATTATTCAGCCATAAGAAGAAAACAAACCGTACCATTTGCAACAACATGGATGGAGCTAGAGGGTATTCTGCTCAGTGAAATAAGCCAAGCCGAAAAAGACAAGTACCAAATGATTTCACTCATATGTGGAGTATAAGAACTAAGGAAAAAAAAAACTGAAGGAACAAAACAGCAGGAGACTCACAGAACCCAAGAACGGACTAATAGTTACCAAAGGCAAAGGGACAGGGGAGGATGGGTGGGAAGGGAGGGGCAAGGGGGAAGAAGGGAGATTATGATAAGCAGATGTAATGTTGGGGGGGCACGGGGAAGGCTGTACAACTCAGAGAGGACAAGTAGTGACTCTATGGCATCTCACTACGCTGATGGACAGTGACTGTAATGGGGTTGGGGGGGGGACCTGATAAAGGGGGTAGTGTAATCACCATAATATTACTCATTTAGTTGTAGATTAATGATATCAAAATAAACTTATTTAAATATATATATATAAAGATTTAGCCCATTCAAAAAAAAAAAAACGTGTTCCTTGATCAAGAAAAAAATTCTTGAATAAGAAATGGTTTTTTTTGTACTAATATCTGTAGGTTTTCAGTAGATGCTGGCAACTTGCTTACATACAATTCTAGGTTGCCTCTGTTGACAGTGATCAGAGCGCCTGATGGGAAGGAGAGTCATGCGTGAGCCTGAGGCAGGTGTCTGTCTCCTCACACACGTTTAAACCACCTTCTGGCGAACGTTCTTTGCCAGGAGTAAGTGGGCCCCCGCCTGGCATCGCGACCCCCAGTGAACTGGTTGCCTTGTATGGACGGAGATGCTTTGTTTCGTTTTGAAAAAATTCTTATGTGAGGGTGAAGACTTTAACCTTAAAAAAAAAACAGTTAATTTTCGGTAGGAAGCTCTTCACAAGGAATATGAGAAGACTGAGACTTAGGCAAAAAACTGGAGCCAGTTCAAATATTTTCCTATTCAAGAATGCAGCAAATACAGGTTGTTTTTGACTTTGAGCGATCTTTCCATTTCTACAAATTCTTTAAAGTGAGGGACTAAAGCAGCACGGAGTGCTGTGTTTTTTTTCATGGTCTAAGAAACCATTTATTTCCAGTAGCAACTGGTCAAAAACAGGACATACAACAATCTTATGTAAATACATTTCTCTTCCTGTAAAATACACAGGTTCCCCAGTCCTGTGATTGAGGGAAAAAATGATGTCTTGTTATTTTAGCCAAATTTCAAAGTTAACAATAGCATTTAATGTATTCAATAAGAATTAAAATGTACACAAATGGCAGCCTGTTACCAGCACGTGTTTATTTTTTAATGGTGTCCAGAGAAGAGCCATTGCATTTGTTGTGGAGTTTTGAAAAGAATTAGCATACTGTTGATTCACAGTAAGGAGAATTTTTAAACTTGCCTTATCCAGTAGCAGAACTGATGATGGTGGAAATATTAGGACTTCTACTTATGTTGCAGGAATAAAAGGACCCAGAAATTGCAAAATCTACCATTGGCATATCAACCACAGATTCTGAGAAACTTCTAAATTTGCTAAGGTTTTCCCCCCATTAACACAATCTAGATTTATTTGTATGTTATTTATGTTTTTCTGAAAATACTGGTATTTTTCTCTTGTTGTATTTTGTGGAACTAATTTGAATTTTTTATTTTAATCTTTTAGGTATGATGTCGACTCAAAAAGCCCCAACCTGTCTAAGCATGTAAGTGCATATTTTATGTTTTTTATGATGATTGCATAATATAAATTATAATCATGATTTATCATTGATATTTTTGTTGATTTATTAATATTAAAGTTACATGTCCATAACTTTTCATGTAATGATTGTCATAGAAAGTAAATAACATTTTTAAAGGACCCCAGAATAACTTTGGAGGAGCTTATGAAAACAGACACCTTCAGTATGTGAAGAGGATTGATTTTACTTATTTTTTACTTATTTTTTTTCAAGGAAATGATGTCAGTTCCCTATGTCACTTAGAGTCACTCTTTTCTTTTTGGGTCCCTACCCTCCCTCCTCCTGCTCACTCCCTTTTTCTCATGAGCTCTACTCACCAGGTAACAGCCTTTCCCTGGGGATCTTCCAGGTTCAGGCGAAGCAGGGGCATCGGAATGAGGCAGATGGAGAGGCAGAGGTGGGGAGGGAGGGAGGAGAGTGAGAATCTCTGGTTAAGCACTGGGGGTCCTGTCAGCCTGTTGATGGACCTGTAGGATGGGAATTAGGCCAGGTGGCGTCAGAGTGGTGAAAACAGCAGGCTGAAAGAGGTTAAACTCGGTTGTAAGTGAAATCCGAGTACATAATTGTAGAATTGGCAGCTGTGCCAGAATTCAGGGGCTCAAGAAGATGAGGTTTTCACCTTTCCATTGTTGGTAGGCTATTTACTAGGTACATGGTATATATCTATATGATTTTCAGTACAGTTTGGTCAGGTGGATGGTTGTAATTCAGAGAAGAGAGGGGATGCAAGGCTGATCTCCAGCTCAGAGACTGATTTGGGGAAACCAGAAGCCTGGGTGTGGTGGCAGAAATGACAATTCACTGCTCCTTTTCTTTGTTGTAAAGAAACTATGACATTTATCTCTATTAGGAAGCATAGAGCAGAATCATTTGAAGAAGTAGCCCAAGGACAGTCTTTCTGATTGACTTTTCTACAAACTGAAAACAAAAAATGCTGTAATAAGCTTATCCCTCTCCATTAAATAAAGTTTTTGTCCTTGCCCTGCCTTCCGAGTCCTCACGGTAAGATTTATATAGCATTGTGGCTGGACGTTTAAAGCTTATTTACATAGCTTTATATTGGAAATTATCCAAGTTTCACTGGAAGAATCAAAAAAAACATGCATCTTGTAGTCAGAATTTCTCAGTTGCAAGGAATGAAAATCCTTTACTTTACTTACCTCACATGTAGATGGTTTATTAAAGGATTTAGGAGCATCTCATGAGTATGCCATGTAGCTGGCCCTTATGAGAACTGTTGTTAGGGAACAGGTGTGCTGGGAGGGGCCGAGAATGCAGTGTTCTCTCTCTCTCTCTCTCAGTCTCTAATGCCGCATATTCTATGCGCTATGACTCTCCTCTGGGCTGTTTCTCTGAAGACCAACTTTCTCTGTTTATTCATCATTGTGTACATATGGAAAATGAGTCCACAACCAGACTGGACAAAGACTTTCAAATGCCCACTGTCCCTGAATGTAATTTCTGTGCTTCTCCGTTCAAACTATTCTTCAGAGGGCATGACGGTTGGGCAGGTGAGGACATTTTCATGGGGTTGGATGTTCTGAGGATCAATGTGAAGGAAGGTGGTAACGTGGTCTTCACCAATGTAGTTGCCTAGAGTTCAGGGCAGAGAATAGTATATGGGATAGGAAGGTACCTCAAACTCATTAACTGTATCTTCCTTAAGTAATCAGTAATGACCACTATTATATAGGAGATACCTCTTCTAGAAGCTATGAATGTACATATTTTTTTCACATATGTTTCTTTTGCAGAATAGCTTATTTTTTTCCTATAAGAGAAGTTCATGTCTCCCTCATGGTAAAAATTCTTATCTTGATTTGACTCTACACTCATAATCTTTATAGTATTTCTTTCACTGTCTTCTCATCACCATACTCCCCAGAACATCCTGGGATTCTATCACAACTTCCTTTTAATCCTCTCTTCAACTTACTTTACTATATTCTGGTTTTCGTTTCTGCTTAAACTTTCTGACATAGGTCAGAACAAAATTTAATAGCCTGTCTTCATTCTTTACCTGACTTGACTGTCTCATTATTTCGGACTCAACTGAGTATTTTTGAAATATTCTTCTCCTCTGACTTCCATGGAAACTTCTCCCTTGCTTCTCTTTCTACCTCTCTGTTTACTCATAATCTATCATTTTTTAGTCTTTCTTCCTCCTTCTAACCCTTAATATTAGTGTTTCTCATGGGTTTACTTTTGATTTTAATCTCATCTCACTGTATAAGCTTTCCTAGGGAGACCTCAACGATTTCCATGCGTTATTCTGATGACTCCCAAGTGTCTGTCCCTCTGTATGCTTCTGGAAATCCAGGTTTCCAACTGCTTATTAGATACTGCCTGGTGGATATTCTGCAGAAGCTGAAATCTCAAATACATTTTTTAAAAGTATGACTTTTTCCACCCTAATTTTGCTCCTCTGCCTGTATTATCTATCTTGAGAATTGTCATCAACACAGTGTACTTAGAACACTCACGTGAATCGTTAACCTCTTTCTCACACTCTTCATCTAGTGAGTTTCAAATGCTGTTCATTCTAACAGAATTTTTTCTCTTCTGTCTTCTTTCCTTTCTTGCTGTTACTGCCTTAGTCAGATTCTCATTACCTTTCTCCTAAAGTATTGCAGAGGTTCCTATAGTTTCTCTGGTTTATGTATCACCTCACACTCTCCATGTTAGACGCCTTAAATATACTTAGTGAGCCATACAGATTAGTTAATAAGTGCCTGAGCTTATAAACAGGTGGCCATGTCAAAAGAGGGAAGCAACAGTGTTTTTGAATTGTTACAAGAATTGTTAGAGATGACTGCCTTGAATTTCTGTTAGAAATTAACATCAAAAGTTCTTCCTTGTCTCAAAGCATCCAAGTTCAGATTTTAGGCAAAAGAGCCTACAATTCATTCAGTCCAAAAGGAATTCAGGAGGCATTTGGAAGATCAGAGGAACTAGTAAATAAGTGAGGTCTACTTCCTGGGAATATGGTTCTTTAAAAAGTCTACCTGCCAATTTTGCAACAGGAAGTCCAAACTAGAGCCTTTTAGGAAAGGCTGTCAGGTGCCTGGGCTAGCATGGAGAATGCTGGGACTTCACCTATTACAAAAGCGATTTGGTAGCATGTGAGACTCTTTGAGTTAACAATAATACAATCTTTTTTTTTTCCATTCTCATTTCTGATAATTTTGGAAGAAACCCCTCTGAAGGTGACTTTATTTGGTTTCTAGTACTTAAGGATCTTGGGTCAGATTCTTCAATTTGGTATGATTAGGGAAATGGAGAGATAGTATAGAACATGCCTTAGATTTCTAACAGTGCAAATGAATCCAAGGCGAGTGGGTAAAGGGTCGGTGTGATTCTTTCGGCAGAAAAGGTTTTATGTGCAGAACATTATGCTCCAGGCTGACTTACGAAATCCAGGGTCGTATGCCTTTAGCGGATTTATCCATTTGATGAGTTTCTGTGGAAATTACTAAAATACTATCCCCCAAAGTGTTAGATCCTGTGAACAAAATCTGGCATTTTGAATTCCAGCTTTGTTCTCCGAGTGGCTGCTGAACCCGTTTGTCTTCATGCCATTTTCAGAACTACGTAGCATACTTTGATTTGCACAGTTTAATTGCATTAGTCAAATCATTGATGAAAAGATTTATAACAGGCTTATAATTGGTATAGCTAAGATTCTGCCTTGTGTTCTGGACCAGATGACATCAAAACTGTACTTTGTGTACTAAATTATCATACCCATCAGGTAATCCAAAATGCATTTATCTATTTGGTTGATCTCAGCAGGTACCTACTAAAATTTTCGATTTAGATGTGTCAATGGCTCACTGGAGTATTTTGGCCACAAAACACCAGCCTTCAGTGAAGGTGTATATGTTTTCTAAGTATCTTTTGTATAAACTTCCACATGTAGATGAATTATATTTGAAAATTTCATTTGAAAGTTAGTTGTTTGGACCATGAAATGCATTTTCTCATAGGTATAGATTGATAAGTAGGGCAAGATTTTTTCATTAGAATTAAAGTCAATTTAACCCATACTAACAAAACTGAATGTATATTCATACAATCAGGCAAGCGATAAATATGTTCCAGGTGCTGTTCTGTGCTGAGGACTATAACGATCGATGAGACAAACAAGGTCCCTATCTTAAAACAGCTTACATTTTAGAGCTAGGGCAGTGGAATGGGCGGATTTAGTCAGTAAAAACTAAATGCAAGTAAAAGATTAAGATTACTTCTTAATAGCACTTAACATTAATAATATATTGATACTGAGAGAGAGTAACTGATGAAGCATGTTAGGTAGAAGCTTAGGTTCCCACTGCCAGGCAGCAGCCTTTTATTCCAGTTCTCACCCTGCATATACTTATTAAAGAGAAGGAGGAAACGATGGAAAATCTAGAAGAGCACTGGGGCAAAAGGCCCAGCAGGGCAAAGACCTTGAGTTAGAAAAGGATTAAGAATGTTGGTGGGACTGAGAAACTAGCTGCCGTATATAGAGTACTGTGACCGAGGAAAGCGGAGGAAGAGTGTGGAAGGTACACAGGATTGAGGTGGTGTTGAGATTTGTAGGCCATGGTTTAAAAAAAATGGTTGGAGGTTTTACCATGTATTTTACTAGAGGATGATGTAATCTGCTTTATACATTTAACTAACAGCTGGCCGCTGAAGTAGAGTATAGAGTTGGTAAGCGAGACTGGAGTTATGGAGACTTTGGAGGAAGTCACTGAGAGGCTGGAACCGCAGGTTGACCTTGAGCTTGACCTGGGCAATCAGATGCGCCTCTCCCCACTCCCCTGTCCTTGGAACATGTACTCTGCTCTTGTTCCCATAGTCAGAGCCATTTAAGGGGCACAGCCTTGAGAAAGTAGGGTATTATTGAGACCACTTGTTCAGTACACATGGCTGAACCAAGTTACGGCCTCTGTCCGATGGCAGGTGTGGAGATTCACCCACCTTGTGGCCGCCCGAGACCAGCCACCTGTGTAAGTCCCTTGCTTGTGAAACCTGCCCCCGCCGGTTTGGACGGGCTGCCTCTGCCGTCCACCTCTCCTTGCCCTCTGTGTACTGGGACAGTTTCAGACTTCACCTGGAAAACTCCTGTGGTTTACAAAACAGCAGACCAGTTATTAGGCTGCTGCAGTTTGGCTTGGCAAACAATATTTGGTGATATAGCCCTTGAAGTGGTAAGAAATGGTCAGCTTTGGAATATATTTGGGGGCTATGATTGCTGAGGAACTGGATGTCAGATGGTAAGGCAAGAAGGAGTGATTGCTACCTTATTGTCTAGAGTAGCTGGTTAAATGGTGATACAGTTTATTGCGGTGGCGGCCACTGGGGAGGAAGAGACAGAGGTGGGGGTGAGGATAGAAAAGTCTGTGGTCACAGAATACTTATGCTCTTTAAGAGTCCAGTAAGCATCCAACTGGACTTACTGACTAGGCCGTGTCTGGAGGTCAGAGGTACAGAGCTGGGAACCATCAGCCTGGAGAGCTGGAACTCAGTAAAGGTACATGGACAGAAGAGGACAGAGCCGTGGGGCACCTTCAGCATTTAAAACTCTGGTGGAAGAGGTGAGCCAGAACCATCATGCGGAAGGCTGGTCAGGCCACGTCCCTCTGCAGTTCACAGCCTCTCGTGGTCTCCCTCCACACTCCGACGGAAGTCCCCGTCCGTCCCCTCCTTCCATTGCCTTCCAGCCCGAAGGGCCCTCCTACGTTTCCTTGAATATCCGAGTATTTTTTTCATCTCGAGGACTTTTGTTTTTGCTCTTTCTCCTACCTGGGATGCTTTTGCGTCAAGGATCCACTTGGTTTTCTCCCTCTCATTATTCAGATTTCTACAAAATTGTCACCTGAGAGGCCTTACCTGACTCCTCTTTGTAAAAGGGCTCTAATGCCTTGCCAGTAATAAGTTTCTTTTTGTATATATTGTGCTTTCTGGTTCTTATTAGATGGTGAGAAGCCTTATAAGCGCATTCAGGCTCGGGTACTTATGACCGATGCTCTATAAATGGACTATTTCCATTAGCATGTTCAAGAAGTCTTACAAAATCTCTTAGACCTGAGAAGAGACAGGAATAATACCCAAGGTAGGTTTGGCAGTGTCCTCAGCCCTCACTAAGGTACAGTAGGTGGGACTGTTTGCATGTAAAACTGGCCTTTACTCAGGATTCAGTATTTAACAATGATATTGCATGATAGTATTGTATTTAGTATTTTGCTTAATAATGCTTTCTTTCATATTATGTAATAATAATATTTAGTAAGTTTTCTAGTTATTTGGCCTGTCAGCTGTCTCTCACCATGTTTACTAGCAATGAGAGTATTTACTTATTCTCTGTTAGCATATTTCTCATTTCTTTACTGATGAAAACTAGTATTCGGCATAAAGTGATGTGCCCCCTGAAGGTCAGTATTTTCCATAGATATGTTATAGCTGTGAAAAGTATAGCTTTATTTTTAAAACTATATGTAGTATGGTTTGCAGTTATTAAATATATGTTGTAGATAATTTCTAAATTGGCTAATTTAGATCAATAACTCATTGTTGAGAGTATATTTTTCATTCAATGTTTTATTTAATGGCGTTCATTTGGACTCTTAGCAGGCCGAATATATTTTGAAAATCGGCAGTTGTGCTGGAGGAAAATAAATAAATAAATTCAGCTTTAGAGGATAATTCTGAAATTGTATTTGTAATTTAACAACTGATGTTGAGAACCTTTTATTAAACCCTTGGGTGGTAAGGTTAGCGTTTTTTGTTTGTAGATAGGTCAGTCCATTAAAATGGCAAATCCTTGACTGAGAAAAGAAGTTGTATTGTTCTGTTGTTAAAATGTGACAAATTGTTTCTACTAAAATATTTGAGTCCAATTCTTTCATGCTGAGTTTGCCATATTCCCAAAACAGTATATAGATGTGCTATGCAACATATAAAAAAAGTAGGAATTATTACTGGAGCACAGAAGTATCATGTTCTGTTATTATAAATGATTACCATACTAGTGTATAATGAATAATATAACTAAGTCACACTTCAGTCTTTATAATTGATGTGATTAGTATGAATTAATTAAATACAAAGGACATTAACAATATTAGCAGGGAGTGCCAGCAATAAAATATTAGTACATAATGCCAACAATAAGTTTTCACAGGTAATACAAACTTCCCTCACCAATTCTTTTTTCCCATGATGGTTAAAATATTGTGAAAGCAAGAAATTTTGTATCATTCATTTTCTCTTGCTCTTAACCTGCATAGCCTGTATGTGCTTAAATCTCTTATATGATCACGGAATCCGTATGAGCCATAAATGGAGGCAAATCATTATTTTTTCAAGAAACCGAATGACTAACTCTGGAACAGATTGCAGCCAGTTCCTGTGCTGGGTTAAAACTTAGCTATCAATAAGTCTATTTAGACTTGATGAAGGGGGTAGTGTAATCACCATAATATTACTCATTTAATTGTAGATTAATGATATCAAAATAAACTTTAAAAAATAAGTCTATTTAATATTTTTTAATCTAAATTACCTGTGTATTAGAGATGTATTTTCAGATGTTCATTGATCACTTTATAAAACAGGAAATCCATTTGCAAATTATCTTTGTCTACTTTTTCGGAGTGAGATACCACACTGTTGAATGCTTATGAAACTGTTAATGATGAAATACAAGTGTTAATCAGCTTTGTATTAGTACAAAAATCAGAAATTTCACTTACCATTAGTGCCTGCTGGTTCACTATACCATTGTTTTAAAATGTCATTCTTTGAAGTATGTATATTTATATGTACTAACACTACTTAACATTTAAAGTAAATTGGTGGTGTATAAGATACACTCAGATTTTATAAACTCAAAATGAGTATTTATATTGACCACGAGTGTACAGTGGGTTTGGAAAAGGAAATATAATTTTCTCAGGTAATTATAGTGTCGGCAGTACTAGAATCTCCTGACAAGTGGTAAGTTTTGAGTATAAAGTAATATTTTTTTAACCCCAGGGAAGTAAGGAGGAGAAGGGAAGAATATATTTATTAGATGATTATTATGTTCCAAGCCTCTGTTCTTTGGCATCTGTTATCTTATTTGGTCCTACCAAAAATTTAATATGTATGTATTATTTATTAGTCATTAGTAAATGGTTCAGCCAGAATAAAAACAGGCAGTATAGATCCTCGTAATTTTCACTGTTTAGGAATATGTTGTACTGCTTTGCTAAATAAGTAAGTAAATAAATGTATGTATGTATATTTAAAAGAACTTTTTAAAAGAATATATTGGAATCATTAATACTGGGACCTTGTAAGCAAGCAAACCAACCGAGAAATAAAACCAGTTCATTTATTGCAACGTAAACAACCTTTTTAGATGTGTGCAATTTAAGCACATTGCATTCATGTAATTCTCATGAACAGAGATAAGTAGCTAGCTATGATACAGAACGAAATATAGATGGGTGGTTGATCAGCAGAAATTGGAATAAAAGGAAATAATAAGTTAATACATTTGAAGGAATTAGAATATTATGCTCGTGCCTACAGTTAAAGTCAACATTCCCCTGAATATTAATAAGAAAGGGAAGAGAAATCAATATATTTGTATAATGACCAGCTGGAACCATAGCAATGCTTCCTTGAATTTTGAGCTCTTGTGCTCGTAATAAAACTGGATTTCGATTGTTCTGGAAGTAATGCAAACACTTCCTCTGACTTGCCGTTTTTATTTTTTATAACTACATATTGCTATGCTCTTTGCTGTTTTCTTGTTTCCACTTCCCACTACGAGATCTTTTAGCTTGAATGTCAGCATATTACCTTCAGGGTAATATTTGGTTACTTTGAAAGAGTGGTAGAATGCATCCTTGATACTAACAATATGACTTACATACATTTAAATAGATTTCAAAACTAAGTTCTGTGTATTATTTAGATCATCAAGTAATAATTAATTCAGTTAAATATTTATTGATCTCTTGGTCAGTTTGGAGAGAGCCCGATAGTTCATACAATTGAATAAATTGAGGTACTTCTCCACCACTAGCCACTCTAACCTAGATATGGTCTCTGTGTGTGTTTTTTGTGGCAAGGTGCCTGGACTTATTGCTGGAAATTTTGTTATGACGTGATCATAATGATTCATCAGCTGGAACACAGCACCATCGTAAGAAATAACTAAGGAGTTCATGTTATAGCTAATTTTTATTTCTGTTTTTAACCACAGACCAAAATACCTAAACATATCCACTAAAGGATATTTATATTATATTTATATTACTCGTACCGTGCAAAGTGCACAAGAAATGTGGACCATTGAGATGACTAAAATATGGATTCAGTAGAGCTTTCCAACACAAGGAGTAGTTGACAAATATTATGTGCTGAGTTTTGCATTGTAAGTAGTAAATGTGTGGTTTGATAGGGAATGCACAAACACAGATGTAAAAGAGCTACATAAATGCTGAAAATATTTAGGGGCAAAGTGGGTGGTGACTATAGAGATAATGTGTGAAGATGCACACCGTGTCTTTTTGGTGCACATTTTATCGGTTTTATTATTTTAATTTCCATTTTGTTCATCAGTGATGGTATTTGTGTGTTCCCTGTATGCTAGTGTCTCCCCTAATATGGATATGCTCAAATCTTCTGTTCTCTTAGGTAAACATGAAACAGCTTTTACTGAGACTTTTTCACAGAGACTACATTTTGCTGAGTAAGACCCAGAAAAACTTGTTACTCTATTGGCCAAATCCATTTAATACATAGTATGTGCAGCTGCCCATTGATACCAATGCCCTTAGAAAAGAGTTCTGGGGTCCCCCGTGTGTGCTTTTTGCTGCTGACTCAGAGAGCAATGATATATTCCAAATCTTCAGTATTCAACTCTAACTTTCTGCCAAGAGACTTAGAGAAATGCAGGGTTTTTTTTTTAACACATAAACATGTTTGTGTAGTCTGTTTTGAAATTGGGAAAGACTACTAAGATAGTTAAATATGTCAGGGCTTTAAGTACTTTTTTTACCTACTTGGAAGCAACATTTAAAATGGTTTGCCATGCTGTGAAGGAATTGTCATTCGGTCAGCTGTCAAGTTCCAGATCCAGAGTCATTTATTTTCCGGTTTCTCTTCGCCTCCTCACTGTTTTCCACCTGCCCACCCCCGCCCCTTCCCACAACATGTGTGAGTACAGGTCACACCAACTCCTGTCGCTTTTTTCTGCACTGTTCCCCACCACTTGCTATTGCTTTAGTTTGGGCCTTAACACCTGGCTTTTTGTTAAATACTATAGCGTTCTGGTTGTTCTGGCTTCCAGATTTTTTGCTCACTCCTCCACACATTCTGCAAACTGGTACCTGAGTAATCTTAGAAGGCACAATTCTAATGGTGTCTCTCCATCGCTGAGGAGCTTCTAGCTGCTTCTGATTATACCACAGGGCAACTTTTTTTTTTTTTTGCCAGGCCAACAGGACCTTCCACAGTCTCAGCTCTTTATCTCCAATTCTGCTCTTTTCTTAAGGAAGCTCTTTTCTCATTACTGCTTGCCTGTAACTCATCTGTTCTCTGGGACTTTGTAGAGGAGGAATAGTCATTCTCCATCTACTGTTCTAGGTTCTTGGCTGAGATCCTCCAACCCCCTTATTAAAAAGACAGATTAACAGGAGAAAACGAACAGAAGTTTAATAACATGTACATTTCTAAATACATGCAAGAAACCCAGGAAAACTGAGTAAACTCCACAAAATGGCCCAAACCATCACCTTAAATACCATTTCCACCTAAGACAAAAGAAGATGTTGGGTGGGGGGACTCGTTTATGGAAGGTTACCAGGAAATGCCCAGTAAACAGGGATATGGTGGATATGCAGATTTAAGTCTCTGCCTTCTCCAGATAACCATGCAGTCGTCCCCCTTCTGTGTACAGAGGGGAGTTGCTCTTACAGATAGAGATTTCTCTTATAAATGTAAATGTTTTTGATAAAAAAAGGTAACTTCTCTCGGTTTTCTGAGCTTCTCCTGTGTCTGTGGAGTTTCCTAAAAATAATTAGCCTAAAATAATCCTTATGACAGGCATATTTTAGTATGGCAAGTTCTGCTACCCTTCAACCAGAATGTCCAGCTCTCTTCTTTCCAGGATCTGATTCGTACCTGGCTTTTAAGGCTTACTTCCTTTAGGAAAATATATCCCTGACTATCCTAGTCCATAGTGGTCTTTTTCCCCTCATGAGACTCTTTTCCCCTTTTTCACTGAATAGCATGGTTTTGTTACTGAACCCCCGAATCCAGATTCGCATGCTGGATGCCCAGTAAGCCAATCTCTGAGTCACTGGGTTTGAAGCAAACAAAGCTTTATTATCAGAAGGACAGCCCACGAGAAGGGAGGGAACCTTTGCCAAATCTGCCTTACCTGATGGGGCCCATGGCTGGGGTTATGTACTATGGTGAAGGAAGTTAGAGCAAAAAACTGGAAGGGCCTTGAAACTTCTTGGAACTACGTGCCAATCCCATCTTGAAACCACTTGAGGGGTCCTGGCATGGCTCATGTTGATGCCACACCTGGTACCCGCTCTGCAACACAGATGTCATCAACCAACAACCCCCCCCCCCTCAGTCCTGTAACCAGCTTCCGGGAAGAGGGCCAAGGATAGGACAAGGTCAATGATCCTTGCGTGAACGTGAAGCGGGTCAGCCTGCTCTGGAAGGAGAGCCTGGTGAAGATAGCAGTGAATAAAGAAATACATGTCTGGTTCTGCTTTTACTTTTATTAGGCGTGTTACCAGGCGGTGGATTGTGAATTCCTTGGTTCTTGACTTCTTGAAGGGAAGCAGTGGAGAGAACCATTAGAGAGTTAAGCTGCAGGAGGCTTTTATTTAGCACACCTTAATGGGGAGAGTAGCAGTCTGAGTCATGGCACCAAATATGTTGTAAGTTGAGTTTGTTCTCCTTGGTTCTTGTTCCCCAAAAACAAAGAATTGAAAGACAGAGACACAATAGTGAAGCAGAGTGACACTTTTATTTGCGTGCACTCCAGAGGAGGAGCAAGCCAGAGTGAAGGTAGACAAGGCCCCGTACTTTTAGGGGAGGGTCTGTTTATCATGTCCTAGCTGAGCAGTGCCTCTTCAATAGACAGGGCAGGGTCATTTGATTGACAGCTCTAGTTCTACGTCCGCATCTCTTGGTGCACATGTCTTTTCCCAGAATACACATAGAAAAGCCCATGGTGGAGTGGGAGCAAAATGGCAGTTTTATTTTACTGAGATGATGATGAAGTATGGTTTGGGAAGTTCTTAGTTTTGCTCCATTGTACCTGTGTTAGGACCCGGTTGGAGCCAGTTTAGCCTGGGACCGTTAGGCAAGGAAGTTATCTCCCTGCAAAGCCTTTGTTGTCTTCACGTGGGACCCCTACCTGGATGTTTTTTTTTCCCTTAAACATTATCTTCCCCTTCCCTGGCTGCTCATGTCTATCTTTCTACCTAAAATTGTACATTTTTATTTAGTAAAACCTAAAACAACGTCTTGTTGGCTGTCATTCCTCTGTTCATCCTTCTTAGGGCTTCTCCTGGGCCGGTTCACCGTACATTTTAGGGAGGTCTTTCCACTTCTTTGCTAGGACAGAATCGAATCAGCTAGTGAGAGTGTCTCTCCCTGAAACACCTCAATATTTTCTTGACTCACATTTTCGGATGGTGTTGGAGTCCTTATTTTATTGGCATGTGAAGTCGCATTGTATTTTTGATTCTTAAATTCTTAGGCAGCATATCAATCTAGAATCAGCCAATCTAGGTTAGTCCTGACTCTGCTGTGTACTAACTGCTTAAGACATGGAAAAATAAGCCTCTTAGATGCTTAGTTTCTTTATATATGAAATGAAGTATCAATAATAGACCTCTCATTTGGGAAGGTCATTCTGAGTCTTGAAAATAAGATTCATGAACTTTATAATGTATTATACTTAACCCACTTGAAGGCACTTAATATTGTTAAAAAAGCAGTATCCACCCAAGTAAATTTGAAGATCTAATTGGCTTTGTTAAGTGATTCATGAATCAGGCAGCATTCCCTCTGGCAAGGAGAGATGCTCCAAGGAATTGTGCAAAATGGAAAGTGTTTACAGGCAATACGGGGTGGCAAGTTATTAGAAAAATAAAAGAATGGGTTGTTTCAGGCAAGTCTCTCTCTCTTAGGGGGAAAGGATGGGGTTTTATAATGCAGACTGCCCTATCTTCTTTTAGGACAGATGGAGAGGGCTCCGGTGACTGATTATTTTATCAGTGATGCTGACCAGGAAATTCCTGACTGACTACATTTCTGGGGAAGGTTGAAACGTAATTGGGTTTAAATATTAGGTCCAGGTTTGGTAACTTGGCCTAGCAGAAGTGACACTGTGTTGGGTCTGTGTGCTTTTCTTTAACAATATATATACTCAGATTTAACTCCTGTGACGGCTCACTGCGTTGTGGGGAAATCCTATCCAGGAGGGCTCCCTGCATGCTTGGTGAGACCTCAGCCCAGAAGAGGGTTCTTGACACTGACTGAGAAAGAATTCTTGGACAGGTCCGATGAGTGTAGGAGGGAAGGAACTCATTAAAGTGAGAGTAGTAGCAGATGGCAGCCGGCGAGAGCAGGGAAGAGCAGAGGAGGAAAGGAAAGTTCTTTGAACTCCTGCTTGGCATAGGGCAAATCCCCCACCAACTCCTGGAGCCTGGGTTCCCTGGCGTCCAGTATCCACTTGGACCTGCACGGTGTGGGAACTAAGCCCTTATCACCCCAGGATTTGGGGGAGCCACAGAGCACTGGATGGAGTCAGATGATGTTCTGAGAACTTCCCAAAGCAGAGAAAGGAGCTTTGGGCGCCGGCTGCTGATGAACATAATCGTCCAGCCGCCCGTCCTGTCTGGATCACCCAGGCAATGGGAACTTTCAAGCCCACATCAGAGATCTCAGTAGCCCTTCCCTACTTGTCAGACGTAGGGGAGAGAGAGAGAGAAAGAGAGAGGGTTTATGCTTAAGACTAGAAAATTGTATGAAATAGCAAAGTGACAAAGACATTTACCACTGGGAAAGTGTCTCTTCTTAACCTCCTTACAGGCTTGAAAGAGGGCGGAGACAAAACACACTAAGCTGAGCAATAAGGGGGTTTTATTTAAGGCAGAGTACTCGCTCAAAGAAAGGGGGGTGTCGGCAGCCCTTAGGATTTGGGTTTTTGAGGATTTCAGGAATGGGGTAAAAAGGGCCAAGGGACTGTAGGCTGACATGTGGTTTCTGATGTCTGTCTCCAGTGATAGAGAATTAGCATGGGCAGTCAGTGCTCTACATATCTGTAAGATAAACTTAACACAAGGAATTTATTGATCCTGCTCTTCTCCAAGACAGTAGTTGCCCTCAAGCAGAGGAAACATGTCCTTTAGAACTACTTGTACTGCCTTAAGATAGAGTCAGTTGTTGGATAATCACCATAAAATATTAGGACTCTTATCTCCTAACTCCCTGGTTCTTAAAATGAAATCTTAGCCTTAAGATGGAGTCCCTCCTGTTCTTCTAACTATAACTCAACATTTTTTGCTACAGTCAGGAAACATTAATCGTGGTGCTTGTCCCATGTTCCTGCTTTACCTCACTTGAACCCTCAAAGCGACTCTCTGAGGGAGACTGTTACATGTTAGTGATGGGGAAACTGAAGAGCTCAATTGCCCAGTCACAGGTGTTGGGGAGGAGAAACTTTCCTCTGCCCATCGAGGTTTCTTATAGCTGGTCTAAGAATCCAATTGACATGAGACAGATTAACAGGAGAAAAAAACAAAGTTTAATTATGTACATACGGGGAAGCCATGGGTTCCAAAGACAGTCAGGAAGAATGAGATACATACATCTTCCTAAACCAAGGGGTGGGTAGGGGTCTGAGACTTAAAAGGAAAAGGAAAGTAATTCACAGGAATATGAGAAGAGTAAGTGTTTGCTAAACAAAATACTTGCTGGGCCACACAGAAACAACGTAGGGGCACAGAGAGGAATTTTAACAGACTTAGCCCCATCCCTCCCCATTTACCACACCCCCTTTACACTGTAAGATAGCTCTCTATGTTGATAGCTCTCTTTCTGGACTGGTTCCTCCATCTAAATTCTTTTTATGCAGTTGTGAGGGAGGGAGAGCAGGTCAAAGTTTTCTTTCTGAGTCTTTTGGGTATTGATGGTTTTTTAGCTCAAAATAATCTGCATGTCACAATTGCACCTCTTGGGCAGCCTGCCGTTGGTTCCTACCCTGGTATTGTGTGGTTGTACTGGTATTGTGTTGTTGTATGGAACAGATTGGTAGTGTGCCTAGGGGCCCCAGTTGTGACCCCTGTATCACGGCAACCTCTCTGTGAGTAGTAGCCAGTATTGTTGGTCACCTGTGCTCTGTGCTTCATAGTGTGCGTCCTCAGCTAAAAGTTTGGTAATTTCAGAGACATGCAAAGTCAAGCCCATGTGAATTTAAATCCTGGAACTTTGTTCAGTTTTCATTTTAATTTAAAAAAGAAAAAGAAAAGAAATGCATGTTTAAATACTCTCAATAAGAAGCCTTCTCTGTGAGGCTTTGATAGAAGAAGCCTTCTATCAAAAGCACGGACTGTGTAAACTTGGAGGCAAATCACACCCTAGAATTAATGCACATTGAGCTAATTTTATTTACTAGTCAAACTTAGAGAATTCACTATTTCAGCAATGAAAACAATGCAAATATGATATAGAAAATGCATAAAGACAGTTTGGGAACTTATGAGCTTTAATCCTTTTATCTATTGTAGGACTTTCTGGGACAAGTGTTTTGTACATTGGGGGAAATTGTTGGTTCACAGGGAAGTCGCCTGGAAAAGCCAATAGTGTAAGTATTTTTTTTTTAATTCCAACAATAAAATGTTAACTCTTCTGTTTCTGTTTTGGTGGTTTGGAATTGTTGAATACATGTTTGTAGACCAAAAGTGTGTTTTAAAATCTTATTTCAGTTTTTTTCTTCCCAAAATAATGTTGACATGTTTGTAAAGGATAATTTATATTTCAGCTGTTATATGCCTTGCTACAAAATGTTCGCAAAATGGAATGAAATTTAAACAAGAAAATGTGTTGTTTTCTTTTTGGTCATACTAGTATTTCTCAGATTTTGTATTTCTGAAAAAGAGATTTTACTCCTTTGGAGTAGGGACTATATGTAGCACGTCCTTTAATATACACCATGTGTTTATAAATGCATTTTTAGTGCTTGAGATACTAATGATTTTTACTATACAACTCGTCTCTAAAGAAAGCAGGAAGTGTGTAAGTGCTCAGAGAAGGGGATCACTCAGACCTATGTCATCCACCTTCACCTTCAGTTACTGGGATCATGTTTTGTTTTCAGGTCAATCCCATGGGACAGTCCTATTTTCTCCAATTCCAAATAAGGCAGACATCAAACAGTAGACATTTTCCCTAATCCTTCCCTCTCCCTGCCCTCCCACTACCTGCTCCCTTATCTCAGTTATTTGGGTTCACTTCACAGCTAACCACAATGTCAGAATGTTTGGGGGATTTTGAAGTCTGTATCTTCACCAATCTTTTTAAAAATCTTAAAACTCACAAAGTAAATGTGTCAAAACTCTTCAGCTTTATTCACCTTGGACATCAAGTAGTTGAAATGGCTAAGACATCATTCTCGCATTCTCTGTGTAAAACTGAACTTTATATTTAGTGTGTTCTTAGGCTACTAAGAAGTCTGTGAATTCTAACTTCTTTTATTTCACTTGTTTTTCTTAGAAAACTATTACTGAATGTCTGTTTGAAAACTTTGCCTATCAACTACCTCTTAAACATTCTTTCCATGCACAATTTTCTTTCACATCTTCATAGAATTTGTAAGCTTATGATTCAAGTATATTTATGCTTACTTTAACATCTTAATAAGTTATCTGTAAAGCAAATGCAAATATTTTATACCTATATAAAATTTTCATTGCATTGCCTAGTCTTTGATGTAGGCCACAAAGATTCTTGGAATATCACTAAATCAGCCTTTTTCTTGCTGAACAAAAGGATAGTATATAATGCCACCATTAATGTCGACGCCTTTATAAACTGAGGCAAAACAAAAGCAATGAAATATAGAATTTTTTATTTCAGAGCAAGAAAACAAAGAATTTTTTGGAACCTGCATCCATATTTTTAAATTGGTCATTTTGCTGGGAATTTTTATCCGCTGTTATTTTCTCCATAAGAGGAAATCATAATTCTAATTTCAGAAATCTCAAATTACCTAGAATTTTTCCCTGTAGAAAATCATTTTTACAGTAGTCTTAAAATATGTTGAAAAGTTGATATTACAACAGTTGGAGTACGTGGTAAATAGAATAGAGTGTAAGATGTGGTCCTTGTTAGTCTGATTCAACAATTCCCATGGGACAAGACCAGCAAAAACAAGCTCAGTCAAAGGGGTGAAGACGCCTAGCATAATGATTGGCAGCTTATGCAAATGCTAGCAGTATTTGCTGGCAGCTGAGTCATAAGCATTTTACATAATCAGAAAGAATGAGATGTCCTTTAGATTTTTCTTCGCCCCTAAGGATAGGGCAGCATGAAAGAGGCAAAGCTTTAGAAACCTGTTCAGACCACATGCGGCTATTGTAGCTACATGCTTCACTTCATCTGTAGGATCTTTTTCAGTAAAGTCAAGTTTATTGAAAGTGTTGATATTATAGCTATCTTTTTGAAAGAGGTGCAATTCATTCTAGTTTTCTTTTGTTTTTTTAAGTGTACATACCTAATCTTTTATTCAGCCTTCGACTTTATTGGGCAGTCTTCTCAGGCAAATTAACAGTAAGGAAAGGGTTAAAAGATGGACTTACTGTGTGAGCGGTGGGAGATTTTTTTGATTATTCTAAGTAAGTTTGTTACTACTAAATGGATAATGATGGTAGAGCTTGAGTGCAGCAAAGAGATCGGTTCTGCAAGAAAGAAGCTGAGAACCAAACTTGTACACACTGCAGGGTGGCGCCCAGTTACAGGAGCTTGTACGCACTGCAGGGTGGCGCCCAGTTACAGGAGCTTGTACGCACTGCAGGGTGGCGCCCAGTTACAGGAGCTTGTACGCGCTGCAGGGTGGCGCCCAGTTACAGGAGCTTGTACGCGCTGCAGGGTGGCGCCCAGTTACAGGAGCTTGTACGCGCTGCAGGGTGGCGCCCAGTTACAGGAGCTTGTACGCACTGCAGGGTGGCGCCCAGTTACAGGAGCTTGTACGCGCTGCAGGGTGGCGCCCAGTTACAGGAGCTTGTACGCGCTGCAGGGTGGCGCCCAGTTACAGGAGCTTGTACGCGCTGCAGGGTGGCGCCCAGTTACAGGAGCTTGTACGCGCTGCAGGGTGGCGCCCAGTTACAGGAGCTTGTACGCGCTGCAGGGAGGTGCCCAGTTACAGGAGCTTGTACGCGCTGCAGGGTGGTGCCCAGTTACAGGAGCTTGTACGCGCTGCAAGGTGGTGCCCAGTTACAGGAAGTTGTATGCGCTGCAGGGTGGTGGGTGACCAGTTACAGGAACTTGTACACACTGCAGGGTGGTGCCCAGTTACAGGAGCTTGTATGCACTGCAGGGTGGTGACCAGTTACAGGAGCTTGTATGCACTGCAGGGTGGTGCCCAGTTACAGGAACTTGTACACACTGCAGGGTGGTGACCAGTTACAGGAGCTTGTACGCACTGCAAGGTGGTGACCAGTTACAGGATTCTTGAGGTAAAGAGAGCAGAGGAATGAGATGAGAGAGGAAATCAAATAGGGAAGCAAAAGTAAATGTGAGTTGCTTGCTGGTGGAAGGATATTTTTGATTTATTAATTAAATCATCCATTAATACACTCATGTGCTGTTACCTAAGCTGTTACTCCAACCCAGGTGAGCCCTGGATTGGGGGGGAAAAAAGCAACAATATTTTTCAGTCTCCCACCCTCTTGCTTGAGAAATTACTGGCTTTTAGTAAAAATGCAAACTGTGAGAGAGGCATACGTCTAGGGGCAGGAGGCCATGGGGATTGAAGAAGGCGCAGTGGGCTGAGCATGCTGTCATGGGCTCTTGGAAGTTAGGTGTTCAGAGAGAAGAGGCAGCTTCTATTCACATGGCCTTTTACTCTGTTACCTCAGCCTCAATGAAAAGGAATCAAAAACATTCATGCTTTTTACTTGAAAAATCACAGTTGGGTTGAGAGAGAGAGGGCAGTGCTATTTGCGTGGAAGCTTCATCTGTCCATAAGGTCGACGTGCCTCTTGGAGCAGCTGGTCGTGCTGTCGGACGCTTTCGGATCCCACACCCATCCATGCCGAGCCCTGCTCAGTGACATCCTTTTCCATGCGCTTGATCATTTAGACCGATCTGAAGGGCCGTTGGTGGGGAGAGATGGGAGGTTGGAAGACATGGTATATTGCAGTGCACAGAATGACTTTGGAAGAGAGGAGGAACCAGGGAGAATATTGGAGCTGATAAAGGTCAAGGAAGTGTTTTCTTTCCTCCGATGGGAAGCTTGATGACATACATGACTTCTAAAGATTCCATGTTTTATCATGTCATATATAAAAAATAGTGGCAGCAATGATGGAACTGTTCACAGTGGGGAAATAGGTAGTTAACAGGCATGTCTATTCCTCACGGTCCTCTCCACCCCCAGCACGTGAGCCTGCCCTGGCCAGGGGCTTAGCTATCGAGTTAAAGAGAACATTGTAGGAAGGTCCCCAAACATCCTACTGTTTCTCATGGTCTGTTCCTCATGGCTGGAGGTAGAAACAGGATTTGTCAACTTCCCTGCTGCAGCCATTACCTTTGGCAGTCTTGTTAAGGAGGTAGGGGATTTTCCCTGTCTGGATTATATAGGATTTGGAACTGTAGCATAGATACTATAGGCTTTAAAATTCTAGCACCACAGGTGCTGAAGCAGATAATCTAATCTGCCCACAATTAACAAAATTGACTCATCTTGGATTTAGAAAGTTTTCCTGTGTCCCAAATGTTATGTATCACAAAGAGCATGATCCAAGTGATTCAGTGCTTATTTGTAAATTTGTTTTGGAGATTTATTTTCCAATTAGATTCCAATTTATATTCTATGTTATTAAAAAAATTCCCTTGTTTTCTTCCCTTTAAGTGGCCTGGTTTAAATTATTTTCTGTTAAGGCATTAGAATAATTTCTTCCAGTTTCTGAATTGCAATTGTGTTATAATATCAGAGATATTATATGATGATAACTTTACAATTTGGAGATTTAAAGCAGACATACTAGAGTTTTAAATTATTTATTATTAACCAAGCTTTTGAAAATTTAAATTGTGTTTACTCTGTCAAAGGAAAAATGGTGTCTTGTTCATAGCCTTATATACCCTATTAAATTATCAGAATTTGGATTTAAACTCATCTTTTCATTTTCTATGTTTCACTTATTATAATTTTTAAAAATATATTTTCTTATTTTATTGAGATACCCTCTTATGAGAATAAAAATTATTTTTAAAAGTATCTTGTAGGAACTGAGATGAAATTTTTTGAATTTGATGTTCAAGAATTTTTTATTTGGTTTTCTAAGAGCAGCTCATGAGTTTCACAGTTTCCAGCAGTCTGCTTTCTTGGATTCAGGCTTTGAGCAAACACATTTCTCATATCTTAATCCATCTTACCCTTTGGTCTTTTCCCTGAACACTCCTAAAATGTGTCTTGTGCTACTTAATTTGTCTGCAACATTTACTGTGTCTTCCTATGATTCATAGGCTCCTCTCTTTAGATCATCCCATTGTTACTTAGCATTATACCCACTCAGCAGTGTGTTTTCTCATGCTGTGAGATTGTAGCCAATTTTCTGTGTGATGCTGTCAGGGAGTCTTACTTCTTCTATCTTTAGGGATCTCGGTGATGGATTCAGCAAAGCTTTCCAAAATGCTAGAATAAGCACCAGTTTAAGAATGATTGCATTCTCTCCTCTGGGAGGAAAGCGTTTATTATGTTCATCAAGTAAGAGACCTGTTTGTTCCTGTTACTCTTACCCAGGCCTGACTTGTTCTGTGGAACAGGTTAGGGCAAGGAGGCAGGGGCTGGATGTGATCCGGGGAGGAGCATGAACTCCAGGGGAACTGAACAGCAGCTGTTTGGCTAAGGAAAAAGAGTATGTTTGCAGGCTGGCTGTATAGCAGCTTGTGACCTAGGCAGTCATTAGTACGTAAGTAACAGAGGGAGGGGTTCGAGAGTGATCAGTGAGTGTCCTGACAGGTGTGAAGAGTACAGGGTCAGGGACTTGGGGGCAGGTAATAATTGCCAGAGCAGCTTGCAGTTGTCAGTGGACAGAGGAACTCTGACTCTGACCTAGGATTCAAGGACAGATGGCCCAATAGATGCTGAAGTTAGGCAAGAAATGGGGGAGTGGAACAAGGCAGAAAAGAAGCTTCAGAATAAGGTAGAAGATCAAAATAGAACAGGGCTTAAGGGTTGAAAAAATCTGGCTCATATATGGCCCTGTTGTGAAAGCTATATTGTGGCTGGGCGTGCAAGGAGAGATAGAGTCAGTGTGAGAAGGAAGAGGAGGAAGAGGAGGACAGGAGAATGGTTAGTCTTGAAGGTGAGAAACATAACAACTTGCAAAAATGCAATGCATGTCTCTACTGTGCAGCTTTTTGCATGTGAAAATATAGTCAACTCTGGGTCAAATGCTGACCTTCAAAGTCCTCTGGACTTTATTAACGTCCCTGCAAATTATATTGGTGTTATTATACTTTCTGGTTTCTTTTACTTGGTTGATTTCAAGGATGACCTTCAGATTTCTCACACAGGTAACTGGGTGGATGGAGGTATAATGTTCTGATCAGGGAAAGATCATCCACTTCTGATCATGCACAAGTGCTTAGTAAGTTTTAGGGATAGATGAGCCACGCTGCCATGTACTGCAGATTCTGGTGTTCACCCAGAGTATAAACATTTGCAAAAATTTTTTTGTGTGTGTATTTGACTCACTTCATTGGGTTAGATTGAAAACTGGTGGAAAATTATAACTGAAGGAAATAAATCATTAGACATGGTCTGTGTTATTTTAGAAGATGGGTTCTAAATTAAATACTACCTACATTTGTTGAATAAACCTTCCTAGTTTATCTTAGTTTTAATATCATATGGGTTTCTAAAGGGTTACCCTTTGTATAGACAATGTTTAGAAATCATGTTGGAATAAAGTCTTTCAGAGAAACTACAACTTCCTCTAGAGTGAAATTTATTGCTTCTTTCTCCTCTCTTGTGTGTGGTATACTTTGCTGCTTCTGGGATTCAAAATGCAGACTAGGAATGTTCTTTCTATAGTTCAGCAAACTAGTAGGTGAGAAAAGACTCTGGGGGCCAGTCTTGGTTGGAGCTCTAACCCGTTAGTGAGATGAACAAACATTTAGGCATTGTCTCTGCTCTTGTACTTACGCTCAATTTCCCACTGCATTTATGATAAAATTCAAGTACTGATTGCTTTGTCCTCAAAGCAAGTGAAAGAGAGCAGTGAATTTTTTAAATTAATACCAGTGGTTAACTTGATTGAGTTCTTCTAATGTGTCCATTGCTATTCTATCTGCTTTACACAGAGTAACTTCTTTAACCCTCATAGAACACTGTCATGAGGTAGGTAGGTATTGGGGGAAGAAACTGAAAAAAGGACTCTGGAGAAACCAAGCTTCAAATAGAGGTCATTAACCGTAGGCACTATATTGTCTTCAACAAATGAATACACTATAACTTAGTGCAGTTCTTAAAGAAATCTAAAATTATTTCATTTCATATTAATAATGCAAAAGTATTTGCTTAAAAATCAGGAACATCTCTGGGTGGTGAGAAGAGCTTTCCAGGGACACCCATTCATATTTCAAGATGGGCTTCCTTCTCCCCATCTCTGCCCCTACACCTCTTCCCAGGCACAGTCCAGTGCCCCCCTTTCTCCTGAAGTAAACAGTGTTCATCCATACAGAAGTTCCTGCTTCTTGCTTCCATCTTGGATCATGACGACTTGGCTTCTACGGGCTACTCCAGGCTTCATAGGATATGCACTGAGAATCTCCCTTCCCTGTGATTACTGACAAGACAGCGATGACCCTGAGGTGAGGGCGTGTATGGCTTTCCAGTGCCAGCCAGTCTCCACCCGAGGGGGCTGCAACCACTCTTTCTGGGATCAACTAAGTTGAAAGGGCTCTTCTCCAAGTATTTTCTTAGCACTAACATTTTCTAAGTAGCAATACTACTGGCACTTAAAAAACACTTCTGTGTCTAGTTTTGGAAAGAATTAAGTAAGTATATCAGATTTTTTTTCCTGATCCTCTGGACAAGCATCATTTTGAAATCACGGTGTGTTGGTAAGGAGCCTGAACAGTGTTCTCCTTGATCATTTCTTTCAGTTGGTTCTGCACAATTGCTTACTTCCATTTCTGAAGACACTGAGCTTTTTGTCACTTTCTTCCCTTTCAAAATTCAGGAAGGAAAGAGATTAAATATAGTATTGGTTTTATTCATTTTTTTAAAAGCCTGTGCGTATTATTAGCCTTGATAGGGCTATGGTGCCATTTGAGGTACAGGTGGATTCTCGCAGTGCAGCAGGCTACACCAAAAATAAATTCTAGTAAGTGAAAAACCTCAGTGATCTTTTCAGGCCACTGTTTGCTTGGATACCAGTATTGATTGGACCCTCTGAGTAATAACAGAGATTAAGCATTTGAATCTCAACTCTTTCTCAATTTGCATTAACTCTGATAAAAGACTCTAAACATTGAGGGCAGTTTAGTAAACTGACATTTCCAAATACATGGATTCCAAAATATATTTTTAGTTATTTTCACACATGTGTTCAGTTTTTAACCTAAGTATACCATGTCTAGCTAACTGAATTGTTAGCATCTCCCAGCATCAGAGGGAAGGTTCTTTCACCCTTATCTTCATTTTATTTTGTTTAAGATTCTCTATTGTCCATTCTTAAGCAGATCTACTTAAAAATAAAGGAATACACAATAGATTCTGTTCTCTTCTTCTGAATTCTGTGATCCATGACATGTGTGGGTCCCACAGCATGAGCAGAGCACCTGAACAGCTTCCTAAAATTCAATCAGGAAGCTAAATTCTTCCCCATCCTTTCTTCTTTTAACAATTGTGAAAACACTTAAAAAGAAGCCATTGTATCCTCTGTCCTGTAGACACCTGTGTTGCCTTGTACATAGTAAGAATTCAGTAAATGTTTATTGAACTGAATTTACCAGAATCATAGTCACATTTGTGTTTTTCTTTGTTGTTAACTACACTGAATGTCTCTCCTACAGATTGTGTCTCAGGGTCCTGGGACTTGGGACAGAATTTTTAGATTATAGCATTGCTGCATATGGATTTTGCTACATTACAAATGCACGGTATACTTTTAGTAATACTACTAACCTAATATTTCTGTAGAGAGATGGATAGATCTAGTTCATCACAGGCAAAGTAGTTAAATACCTTGTTTGACATACACGGTACTTAAGAGCTAGGATCACATTATCTTGTCACTCATGACTCTTAAAGAAAATCTCCATCTCCAAAGATTATGAGCAGTTTGTTTTTGCTACTGAAAAACTGTGTATCAAACCATTGATTATGCTCAGTATGATTCTGTACCATGATAATAATCATCTTGCTTTCCTTTTAAGGTCAACATTTACATTCTAACTCTAAAACGTGATCATATTTAATTTGATTATAATGTTAAAAATTACAGGGTAACAGATGGATTTCTTGATGAGCAGTGTTTCAAATTTTAAACAAAAGTTGCAGTTGCTGTTTTCTGGTGTGACATTTTTACTAGTGAACACAGTGTGTTTCCTTTTATGAGAACCAGTTTAGTAAAATCTTAGAAATGACATTCTGTTAATATTTTAGAGATAAAACATATTGCAAAGAAAGATAAATGCATCTGATTTAAATGAAATGAATCATTAGGTTTGAAAAACTGCTTGCATGGGTCTTTTATATTTGCCTTTGGAAATAACATAATTTCCTCATATAATTAGATCTTGAAAGAAAGCTAATATACTAAAAGTCAGTTCCTCTCCACTTGAATGTTAATGTTAGAATTTTCAATTATTGAGCTATTTATGTGGCTTTGATTTTTCTTTGCTTAACAAGAAAACATTTGACATCTTATGTCATCACCTCCCAGTATTTTCCTTCCCTGTATCGCACCACAGGGTCCCAATTCGGAACCAGATGGTCTGGTGACGCCCCTGATGCCTGGTCACCAGCCCGGCTTTAGCCGTCAGTGCTGTGACCCTCGTGGGCACATTTTCCCTTTCTCCTCAGCAGCTTTTCCAAAAGGTCATAAATAACCTTCTTCAAGGCCTCTATGTCACACGCTTTCTTCTCCTCACTCCCAGACAGACTTGCCTTTTTATGATCAGAGAATCCAATAGCATAAATACTATTAGTTCCTGTATTTACTCAACACCCTATCAGATGGCACCCAGAGCTTTTGATATATTATAGCACCGGATCTTTCCTCAAGCTAGCAAAATAGAGATGATTAGTTATATTTTACTGGTGAGCAAAAGAGGCTTAGGTAAATACCTTGCCCAAAATCAGGAGAAGGAAGACAGGAGCCGAACTGCTTTGAAAAACTCAGGTTTGGCCCTAAAGGCATTCTTCAGGTTTTGTTGGCTACAGGTGGGATTTACGTTACCCTCCTGCCTCCTGCCTTCGTTGAGCGTATGGATTCTTTCCTTCAATAAACAATTGTGTCCATTTGTGCCCTGGATTCTACGCCACACAGGCACCCCCGGCGGCCTTCCTGTATCTGCAGCCTCCTCCCACCAGCCCCCAGCACACAGCTCTGCGGCTTTCCTAGCCTGTGACTCTCCGTCTGTTCTTCTCATCATGGCAGACCATCTTCGAAGACTTTTCTTGTACAGCTTCTCAACTGCCGCTCCCTCTCCACGCTGCTCTTCCTGGTCCCACTCAGATGGCTTGCTTGGGGCCAGGCCGCATCCACCAGGTGCTTGTGGTTCTGATCTATTCTGTCTTTCTGTGGCATTTGGTGCTGTTAACCACTTCGTCCCTGAAACCCCTTCCCTTGGCTTTCCCGAGCCTGCCTCTCCTAGTTTCCTCTGGCTCCTGTGCACAAAATGCTGGCTGATGTTTTACTCCTGACAGTGTCCCTAGCATTGATGGGAGTGTCCGATGTGTCTGTGATTCACAGTTTAAGGCCTGCAGCCTACAGGGTATGTTACTCTGCACCATCTCTTTAATGGCCCTGATTTCAGCTGTCACCCATGTCGTTGCTGCTCACATCTTATGTCAATCATGTTCTCTCCTTGGCTCTAGGGGCTTATGTACCTGCCTATTGAACATAGATATCTCAAAGAAAGCCCAAACTGAGTATGCCCCAAAAATGAATTTACCATTTATACCATCAAAATTCCTCTTGCTCTATCCTTTCTCTTTTTCTTCCCACTGAGCTCCTGTAGGCTAGCGACTATATATTCTTCAACTTTATCTGTGTTTTCACTACATAGTATAATGTCTATAAAAGGGTAAGCAAGCAAAACATCTTTTTTAAGTGATTATATTACAGAAGCCTAGAGTGTGCTAGCTGTGTAAGTAGGTAAATATTTGTTGTGTAAACAAGTAAATGAATTATGTCCTGTTTGTATTGCAGTTCTGTAAAGCTAAGTGATCTATTTATCTGTAATTATTTTTCTATTTGGACCTACAAATACTATAAAGTATAAAATTTTATTTTCATTAGTATTTCACAGTCCAAAGAGCACTTTGACTATCATTTGCATATACTAGTACCATTAGACCAAGAAATAAGATCATAAGAGACTTAAAATATGAGATTAAAGACATATTCATATACTAACCAAGAAAAGACATAGTTTCATATTAGGTTTACTTCCTAGATTAAAATCATTAATACTGATGAATAACAAATGAATTTTTACATGTTTATTTCTGTATCATATTTTGCATTTCCCTGCGGGGGCAAGTTTCAGTTATTTGTATGATGTTTCCCCTGTAAGCTCTAAGTCATCTACCTTCACAATTCAAAGGTAGACAGAACTGATATGAAATATTTAGGTGTTACTAAATTGTAGTCCAATATTACATAAATACTTCATTGTGCCATGGGGTAACTTTAAGAATTACATTAACATTTTGTTTAATTTTATTTTTAAAAAAGAGTTCATCTGAACAGTTTGCTTGTTGCTTCAATCAAAATAGATCGACTTAACATGAAAAAGGTGTTGATTTATCTTTCATCCAGTTAAGAATTAGCCCTTATTTTAGTCTATGCTTCTTTCCCCAACCCCTCCAATTCAGATGTTTGTTAACTGCAGTTAAGATTTGGTAAACTTTGTATTGAGGATTATCTCTTAATTTCATTACCTTTACAGGTAAAACACTTAGAATCCTTATTCTGCCCCTTTGGCTGCCTAACATCTATATCTTGGACTCTCCCTTTATTTCTTTATCACCTGCCCCCCTTTCTCTGTCCTCAGTCAATAAATGTATTGAATCAGAGAATTAGTATGATAAACAAGTCAGCACTAAGTTTGCAGAGAAGGCACGCTACTGGTTTAATTTGTTACTCTTCTTGTACATCCATATTGAGTTGCATTATTTAGCTAGGGGCTTCCGAAATCACTTTATTAATTGCAATTCACTTCAACAAATGCTTAGAGAACTTAAAATGTCATATATCTGCAGTACCCAGAGCTGGCAATGCAAAATCTCCTTTCCTGGATTTCACTGCAAACACAGTAACTATAATTTGTTGAATACTTGTTCTATGCTACATTTATACACATGTGATATTTGCATTGCAACTGCCTTATTTATCTTCATTTCTGAGATGTGGAGACTGAGTTTCAAGAATGTTAAACTTGTTCAAAGTCACAGTCATTAATTGATGTATCTGGGATATAAACTCATCTACATGGAACTTCCAAACAGAGTGTCTGTGTACTGAGTATCAATGTGCCACAGTAAGAGTAACTGCAAGGTAGACAAGGAAGAGGAATTACTCTAGGTAAGAGAGTTAGAGAGACAGCATTTGATTTGGGCTTTGAAAACTGAAGAAGAGTTTAAAAGGTAAATAGTCTAAAGAAGAATCTAAGATCCTAAACATTTTAAATGTTGAGAAAGGCTGATGAAGGAAATGTGTTGAGGCAGGAGACATTTTATGTTACCCTTTTAGTGATAAGACATTGCTTCTAGCTCAGCAGAAACGGATTAATTTTCTGAAAAATATTAAGCCTGATATAGCTCCTTCATAAGATTATTGAAAGTGATGTTTCATTTTTCATGTTCTTCTGCTTACATAACTAAAATTATACTCTATATTTTTCTGTGACTTGATGTTTTGCTCAGAATGGCTTGTGAGAGCCATCCCCTATAGTATGTGATGTGTGACTGTAGGAAGCTATACTTCACTCATTTATTTCAGAACCATGTTTGTAAATTACAAGTGCATGTCCCTGATGACAAGCTGATGACTTTTTGTCGTTTCTAGCTTTTCTCTATATAAGCAGTGCTGCAATAAAAATTAATACATGTCTCCTAATTATATGCTTAGGAATGAAATTCTGGGATCCTCAGAGCATGTACAGTATGGGAGGGAGAATTTTGGCCCCCATGACTTTTGCCATCTGGTATGTTACACCCACGGTTATATTACTTACATGGCAAGAGGAACTTTGCAGATGTTGTTAAAATTTACTGATCAGCTGGCTTTAGGATAGGGAGATGATCATGAATTATCTAGGTTAGCTCAGTGCAATCATGTGAACCCTTAAAACAGAAGAGAAAGGCAGAACAGGAAGTGAGAGAGATGCAACAGATGGGGAAGTTCCAAAGCATGGGAGGTTTCTGACTGGCCTTTGATGGTTTGAAGATGTATGGGCCACGTGGAAATCATGAAAAGAGAATGAATTCTGCCAACAACTTGAATGAGCTTGAAAGTTAATTCTTTCCCAGATCCTCTAGATAAGAACCTCGGCCAGTGGACGCTTTGATGTCAGCCATGTGCAGCCCTAAACAGAGTCCTCAGCTGCTCCTGCTGGAATTTTGACCTACAGAACTGCCCAATAAAGACTGGGCATCCTTTTGAGCCACTGAATCTGTGGTAGTTACAGCAGTAATAGGAAACCAGCATATACTTTGGCTGCTGGAAGTGGGATACTGCTATGATAAACACCCAGAAGTGTAAAAGCAGCTTTGAAATCAAGGAGAATGAGAGAATTTTGAAAAACATGTAGGGAAAGTTTAGACGCTTTGTACAGATTGATGACATAGGCAACTGTTGGCTTACCAAAATGGCAAATGACTCTCAAAGGAAGAGATTCCATGTGAGCAAAGTGTACTTGAGAGAAAAGGCTGAGGATGTGACTCTACAACTTGTGCTGAAACTTCAGGGGGATGTAAAAATCAAAATACTCCGTCATGCAGGAGGCTCTTTGAACATATTAAGTATGTGAACCTTAGATCCCCTCAGTTATGTTAGCAGGAGCCAGAAATTGAGATGGATTGTCTAAGAATGCCTTGCGGACAAGCTTCTTATCTAATGGAGTGAGTCCCCGTGACATACAAGAGACCCACAAAGCTCTTGAGACTTAGGCCAGCAGGAACACTGCTAGCTTAGACCGAAAGAAAAAGTGAAAGAAATGAAAGAAGGCTGTTGGACTCCCCCTCTCCCCCATCCCCCCGCCACACAACACAATTCCACTGGCAGAAAACAGGCTGATAAACCACTCAGTTGTAATCTTTTGCTCCCTTTCATAAAAGATGAAGAATGACGCAGAGATCGGAGCTGCAAGCCATGGAAAAGCAATCGAGCTCGCTCAGCGGGGATTTCAGATTGCTTTGGACCGGCGGTTCCATTTTACCTGATTTCCCTCCTCTGTTTGAACCAGAACGTCTGTCACTGTTCTCTGCTTGGCTTACCATTGTGTGCTGGAGCACAGGTCCCCTGGTGGGAGGAATTGTGCTCCGCGATACAGAACACCCAGAGCCTTAAACACACAGGATTTAGATGATGATATTTGGCATTTTGGAGCTGCTTATCAGATGCTTATTTAGATGAGGTTTTGAATTGAGTTGATGTTATAATGGATGAGCCCTTCTGGGACCTGTGGAGTGGGTGAATGCGTTTTCATCTGGGAGGGCCATGATCATGAGGCCTTAGGGGTGGACTGTGGTAGATAAGATTGGCTTCCCGTGGCCATCACACTCTGTCATGCCTGTGGCTAGGTTATGTTACCTGGCAAAAAGAACTTTTCAGATGTTATTAAAATAACTAATCAGATGACCTTAAAATAGGAAGATTATACTGGAATATGTAGGTAGATCCAATGTAATTACGTGATCTCACAAAGGCAGAAGAGAATGTCAGAGAGACTTTGTGATATAATGAGTTCTAAGAAATACATATTTGGTTATTCACATTACCAAATATATATTTCCCAGGTATACTTGATCTTCATTCACAGTTCCTGAAAATACTTAAGAGCGTTAAAGGTGAAATGGTGTCTTGTCATGTTGATGAGAGACTTTTGGACGCAAGGGTGGGGGGCTGAAAGTGGAATCAGCCATTGGCCAATGATTCAGTCAATCATGACTATGTAATGAATCCCACACAAAAACCCACAGGAGGAGCATACTGCTCTTTTGTATCTTGCTTCTCTTTTGAAGAGAGCTTCCATGCTTGGGGAATCAGAATTCTCCCTCCTGCCACAGAGCCAGGCCCCTAGCTGCACCACAATAGAAGGTCCTTTATTTGGGACCTTGCCCAAATATCTCTTCATCTAGCTGTTAACATGGATCCTTCATGGTATTCCGTATAAAACTGGTAAAGTTAAGTGTTTTCCTGAGTTCTGTGAGCCACTCCAACAAATTAATCGAACCTAAGGGGGAGGTCTGGGGAACCTCCAATCTGTAGTGGGGTGGTCAGAAGCACAGGTAACTGCCTGGGGCTTGCAGCTGGCTTCTGGGGTTGGGGGGCGGAGGGCAGTCTTACGGTATGGAGCCCTTAACCTGGGGAATCTGGTGCTGTCTCTGGGCAGATACCATCAGAATTGAGTCTGGAACACCCTGATGGTGCTCAAGACAGACAGACAGACAGACACACACACACACACACACACACAGTTGGAAAAAAACAGATTTGTAGGGCAAGAAGGACTCAACTCCGTAGTTGCTCGCTTGAAGATGTCGGGGGCCAATGAGAAGGAATTATATTCTACCTCTTGACAATCTCTAAGATCCTGAAAGCAGATTTTCTCCCAGAACCTCTAGGAAAGAACTCTCTAATTTTAAGGAAATTTTGAAAGAACTCACATCTACATTTTGGCCAGACCCTAAGTAGATTTCCTGGCTGAGGCAACTGTACTTCTAGCCTTTGTGACTGCGAGGTAGTGAATAGGTGTTGCTTTAAGCTGCTAAATGTGTGACAATTTGTTATGACTGTAATAGCATCTTCAGATTTGTTAGAAATTACCAAATTGTTTTCTAAATGGCCCAATCCAATTTGCCCTTCATGGCAGTATAAAAAGAATTCCACTTGCTTCTACTTCTTGTCAAAATTTGATATTTTTTTAATTTTTCATTTTTGTCAATATGGTGTATATTTCAATTAGCATTCCTCTGTTTACCAATGTGATTGAACATGTTTACGTATATTTATTGCCTATTTGTTTTCATCATCTTCTGTAAAATGCCTTTTCATGATTTTTGGTCATTTTTTTCCTTGTAGACTGTTTGCCATTTTCTTATTTTAAAGAATTTTTAAGTATATTCTTGATATTAATATTTTGTTTGACTATTTTGAAAACATCTTCTAGTTTGTGACTTTTTTTCTTTTTCTTTATGGTGTATTTTGATGACACAAATTCCCAATTTTAATGTCAATCTTAAAATAATTTCCCTTTTCATTTGTATTTTTATATTGCTTGTTAAAGAAATTCTTCATTATCCTGAAGTTACATTTTCTTCTCAGAATTTTATATTTTTGAATCATGATTTTAAGTTCTAGATTTTAAAATATTATACAATCTGGTATTCTCAGAATGTTGGCCATTGTATTGTTGATTGATTGATTGGTTTATTTTTTACGTACCATCTTCAGCATTATTAGTGTACAGTTAAGAGGTGTTAAGTATATTAACATTGCTATGAAACGGATCTTCAGAACTTTTCCATCTTGCAAAACTAAAATCATACCCATTAAAAAACTTTTCCTCCTCCCGCCACCAGCCACTGGTACCCACCATTCTTCTTGCAGTTTCTATAAATTTGACCACTTTAGGTAAGTAATGTAAGTGGAATTATACAGTGTTTGTTCTTTTATTATTGGCTTATTTTACCGAGTACAATGTCCTCAGTGATTATTCATATTGTAGCCTGTCACAGAATTTCCTTCCTTTTTCAGAATGAATAATACTCCATTGTATGTATATATCACATTTTGTTCATCCATTCATCCAATTGGACCTTTGGATTATTTCCACTCTTAGCTATTGAGAATAGTACTACTATGAACATGGAAATATCTCTTTGATACTTTGCTTCCAGTTCTTTTGGACATACAACCATAAGCAGGATTGCTGACCATATAGTAGTTATACTTTTAATATTTTGAGGAGCCTCCATACTGTCTCCCCAGCAGTTGCACCATTTTACAATCCCAGCAGTGTTCAGGGGTTCCAATTTCTCTGCATGCTCACCAGAACTTGTTGTTTTGGTTTTTTGTTTGTTTTGGGTTTTTTTTTTGATAGTTTGGGGTGATACAGCGTTGTGGTTGTTTCGCATTTTCCTGGTGATTGGTGATGTTGAGCTTCTTTTCATGTGCTTTTTGGCCATTTGTATGTCATCTTTGGAGAAATGTTTATTCAAGTCTTTTGCCCATTTTTAATTAAGCTTTGTGATATTTCCCCCCATGAGTTGTAGGGGTTCTTTATATTTATTAACCTTTATCATATATTCTGGATATTAACCGTTTATCAGATATGCAATTTTCAAATACATCCTCCTATTCTATAAGTTACCTTTTCACTCTTTTTATACTGTTCTATGAGGTACAAAAGTGTTTAAGTTTGATGTAGTCCCACTTATCTATTTTTGCTCTGCTTTGAATGTCATATCCAAGAAGTCAACACCAATGTCATGAAGCTTTCTTTTTATATTCTCACCTAGAAGTTTAATAGCTTCAGGTCTTGAGTTTAAACATTTAGCGCATTTTGAGTTGATTTTTATGTATGGTATAAGATAAGGGCCCAACTATATTCTATTATTTATGAATATACAGTTTTCCCCACACTGATTGTTGGAGACTGTACTTTCTTTACTGAGTGTTGTTGACATCCTTCTTGAAGATCATTTGACCATATATGTAAGGGTTTATTTCTGGGCGCTCTCTGCTTTTTCATAGGTCTATTTGTCTATCTTCATGCCAGTAACACACAGTTTTGATTACTGTAGCTTTGTTATCTGTTTTGAAATCAAACTGTTTGAGTCCTCCAAGTTTGTTCTTTTTCAAAACTGTTTTAGCTATTTAGGGGTCCCTTGAGATTTCATACGAATTTTAGGATGACTTTTTCTATTTGTTTCTGCAAAAAAATGCCACTGAGATTTAAAGATAGGGATTATGTCCAATCTATAGATTTGTTTGGGTAGTATGAACATTTTAACAATATTAAGTCCATGAACTCAGGATGTCTTTCCATTTATTTGTGTCTTCTTTAATTTCTTCCAGCAATGTTTTATAGCTTTCGTTGTAAATGTCTTTCACCTCTGGTTGATTTATGCTTAAGTATTTTATCATTTTGATGCTATTATATATGAAATCGTTAATTTCTTTTTGGGTTGTTCATTATTAGTATATAAAAATACAGTTGATTCTTTTAATGTTGATTTTATATCTGGCAAGTTTGCTGAATTTATTAGTTCTAACAGGTTTTTTTTTTAATGTGGCATCTTTAGGGTTTTCTACATACAAGATTTTGTCATCTGCACACAGGAATAATTTTAATCTTCCTTTCAAATTGGATGCCTTTTATTTCTTTTTCTTACCTAATTGCTCTGGCTAGAACTTCCACTATGGTGTTGAATAGAAGTAGCAAAGGTAAGCATCTTACCTTGTTCATAATCTCAGAGCAAGAGCTTTCAGTTTTTCATCGAGTATAAAGTTAGTTGTGGGTTTTTCATATATGACTTACTATGTTGAAGTAGTTCCCTTCTATTCCTAGTTTGTTGAGTGTTTTTATCATGAAATGGAATTGAGTCTTGTCAGATGCCTTTTCTGCATTCATTGAGATGATCATCTGGTTTTGGGCCTTCATTTTGTTAATGTGGCATATTAAATTGACTCTAATATGTGAGCCATCCTTGTTTTCCAGTAATAAATCCCACTTGGCCATGGTGTATAATCCATTTAATATCCTGTTGTTAAAGCCAGTTAGCTAGTGTTTTGTTCAGGTTTTTTGCCTCAATATTCATCAGGAATATTACTCTACAGTTTTATTTTCTTGTATTGTCTTTAGCTTTGGTATCCAGGTAATACTGATCTCATAGAATGAATTTGGAAATGTTCCCTCCTCTTCAACTTCAATTGAAGAGTTTTAGGATAATTGATATTAATTCTTTAATGTTTGGGAGAAATTCCCCAGTGAGACCATTTGTTTCTGGGTTTTTCTTTGTTCAGAAGTATTTGATTACTGATTCAATCTCTTTACTAGTTACTGCTCTGTTCAGATTTTCTGTATCTTAATGATATAATTGGTAGATTGTATGTTTCTAGGAACTTATCCCTTTCTTCTAGTTTATCTAATTCGTTGGCCTACAATTGTTCATGGTATTTTCTTATAATCCTTTATATATATATATATATATATATATATAGTTGGTATTGGTTCTAATGTTCCCTCTTTCATTTTTTATTCTATTTATTTGAATGTTCCCAAATTAAAATTGTTTAATATAAAATTTCTCAACAAAAGGTGTACTATCCTTTTGTAGTATTTTCAGTTCTTGCCTTATATGTTTTAGAGCTGTAATGTTTGATGGATACAGTATTGTGATTATTCTATCTTCCTAACTGATTGAAACTGGTGTTATTACACAGTATATATTTCTAGCAATCTTTTAAAATATAAAATCTTTGTTATTAGTGTAGGTACATTGCTTTTCATCAGGATTAGCTTTTTGCCCCATAGTATATCTTTCCGTTGCTTTCTTTTGAATTTTCTAAATCCTTAAATTTTTATGTCTGCTGAACTTGCTTGTGGATGGATTTTTTTTTATATATAGCATTTTAATCTGGATCATTTAGTTCACTCACATGTACTTAGTAACTATTCCTCTGGGTTTATTTCTATCATCTCCTGGCTCCACCCTGTTTTCATTGTATTTTTCAAACACCATTCCACAGTTTCCTTTTCTAACCTTTAGATTATAAAGTGTTCAGAAAATTATAGTTCCCCAGAAGTTTTTAAATATATTTACCTCATTCATCAAATTCCGTTTACTTATAGCACTTGTTTTCTTCTTTAACAATAAAACAACATTGGAAAACTTTAACTGAAATTCTCACTGGCCTGATCAGCGCTATCATTATCATTTGTACTTGCTATTTCAGTGTTTAACATTACTATTAATGATTTGTGGTAAATATTTATTAAGAAGCATCCATACTCACCACATCCTTTGTTGTTTCTTCTTTCATGTCAGCCTTTCCTGCTGTGATCGCTCTCCTTCAGGTTGAAGTCCATCTGGAAATACCACAAGCAAGGATGCTTAGCTATAAATCATCTCAATTCTTTCTTGTTTGAAAAATGTCTGTAGTTCATGCTTGTTTTTAAAAGATACATACACTGTGTGTATTCCTAGGGTGACAGTTATTTTCTTTCAAACCATTGAAGATATTTTTTAAATTATCATTCAGCCCCAGTAGCCCTTTGGAGGGGTCAGCATTAGTTTAATACTGTTATTTTAGTAAGCCATCTGTGTTCTCTCTGGCTCCTTTCAAGATGTGCCCTTTGTCTCTGTATTTGGCCATGTCACTATCATATACAGGCATAAATTTATTTTTATTTATGCTGCTTAGAATTCATCGGTGTTTTTCAATCTGGAAATAGATTTTGTTCCATCGGTTTTAGAGGTTTCCCAGTCCTTCTGTCTTCAAGTATTTTTGCATCTCCTCTATTCATTCTCTTTCCTTCTGGATTAGATGCATATTAAATATTTTAACTTTGTTCTCCATGTTTCCAAACCTCTTTATAATAGTTCCTAGGTCTGCCTCTCTGTGCTGCATCATGGATACTTTCTTTACATCTATCTTTCAGTTCACTAATTGTTCTTCAATGTCTAATCTGTGTTTATATGCACTCACTGAGTTTTCTAGTTCTATTATTATTAGTTCTAGAAATTCTACAACTTTTTCTCTAAATATTCTTGATTATTTTTATAATTCTTTACAAGTTACTCATAATTACATTTTCTCTTTTATTTTAGGTATATAATACATACTTACATTTTGCACCATGTGTATTCCCAGTATTCTATGTTTGATTGTTCAGGAGACCCTAACACATGGTACATTTTTCCTTCAGTGTTTCATGATATTTGAAAAAACTCATATATATTCTTTAATTTTTAATGTGAAAATATTCTGGGATGTAGTTTGAAGGCAAACTCTTCCAGAGAAGTTTTGCCTTTACTAGGTACATATGATCGCTTTACTGAAACTGTATTCTTGCTTTGAAGGTTTTGTAACTACCCAGATAGTGAAAATTAAGGCAGCAAGTTGAGGTCTGAATTTTTCGGAGACATTTTTTTCTCTTTCATTCATCATCAAGTCTTTAGGGGCAGGGATTAATTTTGTAGGTTCCTCCAAAGTGAATGTTTGTATCTAACTTCATGCTATACTCAGGCAATATAGTCATTGTGATTTAGGCTTTACCCTGTGAGTTGGTCATTTATTGAATCCCCTACCTGGGAGTCCTCTCTCATCTTTATGCCCTAAGAATCAGTAAAAAACAAGCCCTGGATCAAATTCTCCAGGGGTCACCTCTGTGTTTCTGGCTTTCCATTTTCAGTTTCTGATTGGGCCTTACTTTCTTGCCACATTAGCAGAGCATTTATAAAAACCTTTTTCAAATTTTATGCATTATTTTATAGTATTTTCAGATAGATGTCCAGTTAGGGTGTTTAGTTAGCTGTAATGCTGAAAATGTCAATCTGGTGATTCACAAATAGATAGAAGGAAAAAGAAAGGTACAGCTGGATTAGAAAAATTAACTGATGAAGGATGCTGGAAGGATGCTAAAAATGATGTGTACTGTTTTAAGAAAAAAAATGCAAGGATAAATGAAATGATCTCTTAGTCATAAAGACTTGGAGGAAATGGAAGCTCCTGACATGTACAGTTACCTGAATAGGGGTTAAAAGTTTGATAAGGCAAGATTTTATGATAGGCAGCTTCCTGCACATGCTATGAGATGACATTTTAAACTCAAGACCATGTGGTGCTCTCCAGAAGAAATTTTATAATAGGAAGAAAAAAAGAATAGAGCAGTTTTACAGTAAGTATAATTTATATTGATATATTGACAACTCAGAATGTGGTAATTTTCCAATCTTTTCATTTGTTCCCAGTTAAGACATGAAGACTCCAGTCCCTTTACACATGGAGAATGGGATTTACATCTTTGTTGCATACACTCTAGCATAGATTATTGGGGATGAATGATATTCTTAAGGACAAAAACACTTGTTGGGCTCTAAAACCACAATTTGTAGTTTCCAGGACAAACAGAAGAGTCTGAACTCTGATTTACTGAAGGACAAAAGAAGCATGAAGTATATCTTTAGAGTATTAGGATTATGTTTGGAGGATTCTCATGGCCTGTCTCTCTATATATACCCTTAAGTAAAGTGGGGAACCATGCACACACCTTGCATTTTTCTCATAGACTTTTCCCTTGAAGGTATAAGAGCATAAATATAGCAGAGACATGTAGAAAGAGAATTGGGAGTTTTACTTTGCTTAATTTTGCTTATGTATTGTATATTTTCCTTACATATTGAGCACCTGTTATGTGTAGATACTTCCTTTGTCGGTTTGCAAGAGGTTTACGTCATGAGTGTTGCACCTACCGAACTTAAAATCAACTTGAGAAAATAAAGGGTAAAAACATGCTATTGTAACAAGTTAGGGATAATTAAGTTCTAAACCTATGGTACTGACTTTACTACAATAGGAGTGTGGAGAAGGCTGCACTTTGTGTGAGGCTGACTGGGGGAATGGTTTCCTGGAACAAATGGAACGTCATCTGGGGATATGGAAAATTTATATTTATATGGGAATAGGAAATGATTAACACAATGGTATGTGAGGGAGTGGGAATGAGCACAAAGAAGGAAGAACTAAACACAAGTAGCTGTATTGATGAAAGGAGAAAGAAATACTGAAAATCAAGGTTAGAAATAGGCTTTAGTCACATAATAGAAATATTACAAACCATGGGAGAAAGTTTTATTATATTATAGACATATTGGTTTGAATTATATTACATATGGCAGTCAATATGAAACTACTGAAATTCTTGGGTAGAGGACTGACATGGAAGTGATCAAAGTTTAGCTTCATCAGGAAATGTAGACTATAGGATACTATATAGAATAAATTTATAGTATAAACTCAAGTTTGAAACTTGGAAAAACCCTACATATGACTATTATGCTCTTTATTTGGTTATTTAAAAATAAAATATGTATTGGTTTATATTATATCATTTAAAATATTAATGGGTATAAATGTATTTTTTATGACTTTAGAGGAATTCCAGGGAAGAAATGTGGTACAATCATACTTACAGCAGAGGAATTAAACTGTTGCAGGGTAAGTAAATATTTCTTTGGTTTAAAAAGTATTTCCAACACTTCCTTGAAATGGTATTTGTGAAACTATATTTAGATGATTAATTCTTAAGTAATTTTAGCAAAAAAATAATAAAAATGATGAGTTCTATAATTCTGTTATTTATAAAATACTATTTTAGATGTTTAGTACTTTAACCATGGAGGCTACATTCCATAGTCCAAAAAAGGATAATCAGTTATTTTGACAGCCTTTTTAATGAATAGAAGTTATTAAACTAATACCTAATGGCAATATCATTTGAGGGGGGTGGGGCATTAATAAAAGGAATTGTCAGTAGTACCAAACAATTCAATTCTTGCAAAAATTCTGAAGATTGACGTGTGATTCTGAAGGTATATTTCTAGTCACTTGACTTTAGCCCTTTTGTGTAACATATTTGTTTTTCCACATTTCTAACTGAGTTAATTCAGAATTTATATAGGGTCCCATCTTTCATTAGCTTGTGAAGCCAACATTTGAAGAAAGGGCCAGCTACCATGTCCAAAGGAGGACGTGGATTACACAGCATTTTCAGAGAACTGCTGTTTTTAGTTGTCATTTGCTGAGTCATCGTTGACTCGGGTTCGGTGATGAAGCGAGGCCGTAGCTGTGACTGTCCACACTGGAAGCAAGGCCGGCTCCCTGAATCTGAAGCCAGTATTGTCTATTTCCTGTGGCCTAGTGGATCCCTGGGAATGATTATTTCTGGGGGAATAAAAATGTTTGCCCTAGATCATACCTCTATGGCTGCTCATTTTCAACTTCCACTTCATAATTTTAGGAATAGAAGTTTCCAAATACCAAAAACTTAATATTTTTGACATTGGTCACAATTTTCACGTAGAGAGCTGTTATTATCTGAGTTTGTTACTTTCATCTCCAGAGGGTTTCTTTTTTTTTTTAAAGATAATTATTATGGCTTCTGAGCTAGTCTGGTCAGAAATCCAAAAGATACTACTTGCTAGCAAATGGTGGAAACGGATTTGGGGCTGGTGGTGGTGATCAGTGACACAATAAAAGGAAAATATAAGAACAGGCTTGTGGAGGTAACTAAACAAAAATATTAGAATTCAGAGTGTTAAAATGCACTCAGATGGAGGCCTTCCTCTCCTTTCTCCATTGTCTTTATGCCCCGCAGGTCATGGCCACTTCAGTCAGTTTTCTCACGTATAAAATGCCCAGAACTACTTGCAGTATAATGCTGTTAATGACCAGCCGACTGAGCTGAGTTCTGGTTTTGCTTTAATTTCTACTTGGTTTAATCAAATCACTTGACTACTCTGTTTTACGTTCCATATTTGCAGGGGGGAAAAGAAGCCAAGTCACTAGAATATTTTTTAAAATGTCTCCCAGCTCTGCTAATTGACTACAATAGCATTAAATCTGAAAATATAATGTATGTGATACATTATAATATGTATCTATATACACACTTACATTTTGTGTATGCTGAAAGGGCCTTGCAGAATAAAAATACAATTATTTAATTGTAGACATATTTCCTACCGAACTGTTTTTAGTTAAAATGACACAATGATTTCTTTTAATATCATCTAATCATCTTTTCTACTTGTCTCTAAATGTGTATATGTGTATGATAATATGTGTTTTGTATGATGAAGGAGGAAAGAGAAAAGGATGTTCAAGGTCATTAAGATACATGTTCTTTATGGTGACATTAACACGCTATTTCGTCAAAATCTTGACATTAAGACGATTTGTGTAAATATTTATGTGACAATAAACACATTATTATTCTCTTTCAAAATAGAATCAAGACACTAAGGGCATAGACTTGAATATGGCCATGTTGCATCTTAATTATCTTCTTTCAATTCTGTTGTTTTGTTTGAAAGAACAGGAAAATTCTAAAGTTTCCATGCAAGTGAAGCGGAAACTGTTCCTTAATGATTTAGAGGCATATTTACCACTCTTCCTCCTATTAAGCCTTCAGAACATCTGGAATTATCTTTTAATAAGTAAACACATTTTTCTCATTCTTAGAAGTTATAGATCTAATATTTCTAAAGTAGAATCTTGAGCTAATTCACTAATGTATCCTGTATTCAGATTTTTAGCTACAGCCTTTTTGATAATCAGCATCATTATTAAGACAAACCTTGGAATACTACCACTTTACTAGTATAGCAGGAGAAACAAGTGTATTCAAAGCAATGTTCATGTTTATTTCAGAAGAGACACTGCCTTTTAAATGTACAGAGTACTTAAAAGTATTAGCGATCATGATCACTTAGAATTTCAAATGAAATAATTTCATTTCACATCAACATCATACAAATTGACATTTTCCTTTCTTTAAAACACATTGTCAGTCATAAACTTGAGCATAAGCTTTGGAATCTGGACACCTCAGGTTCCGTCTTGTCTCTTTCGTTATTCAGCTGAGTGAAGTTATGTTCTTGGCGCTTTCATTTCTGCATTTGTAAAATGCTAAAAGTCTTAACACCTGCCCCAGATGGTTACTTTTCAGAATAAAAAAGATGCGGCACTTGAAAGATATGTAAATTATAAATTTATACAAATGCTTGTTTTTAGTGTGATCATCCTAACTATCTCAACCTACTATTACATAGTTCAATTCAAATGCAACTTTTGTAACATATCTAGTCAAATGCCAGAATCAGAATTAATGTAATCTTGAAGTCATATTAAGACTGTTTCTTCACTCAGTATTTTTAAAGTAGGTTGAAATTATCCACAAACAATATTTTCATTCTAATTGATTGAACAATATTCAACAAAGTGTACAATGTTCGAGTCCGTAGAATGGATGCTTGGAAATACAGTAGTGGGAAATGGCAGCCACAAACTGTTCTGGTTCTTACCCTTAAGAAACATGTAGGTTGTGGGAAAGACAGACGGTGATCAGATGACTATGCAGGTAAATATATCGTGATACTGTGCGTAGCGATCAAATATGGTAGAGTATAGTGAAGAATCTCATTTATACTGGGGAGGGGGTCCCTGCAGCCCTCTTTGAGAAAATGACATTTAATCTTAGCCCCAAGGAGTGGTCTGCCAGCCAAAGGGTAAGAATTCCAGCAGAGCGGACAGCTTGTGTGAGGTGCTAAGCGGGGGAAGGAGTGGGTCTGGTGTGTGATGCCAGGGACCAGGAGGAGTAGGGGATGACTGAGGAAAAACTTTACCAAATCAAAATAGAATGTGCTGCTTGGAGCCCCTTACTGTTGGGCTTTGTACACTGTGTTAAAGATTCCGTGTTCATGCTAAAGGCAAAGGAAAGCCTTGAAGCATTTTAAGTTAATGAGCAACATTGTTTCTTTCATGTTTTATGAACATTCCTCTTTGTGCTGAGTAGAGGAGAAAGGAAAAAATACTGCCATGCATGTCTTGGTGACAGACGAGGTTGGTGTGGACTAAGGTGCTGACGGCGTAGCTGGAGTGGAGTGAAGAGTTGAGAACTGTTTTGAAGGTGGAATGGTGCAACTCAGTGGTGGACTGCTTGAAGGGTCAGGAAAAGGGATGAGTTGAGGACAGCTCTCTTAGCACTTGGGTTGACAAGGAGCCCCTGATTAAATTAGGCTGGGAAAATTGCGGGAGAAGCAAGTTAGACTTGAACCTGTCAGAAGAGCCTGTGAAACTTTCTTCAGTAACAAGTTTGTTTTACTTGTGTGAAGTATTGAAGAATCATAGAATTCTCATGATACCAATGCATTAAACATAAAGGGACTAAAAATCACCTTTACCAGGATGCTTGCATATTTCTAAAAGTAAGTAAATGTTTACTTTTTTTCCCCCAGAAAATGATTTCTTTTATGCTTGAGACAGATAGAATCCCCGCTAAGTTATTAACCTGGGTAGTTGCAAAAAATATTTTCCCCAAGTTTATATAAAGATGCATTGAAAGGAATTTTATTTTGGATCCAGCATTCGTTTTGCAAGCCTTAAGGAGTACAATTTGAGAAAGTACATCTTGGTGTTACATTTAGAGTGATCATATGAAAATTCATGCTTTCTGATGTTTTATTCACAGTTTGAAATATAGACATGTCTGTAACCTATTATGCATTTTAAGTATATCGGAATGTTTTTGAATAGCTTGTTTTTGATCCAGGTGTTTTGGGAGAATGTCTTAAAGGAGCAATTTTTTCTGTGGCCAGAACAATGCCCTTGTCCCATGTCCTTAGAAAGACCACTCTCTCCCCAGGGCATTTTAATATACGTGAAGGTGAAAGGGTGTCTGAAACTAAACAAAACAATACAAACCCCAGTCTTTCCTTTTCGGTTTTCCCTCGATTTTGGAGTTTGGTGATCAGAGAGATTCTCTCACTGCTATCCTTAATAGATAGTATAAAATGTTTTTATCTTTAAACCTCAAATCTACAGAGTGCTCGCAGTTGAGGGATTTGAAGTGACTGCAATGAGCATATTGCTCTTGCCTATTCCCTTTAATTTTCTTTAAAATGTATGTATTGTCACTAACCCGCTCAGAAGTGTATTTCCTGCCCTGTTATGAGTATTCCTCGGGTAGAAGTTATCACATCTGGATGCTGAATAACAAAGTAAGATGACACTACACCCATGCTTCTGACAACCAGAAACCTAGAGCTATGAATTTCTCCAAGGGCAGAGATGTGTCTTCTCTGTTGCTTTATTTCCAGATTCTAGCCTGAGTATTGCTTGAGAAATGTTTGCTAAGTATGGGTATGAATTAATAAATGAAGTGAGAGGTAGCATCGTCTCTTGGATAGTGTTCTGGAGTTGCTGGCAGGAAATAATGAGAATTTTATAAGGGAGCTTATTAAATATTGCCGACTCTGCAAAAGTAAAGAAACAGGAAAGCAGTGTGGAGGTTCCTCAAACTCAAAATAGAAATACCATTTGACCCAGGAATTCCACTCCTAGGAATTTACCCTAAAATGCAGCAGCCCAGTTTGAAAAAGACAGATGCACCCCTATGTTTATCACAGCACTATTTACAATAGCCAAGAAATGGAAGCAACCTAAGTGTCCATCAGTAGATGAATGGATAAAGAAGAAGTGGTACATATACACAATGGAATATTATTCAGCCATAAGAAGAAAACAAATCCTACCATTTGCAACAACATGGATGGAGCTAGAGGGTATTCTGCTCAGTGAAATAAGCCAAGCCGAAAAAGACAAGTATCAAATGATTTCACTCATATGTGGAGTATAAGAACAAAGAAAAAAACTGAAGGAACAAAACAGCAGCAGACTCACAGAACCCAAGAACGGACTAATAGTTACCAAAGGGAAAGGGACTGGGGAAGATGGGGGGGAAGGGAGGGATAAGAGGGAAAAAGGGGCATTATGATTGCAGATGTAATGTTGGGGGGGCATGGGGAGGGCTGTACAACTCAGAGAAGACAAGTAGTGATTCTATAGCATCTCACTACGCTGATGGACAGTGACTGTAATGGGGTTGGTGGGGGGGACCTGATGAAGGGATAGTTTAATAACCATAATATTGCACATGTTAATTGTAGATTAATGATACCAAAATAAATTTAAAAAATAAATAAATAAATAAAAGAAACAGAATAAGAGAGTACCCATTTGGTCTTTGTTAACATTTTCACCAAATAGTACTTAGAACTGTGACGTCTTGATTTAATCAGAATTACTTTGACCCTCTTTTCAATATTGTTAGCATCTCCTTTCAGTTAAAAACCAAACATACCCAAAACACTGGTTTTAATTTAAAAATTACTATATATTTTCTGCCTTTTAAAAATGCTTACTCTACCTAATGTTGAATGTTAAACTTCTCTGATACATGAGAGAAGCTTGTTTACCTTTAAGCTAAACCATTACTTAAGCTTGTAGATTACAAGTGCTTGAGTATATAAATTGATAAAAATGATTGGTTTATCATAATAATTAGCATACAAATATGTAATTTGAATTAAAGATGAAAATGAGAGTGTTTACTTTTCTGGAGGCCCCATATATAAAAATAATTTTGAAATGTAGCTATTGAGACATAGTGGTGCACTTTTGTATAATTAGAAAGGAATGTTTTTTCCCCCTCTGGACGGTGAACTGTGCGATCAGTCTGGATCTGTCTTATGCCTCATCTGATACATGCCATATAACTAGTAGATGCTTATTAAATATTTCCTGAGAAATTTTTTAAAAAAGAACTTATGTTCTAAAAATGTATACTTGCATAACTGAAGATATGAACAAATATAATATTGGGTACTTAGAGTCATCTAACTTAATATCACTTTTCTGTTATAATATAAAATAATAAAAGTTCTTGAAAAGTAATAGTTCTGTGACTCAAACAAAGACTTCCAGAGTCAATTTCTTAGGTTCACAGTCCTTTTAAAATGCAATTTTATGTTGTTGGGGATTCTTGGCCATACACATTAAAATGACAAATTTGTTTTCTTGTCGAGTCTTGTCGAGAAACACTGTAGTTTCTAGTTATTCGTAACCAAGGTTTTGAACTGCTTTATTAATCTTGCTTGTAGGATGCTGTTCTGATGCAATTTTGTGCTAACAAATTGGACAAGAAGGACTTCTTTGGAAAATCAGATCCTTTTCTTGTATTTTATCGAAGTAATGAAGATGGCAGGTATATTCTCTTTTATGCATTTAAACTCTATGGTGAGGATGATATTTAAGTCATTTTTTTCAGAGAAGCTCATTATATTGATAACAGTAAAATATTTTGGTACTTAAAAAATTGATGTGATTTTTGCATCTCAATAACTGTAATCTTATAAGCATTTTATGTTTTGTTTGATATTTAAGATGAATGGTATTTGGCCTCATAGAAACATTTCCCTTTTACTTTTCCTAAAGTTATAATATTGCCACAGTAGTGTGGAAAAATTATATTTTTGTGGAAATCTAAAATGCTGAAACAAATATATTTTGTTAGAGAATTGAACTCTTAAATCATTTCCTTGGAGAAGGTTATGAATTTTATGGGTTGTTTTACTACTACTGGGCTTTTTTTCCCCCCAATGATATCTAACATTAAACAAAATATTTCATTATATTCTAGTAATATGAGTATTTTTACCAGTCATGGCTAGACTGGTTTCTGTGTGGTTAGAAAATATATCCATGGGTTGTAGGGTATAATTTAAAATATATGACTGTACCATTAAATGTATCTCATTATTGTTTTCTGTGATTCATTCTGTCAGTATTCATGGAAATGTTTACGGTTAAAATTTGGGGCTAAGATTCTGTTTCTTAGATTTAATCATGACCTCACTGCTTAATAGCTATGGGACCATAGGGAAGTTTTTTAATTGGTAGGAGACTCAGTTTCCTAATTTGTAAAGTGGGTTAATAATCACTGTACCTCACACGCTGTGGAGAGCATTGAAAGAGTTACTGGCCCCCCAAAAAACATTTAGAAGTTTGACTAACACATAAAAATAATTTAAATGTTAGCTGTTGTTGTAATTCTGGTAGTGTTATTATAGTGTAATGTTTCCTGATTTGTTTTCTTTGCACATACTAAAATATTAGCTAAAGAGAACATCATTTAGAGATTAAAAATGAGAGGAATAGAATGAAGAGGAAAAAAACCCTCATTTCCACTATGCTTCTAGCGACTACGATTTTTATGCAACATATTAATGTTATGTAATAAGTGGAAAGGGTAAAAGTGTAAAAACATTACATAAAAATTGAAACGTTGCCATTTCAGGTAAATGCACCTGGGCGGTGTGACATGACGCTCTACTTATTGTGGCGTTTTTGTTGCAGTGATGGGGCAGCTGTTAGTTGTTTTTGTCGTGGTGTCATATTGTCGGATTTTGCTTACTTCCCTTCTGTTTTGGAGGTAAACATGTCAGTAGCATTTGCATCTGAACACTCATTTTATCCATATGAAAAATAATAGACAATGAAGAAATAACCATATTTTCAAGGCACTTACAGGTACGGAAAAACTAAAGAGTGGCTTAATTTCTTGAATCACAGTGTTCTTATGTTTCCTCCTGCGTGAACTACTCATTTCCTGAACTTTCTGTTTTTATTCTTATTAGTCTTCTTTTGTTAGTTGTCCAATTACAGAATTTCAGTCTATCGCACATTTAATGTTACTGGTGAAAGTTGTATTATAAAAATGTATATTATGCTTGTGAAAATACTTTCACTTACTCATTGAAATGGTATCTAAACAGTAAAAGAGTACAATTAATCTCAAAATCTCAAATCATTTAAAAATAACTATTGCTATGATTTGGTGAATCTCATTTTAGAAAACTATCCACTTGTTTTGATGAGTTTTGAATGGTAAAAATGAGAATATTTTCTTTTGGAGGTTAGGGGAAGTGTGGTACTTATGAATAGTAATGTGTAATAGTCTCCTGCTTTGACTGTTAGAGGGATCCCTGCGTTTGGAACAATCCATGACTAAGGTCGTAGTGAGGGCTGGGTTTAGGTATTGTTCTAACCAAGATCATTTCAAACATTTCAGAGCTCCTTGACTACATGTAAATTTACATTGGATAAGAATGTTTCCTGGACCAGACTGATGTCTGGAGATTGAATGGTTTGGTGAAATAGCCCTGAAATTTGAATCAAAACGGAGTTCAAGGCTCCATGAAAATTCTCCTCCTTGCTGTGTTCTCGGATTGCTCTCTTCCTTCTAGGAATTCTTTAGATATATAGCGTCAACAGTTTAGATAAAGAACCACATGCTGAGTGGTCTCACTATAAATCCCTGATGCTCATCTGAAATAAGCCCTTGCACCTCTCCAGGAATCCTGCCCCTTCCCCTAACCCATCAGCTCACTCTCCCAAAGATGCATCGCTCTCCTGCTCTCCTCTTTCTTTGCTGATGATCGTGCTTTCTGTTTCATAAGAAAATGGGAACATTTGGAGAATTTCCTCATGCACGCATCACAGCATCTACCCATGTGCCCTGCCTTCCACAGTGTTCCTGCAGAGTGACTGTCTGGGCTCCCAGGGGATTCCCTGAACCCCAGCCACTTTCTTCTACTTGAGGACGTTGCTCCAGCCCTTCTCCCCTCTCTCATGCAACATAAATTGTTTCCTCTACACTGGATCTTTTCCTTCAGCACACAACCTTCCTGTTATTCCTTCCGTCTTGAAGAAAAATTAAGAAGTAACAAAAACCAAGCCTTTCTCTTGACTAATCTTTCCCTTAATGCTATCCCCAGTCTTTTTCTTTTATAGCTCAGCTCCTCAAAAATGCTGTTTACACACTCTGCCTCAGTTCTCTTCTTTTCCCTAAACCCATTCCAAGCAGGTTTTTGTCCCCAACATTTCAACAGACCACTCTTCTCAGGGTTACTGATGGCTTTCATATTCTTAGCAACCCATGAATGTTTTTTACTGAATCAATATGTCACCACAATTTATAGAGATTATTTACAAAGCAGCTTTAGGATTTGTTGAATCTGCAGATCATTTTTGGTAAACTTATGACAAAATCTCATTGCTTTATAGTATAGTGAGCTAATCTTTAAAGTTTTAAAACCACAAATCTCCTGTTAAATGACACAGCAGTAACAGGGGACTGGTGACATTCTGCACAGAAAGAAAGAGGAGAATGACTACAATATATCATCATGGAATTATGAACATAATGGTAAACTTTTTTTTTATTACAGTTTTACTATTTGTCATAAAACAGAAGTTGTCAAAAATACTCTAAACCCTGTATGGCAAGCATTCAAGATCTCAGTCAGAGCGTTATGTAATGGCGATTATGACAGGTAAAATAAATGACAGCTTTTCTGAGTTTCGACTATTCACTGTAGATTTTGTAGCCAATAATATAATCTGTTGGACTTTTAAAAAATTTAGGGCGGCTTCTTTGTCTCTGTGTATTTAATGTATATTACCAGATCATGGATGATTTATTCAGAAATTTTTAAATACCTATATTTAAATCCACAATGAATTGGGGAAGAGGCATAATTTGACTAATGAAGGTTTGGTTAAACTGATTGATTTTCTATGAACAGAGATATGCAAAGTGCTTAAAATATATCAAATAATAGTTTAGGCTTTAACATATTATTCAAAAGTTGCCCCAGAATTTTCTTTGCTTCAAGGTTTTCATTAGGCGTTACCTCTCTAGAGTGGAGCATTAAGTGAACAAGAGATACAAGCTTATGATTAGATATATTATCAACCCTGACATCCTTATGAAAATGCTGTTTGGCATCCATGCTCTCATGGCTTCTGAATCATAAAAGTCCTCGAACAGGGAGATTGGTTGTGGCGTTTTACAAGTAGATAGATGAGGTGGCCCTGAAGTTCTTCGCACAATGTACCTGCAGATTTCTTAATATCAAAATTATTTTCTTTTTCTTATGAAATTTGATTGTAAGGGTATAGTACAAAAACCCTGACTCACCCCAAAAGAAAATTAAATGAAGTCGTTTTATTTTTCTTGTTGCTTGTCTATTAGAAAAATGCAGTTATTCAATTCACCGATATCATAGAAGGAACGATCGATCACCAATATGTCATTAAATTTACTTTAAAATTTATCTGGCCCCTTGACTGACTATCATTTCATTCATTTAATAATATCCTAACTTTATTTACCTGAACTCAGTCTTTCTCCAAGAAAATGGTTCTTATAATGTGGTTTCTGGTCAGCAACACCAGTCATCAGGCGAACCTCATAGACATTCAGACCCGAATACCCCAGTGCAGGCCTACTTGGCCGGGAACTGTGGGCATGAAGTCCAGCGGTCCACGTTTGGACAAGCCCTCCGTGTGACTGATGCATTCTGAGTTTGAGAAATCCTGCTCTAATGCAGTGTTTCGTTAGGAGTTATGTCAAATTACACATGCTCCTCCCATATACTTTCCCTCTCTATTTAAAGAATACAGAGTCTAGAAAACTATTTAAAGATGCAAATTGAAGTTAAACAATCAAATTAGCAAAATCAACCTCGAAATATTTTGTAAAACTTACAAGCATACACTATTTTGTCTAAGAAAATCTACAACTGATTTTTAAATTCTCAATCGTATGTCATTTTGATTTACTGAGGAACTTTACTGTCTGTATGTTTTCCCCATGGACAGAACAATCAAAGTGGAGGCGTACGACTGGGATCGAGATGGGAGGTAAGACATTGTGTTTTCTTTTATTCTCGTTCTTGAAACAATACACTTTTAAGAAGCAAATACTCTGAAATGAGCCCATTTTTTTTTCATTTAAACTCTCGGATTGCTTATTTTGTCCTGTTTTTCCAAACACTGAGGTATTTATATGAGATTTTAAGAATAAGGGTAATATTTTCAACTTGGAGAATAAAATAGAGGTCTTCCACATTTCAAGCAACCCAGTGAAGCTGCTCCGCTTGGACCTAATGGTTTCTCATTGTCTACAATTTATAGATGTTTGTTTTATAGCTGCAGAGTTGTGACACTCAAGTCTCTGTATCTCACAATCTCTTGAAGATTCTTATAATTTTTCTGTCCCATATTATTCATGGAAACACACTTGAGTATCCCTGGACCTTGCACCCCCCAACCCCCCACAAAAAAGGACACACATCTCACAAGTAAATAACAAAACAAAGCTCTAGATTTATGTCTGGTGATTTCAGAGCTGGAAATCATGGTCTCCCTCTGCAGACCACAGCAAATGTGAAAAACTAAAAGAGAGGAAACATACTCCTTTTCCTCTTTCTTCTTTAAGAACTTTTCCCCTGTTTGTACTGTTTTAAGTAGGGTTGATACTGAGTTGTTTTTCAATGATGTGAAGCTATGGGACCCAGAATGCCCACATCTCACCTCTCTAGGTACTTCCTGAGGAGACTGAACATACAGATGCTGAAGGAGAAAGACAGTTGGAAAAGCAAAGGGCACTTAATTTATGTAGTCCAAAATGTAGATCTGTATTTTAATACACAGAATTTCAGTGTGTACTTCTCTGTAATCCACATGCACGAAAACACCCTCTTTCAATGTCAGCAGAATTATCAATGTGTGGCTGACATACAAAAAGCAATATTAAAACTATGATTAAATAATTCTTGATAACCCTTTCAACCACCTAATATTACTTATGAAATTTGAAGGGCACATTAGATGCCAATAAACAGACATCAGTTTTATAATACAATGATATTAGTCACCGTGTGGATTGTTAGACAAGTTGATATTCCAGCTTGCAACTGTATGTGGTATAGTCACATGGTTATTATACTTTTTACATGCATTTTTGTTTATCTGGCATAGTTTCCCACTCTAGATGTTCTTTCCTTAATCACAGTGAGTATGACATGACACTCATTTTATTTCCTCATACAGTGAAATTATCAGCAAAGACTATTTCCTATTCTTTGTTTCATTGTCATTTTTAATATTTGTCATAAATCCTGTTCATGTATCATTTTTAAAATTCTCTATTGAGAACTTTTGATTCTTCCTTTTAGAAATTATTATTTGCTCAGTGGATTCCTTTTCTTTTTTGGCGGTCAGACCAGCATCACCCAGTAGACATATGAAGCAAGTCACATGTGTAATTTAAAATTTTCTAGTAGAAACACTGGAAAGTAAAAGCCAACCAGTGAAATTGATGCAGTAATATATGCAATAATTTATTTTATTTAATCCTGTATGTACAAAATGTTTTCATTTTAATATGGAGTCAGTATAAAAATATTAGTGAGAAATTTTACATTTTTTATAGTAAGTCTTTGGAATCTGATATGTATTTATGCTTCCAGCATATCTCAGTTCAGGCTGGCTACATTTCAAGTGCCCTGCAAATATCTGGTGGTTGAGCTCTGTATTGGACAGCACCATGTGGAAATTAATGCACCCCATATAATATGCATCATAAGTAATTTTATCACTTATTTGTTTTATTTTAAATCAGATTTATTTGTCAACTTTTAATAAAGTTTAGAGCTGTCTCCCTTATAAAGTGGGGAAAAAACTGGTCATATATCTGTATATGGAATTTGTGTATAAATTTAACCAGTAAAGTAATCTAATCTTTCAATCTAGAAAGAATATTTCAGTAAAAAATTCAAGTGAAAGATGTTTGACAGTGTTATTTGCTTAGACTCACATTTTGTATTACCAGCTTGGCTACTTCAGGTAATGGAGGTGATAAATGTAGTCACAGAGTAGGAACTTGAACTTGAGGAAGTGGTGTGATCCTGGGTCAGAAATCTAGTGGTATGTTTGACTCAGTTCATCAACTTGAAATTAATTCTGTAACAAACATTTGTGCACCTGTGAGGCATACAATAATGCAGTAATACTGGTGAGCAAGTAACCAATTGACATTGAAATGGGTGTCCTGAGGAAACTGTGAATAGGAGAAATATAGTCATTTGTCCTTTTTTATTTAAACACATTGACAGTGGTCTGAGAGTGTAGAGGCATTGTTTGACCTTGGTGTGGACAGTCAGTTTAAATGTACTTAATTTTCAACAAGTTAAACCCCTTTACTAAACTCATCCCCATAATTTCCACCATTTCTTGAAGGGGAGTGAAGGAAGCACATTTAATCCTCATTTTAACAATCTCAAAGATAAAGTGCTGAGACGCTGACTGCGGGGTTTCAAAGCGATCAGTGGGGGGGTATCCTTGAAAACCGTCGGTCGCTTTAAGCTGCTTCCTTTGACTTTGTAGCATAATTTAAAATTCAGGGAGCATTAATGGAGCAGCTCTGTGTTAAATAAAACCCTGTGGCTCTAATGAGGGGCTGACCATAAATGGGCCACCAAGCAGATCGCTGTCTCCCAAAAAACGATGAACTGATGAAAAGGCTGAGCTAGTGAGCTGTCAGTCATAGAATTTGGCTTTTGAAATCTGTTGAACAGAGAAAGTAAAGTCTCATTATTAACTCATCATTTTATCAAATGCAGTCGTCTTATATAGACTTAATGTAACTAAGTTACAAACTTCCTTTATCTGTGAAATGCTAGACAAATGCTATCATTTTCTAGCGTGATTGCTACCTTTGGAGATAATATTTGATAAATATATTAGATGTTTCATTTCTGCCATTAGCTATCACCATGGTGTGAAATCACAGTGATTCCTGACCCAGTGTTTCATCAAGAACTTGTAAATTGTCTCACACATTGTAGCTCATTAAGAGGAGCACGTGTAAAACCTTTTATATTTTTCTCACTGATTTTTAATTTCCTTATTTATTCTAATTAATCTTTTCCTATGAATAGCCTTCTATTTGCTTACAGTTGACACTGTCTGACACATGTATTCACTAGACAAGATTCAACCTCTTTCCTGTTCCATTACTTATTCCTTTTTTCAGACTTTTAAAAGATGTTGATACACAGAATTTCATAATCTACATCTTTTTGCTGACATACTGTTTTTTCTTCCACCTGCTGAAAAGTTTGGTTGTGATCTTTTTTTCTACACGTACCTCTGGGTCTTTGTCCCCTTTTCCCCCCTTCAATCTGTAATTCCTGCCCTCATGAAAGACGGATTTCATTATGTGTATGTTCAATACCTGGAGTGGTAATCAGTGTTTTACTTCTGTGTGTCTTTATTTATTTATGCTCCAGTAGCAATTCCATGAGTCAATTTTGGAAGAAATTGTTATTGAGCATATGTGCTAACCAGTTTGCCAGGTGACATGATTAACAGAACACTCCAATCTTTATGCAACAATATTTTAATTAAAAAATTTTTTTAGTGTTCTTACACTTCTGCATTCATTTTGCCTATTGTTTTGTTGTTGTTGTTGTTCAGGCCCAATTTAAATACCATCCATTGTCTGGAAGCTTTCCTCAGACATCTAAATTCATGAAATCCCTCTCTCCCTCTTGTTGTTTTTACCATTTAGGAATGTTTCCTACTGTATCTAACACATTGTGGCTTATGCCAAACTTTTATTTTTGCTGTAACTTTCATACTGAATTGTAAACTCCCTGAGATTAAGAGCTGTATATCCTCACAGTGTAGATTATAATGCCTTTTCTCTAGGAGCTTCTTGTTCTGTTATTTCATATTACAGAAGAAAGTATTTGAAATAGCTCTGTTGTCTTTCTAATAGACTCTCAATGCTCCATCACTGCTTATTATTTATCTTCCTCGTTTCCACCCCTCACTTGAAATTATGAAATTTTCTTGAATATTAGAGCTTTTATTTCTCTGGTGAAACTTCAGGCAGTGAGTGATTAATTCAGCTGTCATTTTCTCAGTCTCTCTCTTCACGATTTGCAGACATCCTAGATTTCATATTTACTTATCTATGATCTTCTTGTCATACAGATTAATGTCCTGCTTTATTCCATGTTCACATACTGGCAACTTTCACCAACTCAACAGAAAAATCATCGAGTTCATGTCAACAAATATATTTATAGCATAAGTTTTGACTTTTGGTCACCTTACTATTAATTCATTTGCCTCCATTAGAATGTCATCAGCCCAATTTGGAATATAAATTCATTTCTAATTTTGGTATGAGGTAATATTCAAATCCTTAGGGCTGGAAGGGACCTTTAGAGTTAACTCTCTTTTCCAAGGGGGAGAATGAGCCTATTTAATAATGTCCAAGTTTGAATCAATCACCAAGTTTACCACTAAATAAAACCTTTCCTCTGGTAGGTTTTATTCCATTGTGAGATTACCAGGGGTGATACTCAAAATGTTTACCAACTATCAAAATAGGTGGTAACTGTATAATAGGGTCGGTGTCCTAAAAGCCCTTTCTCTGCCTTTTACCTGCAGGGTTATGCAATGGCCTAAAGAGCCCAGGGGACAGTTCTTGGGAGCTGGGGTAGTAGGAAGGCCCACGGGAGACTCTGGACAGGGATGAGTAGACAAATGTTTTTGTATTTTTACATTTACTTTTGTGCTCCTGACTTTCACGCCTTGAATATTATCTCTAGCTATGACCGTAATCCCAGGCTTTGCAGACCTGAAAGATGATAATCGTGTCGACTCCTTCCTTGCCCTCACCCCCATATCCAGTCATTTGCCAGCTCCTCCATCTGTTAAGAAAGAAAACATGAAATCATGCCGTTATAGTCGCTAGAATGTGTTCGTGATTTTCCTAAATTTAATACTGTAATTATTTATAGTTTCCAGTAGATGAAAAGATTAAATAAGTAGATGGCTATTTATGAAAAGAGTGTATGTATTTGTTACTATGCTAAAATCAGTATTTATTTTGCAAGAGTATCATAATTAATATAACAAAGTAGTGGGAATAATTATTTTTAAAAAGTAAACAGATACTGAAAGAATAGTAAAAAAGAGAGTAACACAACAGTAAAAAATATTATTTACAATGGAGCTTAGGGCAAAAGAAAAGAACTCAGAACTAAAGAAAAGCCTGAATCATAGTAATGAAAGAAACAGAACTTTTACATAGTCACAATTTATATAGTCATAGAAAGAGAAGAAAGAGACCATATTGAGAAGGACTGTTGTGAATAGGACAAAACATTCTAGCAAGTTCTGAATTGAGGGCAGGTGGATGGGGCTGAGGCTTCTGTAAATGTGTGTCAGGAAAGATGTGGGTTGTAAGTTCACTTTTCCAAAATAAATCATTTTATCTCTGCAGTGCCACCATTGCTGAATGAGGGTTAACTCCTTGGCATAGAAAAAGGAGTTATCTGAAAATGTTACTTTTTAATTTGGTCTGTAGACATGGTTTAGTATTACATTCTATAGCTCTCAGAACCCAACATTATATAGTAGCTCCATCTGAGACCTGCTGGGGAAGTAGGCTGCTGGGTCAAGGGCGCCCATGTTTCTTCTTTTAGAATGAGAATAGAAAGAACAGTAAATTGGAAAATGACCAAGTGAGACTTGTCTGTGATTTGAAATAATTTATGTATTAGATTCAAGCTAACTAAAGAATGAATCAAAACTCATACATTGACAAAAATAATTTCTACATAAATAGAAAGACTAAAACATAAAGAACATAGAAGACAATGAATTGATCCCTGAATTTGGAAGGGTTTTCTAAACTTAATAAAATGTAGAACTAAATGTGTGCTAATCATAATGCCCCTCAATCCCCTTCTCCCTCCCTCCCCACCCGCCCTCCCACACCCCTCCCCTTTAATAACCACTAGTCCCTTCATGGAGTCTCTGAGTCTGCTGCTGTTTTGTTCTTTCAGTTTTGTTTCATTGCTACACTTCACAAATGAGGGAAATCATTTGGTACTTGTTTTTCTCTGCCTTGCTTATTTCACTGAGCATAATATCCTCCAGCTCCATCCATGTTGTTGCAAATGGTAGGATTTGTTTTCCTCTTATGGCTGAATAGTATTCCATTGTGTATATGTACCACATCTTCTTTATCCATTCATCGACTGATGGACCCTTAGGTTGCTTCCGTTTCTTGGCTATTGTAAATAGTGCTGCAATAAACATAGGGATGTAGAGAAACTGTCTTTAATATACAGTTTGTATAAAATCCCCCATTTGAGTCTCCTTCAGTGCACACCTGAAATATGTCACCCTGCGATGTGCTCCAGAGGAGAGGTATTACTTCATGAATGAAGCATTCGTGCATCAGAGCAGAACAAGCCATAAGCATGTGTAACTCCAGAATGTCACAACACAGTACATGCCAATTCGTAAGCCTATTGCATCTTCACAAGTTACTTTGACTGAAACATCTTTAAAACTACATATATGGGTCTGAAGTCATATTCTTAATAATTACAAAAACATACTTTAGTAGTGTCTTCTTTAAGGAGTTAAACACCTTCCATAAAGAATCAAATGAATTCTCTGGGTTTATTTTCGAAACAGTAAGCAGGCACTGCTGCCGATTTTTAGGTGAAGACGTGAGGATCCCGAAGTTGGCTGACTTATTCAAGAGCAAGTGATGAGATGGGTTCAAGACGTGCTTGCCGTTTGTGCGAATATGTGCAAAACTAGTTGAATGACAGTCCAGAAAATAAGAATCCGTTGTTTGCAGGGCAGGCTGGCCTTCAGGAATACCATCAGAAATGCCAACAAAAAACAATATTCTCTGTTTCTTCTTTCTGTGCCTTTGATGTGATTCTGTGGGAATATAGCAGCTGTCTTCTTACTCTCAGAGTGGCTTTCAAGAAGAAGAGAGAGTAACAGTGATGTGGTTGGCACTTGTGATAATAATGTGATAATTTCCAACATCAGCCGTGCCCAGTGTTTACCAGGCCCTGATGTAGATGCTAAGAGTACTGAGATGAATTTATCACCTTATCTTCAAGTGTGATATGGGCTGAGAGGAGAGAGAGGTAAGCAACAGGGGCAATACAGCACAGGAAGGGTGATGCTGGAGAGATGGTAGGGTTCTTTGTGAACCGAGAGGAAGGCCGTTAAGCAGGAAAGTTTTCTTCGAGGACAAAGCTAGGCTGTAGAGTAAAAGATAAATGGTACAGGAGAAGAAGATGCCAAAAGTAGGGGAGGGTGCACATGTTTGTTAAATAGGGACTCGCTTACAAGTTTCAGAAGTAAATCCCAATATACATAATATTCATTTCTCTTAACGGAGTAATATACAGATTTTATTCAACAATTCAAATGCTGTCCTCAAAGAAGGCTTTTCAGAGCCACACTACTAGCTAGAGAAGTAATCATTTGCTTTAAATATCTCTTTAATTTACGTCCTCAGATTTTAAGTAACATATATACATTATAAAAAGAACGGGGAAAAATTAGAGATGTAAACAGACACAGATCAGGTGAATATCCTTGGAGTAAACTTTATTTTGTACATGCAGTCAGAGAGACTTAGAACATGTAAGTCTAAGTACATGTTCTAATTAGTTACAATTAAATTAGCAGTTACAATTAAATTAACAGGAAATAGCAAAGCCATATTATTGAATCACAAGGAAATTGTTGGTTGTGATTTATTATGAAAATCTCTCTATCATATTTCTCTGTATAGTGATACTTGTTTTAATACTGTGATTGAAAATCATGAACAGATCAAAATATTAAAGCAAATTACATTTTTCTGTTTGTCTCAGTAAGGTCTAGGAAGAGTTGATAGGGGAAAAGATGATTGTAAGAATAAATCAGTGAAAACCACATCTAATACTTTCTTTAAAGTACTTGTATATGCTTTAATATACAGTTTTTGAAGTAGGACAGGTTAAAAAGGGGACTATAAAAGTTCTCATATATTCCAAGAGATCTGTAATAGTCAGCCTGAGAATCCATCAGCTTATCCACCCAAATTCTTCAGATTTATTCTGGAGACAAAGCACCTTCTATCTAGGACTGGCTGGTTCATCGCTCTCTCCTCTTACTGCCTTGTGCTGGTGAACTTTTGACCGATATCCTTACTTCTGGATACTTCTCTGGATCTGAAAAGACACAATGGTGTGTTTTCTTTATCTCACGGAAATGTTGTCTTGGAGGCTGAAATACAGTCTGTAACTCAGGACACTTTCTCCCGTACCACACAAGGATAGCATTGCTTTTAAAGATATGCAAATTCAGTGTTCAAAATAATCATCCTGAACAAGATTCATAATTGGGGGGTGGTATTTATTCATTCTTTTATTTATGTCCTGTCTTATTCGGAAAAGGATCCATGGAAGTTTATAGACATGCATAGAATAAGATGATGAACTACACCGTATGAGGAAGTGGAAGCGAGGGGAAATAGAGAAAGGGATCTGGGAAGTCTGCTGGGCCGGCATATCATGAAGACATTCTAGAAATTTGGCTTTAGGCTGTCTAACAACTAAGTCAGGGGGGAGACATCCCTTTCAGAATAGGGAACACGAATGAGAAGCACTGATTTCTGACATTGAGCCCAAAGAGAATTGTGCCCATTGTTCATCACTTAATTCTATAGAAAGTAACAAATTTACAAGACAAAACAGCACCAAATATCGAAGAGCCGCTTGTTAGAAAGTTCTGCAGTGACTTCAGCATGGGTCTGTCAGTGCGCAGTGTTATAAACGTGACTATTGTAATGGGGTCCAGATTTGCCCTCCGTCAGACTGGCTTTATCTAGGTGGTATATTACATGTCCTTGAGATTTGATTGAATAATCACACTACTTGGGACCAGTAAATATTGCTGCTCTGCACCAAGATTTTGATGAGTATTGAGTTGCCGGCATTTAGCATTAAGTAAGCGCAGACTGTTGATTTTAAACAATAAACCAAATGAGGGTAGCATTAGCACAGTCAGAAAACTACCATAAGGGCTTAAATCCAGGCAGTTTTTAAGCCTCTGTATTAAGTTCCTATCTCTAGTTTGGTAAGCTCTGGTTATATAAGGCTTGTCCACACTTACCAATATCAAAGAAATGTGTTAGAAGTGCTCTAACAGAACCTTTTATTTCATTAGCTATTAACTTAAAATATCTGAAACAGGCATAAGAATGGAGGAGGGTAGATTCTAAAGAGAATTTCTATAGCTCAGCATTTTAAAGATCACAGTGAAAGATGTCATGGTTGTGAGCTTGCACTTCTGAAAGTCAAAAAGAATTGTTCCATTTATTAAAAATGTGTAGCAGCCAAGTACTGTTTAAGTGATTCTCCCGTGTAAGTTCAGAGTGAGGACTAGCGGTTTGGATTCATAAATACAAATATATTTATATATTTATACGTTGTTCAGTCCTCTTTACTTTCACCATTTTCATGTGTGTAGGTCCGCTTCTGAAAGTTAAATCTAGAAGAGGTCTAGGCGATATGAGGGTAAAGGGGAATGTCCCATATCAAATACTGTGAGATGTGTTCAAGATCTTTGAGATAAGGGAGAACTGGAAGGCTGGATATCCGAATGAGCTGTATTTCACACTTAAACATTTCCTATTGCAAAAACTCTCCTGAAATTAATGGCAACTAGTTTTTTCTATCAAATCCCATCTTCAGAAATCAGTGTTTTGTTGACTAGTTGCAACTTGTCTGTTGTCACTGGTTTTGAGGTCTGTGGAAGGTTTAGGGGTCTTAGTGATTCACAGCTCAGCATTAAAACTACCTGAGGGCTGGGGAAATGCCCTTTCTTAATGGGAATGCATACCTTGTATCTGTAACGGGAAGGGTCCAAGCTTAAATTCTGTGACACAAATAGCAGTAACATCCCTTATGTTTGTTACACGACTTGAGCTCCTGCAGGTTTTATCTCCTTCCTCGGATGCATCATGTTTCCCCGTTGCACTGAACACCAGTGTTTCTCTGCAGGGCTGGCTCAGCCTAGTGTTGGCCGCTAAGTGAGCCCAGAGTGGTAGGAATCAAGTCCCCTCTAAACTGCTGGACGCATAACATGTTTTTTACAGTTGCCCAGGTCAGCTTCAGCAATCACATTGATAAGGATTTTAGAGGGAGAAGGAACCCATCCTCACAAGTCCTCACCCCTTCCCCACTAAGCTGAGAAGGCCCCTGTAGAAGGGCTCTTTCTGAGAAGGCAGTGAGGATTGCTTTAAGGTAAAGAAATTCAGGAAAACCACATTGGTGTTAACAACGCACTTTTAGATTATTATTGAAAGAAGGCTTGGTAGCTATTATCCATGTTTACATGGGATACCCTTTAAAAAATAGTGTCCTATTATATCCTGGTCATAGAAAAGATGTTTGTATTTTTGTGATAATTGATATAAATAATAAGTTTTAAGTTTCTTAAACTTTCATTCTGATAAATAATCATTTGAATAGCATGGATGATGAAATGTTTTTGTGACATGAGCTATTAAAACTTACATCCCCATTTGAAATACTGATATTGGTGTGGTAAGTTAAATATTATTTGAATACTAACAAAATGTAATTTTTGAGTATACAGAAAGAACCATGAAATTAAAATTTATTTCAAAATATTATTTGTTATGCTGATAATATCAAGCATTTTATTATGATTAACGTAGACATTTCTAAAAAGCTTTAAAATGTAATTGACAAATGTGGGAAAGCTCATCTACGTTTTTTGCCTTTAATTTTAGCCATGATTTCATTGGAGAATTTACAACAAGCTACAGGGAGCTTTCTAGAGGGCAGTCACAATTCAATGTGTATGAGGTAAGAAGAATCTTATTATTTTCTTCTGGAATAAGTAAATTTATGTTTTGAAAATATAGATTTCACAAAGGATAATTGCCAAAGGTTAACAAAATATTAATATGTGTCAGAATCCTTCAACTTACTGAGCATACTTGTTTCTGAGATTAAATTATATTATTTCTCCTCAAGTCATATGGTCTTTTAAGTCTGTTTTGAGAGATTTAAAAATTATTGCCTGTAAAATTCAGTTTGGATTCATGTTCATTTTTCCTTAAGCCTCAGCCTTGATATTTTGCCTTCCTACCATCCTCAATCCCTTGGCCCCTTTTTGATAAAAGAGAAAAATACGCATTTGAGTTATGCCAACATGGTGTTATAAAATGAGCTGAGGTCCGCTGTGTGTGTGAACACCTTCACTGTTTAAATGAAGACTGAAAGTAATGACAAGACATGATTCACTCACTAAAGAAGTCCAAGTTCTTAAAGCAAACACACTAATTATTTCTGCCTTAAACCTGTCTTGCCAGTTAACTACCAGATGTGTTGAGCACACAGTATGTTTTAGCACTATTAATCCTTGAGCTATGTTATCTGTACACTGTCTAAACATTTTGATTTAATATACATGGAGAGCAGAGGAGAATAGCATAGTATTTAGTCAATAATGGTAACTCCATATTGACACTAAAATTAACCTCTTTAAACTTAAGAGTGAAGGGATCTCCTTCTACCAGCTTCTTACTGGGCTAAAGCAGTTGTAGTCCATGCATTCATTCACTCATTAACTTGTATATGAAATATTTATCACATAGCTTCTATATTCCACACAATGTGTTAGCCCTGGGGATAGAGATGAATAAAAACTTCAGTGTCTGATGAAAAAGACAAATACATGGAATATGCTTAGTGTATCTTGATAAGGGCTGTGTGTAATAGTGTACTGAGGGGACCATTTGATATTGCAGAGGGAGAAAAACTCAACCCAGGAAAGGACAAAGGTGGTAATGGATCAGCTTTTCTATCAGGGTCTTCTAGGAAGTATTCCTAAGGCTCTAAGCAGGCACTGGGCCGTAATAGAAGATGGTTTGTACTTCCCTATTTGCCTGTTTTCTCTGCCTACCTTCAGGTCGAGGAGGAATAACCCGTGCATAGCAGTCCTTGTACTTAGGACTCATCTACTGCCTGTCACCGTGTAAGCCTCCAGCGATCAATTGCTCTGAGTTTCCTTGGCTTTTATAACATCTTCTGTTCTTTGGATCACTCTTATCCACCAAAGCTAGTTTAATGAGATTGGTGCCATGTCTGATGAGATGACAAAGAAGCTTCGTAACAATTACTTCTTAGTAAATACCCTGTATGGATATTTGTGCAGTAACTTCAAATATAAATTTTTTTAAATTATGCCTATTGTCAATAGAAGAGATCAATCTGAAGAAAATCTTGGACACCCTTATGTATTTATATACAAGTAGTTTTAGGGTTTTGATACCAGCTCTTGGTCCAATACCTTGGAAACTTCATTTTCTGCACACATGTAGAGGAACTCAGTTTCGTCCAGGCAACCATGGCAATTGTCAGCCGTCATTCCTCCAGTGTCCTTTCTGCCGCCTTGTCCTTCCCTCCGTCTGGTATTCCCATTGTGCCTACATTGTCGTGTTCCACAGATCTCTTAGGCTCTGTTCTTGTTTTTTCCTTTGTTTTTTTCTCTGTGTTCCTTCAGCTAGAAAAATCTGTTGACCAGTCTTCCAGATCACTGATTATTTCTTCTGCCATCTCAGATGTTCCGTTAAACCCCTCTGCTGAATTTTTTATTTCATTTATTGTGCTTCTCAAAATGAGAATTTCTATTTGGTTCTTTTTATAATTTTGACATACTTACTGATCTTCCTGTTTGGTGAGACACTGTTTCATACTTTAATTCTTGACACATATTCCTTTCTACATGTTCCTTATACATACGCCCTTAGTTCTGTAAACATATTTGAAATAGCTGATTTAAAGACACTGTCAAGTAAATCTCCTCTCTGCAAGTTCCTGGGGAGTTTCCATGAAGCTCCTTTCCCATGTGTGGGCCATGTTTCCTGTTTGTTTCTGTGCATGTCTTATGTTCTGTGTTTTTGTTGAATGCTGGAAATTTTAAAAACATAATATAGTAGCGCCGGAGATCAGATCCTTGCCTTCCCCACAGTTTGTTATTGTTGCTTTTATTTAACTAGTGAACAGTTAACTGGACTAATTCTACAAGTCTTGTGTTCCCTGTTGTATTGGCCGTTGAGGTCTTTGCCTGGTCAGCTTGTGGACAGCACACGCCGGACAGAGACTCGCGACATCGAGAACTCGTCGTGAGGTCCAGCAGTGTGAGATCTGCCTTGGCTTCTACTTGCTGTTTAAGCAGAGATGCAAGGCCACATGAAGGATTAGGGCTTCTCTGGTCTTTTCTGGCCCAGCCGGCACACACATTCACCCTCTAGAGCCCTGGCAGTACAACTGAACTTCTAAAAGGCCCCCAGAGTTTCACAGACTGGTTTTGGCAGGTGAAGACCTTCTGTCCAGGCTGATGGAAATCACCTTAGAACTGCAGCCATGCTGGGTCCCGGATGGTTTCAGAGCTGGTGCCTGGGTAGATGAGACTGGCTGTGTTACCATGTTCAGGGGGTGACCCTAGGCCAGGTCTCCTCTCACAGTGCACCTGTGGCTGGGTGGAGCTGGAACCAAGTGTCGGACCCTGTCAGGCTCTACGGGGTTGCAGACAGGGTTGTCCAGGGGCTCTGCAGGACAGTTGGTGGATGGCAGCTGTGAGGCAGCTAGAACTGAGGACAGGAGCCTTCCAGGATCTCCATGCCTGCGGACGGGAGTGTCTCCCGCTGGCTCCATGTGCCAGCAGGCCTTAAGATTCATTTCCAGTCTCTTTATGTTTGCTCTCTGCTTCCACCAACCTGTGTCAGTTATTTTTCCTCTTTCTAGAATGTCGTATCTGTCTATTCCTTTTTATTGGAGCCCTAGTTTAAATTAATACATTCTAGTTTGAATGATACTTTTCCATTAATTCTTTCACCTTTCTTTCCCTGTCAAAACACTTCCTCTGTGTTATGGATCGGGATGGGCTAACGGATCTCCTGAAGGCACTTAGGTGGTTATTTGTCCTATTAGATTAACCTTCTTACTCATCTGTATATTTCCTGTTTCCTCCAGTATCTTGTACACTGTAGAGGTGCAATAATATCTCCTCAAGGAATCGACAGTCAAAATTTCAAACTTTTGGACACAAAACAGACCTATACCAATGATTAGGAAGTCAGGGTGACTGGTGGAGAGTAGTGCCACTGTCGAGCAATTGAGCCCTTAAATAATCACATATTTGGGTGATTTGCTATGTTAGTATATTTAACCTAATAAAATAAAAAGTTGTGTCTCTTGGATACACTCTTCATTCACCACTTAGTTTTTCTACAAAGCAATCATTATTGTTTAGGACCTTGGATATTAGATGATTAAGAAGAGTATTACTGAAAACAAAAGTTTTTTTTTTTTTTAAAGAAGGTGATCACTCGTCATTTTGGCAGAGATGTTTGTCTGAATGACCATCCAGGAGTCGCACTAAAGGTGTTTGTAAATGAATAAATGCCTAAGAAGTGAAGATGCAGGTTGAACTACATGTTTTTTTTTGAATTTCAGTGTAAAACCTAACACATAATTGTTTTATCTGCTTTCTTAAGGTGGTGAATCCCAAAAAGAAAGGAAAAAAGAAAAAATACACTAATTCAGGAACAGTAAGTCAAATTTTATGTTATTCATTCAGAGTTCAAGTAAATACAAAAGGTATATACCATTTTGATCAAAATAGACATTAATGACACCTTGAACTGTTTCACTTAAGGTTTTAATATGAAGGTTTATAATAGAAAAATCAACCTGCTATGAGAATGGTTATACTGGGGAATACCTTACCGGAGGTAGAGACCCAGCTTTCTGCAGGTTGTCCTAGGGGCCACATGACCTCTGAGGGAAGCAGAAGTTTTGTTAAGGATTCTCCATTCAGTGGAATACTACTAGAGAGCAGACACAAACACATTTAAGTGGTAATAAGAAAAATGATACTCTTTACAGGCTACACTAAACTATTAAGACTCATGGGATGTGAAAGTACTTGTTTATCGTGCATTAAAATAACTGTAGGAATGCTGGGCTAGGTCAGTAAAGTAAGGTGCAGAGATAAAGTATCTGAAAACTGTGAAAAATCAAAATCCTCCTATTTCCATAAAAATGTCCTGCAGATTTTATCTTAAGATTAACTCTCCTTGGGAGACAAGCAAAATCTAACTTCTCTCCAAGTTTCCTTGTACAAATTTCTATAAAGCATGACATTAAAATATTAGGCGATATTATTCTAGGACCGTGACAAAAGCACATGTTTCCCCTGGAATGGCTTAGCTCACTGGTTCTGAGCTTTCAGTTTTAAGCATTTTTCCAGCTTCCTTTCATCTTCCCTTTTATCTAAAATGAGAAGTAATAACACCGTGTTCTTGTAGATTATTTTCATGCTGTTCTTCAAAGGAAGTAAACTGGTCATAGACAGGAGTTAGTTAAATATTTTTTGGCCTCTTTCCTTCTGGTGATGTTAAATGTAAGAATGATCCGTCCTAGCAGATTGTAATAAAGAACACTGTATTGATTGTCAGAATGCTAGGAAATGCGATTTTCTCTCTACTAATTAGAAAGTCCATTTGGGATTGCAATCAGTTCTACCGGGTAACACTGCTCTGCTTTCCTTCCTTTTCTTTCTTTCCCCAGGTAACTTTACTCTCTTTCTTGGTAGAAACAGAAGTTTCATTCCTTGACTATATTAAAGGAGGGTAAGTCATTCTCTGAAATTGTTCCATTGCTTAAGCATTTCTTTTCATGTGTGTAGCAAATGATATCACTGGGTAATAGGCAGTGAAAATGATCACCTTTATTATATTTTGATGGACTTTGCACTTTGGTTTCAGACCTCCAGAGATAAACTTATGTGCCAAGAGCTATTACTTTTGGGAAAAATTCTAATTATTCTTTGACTAAGGGAAAAAGACTTTATTGTGTTAATAATAGTCATAGATAAAGCTCTTATATGAACTTTCAAAGACTGTTTCATTTGCCTAACATATGGGATTCCTTAGATATATTTTTATTATTTTCTAAATAGAAGAAAAGCTTGAGGGCTTGTTGCAAATGTATGTTCTAGCTCCAGAATATTAAAGAATGTATCTTGTCATAAAATCATAATGCAGAAATGCATGGTGAATAGTCATTCATTTGCTCCCAAAGCTTCCAGGCAGGAATATGTCTCCAGAAAAACTGGTCGTAACCATTCTTGAAATATTCCCAGAGCCCTGACAGAATTGGTCTTGCTGACATACCATGGATTCTTATGCCCTAGTATATAGGGAAGTTTTTCCAATTTTGTTCATATCTTTAACCTTGTTGTTCCCATTTTTTACCTGACCAAGCATCCCCAGAGATTGATAAAAATCACTCATTAGCAGACAGCCTAAAATGTCCACATATTCTAATTATAAGTTTGTTGTCACATTGTATTTACAATATACAAAACTGGGAAGAACTTGAACACGGCGAGTACCTTCATGACAGATAACAGCAGTCAGAGACAGCACTCCCGTGCACATCTTCTTAGTTACAATTTAGCAGATTTATTTTCCCAATACTGATTCACTGATAAACTGCCATGAGACTAAAGAAAAGGATGAGAGAATGAGGGGGTCCGAGGAACAAAGGCAGTTTCCCAGAGAACAGAGAGCTTGCCCCATTTTGCTCTTAGTAAAGGAGACAGAACAAACGTAAATGATAGTTGCCCAAGTGGAGAATCTTTTCTCCACAGGATCATCTTGAACCTCTCACCTGACTGCACAGACTTCAGAATTTCAGTAGTTGTTTCAATAAAGTTAAAGGAAAAAATACTAAGTAGAAAAAATATTTGCCAACACTCTTTAATATTCCAATGTCGGTGCATATTTTTATCTTTAGAAGATGGGAAAATGATAGTTGGATTTGTCCTAAAAAAATAGATGCTTGCATAAATAGTTAAACTCCTTTGTAGCTGTAGCTAATAGCTGGTAAAGAAAGATGGTAAGACAGAGGACATCCTTAGCATACTCTTTCTAAATTAACAAAAAGGTACTTGATATCTCTGGCAATAATTGCCATGTTGAAATAATGATGTGAAGCTTCAAAATGTTAAAAATTCCTTTTGGTTTTGGTTTTTTGTTTTGCGCTGTGAGCTTGTGAAATGTGTGTGTGTGTGTGTGTGTGTGTGTGTGCATGTGTGCATGTGAAAGAAATACTCAATATGTTGTGTCAGTAATATTTTCATGTAAGTCTGTCAGTAAAAGACATTTTCACTTTTATTGGTGATTTTTCTTATCACTTTTATTGAGAACATACACAAATGCTACAAAAAGTATCATTTATGTTTGTTTTATTGGCAACACCCAAAAAACTCACTTCTTTTGGCTCATATCCTTTTGAAGATCCTTATGGCCAGTTAAAGGAAATGGGTTTTCTACAATACCTAGAGCAAGGACGGTCATAACTTATCACACTGTCCTATTTTTCTACTGCTTACAACCTCCAACATTCTTTTTTCTTTTTGGCTTATACACTCCTCCTTAGGGCACTGCCTGTGCTGGAAGAAATGCTAGTGACCTTTTTCTGCCCGAAGTCTGTATGTAAATGAAGCCCAGGTTATGATGTACATTTTGTTCCAGTCCTGCCTTCCTGAGACTTTTATAAGAACTCATTTTTGATACACAGATGGGGTCTGTGGAAATAGAGTTTGAATTTCACTACATAATTAATCTAACTTGACTTACATCAATTTTTATAAACCATATTATCTAAAAGGAACATGAAAGACAGTACAGATAATTCATTACTTCTATATGAAGGTAAATGTAATACATGTGTATCTTTGTATACACATTACATTATTTGTAATATTTGTAATATACAGTTATTAATATGTTGTCCCTTTTGATCATGAAATGCAAATACTTATTGTATTATGCGTCTGTCTTTGCTCTAAAGGACTTATAACCAACTGAGCAAAGAATTTAAATTGGAATTTTTAGTAATGGTATTGTGAGGGATCTGGCTTTGTTGTGATACTCCTCATGCTGGATAATGACAGGCAAATAATTTCCTATAGCTAAATCTCAGTTTCCTGCAGTTCACATGAATGCCTGTAGCTCTGCAGTTCACCTGTAGATGATGGCCTTCCACCTGATTTTCCAACCCTTTCATGAACTATGTTCCTTTGCTCTGAAGTTATTCTTTATATTCTTAGAGAAGACTTACTCTAACCTATCAACTTACTATACAATGTAGTTTGCATATAGTAATAGCATTTGCTGACCACACTTATTATGCGTCAAGCCCTGAACAAAATGCCTCATGTGAATTAACATCTGTCCATTGTCCCTTTCCCCTTCTGCTCACCCACTTTCCCCTCCCTCTTTCCCTCATGAGTTAGAGTCACATTGATCATTTGCTCTTTCTCCAAAAATAACTAAAATGAAGTTCACTTACTTGTTGGACTGTTAACTCCCAGTCTTTGTATAGATATATTTTATATCTAATTGCTGCCAGTCAGAACTACAATTCAATTTATGTAGCCTAAGGGAAAATGATGCTTGACATGAGAATATCTAAGAATTTTATTATTAGACAGTTATGAAGATTTAAACTGACTTAACTGTGAATCATGGGCATTGAACAGGAGATTTACTTAATAGAATACCTGACGGGCTTTCTAAGAAGTGATGAAAGAGCTTCATATTCCTGTATTTCTTAAACATCTCTACTGGTATGAAAATAACAAATGATAGCACTTTGAAATGGAAAACACCAATATGGAAATGTAGCTACAAATATCTAGTCCAAATCTTTCTCTAAATTATTTTTATTTTTCTTGATAGATTTTCTTTTTTTTTTTTTTTTTACCTGCTTGAGACATTGTAAGCCTTTTAGGCTTTCTGCCTTTACTATGAAGGAATCTCAACCTTCAAGGAGATAAAGGGCCTGTAGTGATGATATATCATATTAAAAGCAGACCCATAACTACACAAAATTTCTGAATAATATAGCAATATAGAATAGAATGAGCTACACTCATTTTAAATTAGAATTAAACAGTAATTGACAATTAATTATCTATAGTTTTGATAATGACTTGATTCTTTAATGTCAGAATTTCTAGTCTCCTGGAATTAAAAAAGTATTCTGAAAACTATTAAACATCCCAGTAATATTTAGTGTTCTCTATGGTAATCCTTTGTCAAAAACCACAGAATACTTATCTCATTAGTGTTACATTTTCAGGTTTGGGGGCAAGAAATATTATATCTCCCAGATTTTAAACAGAAATATTCATATTTTGGATTCACATTATAAACATGAAATGTGCAATGGTAAAAAGAAAAGTTAGGTAAAAATGAAAATAACTTAGTATGGAGGTAGATCCCCCATAATCATACTCTCTAGAGATCACTGTTAGAAATGTGTTTATTCCCAAACATACAACATTAGTTTTTATAACCGTGGATCATGTGGTGCACAATATTCTATAATGTACATTTTGTTCATTAAATATATCGTGCACATATATTTCTTTGTCAGTGCTGGTATGTCTTTATTTTAACAGTTTCCACTATATGGATACACATAATTTAGTTTAAAGTTTTCCTGCGATACACACTTCCATTGCATCCATATTATTTTCCTCTTTTAAATAGGGCTGCAGTGTAAAACCCTGGTATATACTTTTCTGCACCTCCTTAAACACGTCTACAGGTTCACCTCCTGGAAATAGTGTTGTTGGAGAAAATGGTATGTGGATTTTGCAATTTGTTAGATATTTCAAAATTGTGTTGCTGAAATAACAATTTACACTTCTAACATTTGTGTATGAAAGCTGACCACATCCTTACCTTACTGAATAGTGCAGCCTCTTTTCCTTTTTGCTGATTTGTATAAATAGTTATAAACCATTGCCAGTTTTTATATTATATGTGAAAACCTGTTTATCAGCTATTGTGATGTCCTTTGTAAAAGCCTATGTTTAACCAGCTGTGTCTTTAGAAACACAGATTTCAAACCGCCCCCACCCCGCCTTTTTTTTTTTTTTTTTTTCCTCTCTTCCTTCTTCCCCCAGTCCCAACACAAGAACTGAGTATTTTCAGCTGAGGATGGGAGGCAGAAAGGTGGGTGGCAGCTTTCCCCTTTAGTATGGTCATTGGTCGTACCTTCGGCTAAACTTCCCCAGCATTCACACCTTGACCCTTGGTGTCCTTGCTCTTTGGCAACATCTGAGGAAAGGCTTCTTCACTCCGCCCTCTGGCCTCGCCCTCACTCTTGAGGTTGTGGTAAGGGAGAACAATCCACTGGGCTGCAATCAGCCGAGCAACCCAAAGTAGTATTTGGGGATCATATTAGGACATTTGAAGATCTGTGGGATGATCAAATTTAGCTTTTTGAAGAGATGCTCTACCGTCTTTTCAAATAAGTGTGTTTTTTTTTTCAGAAACAATTGGAATAATGTATTCAATGCAATGCTTTTAAATGAATCTACTCACTATTCGCTTTCAACTTCATATGCTGAGATGTCAGCATTTATTATGGTATTTATGGACCGTTTGGTTGCTAACTTGGGTGACATCGGTTCGGGGACTGCTTACCATATCCTTTCTAGTCCTACTAGGACAATCTGTTGTTGAGTTATGCTCATACTGAATCTGAATTAACACATGAAGCTAGTGGTCTTCAGAAAAGGTGAAAGACCATCATATAAAATAGGAGTAACAACAATTAAGTTGGTACTCTGGTGAGCTCTGAGCCATCCAGAATAAAGTTTAGTTGAAGTTCTCCTGAATTCATTGTGTTCTCTACAACCATTTTATAACCCATTTCCCTTAAATGGATGGAAGGGAGCATGAGAACAGAGATAGGGCAGAACAGGTGACTGACGGGAATCAAGTAGGACTAACACATCTTGATTAAACTCTTAGAATGAAATTCTTGATTTGCACTTTAAAATTTCATCTCCCCTCTTGTTTCATCTCATAAGAAATGACTGAATAGAAAAATGACAGAAATGTTATTTGTTTTCTTATGAATCCAAGTCGAATCATGCAGAGCTAAGAATGAACACATTTAAATACTAAACAAAATTGTTTTCACAGTCCTTTAATATCTTTCCATTCAAAGGAATTTCTCTATGGGCCTAATTGTTAGTATTGGGCATTCGAAGTTCCTGTTACTTCAGCTCTCATTGCTGTAGATATTTACATGAAAATATAACCTTGATTGTTTGTGAAACCAATTTGTTAGCTTGTTACTTTTCATTCACTGTCCTGATTCCTAAAACACTGTTAACGGTAGTCAACAGGTTTATGGATTCAGACACACAGTGAGCAGATGAGACAGATGCATTCTCAGTTAACCAAGATCCAATTTTTATGCAAAATATTCTGTGAAATAAAAATCTAATTTTTAGAACTTTTTTCTTTTTTCGGTTAAGCAGTACCATGCTTTTCCCAGAGCATAAGATATATTTTATGACTTGAGGGAGTAGAGTTTTCTAAATAGAAGAAGAATATCGACAAAGAAAGTTTTAACTGTAGAGTGATAAAAACTGATGGTCTCTTCTGGATGTTGACCCTGGATTCATTATTTTTAATCATACTCTGTATGTTTGCCCCAGGGGGTACTTTGTTTATTTATCAAGAAATAACTTTAAATTTTAAAAGTCTGATGTAATTGCCTACTAAAGATGTTTATTCACTAATCCTCCATCTATGGCATTGAGTATCCCAATGACCATTAATTAAGATAATGCCAGATTGACTTAAAATCACAGACTTCTGAAATCTAAAATACTCCTTTAGGGTATCACCTCATTACTATAATTTATTATTACTTGTGCAATGGCTTATTGATCTCTACATATCTATAAAATACATATTTCCATATTCCCAACAGCTCATACTGTATCTGAGGGCAGAATCACAAATGTCAATCTGGTTTCATCTGCCCTTCAGTCTCTGGGTGTCTTAAGTCTTTGTGAAACTCTTCACTCCCCCGCTAAAATGACCAAGTGCAAATATCTATAACATTTCCCACATCTCTTTGACTGGCAGATAAAAGGGGAAAACAGATCACAAACCCTGCAAAGTCCCTCTAAGCTACCAGAATTTTATGTCAACATGAAGCCTTTGTCTATATTTTTATCACAAAATTGAATGTATCAGAAAGCTGCAGGTCTACAGACTGTCATTTTCTTTCTCTGAAGAAAGCCCAAACTCTCATCCATCTGGTCCCAATGAGCTGCCCACATCCCTATCATCTACATTCAGTGGCTGCTAGTTTCCCTGGGTATCTTTTTAATTGTTCATTTGTATGATTTGTCTTCTCCAAGAGACCGGCTCTTTGAAAATATTTTTATAGAGCTGAACACAAGTTAGCCATTGAAAAAATATGGATTAATAATTAGGAAACCCTGTTAAGCCTGACTTTACACCCTTTTCCCCAAATCTCTTAGTGTAATGCAATGTGATAAACAAATAGGACTTTTAAGCAAAGAGAGGGAGAATTCAGTGAAGTGGATCACAAACCTCCGTGTCTGTAATCATCACGGGCTTTATCATCCTGTGACCTTCTCTGTGTGCCTCATACCGGTTCACCAAACAAAACAGAGACCGGGCTTTCAGGGATAAGAAAACGTGCTTTTGTGTGGCCTCTGCAGAAATCATCTCGTCTTAACTCTATCTGGGTTTCTAGTAACTTGGAAAAAAGACAAGATCAAGATTTGATACATGAACTACTTATTTTCCTCACATATTAACGGAAAAGGAAACCCAAGAGAAGGTGATACAGGAGACGCTTGGTGGGCAGTTCTGGGGATCAAAGTAAGAGGTAAATGTTTCTCAAAAAGTCAAGTTAATTGCGAAGACGTGGTTGCTGATGAGTGAGGCAGTGTAGTAGTGGCCAAGAGTGTGCGTTCCAGCTTTACTTGACTGGTTCAAACCCTAGATCTGCCTCTTGTTAGCATAACCTACTTTCACGTCTATGAAATGGGAACAAACATAATAATGCCTGACTTGTAGAGTGGCCATGTGGATTAAAAGGCATACAGTTAACCCCCTCTAAATGCTAGCTATCATTTTTCTGAGTAATTTCAGTTTGTTTCAAGTTCCAGTATATCTTATCTGATTTGATCATCATGATGTCATTGGTGGGGATTGTCCTAGTTATCAGAGACATGGAGAGAAGAAAAGTACATTCAAATTCACAGAGTCAATCAAAGTTCATTTTTTGTAGCTCAGTTCTCTTTGGAGGAACACCAGTACATTCCTCCCAGTCCCATCTCGACCCGAACACTTAACCCAGAATCTAAAATTTGTCTGAAATTATAGATAAAAAGTTTATATCCCACTTGGAAGAAGTAAGATGTCTTAGAGAAAGAAAAGAGATACCTACTTTTTATAAGTTCATTTTAAAGGCTAAATAGGCTTCTTGATGTGGCTTATTTTAAAGGTGGATTTATTATCAACCGACTCCATTAAGATTTTTTTTCCTCAAAAAATATTTAAGCAAGTGCAGTGATGCTGTTAAAGGTTCACCTTCGTTTTATATAATTGGTCGTATGACACTGAAATGTCGCCTCAGGGATCCCATCCTGCCAGGACACACAGCGCTATAAGGGTTGCTTTTCCTAATCCAGTTGCTTATCTGAAAACTGAATATGCATATCTAGCATTTTTTACAGTGCTTCTCATGTGGCACCCAAGTGTTTTGTATTCATCAAAGCAGGGGAGGGCTAGACCCTACAGCACCGAGTGGGGATGAGACTAATACAAATAGAGCCATTCTGCCTTCTGTAAATACATTCACATGGAACATTGTCATACCGACACTAAACTCTCCTAAACTAAGATCTAGAAAAGACACTTTTGCAGATATTAAGACTCACCAACATGGCTTTGGCTAAGGCTTGTTCTAATTTTTGAACGTGCAAAATTCACACTTTAAAAGTAGAGATGTCCAGTTATATCCTTTAAGATTGTGATTTCATTGCAAGCTTAGGTTATCTTTCAAATGATTTTTTTTTTCTCTGCCCTGCATTTAAAGTCCCAGGAAACCGCACGGATGAGTCATCCCTGACACTAGTGCTAATGGAGCTGAACTATTGATTGTCTGTTTTGTGTCCGGCAATTTGCGTTATGTTTCATGATCAGCCTGTACACTTGTAGCCATGCTGTCCCTGATAGGGTTTCTCTCTGGTGGGCAGTTGAAAGGTTGGGAGATGGGGGAAGAGAAATAGAGAAACAAGAGTGGCTTACTAAGGGCAGGTACTGTTAAAGGGGGAGAATTTATCACTGACACTGCCGAGACTTGCTGGTGTTATGGTTATATTAAAATGTAGACTAGCATGGGAAGATTACATTATTGTTTTTAAGTGATCTATAGACAGCACACCCCCTACTGCCTACTCTGGCTGGAGGTCATTGCCCCATCCTTGATACACCACTGACTGGCATTATGGGAAGTATTGAAGAAGGAATATATGTTAAGGTATAGAAAGCACTGTTTCTTCTGACCCAACAGAGGAAAGGATTCCTATGCACCAGGAGAGGATGACACAGATTGATGAGGACATTAGTCCTCCAGCATGTAGAATATCCATCACATACAGGGTTTTATTTCTAATTATCAGAGGACTCCTTCAAAGTAGCTGTTACCTATATATCATGAGAAAATTGGGGCTCAGAGACTTGGTGATTTTGCAAAGCTAGCTAGTTAGGATTCTGGGTTTCAAACTCCAACCTGTAATTCAAAAGTTTGTACTCCTTCTACTAGGCTTCATTGCTACTACAGCACCTACCTCACTTTAGTTCTGTATTTTTGGTTTGGGGTTGATATTTTGTTTGTTCTGATTTCATCATTTATGAGATATTTTCTAAACTGGTTTAAAAAAGATTAGTCATTTTGCATACCTTCCTTGAAAAGGAGTTCTTGAGCAGTAAGATCTTGTGAAGTTGTACTTTAGAACATTCCTAGTGCATTAAAAAATGCTGAAATCCATCTCAAAAATCCACAGGAAGCAAAAAGATTTATTGATTTATGAGAACCAGATTTAGTAACGACCAAGAATATTAGTGTAAATAGTTGAAGAATCGCATCACTTGTCTCTCTGGTTTCTTTTTCTTCTGATTTTTGACATTTAGCAATCCTTCAGAAATCCAGAGTGCTTGGGAAAGATAAAAAGGAAAATGAGGCAGGGGTCAAAGCTTACTACTTCATGCAGAGGGATTTTGTTAGAGGAAGCACCCAGGTGACCCCTTCTATCACAGTTAGATCATTTGTGCTGGCAGCTTGGGACCTTAGTAGCTGATACGAAGGAGAAGAAACCTGACATGGGATCTGAGGCACAACCTGAAGCTGGTAGATCCAAAAATTTGATAAGCACTGCACCCTCCAGTTTTCAAGGAAATTGCCTCAACTAAGGTCCCAAAAAACTAGCATCTGTAATGGTGACAGGAGTCATAATTGCCACTCACCCAGTGTCTCCTGAGGGACAGGTGCTTTTCTTGGCCTCACAACAACCCCAAGAAGGTTTTGTCATCCTTAACCATTTTCCAAGATCACGTTGCTGATGGGTGAAAAAATTTGTATTTGAATTTTGCATTGTGTGTCTCAGAGCCTGTCCTCATTACAGCAGATCTCACTTGAAAGCTGTTAATCCTGTGAGTAGTTTAGTTGACGGGCATGGGAAGCAAGAATTTTGAAGATGCAGCAAAATTTCCAGTCTGGCAGCTGCCTGTGTTGTCATCCAGGTAGTTGGACAACTTTTAAGAAAGAGGGAAAAGGTGGGGCAGAAATGGGTTCAGAGTTAGCCCATGCTGAGCTGGGGTTGAGAGGGATTAGGCAGGAGGATAGTGCCTGAGGCAGGTGAACCAGGCGGTCAGGGAAGGTTCCAGAACTGAAGTGTGAACTGGAGTGCACGTAAGAAATCAAGGCAGGAGCGTCATCTTGGAATCAGAGTGGCGAGAAAGAGAGGAATGTGTGTGTCCAGCCGCATTTACAGAAGTTCCAGCAGCTAATGGATCTGAGTCCACATGTGTCAAGATTACTTTTAAAAAGGATGGAGAAAGTGTGTCTTTCATATTGTTAATGTTCCGTTTGTACAGCTAATACAATTTGAAATCAGGAAGAGAGTAAAATAATCTTTCTGCACCACCCCATCACAGGAGTTAGTTCTCAGTAATTAGTTCCTAATACCAGCTGTGGCAAGGTTATCTAAGATGATAGTCCTGGGTGTGTGTGTGTGTGTGCACGCTCATGCGTGCACTTGTGCATGCCCACACGTAAATATGTGTAGTTTTCTGGCATGAGCATTTTTACTTGTTCTGTATGGCTCCTTGCTGTGCTAGTTAAATCTTCCATCTTGACATCTGATTTCTCTGTCATTCTCAGTTTTTGGCAGAATAAAATAAGGACATATTCCAAGCATGTATTTTAGTGGTACTAGGACATATGCATTGAGAATTCTCATGAGATGTTACTACTAACTCATGAAACTTGGCAGGAATGCCTTTTTTATACCCTAGAATATAGCACTCCTATCTGGGTTTCTTGAAATCCTGCTCTTTTTGGTCTAACACGTAAAATGACAGCTAAAGTAATGCTTCTTAAGCAAACTGTTCTGAGGATTTCTGTGTGGTAGTTTTATGAAAATGCTGCCAGGAGTCATCTTGTGCAAATACAGGATTTTTACTTTGACAGGTGATTGATTGATTTTTTTCTCCAACATCAAGCTTCAAGCAATATTAAAGAATTAAAAAGGGTAACAGGATTACTGATAAAGGTATTTTGTTTGGTTTATTTCTAAGACAAAAAAATGAGTTAAAAAATCAGTCTTCTAAAGTTATAATATTGCTAGCAGCTTTAAAATTTTTTATTGGTTAATATTTTCAAAATACATAGAATGTCACTTGGCATGTAAGTATAGATGGTAATAGGAGTGGAAACTTGGGAATCACGGGAATGAATAAGGTTATCTGCAGCAAATGCACAGTAGAGTTTTAGGTTTTGCTGTTTATTATGAATTCAGTGAAAAACTTCTCTGCTGTTGTGCCATTATTTTTAATAGTAGCAAAGCGTGGGATTATCAAGGGTACTGTTTGGTCTGCTCCTATTTTCTTAGAACAGTGTTTGGCATTCGGAAGATGCTCAATAAAAAAATTGTTGAAGTGTAGTTTTTTAAATGGAAAAATCCCCATAGCATGATAATAGGCTACCATCAAGTATTTTATGTAATGAGCTGTCATATTTCTCGTCTGACTTCAATACTGCTGGTTCTGAATAGTAAAGGAGTGAGATACATTCTGACACATAGAGTAAAGCAAAGAATTAATCAAATCTTGATGTGTTAACCACCAGATATGTATCAAGGATTCTGTTTTACTTGCTGAGATTCTCTGATACACCACAATTGCCAAATGGTCTTAGTTATGATTTGGTGCTGAATGCACCCATCTTTCCCTATTTACTCTGGGAATGTCCTTGGTTTCAGAGCTTCAAAGGTTCTCCTGGGACTGCCTCCCTCTCTCCTCGCTCTTCCTCTCTCCCTTTCTTCCTTCTTTCATTTTTTCTTTTCTTTTTTTAGCCCTTCATTATTTTCTTTTACCTCATCTACTTGATTTTATAATTCATTTTGTTGAGCTAACTAGAAGTTTCAGTAAGGTCTGATAATATCTCCTCTCTTATTCTCATGTAAGTATAGTCCTTTAGTTCATAGTCATACCTTTTCTTTGTAGCTTGGCTAGGCACAGCTTTAGCTTTGAAAGGACCTTTGGATCTGATTATGGCAGTTTTCTATCTGCTTCTAAGAAGTTGGTGTTTGTGCTACATATCCTGGGCTTTCCTGGAGAACATACTAGAAACAGTCATGAAAAGAATGCGGTCACTCACCCAGTAAATACAGTGAGGTTTCAATATGTGGAAAGCATTGTGCAGACAATGAGAGAGTTGAATAAGAGAGTCTCTCAATAAGAGAGTTGAATCAAGACAAGGTGTCCACACTCTACAACCTAAGGGACCTTGAACCAAGAGTCAACTCCTAAATTAGCCCTTATAATGTACTAAATGAAATAAGTGGGTTTTTTTCCTAAGGCGTTGTCATTTGAATAAAGTAACATAAAAAGGCATTTACACCAATAATTTTGTGATTTATGTATTTGATAACATACTTGATTGAAGGACAAATTTGCCAAGCACAAGAATATGCCTGTTTCTTTATCATTAAGGATTGGGTAGTATCATTTTTAGGTTTGCAATATAAACATCGCTACCCTTTATTGTGTTCTTGTTACAGCCAGGCAGTTTACAAATATTTAATTGCAGAATTATAGTAGTATAGACTTTACAAATATGGTCTTTGGGGTTAGATGTGAATTCAAATTCCAATACTGACATTTGTTACTCATGTGGAAAGTTATTACATTTTGTGAGCATAGGTTTCCTTGTCTGTAAAAGGAGAATAATAGGGTCGTCTCTTAAAAATTAGTATGATATTAATTGATATAAGCTATGTAAAAACACATTTTAAATGTATGTGTGTGTGTGTGTGTGTGTGTATAAACACATATGTAAATAGATGGGTAAATAGATAGAGTTCATGTAGTCTTTCTGTCAGTCATTACTTTATTTGTGTCAGGTGCCTGCTCTCTGAAGGCTTTGAAACTTGTGTAATGTCGCCAAGTTACTCGAATTCAAGCCCAGTTCTATCAGACTCAAAACGTCTATATGCCCCCATTCTAACACACCTTACTACTCTATATGTTCCAGTCACTCTCTCTAGCAGCAGAATGACAAAGCATCATGCTGATGGTGACTGTTTCAGTTCCTTGAAGGGATTTATTATCTCAGACTGTTCTCCCAAATGTCTCACTGTATTCTCTCTCTCAGGGTTTTTAACTCATTTTGGTTCATAATGGTCAGTGTTATGTTCCAAATTAGCCTATATTCTTAGCCTATAAACCCAATTTCTACCCTGCAAAAAAAACTACCATGTAGCTATAAAGAGAGTCTGTATTAGTTTTGACTAAATGTAAAGCACAACACGGTATTCATTCCTTAGGGGAAAAAAATGGGGAGAACTTGTTTCAATACCTGAATAGTATTAGGGCTTTTCTGGATGTATTTTTAGAAAAGGAAAGAAATATCACTATACTTTATACTAAGAGGAGTGCAAGGGACCCTACGTTGTATTACCCTCCATCAGCATCACCACCTTTTAAACAGTAGTTCCAGACTTTGAAGGGTTAAATCAGTTGCCCCGTGTCAGAAGTAATTTGTTACTAAAAATAATCTAAGTAGTCTTGTTTTCAAATGATTTATTCTTTTAATTAAAATTATTTTCTAAATTAGATGAGATCATAGACTATTCCAGCAATCATATCTTGTCACTTGTGTTTTTATGCCTTCTTTGGTGAGAAAGAGGGGGAATTATATACCGAGAGAGTCAGGGGTCTATCCAAAAGAATGAATTTTCTATACAAGCCATCTCTTTGGTTTGTATAGAAAAGAAGAAAGGAAAAGTAAAAACTAGCCCAGTAAGATCATTTTGGGTAGCTACCATGTGCTGCAAATTTAAAATACATATAACGAGTGGTATCTATATAAACATTTATCTGTCTCTCTAAATGGATGCACATATACTCAGGAATGCTGTGATCACTGAGGGATAGCTCAGTATCTGAAATACTTCACTTCTGAGGAAAGAAGAAAAAAAAGAAATCCCTGTTTTCAGGATTGTTGGAAAAAATTAGTTCAAGGAATGATATTATTAAAGATGATTTTATCTATGCCATACTTTTGAGGGCATAATAATTTTACAATGACTATAAAATAGTTTTGAAAGCAAATTAGTCAGAAGTGCTACAGTCTAGCAAATAATCATTTGAAGTTTGACTTAATGACGAGCCCCCTTACCTAGTTAAAGGAACTATCTCTATTCATGACACTTTATTTTTATTTTACGGTTGTATGATTTTAAAGTGTTCTGCCAAGTTCTTACCTTGTAAAACTGTCTGTCTGATGCTACCCTGTGTGTACTATAACATACCTGCTAGTAATTACATTTAAGAAAAATGACTGATGTTAAAAACATAACACATATGGAAATCAAACTCTTTTGTAGTTATTTAATCATTAATGATTGTTATTTGCTTATATTCTAGAACGCAAATCAATTTCACAGTGGCTATTGATTTTACAGCATCAAATGGTGAGTATTATGACTGTCCACTTGTTTAAACTATCAGCAATTCAGTGAAAAATATTTATTCTCACAAAGTTAGATATATTATTCCTATACTTCTACACTTCTGAAGTGTTTTCTATAAAATTCAGATAATTTTTTCTTTCTTTTTATATTGGGAAATAATCCAGACATACAAAAGACTATGAGAAATACAACAAAATGCATACTAGTTGCATTCAAATTTGTTAAATATTAAAATATTATAATTTGTTTCACGTATTTTTGAAAAGACAAAGATTTAGTTAGGCCCACTATGTATCCCTGTCCCATTTCTTCTACCCTCCATTCCTCTCCATACATAGCTATAATTCTAACATGTGTCTAATTATAATCCTCATTTTATAGTATTTTTGTGTGTATTAATTTATAAAAATGTAATTCAAGTGCATGTACCTTATGCAGCTTGCTTCAATTTTACCTGATTATTTATTTTTAAGAATTACTCTTGTTAACATATTTATATTTAATTAATTCATAGGGATTATCATGTAACATCCCATGTGGTAGTTATTCATAATTCATATGTATATATATAACATTTCAAGAAAGAAAACTGAACTTTTATTTTATTTTGAAGTAACTTTGTTTCAAATGGAACAACCATTTGAATTGAGTTATTGTGTGTCATAAGAACATGAATCTCATTATTTAACTTTTACCAGAAGTTGCCATCAGTTTATATTTACGTAGAACTGTTTTTTTCCAAATTGCTTATTGTGTTTATGGCTCTCAAATTATATTCCCTCTATCTCACATTTCTTTCACTTCAACTATTCCCTAAAATTTCACAAAATAATAGAAATTTTAGGTAACAAAAAATCTTAGAGATCTCTTACTCTAACCACCCTCTTAAACAAATAAGGAAATTTAGATCCAGAAAATCTTTTTCTAATAAATACATCTTGGCTTGTTAGTACTAAACTCTATTTCAGCTCACCTTGGGCTACGTGTTTATTCTCCACATTATTGCTTCAAGTTAATAATTTTTACTCACATGTTTTATTCAGTAAAATATGGAACATAAAAATAATGCCTGAAATCCAAACGGTTTAAAATACTATCTTTTGTTCACTAATGAACATTAGCACAACAACTAAAGAGCAAGAATCTATTCAGTAGAAAGACACAAACTACTGAAATTGACTTAAAAAGAAATAGGCAATCTGAACAGATCTATAATAAGAGATTAAATTAGATTTAAAAAAATCTACCCACAAAGTTTATCTGGACAGCAGCTTCACTAGTGAATTCTACCAAATATTTTAAAAAGAATTAATACCAATTTTTTACAAACTCTTCTAAAAAATAGAAGAGGTAAGAAATGTTCCCTTCTCATTCTATGAGGTCGGTATTACCTTGATAACAAAACCAGATAAAGATATCCATACGAAAAGAAAACCTGAAGATCAGTCTCTTTTATGTATGTGGATATAAAAATCTTCAACAAAATACTAGCAAACTGAATCCAACAACATAGAGAGAATTATGTACCAACCAAGTAAAATTGATCCCAGGAATGCAAAGTTGGCTTAATAGTTAAAAAGCAAATAACATAATACACCAAGTCAGTAGGAGAAAATGTAAAAACCACATGCTCATCACTTGATGCATGAAAAGCATTTGACTAAGTCCAACACACTTTCAAGATAAAAACACTTAAACTAAGATTAGAAGTTGATGTACTAACTTTATGAAGGGAAAGCATGAAAAACCCATAGCTAACATCATACATAATGGTGAAAAGCTAAAGGCTTTCCACCCTAAGATGAAGTACAGAACAAGGATATATGCTCTGCCACTTCTATTTAACATTGTACTGGAGGTCATGGCCAGGGCAATTAGGCAAGAAAAAGAAATAAAATATATCCAGACTGGAAAAAAAGTTATAAAACTATGTGCAGACAGCATAATCTTATATATAGAAGATCCTAAGGAATTCACTAAAAATTTCTTAGAACTTAAAAATGAGTTCACCAAGATTGAAGGATAGAAGATCAATATATAATCATCAGTTCTTTTTCTGTATACTTTCAGTGAACAATTTGAGAATGAAATTAAGAAAACAATTCCATTTATAATATTATCAAAAGGAATACAATACTAAGGAATAAATTTAACCAACATAAGTGCAAAACTTAGATTTTTAAGACAGTATTCAAAAAAATTGTTGAAAGAAATTCAAGTTCTAAATAAGTGGGAAAATGTGCCATTTTCATAGATTAGAAAATTCAGTACTATTAAGACATCATTGTTTCCCAAAGTGATTGGCAGATTCAGTGCAGTCTTAGTCAAAACATTGAAAGGCTTTTTTGTAGAAATGGATAATTGACCCAAAAATTCATGCAGAATTTCAAGGAACCCAGAAGAGTCAGAGGAGACTTGGAAAAAAAAGAACAGATTCACACTTCCATTTTTTAAACTTACTACAAAGCAACAGTAATCAAAACATTGTGATGCTGACATAAAGATAAGTATACAGTTCAACAAAATAGGGTTGAGATTCTAGAACCATGTGTTTAAAGTTAACTGATTTCAAAGAGGATACCAAGACAATTCAATGGAGAAAGAATTATCTTTTCAAGAAATGGTACTGGGGCAACTTAATAGCCATATACAAAAGAATTAAGTTGGATCTTTGCTTCATATCTATACAAAATTAACACAAAATAGGTCAAAAGTATAAATATAAGGGCTAAAATTATAAATTATAAAACTATTAGAAGAAAACATAAGGACACATATTCATGACCTTGGATTTGGCAATTGATTCTTAGATATGACACCAAAAACATAAGGAACAAAAGAAAAACATAAATAAACTGAGATTCATAAAAATTAAAACCTTTTATGCTTTACAGGACACTATGAACAAGGTGAAAAGACAAACTCTAGAAGGGGAGAAAATATTAGCAAGTCATTTATCTCATTGGGGTCTTGTATCTACAATATATAAAGAACTCATAACTTAATAAAAAGACAAACCAATTAAAAATTGGGCAGAGGATCTGAATAGAAAGAACAGAGAAATGATCAATCAGTACATGAAAAGATATTTGGCATACTTAGGGACCAGGAAGTACAAATCAAAATCATAATGAGATACTATTTCAACCCACTAGAATGGCTGTAATCCAAAAGTCAGAAAGCAGGTATTGGTAAGGATGTAGAGAAATTGGAACCCTCAGAAACTGCTATTGAGAGTGTGAAATGGTGCAGCCACTTTGGAAAAACACTTTGGCAGTTTTTCACGTTGTTACACATAGAGTTACCATATGACCTTGCAGTTCCATTCCTAAATACATACACAAGAGAGATGAAAGCATACATCCACACAAAAAGTTGTACACAAAAGCTTATAATAGCATAATGGACAAAATATGTAAACAACCCAAATATCCATCAGTTGATAAATGGGTTAAAAAATGTGGTGTATTCACACAGCAGAATACTATTCAGCAATCAATAGGATTGAAATATGAAGTACTGATACATCTACAACATAGATGAACTTTGAATTAATTATGCTCAAGGAAAGAAGTTAATCACAAAAGACCACACATAATGTGATTCTATTTATGTGAAGTGTCCAGAGTGGACAAATTAATAAAGAGAAAAATGTAGAGTAGTTATTGTTTAGGGCTGGGCTGGATGGATGGAGTGAAAAGAGAGCCATAGTGAATAGGTACCAGGTTTCTCTTTGAGGTGATGAAAATGTTCTAAATTTAACCATAGCGATGTTGCACATATCCGTGAATATTAAAAATCATTGAATTGTACATATTAAATGGATGAATTATATCTCAATAAAGCTTTTTGAAAAAGAGGCTAGTCAAATGTGATTTTTTTTTTATACAAAGGCATAGTGTACCTCTAAATATCAAATACAACTTTGATAACATTCGGGACTTAAAATATTTTTAAAAACTTTAAGAGTTATAGGTAAGAATAAGGGCTATGGAATATGACTGCCTAGATTCATATTCTGGTTTTATCAATTATTACTGTGTGATTTGCGGCAAGTTATTTAGTCTGAATAATAGGTATACTAAAAGTACCTATGTCATAACTTTGTTGAAAGGGATTAAGTGAGATGTGAAGTAAGGTGTTCAATACATGTTAGATTCCATGTCATTACGATTATTATTGTTTTAGTTGGACCCCAATATCATCAACCTATTACACGTTCATTCTCCATATGCATTGTTATAGATACAAAGGTGGTCCCAGACTCAAAGAATTGACAGTCAGTGTGGCAATTTTTTAATTACCAAATTTTGTGGTGCAGAGCACAAGAGCCATAAGAGTAGCAGAGGAAAGACAGTAAGGGCTGGTGTAAACAAGGAAGGTTCTCTGTTGCAAATGAGACGTCAGCTGGAGGACAAGAAAGTGAATATCAAGACAGGGTGGCAACCTGAGAGGTAGCAATAGGAACCAAGATGTCATTAGTGGTACAGTGAAGAGATCGGTCTGGCAGGTGATGCTGGAAAGAGGCAGCATCTTCGAACTGGTCCTGCTGTGCAGATTGGCCAGGATGTTTAGACAGGTGGGGTGTTAACGATGTTTTCATTTTAAGTATGGTTTTCTTAGTGAAATAGAATTAATTGCCATATTGAAACCATTGGGTAACTACTCTTGTATTTGAGAGTTGTGTTAAATAACCACTTAGCCAAGTAAAGATATTGCTTATCTGTGGCTCCAGTGGGCTTTTGACGAAGTGGCAAATCCCAACTTTAGATGACGTGCCCAAGAAAAATCACAACAGACAAGTTCAATAGGCAAGGAAGACTTCATTCAAGGCTGTTACTGTAGAGGGCAAGCGGCTGTTGTGATATAGGAGAGAAACTGAACTGAATGCCTCTAAAACAGAAGTTGGGAGTGGTGCAGTTAACTGACTTGTAGCAGGGATTAGAGAGGAGGTGGTCTGTGTGGTTCACCAGCTCTGTTTGCTAATTAGCACTTACTGAAGTTAGATGGCTACCTTCCCACAGAGACTAACAGTAGGGGTGCTGTTTTTTCTTGTTGTCCATTTCAATGGGTTCCTCCCAGGTCCTTGAGGAAAAAAGACATTCCTGGATTGCAGAGGATTTACATTTTAAAGGTTCAGAAAGTAAGAATTTACAATTGCAAGTAAATGCCCTAAGGAAAGGGTGGTGAGGGGCCTGTAGTCTTGGAGAAACCTTTTGTCAAGGTCAGTGAAGCTGAGGGGAACCTTTGGTCAGAAGACAACTTTTAAAAAAATTTTGTCATGTGGAACCAGCCCTTAAATGCGAATAACCCTTTTGAAATATAAATGCATTTATACAATGAATTATTTTTAGACCAGAAATGTTCTGTGTATAATTATATGTATTATAAACCTAGGGGAGATCTCTCCTTTTTGTTGTTTCTCTCTGGATCTCAAGTGTTTTTTTTTTTTTTCCTTATCAGAAAAGAACTATTCCCTGAGGCTCTCTTTCCTCAGGCCATGTTTTAACGTAGAATTGAGCTTTCTGTGCTGTTACAAGTCCCATTTAAGTTTCCATTTCCACTTAAGAAACTAAATGGACTTTCAGGCAGCCTTTGTGCTAGTAATTAGGGCAACTCAATATGAATGTCAATGTGCTTGCATGGTAGCACATATATTACTTTCTCTCTCAAATTCATCTCTATTCAAAGGCGACATCCTACATAGTGTAAGTATATTGAAAATTCAGAACCGTGTGGATAACCCAGGCAGTAATAACGGGAATAAGTTAAACCTTACATTTCTGTGGTGCTTAATTATTTTTAATCACTTCCTCCCATAATCTCATCTTGTTCCCTGGTAAACACTGTGGTAAGAGTTATTGCAGGCATTTTATAAATGTCCTGCAAATGTCAGGACTTTATTTGGGGCCTCTGGCTCCTGGCTTAATGTCTAGTGAGAAACACTGAATAATTTTTCAGACCTAGATACTTAATTAGCTTGAATTTGAAAATCACTATGCTCTCCTCTTTTTAAGTGATGTCATTGGGGTATTTCTCAAATACGGAATATATGTTCTGTGATACTGCTTTAGGAAAACCTCATAATTATTGAAGCCCATTAAATCAGTTGAGTCCTCTGGTTACAAGCATAAGGATTCAAGCTAAAGACACATGATTTTTCTTTTTTAACAAAAACCACAGTAAAATAAGATTAACAAAAGTACTTGTATACTTCTGGAACTGAAATTCAAGAATAGCCTACATTAGGCATTAACCCTGAGGAATAATTTCTGAAAAAATTTGCAAAGGCTTTGGCACATTTTCAACATGCCTGGTAGAATGTAATAAATATTTCTATGTTAATTATCCATCCAAAAACACTTATTTGACCGACTATGGGTATAGATAGAAACACCTAATTCATTCTACAACAGATACCAAGAAAAGTGTTATCCAAGAAAATTATATTGTTAGCCTGATCATTCATGCTGAAATGTTTTTTTCTGCCATCAGGCAACCCTGCCCAGCCCACTTCTCTCCACTACATGAATCCTTACCAGCTGAATGCCTACGGCATGGCCCTGAAAGCCGTCGGAGAAATCGTTCAAGACTATGATAGTGATAAAATGTTCCCAGCTCTAGGCTTTGGTGCAAAACTGCCTCCAGATGGAAGGATATCTCATGAGTTTGCTCTGGTAAGAATGCATCACAAGGATTTCATATTTTGAAAAAAAATATTTGGGTCCTTTAATATCAGTTTGCTGCTTATGCTTTTAGTCAGTCACATAGTAGCTCTTGCGACTCTAGAATCTGCACAATTTCTAAAGGATTGATTGAGGGCTGTGATACTAATGGGGAAAAGACAGTCTCATAGATGAGCCATAAATCTACCTGACGCACAGCTGATTTATAGAGAGTCTGTCCTGGTTAATTATTGCTGCATAATAAACGTCTTTCGAAGTTAGAGGCATATACCAATACAGTTCCATTAGATCCATAATCTGTGGGTCAGGAATTTGAGTAGAATAAAATGGGGAATAATGCATTTCTTCAAGATGTCTGGGGCCTCTCCTGGATGGCTTAGTTGGCCAGAAATGGCTGGACTTGTTCAATTGGAACCATATGTCTGGGCTTCATTCTGGCTGTCGGCTGGATTCCCCAGTTCTTTTCTGTGTCATGTCTGGGGCTCTTTGGTCCCCTGTGAAGCTTCTTTGCTCATGTCTGAAGCCCACGCTAGGATGGCTACACACCTCGCCCTCCTTCTACATATAACCTGCCCAGGCGGTGACCGTGGGCTTTCCCACAGTACGGCAGTCCTACAGCTGTCGGGTTTCTTACACGGCCACCAGCTTCCTCCAGCAAGTACTCTACAGGCTGGGGCAGAAACTGCAGGCTCTTGATACCATAGCCTTAGAAGTCCCAGAAAGTTGTTTTTGCTACGTTTGCTTGGTCAAGCAAGTCCCTAAGGCCAGCGCAGTTTCACAACAGGGAAAGTAACCTTCACCTCTCAGTGGGAGGTATACCAAGGAATGTCTGGCTGTCCTTCATCTGCCATCTTCTTAAATGCTATTTCTTTCCAAATTTAAAGGATTAATTATGGCTAGAATTAATTTTTTCAAATGTGAAGCAATGATTATGGTCGGAGTTAATTATGATTTCAATATAACAGAATAGATATGACTAGAGTACATAGTTCTCTAGTTAATGATTAATTTACATAGATAGACTCCATGTGGTTAGGTTATATATAGGCAATGTATTCTACTCTGCCTTCAACACCAAGTCTGCACAGATGGGGCTTATAGGCCCAGTCAGCCTACTGTCACTTGCCCTTTCTGATGAAATAATGGGAAAATCAGTATAGAAATGGGTAGCTATCATTTTGGAAAAAAATTTAACTTTTCCTAATACACGTGCCTCCCTGCCCTACCCTGTACATGGCAGAAGTACACTAATCTATCCCCAATATTTTTGTACATCTTCATTTTTCATTTTTGTGTTACAAAAATAATTGGTGATCATTTTAGGATTTTTAAAAAAACATTCTATAAGCAAAACAGGTAAAAATAAACAATAATACTAAAAATAAAATAGTCTCCAAAATTGATGAAAAGAACAGTGATCATTTATTGAATAAATTACTAAGTATCGAGCCAAGTACTTTCCAATCATTTTCTAAGGTAAGCTTCATATCATTCCGATGTGGCAGGTGTATTGTGTCTATCTCCTTTCACCACTTTAGCAAGTGCCATACTGACTACACTGAAATGAGTACCCCTAGGTGTTATATAATTCAGCAGAGCTAGAAGTTAACCAGGGTTCCAGAGGACAGGATTTGAGACCAGACCAATTCCATCTTAGAATCCATGCTCTTAACCACTACTGAACCCCACTTTATAAAAATACCTGTAATCCTGCCTCTCAGATACATGCTTTATTAACACCATGATGTATGTGTGCATGTACCATGGTGTATATATAATATGATTTGTATTATATATACTTCCAGAAGCTTTTATATAATTAATTTCATCTCCTTTAAATATATTTTAAGATCAGTGTTTTTACAGTTTTATTTCTATACTCCCTCTTGGTTTTCTATTCCATCGCCCACACAATTTCTGAAAGGTTGCTGGAGGGTTTAATTCTTTCTTCCGTGAAATAGCCCAAATGTCACACTTCCAGTGTCATATAAAAATGAGTCTCTGTTGGGATTTTGTTGTGTCTTAGAGAATTAAAATCTCCCAGAAACTTATGAGACCATGAACATCGCTCATGTGATCTGAAGTCTTAAGTACCTCAGGAAAAAGGTCAGAAGCAATTTTAAAGCCTAAGAAAAGTAAATGAGGTTTATTACTAATTTTCCTTCCATTGCATTTCTTGTCATCTTTGTGTATGATCTTTTCCCTTTATCCCTCAAATCCTCTCCTTTTTTGCTTTTTTCTACCTCCTTGTAGCCAAACCTACACAAATATGTACTAAGGAAGGATTTTTTTTTTTTTTGCATCTTAGCCAATTCTTTGAAACCAGTTAAACTACTTACAGTGCAGAGACCAATACCCATTTAAATATATGAAAAATAGTCTCCCAGATTGATGATAAAAATAATAGTGATGACATTGGTGATACTCATGCCCCAGCTTTAATACTTGCTAATAATTCTATTACTTTAATTTTTTCAAAGTACTTTTGTTTCCTTGTATACCTAAGACCAGAGTTAAATAGATCTTCAGTGAAATAGTATATGATTTGATTTCTGCTAAAGTATTCTGTGTTAATCTTACCCTAAATAACTGTTATATATATAATTTTTTTAATGTGAAAATAGCAAATTCAAAACCTTAAGTCCCTTGTCTATCTGGACACTAATGTATCACCTACTGTTAGCAAACCCTCATATTTCATGGTAAGAATTTGTGATATTATTCATAATCATAAATCTGTTCATCCCACCAAGTTCAAATAATCAGATATCAAAGGATGCCTTTTAAAAAATTAAGTAATTCCCAGTTGGTGAGGTTTGGGCTAACACAAAATATTGAAATTGGGCTTTGCTTTTAGTCAAAAGGGTGTCAGGTACACCCAGCTATTCATATGAAATATGTGTAAGAAAAGAAATCATGGGAAAAGAGATGGAATGGAAAAGAAAAGGAAAAATGTCCTATTACCACCACCTGGGCACCTGTGGTTGTGGGAAGAGTGAGTCCTGGCTCTCCTGTCACTCTGATGCTTGCTGGTTCCGTATGTTATAACTGAAAATACAACAGTGTGTAGATGTTTGTTTATTAGACAGAAGGGGGAATTCTCTCAGCTTTTCCCCACAGTAAGCAGTCTCTGCACAGTAACAGATACATTTCAAAGGCTAAAACCAGAATTCCTAAGAGCTTCTCTTCAGTGTTCTGTCAGCTTGTTACCCTTGAGGAAAAGTGTTATAGGCTGTAGGCAGAAACAGATAGTTACAGGCGGACATCTCTGCAGAACTGAATCTCAATCCCCAGTGCAGGGCCTCGGGGGGCCAAGCGGAGGGAACGGGGGGGTGAGAGCCAGACACCCCTCACCACCTCAGCCTGGTGGGACTACTGCTCATTTGAATTCTTGTCTTCATACTTTCTATATGTCCTAGAAGTTAACATTCATTACATTATAAAGGGGAAAGTTGGAGATGACTGCAAAATACAAAGTTGGGCACCCACTGCCCTCTGCATTTAATAAACAACAAAATTGAATGCACTTATTTTCAAAAACATCCCTGTGTTTTACTTTCATGCTATATCCACACATAAACTTATTTGAACTTGTTTTAACAAGCAAAAACTAAAACCCCATGTAGTAATTTTAAGGAATGAGATTTTAAACAGACCTAACAAATCTTTGTTTAACTCATTACAACTTTGTTATTAAGAGGCAAAGCTCATTTTAAGAGCTATAAATTATTTTAAATAATCCTGATAAAATGTAAAACGTGCATTGAAAAACAGTGTATAATTTTACATCATAAAATATTATCATTCAGTGCACATGAGGAAATTTTTAAGCAGTTTATTATAGAATTAGGGCTAATGCAGTAATCAGTGCTTTAAATATTCCATAATGATGAATAGAACATCCAGTGGCTGTTTTTCTCCTAAGATAAAGGAAATAGAAAAAATCATAACCTTATAATTTTAATTCCAGAAGATAGAGGAAATATATAGTTTCATAGAAATATAAACCCCCAGTCAAAAATGTTAAAATCATGATCCAAAAGTAGCTCAGAACTGCCTTGGTTTGTAATTATTCCCTTAAGACAGATATAAAATACATTTTTATATGCTCAGAATCAGTAATGAGTTTTAATTTTAATTAGCTTCATACCTTATCAAGGGAAAAGAACACTGTGAAATTTTATTTAAAGGAAGGTTAAATAGGTCTACTCAGGTTAACATCAAAACCAACCATTAGCTGCTTTGTGCCAAATATTAAACTTCCACATTTTAATTTCAGTCAATTAATCAATTTAATAACATAAAGAGGTTTTTAATTATTTTTAATTTACATGAGTGTAATTCATGAGAAGTTCCATGAAAAGCCACAATTAAAAGCACAAAAATGGGTATAAATCTCTCTCTCACAAATGGAAAAATGGATGTGGTTGGTAACATCTAGGTTATTTCCTAAAATCTCCAGTCTTTCAAAATGCTCAGGATTTCATAACATGGTGATATAGAAATGATGAAGTGATTGGGCTCTGAAGTCAGACCGCGTGGGTTCAATATTAGCTTTCTCACTTATGTTGTGTGACTTTGGCACTCAACTAAATTAACAGCCTTTCCATTTTAAAATTTGAAAGATTTACCTCCGAACGAGAGCCAGTATTGGCTAATTCACCGCCAAGCTCTCAATGCCTTCGTTTTGTCATCTGTAAAGTGAGTGTAATGATAGTACTTTATCTACTTTTTTAGGGTTGCTATGAAAAACTAATGTATTTAAATATTTTAATATAAAGCTTGGTATATAGAATTCAATGAATTTTAGTTATAAATTACCAGTCCCTTGTGGCTCAGACAAAAACAGACATGCAAAATTACTGCTAACTCTATTTGAATATTGTTACTGTCCCTAGTGTTTTAAAATATATTTACACATATTTTTATATTCTCCCTCCCAGAGGTGGAGGTTCATTCCCCTTCCCTTGAGGCTATACCTAGTAACTCATTTCTAGCAAACGGATTGAAATAGAAGGAAGGCACTGAGGCCTCCTCTGGGCTGTCACTCCTGGGTTGCTTGTTTTGGTGGAGTTAGCTGCCATATCGTTTTGAGAACTCTGAAGCAGCCCTGTGGCACGTCAACGTGGCTTCCTGCCAGCAGCCACGTGAGTGAGCCTTCTTGGGAACTGATCTTCTGGCTCTTGTCAAGCTTTCAGAGGCCCAGGTTGGTGTCTTGACTGCAAACTCAGGGAAGGTTCTGAGGAAGACCGCCCTAGCTAAGCTACTCCTGGATTCGTAAGACCCCAAACAATGTGTGAGATAATAAATGCTTATTATTTTAAGCCACCAATGTCTGGGGTAATTTTCTACATAGCAGTAGGTCACTAATGCACAGCCTTATTTGGGTTACTTGTGGAATCAGGAGTAGGAGAATTAAACCGAACATAACAGAGCATTCAAGGTATGAAAAAGATAGACCGCATCTCACATTGCCCTTCTGGGTGCTGTCTCCAGAATAGCTGGCTGCTGGCAAGTTCCGTTTCCCTTGAACAACATGAATATGTCTCTTTGATTCTTTTCCTTTTACTGTGTCTTGATATTTCTTGCACCAAATTACATTCTCTCTGACCCTTCTTTAGTAGGGATTATCAATTATAGGATTATGAATTTAAAATTTTTCCTTCTATAAGGTAAAACTGAATAGATAGCATTATTTCTGATTTTAATACATTTTAATGCAGAAAAATTGAAAAAAATAGAACAGTTTAAAGAATGAAATCAGTCACCAATTATGTTACTATTTAGAGTTAACTACTATTTATATTTTATTTACTTTCTTCAGGATTTTTATATATTTGTCTCTACATTACACAGACCTGTGTAAAATTAAGACACTATTAATTATAGAATGTTGTGATATTTAGCTTCTCAAGATTATTTTGTTTCCTCCTGACCTTTTTTGAAGTGTCCCTTTTAACGACTGCACATTGTACCATCGTACTGCAATATAATGTAACATTATAATCTGTTGTTGACCACTTAACTTACTAGTTTTTGCTATTATAAATATACAAATGAGTGTTCTTCAAAAAAACCTTTATGAGTATCAATGTGCATTATTCTCTTTTTCAGTTGATCTTCACAGGCATTATTCATTTTTACTGTTTTCTGCCTTTAATTTCTACAGAATGGGAATCCTCAAAACCCATACTGTGAGGGCATTGAGGGAGTTATGGAGGCTTATTATAGGAGTCTCAAGTCTGTACAACTGTACGGACCAACCAACTTTGCTCCTGTAATCAATCACGTAGCAAGGTAAGTGGAAGTAGACAATATATTTATTCTAGTGTGTAACACAGTGAAATCATAACATGATTATTAGCATGACTCCACAGATGGAAGTTGTTTTCTTCTAATTTACATCCAAGAAAGTAAGGAAAAAGATATAGAGTAGAAAGAGCCTCCCTGGAGCTATTGTGATACTTTGTTAAGAGCTTTACATCAAAATCTCAAGTGAAGAAACACACCAGATTCTGTTAGGACCTGTATTTGTCCAACCAGGGAAATCTTTTTGTCTTTGAAAAGGCATCCATGAGAGCAATAACAACATCTGTCATGTTCTCAACTGTGGAAATCATTAATATCTAATATCACATTCCATAGTAGCATAGAAGTAATAAAAGACTGGATTCCGCGAAGATGGCTGAAGCCTTTCAGTGATATATAGGGCACATTATTTTAACCTCTCTGAAATTAATATAACAGCTAATTTTATAAATTCCCAGAGCTCTACCTGTATATAGTACATAGTATTGAGATGGAAATATAATTGCTTAGGATTCCAAGTACATGTTCTAGAAAAAAAATTTTAATGCAAAAATCTATGTATACTTGCCTATCATTTTTTTCATTAGTGCCTAAATAAATTAGATACCACTTTTAAAATTCTTAAAAAGTTTGACCCAGTTACAAATCCTATGAAACCCTGCCTTATTATTTGATAATTAAAAAATCATAACTCTCATTTCCTTCTGAATATGTAACCAGATGAAAGTTGTTTTCTTCTTATTTACCTTGAAGAAAGGGATATACAGTAAAAAGAGTTGTCTTTGAGCTGTTGTGATACTTTGTTAAGAGCTTTACATCAAAATCTCAAGTGAAGAAACATACACTGAGGTGTATTAGGACCTGTATTTGTTCTTTATTATCTTGAGACAAATTAAAATGAAAACACAACATGCCGAAACTTAGGGAATACAACAAAAACAGTACTAAGAGGTAAGTGTAGAGTGATAAAAAACATACATTAAAAAAAAGAAAAACATCTCCAATGACTAGACCTCAAGGAACTGGAGAAAGAATAAACTAAGCAGAAGTTAGCAGGAAGAAGGAAATAATAATGATTAGAGCAGAGGTAAGTGAAATAGGAAGTATTGACAAAACTGAGTTGTTTTCTTAAAAAGATAAAGAAAACCAACAAATCCTTAGCTAGACTAATGGGGAAAAAAAAGACTCAAATAAAATCAGAAATGAAAAAGGGGACTTTACAACTGATGTCATAGAAATATAAGGGACTATTATAAACAGTTGTACTCAAATAATTTGGACAATTTATAAGAAATGGATGAATTCCTAGAAGCATACAACCTACCAAGAATGAATCAAGAAAAAATAGAAAGCCTACACAGACCAGTAACAAAAAAAAAAGATTGAATCAGTAACCAAAAACCTCCAAACAAAGAAAATACCAGGCCCAGATGGCTACATAGGTTAATTTTAGTAATCATTTAAAGCAGAATTAATACCAGTACTTCTTAAACTCATCTAAAAAAATAGAAGAGAGAGTACTTCCAAATTCATTTTTTCAGGTCAGCATTACCCTGATATCAAAGCCATCAAAGATACCATAAGAAAAGAAAACAACAGACCAATATCCCTGATGCACATGGATGCAAATCTCATCAACAAAAGTAAACTGAATACAATAGCATATTAAAAGAATCATACACCATTTACCAAGTAGGATTTATCCCTATCAAGGAGGGTTCAACATAAGCAAATCAATAAATGCGATACACCACAATAATAGAATGAAGGACAAAAATCACATGGTTCATCTTGAGATAGAGAAAAAGCATTTGACAAAATTCAACACCCTTTCCTAGTAAAAACTATCAACAAATTAGATACAGAGGAACTTACCTCAACACAGTAAAGGTTATCTGTGAAAGGTACACAGCTAACATCATACTCAGTGATTAAAAAAATACAACTAAAAGTTTTTCTTCTAAGATTGAGGACAAGGCAAGGATGCCCACTCTCTTAAGCAAAAATGGACAAGTGGGAACACATCAAAATAAAAGGCTTCTACATAGCAAAATACACCACCAAAATAAAAAGGCAGTCTGTGGAATGCGAGAAAATATCTGTAAACTATTTATCTGATAAGGGATTAATTTCCAAAATATGTAAGGAACTCTTACAACTCAGTAGCACAGAAAATGTAAATAACCAGGTTTTTAAATAATGGGCAAAGGACTTACACAGACATTTCTTCAAAGAAGACACACAGATGGCCAACAGGTCTATGCAAAGATTCTCAACATTGCTGATCATCAGGGGAATATAAATCAAAACCACAATGAGCTATGACCTCATACCTGTTAGGGTAGTTATTACCAAAGTCAAAAAATAACAAGAATGTGGAGAAATTGGAACACTTTTACATGGTTGGTAGAAATGAAAATTGGTGCAGCCTTTATGTAAAACAGTAGAGAGGTTCCTCATAAAGTAAAAATAGAGCTGCCAGCAATCCTACTTCTGTTTATATCTGAAAGAATTGAAATCAGGATCTTGATTTACATTATTCATTATATACAACAGTGAAGATAGGAAAACAACCCAAATAGCCATCAACAAATGAATGTATAAATAAAATGTAGTATATATGTACAATGGGATATTACTCAGCCTTAAAAAGAAAAAAGCCCCACCATTTGCTACAACGTGAATGGAACTGGAAGAAGACATTATACTACGTGAAATAAGTCCCGAAGGACAAATGCTGCATGATTCCTCTTAGATGAGGCATCCAAAATAAACATACAGAAGTAGATAAGGGAACTGTGCTACCAGGGAATGGGAAGAAAGGATATATGGAGTAATGGTTCAGTGGGTATCCAGTGACAGATACACAAGATGAGCAAATTCTGGAGCTCTACCATACAACATAGGGCCCATTGTTAACAATAAGGTATTGCACACTTAAAATTTTATTGAGGGCAGATATCATGTTAAATGTTCTTACCACACACAGAGACACAAGAAAAGTTTTGGAGGTGTTGGATATGTTTATTACCTTGGTTGTTTTGATGATAACATGGGTGTATACATATGCTCATAATCAAATTGTACACATTAATTATGTGCAACTTTTTTGTATACCAATTATACATCAATAAAGCTGGGGCTTGGGGGATGGGGAGACATACTAACAACAACTGAGATTTTCTCCATAGGTTACTGGAAGCATTGAAAGAGAAATAAAAAGTAAATACTAAAAACACACACACACACAGAACACCAGTTAGGCCACTTGAAATCGTATGTATACGATCACATAATACTCAACTTTCTATATTGTTTCTGAGTTGAGTAGAAATTTGCCACTTTAAGAGCATTGTTTGGTAAGAAAAGCATAAACAACACACTGTTGTACTCAGAGAAGCTTTTCTCTCTGCTATTTGTATCTTTCCATTAATCACATGAAATCTAAAACCCTATGTTTCTGAAGCAGAGTCAGTATCAAATGCTTTAAAAAAATAATGGTATTTAAAAATTGAAAAATGAATTCTTGAGGGACATTATCTGGCTTCTTAAGAAAAAAGTTAAGCATAAAATGGGAGAATAGGCCTCATATCTGCTTGGGATATTTTCCATTGATTGTGTTCCCATTAAATTAATATAGATTGCTAATACCTGTGATCAGTTCAACACTGTGGGAGTATTTTTGACTATACATTGTGAAACCAGTTCAACACTATCTTGACAGGGTGTGAACATGCACTTACTGTATTCTCTTCATCAGTCTATGCAACTACCCATCATTTTATTAGCAGCATGAGCAATTATAGTTACTCTAGTCTATGGCAAAGTTGTAAATATTTTTCTTGTGCATGTCGTCGTTAATTCTACTCTCTGAGAAATAAGTTTTGTCATGGCATATGCTGTCGGTCTGTCCCTGATCTGTTCAAGCTTGATCCCTTGGGGTCGTTCAGGTTGTGAAGGAGTCTCATTAGTAATCAGTGGAAGTCTTCTTGAACACAGTGTTTCTATGATTTACTTGAGGATTTTCAGAAAAGCAGACCAAAGACTTCATGTTCGCTATCTATCGCTATGAGCAGTATAATCCTTGCTTATTATTGGATATGACCTGCATGCTAGTTATGTACTAAAAACCATAAAAGTTATCCTTGTTGAGATAGAATCTAGATACCCAGAATGTAGAACAGAATGGAAAAAAGATAATAAAATAGACCATATTCCCTCTAAATTACTGAATATTATTTGGTGAGAATTCTGATAAATTTCAAGTGCTAGAATATATTCTTATTATATGCTTAATTTTAGTCCTTGGTATAATTCTCCTGCCTATCTTTCATCCATTTAACATGTAGTAAGAACTTAAACTATTGATGTGTCAAAAAGTTTCTCCTGTCACACTTTTTTGTTCAGGTGAAATCCACATGACATAAAAGTAACCAGTTTAAAATGTACAGTTCAGTGACATTCCACACATTCACAGTATTGCCCAACCATCACCTCTGTCTAGCTCCAAAACAAAAAGCATTTATGCGTATTGCTACCACTCACAGAGCTGTATTATATTTTGAGTACTGTCTATGCAATTTCTTTATTAACAATGCAAAGGTGCGTTGTCTCGACTTTAAAGGTAAGAAAATCAAGCCCAAATAGCTTAAATAATTTACTGACGATCATAGATAGAATGTGTTTCTTACCCAGCAGGTCTGTTTCAAAAACTGTATACATTCCTCTGTGTTAAACATACCCTCATCCACCTCACCTTTTATTCATGAATGAATTTTTTAAGGCATCCAGGCGTTTCTATGTGCTAACATGCAGTAATGTTGCTCTTATGTTAGTGTGCTATTTCAGAACAACGTGTATTTGAGAGTTTGCATAATATAGGCTCCTAACACATGTTTAAATATTTTCTTGGAATTAAGGGTTGGTTGACTATTCCAAATGGTATTTAGCAACCCCCACATAGAAAGGAACCGTCTCATATTCTGTGGTGTCCTTTCCCTTTTCACTGCCTTTCAGATATGCTTCTTCAGTGAAGGATGGCTCCCAGTATTTTGTGCTGCTGATTGTGACAGACGGTGTTATTTCAGATATGGCTCAAACTAAGGAGTCCATAGTTAACGTGAGTAGGGCTTTTCAGTCTTGGGCTGGCGGAATGACAGCATGGTTGAGAAAACTTAGGTTGACTCCAGAGTTGACTTAATGAAACAAAATGCCCATGCCTTTAGAGCCAATTGCTTTCTTAACCTTATTCAGACAACTTGCGCACATTTGTATTGTACCATTCATCCATAACCACTAGCTAAGATGTGTGGATAACTGAGTTGTAACAAAAGTATTTCCCCCAAAATACATAAGATCAATATTTATATTTCAGTTATAGAAGAACTGTGCTAATTCCTATTTCTTTAGTATTGGATAGGGACTGGACTTGATTCAAAAGTCATTCTTCTCGTTATAATCCCTAATTCTGTGTTTTTTGTGATTATTTAATTGGCTTTGTTTTTAGACTATAATCTATAAAATCTATATTTACTAGACTGATCTATCAGATGATACCTGTTTTTATGCACCATTCTATATCCAGGCTGAGCAGTGTTTGGTACAAAATCGGTTGCATGAGAGAATTATCACACCTCATGATTTTTAACAGCATAAAGAAAATATTAGCTGTTTGGTGTGAGATAAAAATAGCTACAGGTGGGATTAGGAATCAAATGCTTTATAAACATATACTTAGAGAAAAGCAAACAAAATTCAGAAGTAAAGGCTTATACATTTATTTATGTTTAACTAGACACTTGGGTTGAATTTATCTTGCTTTCCTTTATGTCTGGTCAGTGGCATTAGTTTGGTGCACTTTAAAATATGGACTTAATCGTTTAGGTTTAAACTAACCAGACATGGTGCCCTGAGGAACAATTATTACTAATTCAGTGACCTTCAAAGCTGAAAATCTGGTTGCTGTGTCTCTGTTGCTGGATCTCACATGCTTACCATTATGTTATTTAAAGTGATGGTTTCATTTAAGTGATACAGATGATAGAAAAAATGCTACAACATCAAGTATTTCAGTATCGCTCCCAATCATGGATATTTAATACATAAATGAATCATACTAATATTAACTTTCTGTAATTACAGTTTCCATTCACTCATTTACTGTAAAGATTACTTTTCCTAACCTTGGGCATAAAGGAGGTAGAGTAGGGCACTGTTATTTCACCAATATGGTACATTTTTTGCCTCTCGAGCAACTGGAAGATTTTTGAGAGGAGAGGGAACATGGAAAAAGAAACCAAAGTTACCCAAAGTCAGCTTAGGAAGATTTCGGCTGAGAATAGCAAGTGAAGGCAGATGCTCGACACTTAAACTACCCAAGGCTGGCCATTCCTGAAGACTCTCCCACTGAGTTAGTGTACATATGGAGTTCGGAAAGCATGAGAGTGGAATCAAGTATATTATTGTGTTAATTTTAAATAGTTCTAACTATTTTAATGAACATAATCTGTGAAAAAAGAACTTAATAAAATTCAGAATGTTAGTTTCCTCTTAATTCTTAACTCTTTTCTTAAGAATTCCATTTCTTAATTGTGAACTAATTATGTATTCTTTTTGAAGGCCTCAAAGTTTCCAATGTCAATAATCATAGTAGGTGTTGGACCAGCAGAGTTTGATGGTGAGTACTAAAATTTCAGTAATATTCCTTGGGAATTTGTTTAATGTAACTCCTCAAGCTGTTAGGTTTCTATCCCTTTATGCTTATAACATATGAGTATGAATGTGGATTTGTATATGACATTCATGTCTGCAGAGACATAGCTATCTCATGAAGACAAGGATGGTGAGCAAATTAAAAGATTGATGAGTGGGACATTACCTCTGCAGTGTACTGAAAAACATGTAGCTTTGCATTTGATTAGAGATGGTTTGTACCTCAAAATAATATTTCTTAAGACTAGCAGAGTGATAAATTGACTTTTTATTCCCAAGGCAGAACAGACTGTGGCCTCACTAAAAACCTTGAAGGATGAACACTAAATTAATGAACCGTCAGGTCATGAAGAGAAATGTCAACACTAGCATACTGTGCTACTCTAATGGACTCTTGAACTGTGACTAGTTGATAGGCATTGTATATATATAAGTTCTAGCATATGAAGGAATGAAGTAAAATGAAAGTGGGACTGACCATCTGAGATTTCATGAAACTTTATATCATTATTGACTTACTGGGTAGTTTTCTGTTTGGGCTCAGGCCTTGTTCGAAAGCCAGTTAAGTAATAGCTGTTGGGGTAAATAATGATCTGGTAAACCTCTGTAAGGATAGTCTGTCCTGGTCATCTGGTGAATTCCTTTAAGAGACAAGTTCCTGCAATCGCTGGCCCATCACCATCACTATACATTTATGTCTCGACATATTTGAGCATAATTAATTTCCTTATTTCCATCCCTAATAAGTAGAGGAGAAAAATAATAATTTAATGATCTTATTATTGGCATTGTACACATTTGCTTAAATTATGACACATAGGGTGTATCTAAGCAAAATGCTGAGTGGTGGCTCTCTGTCAATGATGCGGACTAGCAGGGTTTCAACTCAGACACTGGCTTGTGAACATGTGTAGAAGTAAAACTTAAACCAATCACATTAAGCCAAATGCATTATCTAAGCACTGCAAACACAAGTGAGTGGGTGAGATTGAATTCTGGCTGAACAAAACTTTTTGGAGGGTGAAGAGCAAAGATTGTTCATTGTAAGCCATTCTGTGGAGTCTGGTGAATGTCATGTGTATACAGATTGAATTATCAGTAATAGAATTATACTTTGAGCACAAACTGGCATTCCTCATGTCATTAATGTTTTAGGGAATTCTTACTGAAAACTTAATAAGCTCTGGAAAATATTTTTAATTGCAGCATAACATTACTGTGTCACCAGCTGTCTGTCCCATTATATCACGGTATTTGCAAATACCAGCTGACCTGACCTACATAACATTGAAATTATTTCTTAGCCAACCAAAGAATCATACTTCAGAAAAGCCATAGTTTATCTAGTCAATATAAGGGAAGAGCAAATGCCTCTTTGTCTTTAAATGTATTTATGAAGTGGGAATTGGGCAATATGGACATACAGCTTTGTTGTAGTTTCAATGGGAACAAAGTTCAGACTGTTATTGGAAATTTTGTGATGATTGGTGTCAAGTTTCTTAAATTAGAAATTAAAAAGAAAAAAAGAATGAATTAGCATCCCTTGCCCAATCAGTCAAGTAACCATATAACCCAGACTTGAGCACCCCCAGGATGGGGCGATGGCACCGAGACAGCTCTGCACTGTGTCGGCTCTTCTCATCTCAGCTCTTCTCATCTCAAAGGGTCGCGTGAGGTCTTGGCTTGCCTTTTTCATTTGTACTCCATACATCTTTATTTCCTTTCTGCCTACATTGTTTTAGTACATGGATAATGATCCTGGATATGCACTGGATAATGATCCTGTTTTATTTTCAAGCAATGGTTGAACTGGATGGGGATGATGTAAGAGTCTCTTCCAGAGGGAAATACGCTGAAAGGGACATTGTGCAGGTAAGAAATTGAATGAAAATTATTTATTTGGTTCATTGTGAAGGGCACATGTTAGCTCTGATCTGTAAGTGAAAAAATCGAAATCAGGAGTTTCAGGTTCTGTTTAGTTTCATCAGCTGTTTCTCTAGAAGCTGCATTTTTTTGTGTGTTAAGGTATCATTGAATACACTCTTATGAAGGTTTCACATGAAAAACATTGTGGTTACTACATTCACCCATATTATCAAGTCCCCCCGACACCCCATTGCAGTCACTGTTCTAGGAGCTGCATTTTAAGTAGGGTCTAGAAACAATGCCCAGTTACTCTCCCCTGTATCTCAGGTTCACCATATATAACAGAGAAACGTTAGTAAGTGTCTTTTCCTACTTTAATATTATCAGAAAATATCATCAAGATTGTTAGTAAAATTAGAAGCTAGAAACATAGTGATGTTTATTCTTAATGATGTTTGGTTCTTAATTATGTTTATTCATTGTTTAGTCCTTAAGAAAGACCAAATATTTTTAATACAGCTGATTACCTATTTAGAGTAAGTGAACTTAGTAGAAACCAAAACTTTAGATATTTTCCTATTTCCCTCTATATATGGTTAAAAAGTAGATAAATAGTTCTTAAAATTACATATAAAATATTTAAATCATATATAAAAACATGTGTAAATGTATATTATGACATATGATATAAAATAACAATTATTATAATTATTAGTTATAAATAATTCTGTTAGAATCAAGAAAAATACTTAACCAAAACCTCCTTACCCTAGAAGTGAAGAGAAAGAAAAAAAAATCAACAGCAGATAAATATAGTTAAAATTTATCATTGAAAGCAAGGAGGTAATTCAACTGTATAGCTATATATTTAGAGTCGCTGTATCTTTCAGGATGTCACAGGTGAAAAAAGGCTGTGAAACACACATTTTTAATAGGAAAGCAAAAAAGGTCTCAATACCATTTAAACACATGATTTATTAAAGTTTTGGAGGTGCACACAATGGACCTCAATATTGTCTCCTAAATATTACCTATATAAAATAGTCATTAAAAGAATCTTATTTGAAATCCAACAGAATTTGCTTCAAATCCTGGATTTGATATCTTCAACAAGATTTGTATTTTTCAGTGTTCTGGCATGTTGTAAAGATTAAATGAGATAATGTATATGAAATATATTTCTGAAATAGAACTCAGTAAAAACAAAATAAGTCAAAATAATTTGAGAAAATAGTATAAAATAATATAATAACAATTATTAATATAAAGATTAATAAAAAAGCACTGTTCTTTATTAGGCAGAAAAATTGTTTTAAAATAGAAACATCTGTACAATAGTTTTTTTAAAAGATAATTAAATATGATTTAGACTTTTTAACCCAACGATCTTGGCGGAGTAAAAAGCGCACACACACAAATGATTAGGTTAAAAGCAGCTGAGAAAGGGAACATGGTGATGTGGTCATTTATTTAAGTATCCCATGGTGTTTTGTTTTCATAATTAAACACATGATTATTCATCTTCACCTTATTAGCATAATTATAGGTCTAAGTAATTACCCTTTAACTGAAAGCTCTTCATAATGTCTGGCTCACATTTTCCAAAAAATCAAATTACTGAAGGGAAGTATAAATTCAAAGTCCTTTAGAATGTGTTTTCTTGCTGTTATAATGCATTTTTTTACAGTCAGCAGAGACAGCTCCACAGTATTGTCTCCACAGTGCTTAAGGGAAACTTGATACTATGTTTTCCCTTAAGAAGTAGTTAAGGTTGTGCACATCACCAAGGTTTCCTTTAATAATCCTTTAATATAGCATATTAGAGCTAATATGCTAGTGACAAGCAACATTCATACCTATCACATTTATAAAATAAAAATGTCCTCAGTCATGAAAGTGTTTAGTCTCTCAATGGATATACTCCACTGAATAGAATATTGAGATAACATCCAGATCCATGAAATTTTAAAGTTGTCACTCTGATCTTGAACAAATCGATAAATTTCTATGCGCCTTTATTTCATTATTTCTGTTCATTAAATTCCTTCATCTCTATTCTTTTCATGATGTTCTGAGTCTTGGAAGAACTCATGAAAACACTTCAGTACTTACTGGCATAAGGTGTCTATTAGTATAGTTATATCTTTCCTCTCTTTGGTAAAGTCCTTGAGAGCCATCTATCACCATAAAGTGACACTGGGATCGCCAAAGATTTTGAAGTCTCCTGGAGATATAGCTCAGGGGTTTCTGGCACATAAAACTGAACTGAAAGAGCCATAGGATCTTACAGATGCTTATTTGAAGTTAATATGTCCTCACAGAATTAGTAACCTCCTGAATGACAGTGACATCTTGACTTACGTGCCTACATTTAGTTTAAAAAGTTGATGCATCCTTTTCTAATTCATGGAGAAGTTCCTAAATGGTGATAGGTCTTTTAAAAATCGTAAGCAAGGTAATCCTTCACGTATCCCATTGTGTGGAAGAATTAGTGTCCTCTCTCACCTTGAAAAAGGTTTTAAAAACATTTCCACCATCACAGTTTTCCAGGTTCGACCATCCAGTAAGACATTTTTAAAATGAGTTATTTTCAAGAATAACTTTTTTGCAAGGGCTTGTCAAGGATGATAATAACTGTCAGTTTTCCCATTATCAGAAATTACCTAAGCCGTCATCAGTGTAAACACTGCTGGCTAAAATATAATCAGAGAATAGGGTCTGGTTAGCTCTCTTCCCCTTTTGCTGCTAGCAGTTTCTTACATGTTGAAGCTAATCACGTTAATGTACCGCAAATAAAACCCCAGTTCCTTAAGTGGACAAACAAAAGCCTCAGGTAGCTGAATCTCAGCAGAAATTTGGGGGTAGTAAATGGGGTTTTCATTATCATGTCAAATTTTAAGTGGCTTCCAAATCCTTCATATAATAATAATATTTAATAAGTCCTTGGTATGCTAGACAGCTAAGAGCCATAGTATCAATTTATTCAATCCTTAATTGATATTATGAAGCAAGTACTTTATCAGATTTTACAAAAGAAGCAATGAGGTTCAATTCCACTTGTCTGTAGTCACATAGCTGGGAAGAAGTAGAATCGGTATTTAATCTTAAAATGTCTGGTTCTAAAAGTTCTTAACAATATTCTGTATAACTTTAATTCTAAAATCTAAACATAGCATGACCTGACCCCAGTCTTCCTCTAATAAACACACACACGTGCACACACTCTGTCTAGACAAATAGGGCTACTAATTGTCTTGGCATCAACATTTCCACTTGTTTTTATTTTCTCTCACCATTTTACCGGGAATGCCCTCCCTTCTCATCTGTACTGACAAAAACCCTACATTTTGCAATTTCTCACTATACAGCCTTTTGCAAAGCCCTCACTGCACATCTGAACTAATTTCCCCTCTCATTATACTCACATATCACTTTATGTCTGCCTAAAAGTCCTGGTAGCTCTTTGTCTCATAGTAACTTACAAATAGGAATCTGAGGCCCAAGATGGGATGTTACACAACTTGTGCACAATTATTTAGGTTGTAGATGGGTGGATCCAAATTTCCAACCGAGTTCTGATCCCAAAACCTACGTTCTGTCTGCTATAACACACCTACTCTTCAAAAAGGCAAAAATCCTAATGAAGATTATTAGATTGTACTTCCCTTTTCTTATTACTCCAGTGGCTCTTGTATCAGAACCAGGTCAATTTGGGTTCAAATAATGACTTCAATACTTACAATTCTCTGATCCTGGATAAGAGAATTAAACTGTTAGATTTCAGTTTCCTCTTCTGAAAATTCAATATGTGGGTAATGTACTTATAAAAATAAAATGAGATATTGTAATAAATCTTTTAGCAGATGGCCCCCCTCCTCCTGGTTGCTCAATAAGTGCGTCAATATCAGCATCAGTTGTTACTATTTTTAGGGATATGGTATATTTCTATGGAACAGGATGCACTTACTGGTATTCTTCAGATGCATGTGATAAATTAGTACAAAGTGAAAATTGATTGATTGCTCTAACCTGACCATGTTAAGAGTTTGAGTTCATTTGTGGTAATAGACAGTGCTCAACAGAGATTTACAAATGTGTGGCATGATTTTTCCAGGAGGTCCCCAGGTACAGTGATCAGAAATGAATGATTAAAAGAGACAGTCATCTCAGGGTCTGAGAAGTTGAGTGGAAAACTGATTGTAGGAGGATATGAACAGTGGTCTGAGAAGAAAAAGGGCGTAGTGTACATTGTCATGCAGACTGTAAGGTTTGACATTAACAGAGGTAAAGGAAATGAAAAGGCAGTCTGTCCTCTGTCACTGAGACTGTATTTCATGACATGACTGAGGAGATTAATGTTCCTTTGGAAAAGCCTAGATAACAGGTTAGTGAGCAAAAAATTCTCAACATTTTTTTTTCCTACTCCCAACCCACAGTAGAATGAGGTGAACTGCTGTTGATGAGAGTAACTGGCTGTGATAGTGCTTGTCAGTACCGGGGGTGAGGCCCCCTCATACTCAAGGGCCTATTCAGAATCGGGCTCCCACTTCTCAGACCTAAGTTAAATGTGCTGTGTACTTCCCACCCCAGCTGGAAACTAAGATTTTGTTCTTACCCATTATTTATAAGTGTGTTTTAAAGATGAGTAGAACCGTATGCTCTCCAAGAATGATGGTGATGGTGGATATTCTGATGTTCCAGAATATCCTAGCATCCCTAAACAGGAATTTTAACTCACTTCAGTAGAAGTTAGCACATCTTATAGCATTTGCTGGAAAGGAGAAACAGGATGTGTTCAAATAACGAAAACCCCAGAAATTACTGTTTCAGATTACAATACATGTTACCCTATTTAATGCAGCAACCTAATGAAGCAGGTGTTGGGATATTACACTCATTTTATAGAAGAAGAAACTGAGGCAAAGAGTGAAAAATGACTTGTCCAAGATGGTGCAGCTAATAAGTAACAGAACCAAGCTCCCAACCTGGAAGGTCTAATTCCAGAGTTTGTGAGACTAAGTGGTGAAAAGGTGAATGCGTTTGCCATTCACGGTGTAGAAGAAAGGCAAAGCATCAGATACCGTGAAAGAGCAAAGCCGAGTAAGAGAAACGCCCTAGCAGGTGAGGGCTTCCCCTTCCCTGCAGAAGGACGGGCTGCTGTCAGACGCGCCCTTCTTTCCTAAAATGTAGGTATTGGCTCCGGATTTTTAAAAAACTGAACTGTCTTAAAAAAAAGTTTCCAAAGATAATTTTATGTGCACTAATTGTCATGTACTGATATGCTACATAATACCAATGTTATAATCATACAACTACTTCAAGTGTTTATTCAAAAAATATTTGGCCTTTTAAAATAAGGATGAAATAAACTGTAGCTACAGTTAGATATCTTTTTCTCATTGATCCATAACTATGTTGATTCCTTTTTTCTCGCTTTTCTAACTATAGCTTCCAGGAGAAAATAAACCGTCACTTTGTTTTGCACCTGTTTGATTTTTCTGTTAAAAATGTCAAGTCTTGTCCAAAGGTAGACAATACAACTTCGTAAAAGTTCATATCCGCTTAACTTCTCTTCTCAGCTAAAGATTATATTCACTCTCTTAGTTTTTTCCTGTCCGTCCTTAGCTACGTTCAGGGTTAAGAGAAAGAGATGTCACCTTTATATCGCACTTTTCTAAAAGCTGTGTTGCATTTTCCTTCTGGTAGCAATGCAGAGAGGTAAAATTATAATTGTGTAGGCATGCTTCTGCCTACAGTGTGTGTTATTCTAAAAATAAAGGAGTAATTTATTAATGATTTGGAAGAGACTGCTATCACTGCATAGAAGGCATTACACTATCTAATTTTTTAACATTTGACTTGATTTCACCTATAGCGACCTGCCCATTTTAAAGCCTGCTTCCTAATAGCAGTTTTCTGAAACGACATCTTGAATAACTGCTTAAGTCAAAAGTTAAGTTTTTCAAAATAAATTGGACTGTTAGGTTACAGGATGAAATGGGAGCATGCTCCCTCTTTCTCTGGCAGAAAAAAATGATTTAATTCAAACTTTTAAATATTATACTTAGAAACCGTTTAGCATCCTAAAATGTCTTCACTGTGCCTTTTCTCTAAGGCTGAAATTACTTGTTCCCAAACCATCATAACACTAACTGCCATTCATTTCCAAGTTGCTTCAAGAATCACCTTGTGTCTAAGGGGAAATGGAACTAATGCCCTCCTATAGCACCGTGTTTATAACTTATGTAGCCATTATAAATGAGAATGGAACTAGGCAATCTATTGCCAGACAGTTCGGTGTTGAGCTGATAAGGACTCTCATGTAATTGCTTATATGAGGAGGTAAGATCTCTACATTATGTAAAAATAAGAATGATGATATTTCAGGAAGAAGTACACCAAAGTCTCATGTTGAGTTCCTTTCTTGCCTTTCCAAATAACAGATTGGAAAAATTAACATCCTGGGCAAGACTCAGTGTACTGTACAGTTGAGGTTCCTACTAATATGAACTGTGTGGATTCCACATTCATTGTCCATGTGATTTGATGTCCCAGAAACTTAATTAAAATTATGTTACGTGTATTGAGGGCCCTTTAACAGGAGGCATTATTGTTTTTACCCTGCAGTGGGTTGTATTTCTGCATTGAAAGTGGAATTTGGCGGGAAACTGAGGCCTGAAGAGGTTAATACTCCATCCCACTGGTGGCAGTCTAGGTATAGAAAAGCTGCAGAACACACATAGCATAGCAGGACCAGGAGACCTGAGTTACTGGGAAGAAACAGAGAAAACAGTTTCATCCCTTTTTAGATAAAAGTAAATGTAGTAGAAAGGCTTCGCTCCTGTGGTAGCTGTTTGTAATGACTCTAGTTCTTCAAAATGCATAATAGCTATTATCCAACTCATGGGTACTGCAGGCTTCTCGGATTCTCCTACAGCCAACGTTTTACATGTGTTGACTTTTGCGTCTATGAAATAACATGCTAAAGTCTGTGAAATAACTTTCTTTCATCTCTGTTCTAGTTCGTGCCATTCAGGGATTACATTGACAGAAGCGGAAACCACATCCTGAGTATGGCCAGGTTGGCTAAAGACGTCCTAGCTGAGATCCCTGAGCAGTTTCTCTCCTATATGAGGGCCCGAGGGATCAAGCCGTCCCCTGCGCCTCCCCCGTACACCCCACCTACACATATATTACAGACTCAGATATGACTACTGTGCCCCAAATGCTAGCGTTACCTGCCCGTCACTTGCAGTGAGTCACTGCTCTGCCCCTGGTGCTCTGTGGGGAACCAGGGAACAACATGCTGGTCTCAGCTGGGTTTCAGCAGTACTCGTTAGTACACTTTCTTGGATCCAAAATTAATTCTCTTCCTAAACCAAAACTGTACATAGGGTTGTTGCATGAGCAACAGGAAAACTGTTTAAATGCTTGAAGCAAAATATGGATGTCTTCTCTGAATCTTTTTTTTTTTTTTTGGACAGAAACAGCTAATTTCCAATGTACTGTTGGGAAAAAGCACAAACTGTTTTTAAACTCAAATATTGTCCTCGACTGCTGGGTGTATAGGAAAGCAGTCTCTCTGTATCGATGTTTACATGTTACTACTTTTTAAATTTCAATACTTTTATAACTGTTCTTAAGAATAAGAGTTTTGAATATTGAATCCTTTGTCTTCTAAATTGCAATAGCTACAATCAAAAGAGCAATATCTCTTTGAATGACTGTCTGGACAAATGCAATTGCAAACAAGGAAAGGGAAAGATACTTTCATACTTCTCAGTAAATGAATTGTCTTAGAAAGCTGTACCTGCTCTGTACTCAGTTCCTCTGTGCTGTTCGCCAGGTATGGGAGAGTATGCTTCCCAGAGGTGTATCGTATAAGAACATGCATTTTTCATGGAGTTTGGGTTCTAAATTTAGACAGTTCAAATGCAGTCAGTTTGTGTTTTGTACGGCTAAGTAGAAATAATAAAAAGTCAAACATCGTGAACTGTAAATGCACAGAAAATTCTTTGTGTACAAAGTAGCATCTGTATATTATAATGCTATATAAAAGACTAAAACCCAGAATATTTAACTGTGAACTATGTAGCAGAAGTTTTAAACTTTTTATTCCATTATACCTTGTCTAGATATTTTAATTCAAAGGGATGCTGGCTCTCTTGGTTTGGATTCCTTGTCACCACCTTTCCACATTGCCACACGGGTGCACAGGCTGGAAGTTTTTTGTGAAATTCCCAGTTAAATATACACAACCACGTGACTTAGCGCACAGCACATTTGTGAAATGACCCGCTCCTATGTACTGACCTGCCTGTCCACAATTAATTGTAAAGAGTTTCTGCATGTACAGTTTTTACAAGAATTAATAGTTCTGTGATGTTGTGTCTAAATTAAAGCATTTCTTTAGAACAAATGGCCTTAAATTCTCACAGAATTCCTGGAAATGATTGTGAATTGCCTTCAAATAATAGAAACGTGTATTTTTTTTTCTTTTGTGTCAACAGTGTAACTGCTTTATAATATTTTTCCTTACTTACACCCTATTTACTACTTGGTTTATTTCTACTGTATGTTGTTCTCTTTGTTCCAGAGTTGATTTAGGGTGACTTTTATAAGCATGAAACTATTTTAATGAAAAGAACAATATATAAATCACATATCTAACAAAATCAATGTTATATAACTGTAATACTAAATTGTCCATTTTTAAGTTGTATTAAAATCTTCAAAAGGATCGCTGTTTGCTCTGTAACTTTTATGTATGAATGACTTGGAGTCTGATGATTTTCTTTACTGATCTTAAATATTTATGCCAGTATAGTTTGTTAACCTACAGATTTATTTTTATTTACCTTCAATTATCAGTCCAAAAAACAAAAATAAATAAGATCAATATTCTTTCCTTTTTGTCAAACATCAGTGATTTCTCTTTGAAGTGATCAGAGAAAATGAAAGATGTGCACTTTCTTACCTAATGACAGTGTGCACAAACCCACTGGGGGTAGATGGCTGGGAATAAAGCAATCCCAGTTACAAACCTTATCCTCTGCATGACTGGGAATAATTGTCAGAACTATGTGTGATGTTAATTCTATAGGTAAAATTAGAAAACACCTAGTGTTATCTCTTCATTGCATAAATGAAGAAACCGAGACTGAGGAGGCTGAGTGTGGGTCCAAGATAAGATAACCAGAGCACAACTGGTTACCATTATGCAAATATCTATTTAAATTTTGTGAGTTGCAGTGAAAAATCCCAGAGGCATATTCCATAAACACAAATGCATACCATAAGTTGCACATACAGAGGAGGTTTTTATGACAGGCTTATCATCAGTTTAGGGCGTGAAGAGATTTCTCTCCCAAGGATGAGGTTCATGGGGTTGTTTCTTAAAGAACCAGCAACTGCCAAAGATTTTACTGAAGAGCAGGTCTTTTCCTTTCAGTTTGTTGTATCGTAGCTATTCTATACCTTTGTATTATATCTGTGATTGAAACAAAATGGCAAGATGCTTAAAAAGAAAAAACTCACTGATTTCTGTCCTTGGCACAAATCAGGTACACTTCCTAATAAAGAAACAGAGCTCCGGATCCATCGGTTTTCTTTGGGCGCAATGTGATACCACTTAATAAAGATGGACACAACAGAAATCTGCTTACAGAAAGTTACACTTAGGTAGCCCTTTCCCTCCCATCCATGTTTCACAGATAGCTTACAGGCTGTGTTATACTGTATGGGTACACGTGGGCACGTCGGGGTACTTGGAGCTCCCAGGCTGCCGCATCCTTATCAGCTAATATCAGGATATCTTACCAATAATTCTGTTTTCAATGTGTATCTTGACTGAACAGGGCAGTAAAGTCCTGCCCTACAGAGATTATTCCTCAACTAATCTTTGCTTACAACAGTTTCTGTCTTCAGTTTTTTTCTACTTATATTCCCTAGTATATTTATATTACTATGAAATTGAAAGACTATTCCACATGCAACTCCACAAGAAATCTATTGGAGAGAGCAAGACCCCAAGGATAAGCTATGAGTGTCCTCCATGAGAATCTCAAGGTTATATTAATCACCTAAATGTAATAAGTGTACACGATTTTTTTTATATTGAGTTACAGAATTTCTGAGAAATCTTTCTTGCCTTCTCATTCATCTTCACAAACATTCTACAACTCACAGAAAGAGTGGATTTCTTTTCTGTTTTATCACTGGATGACTCACAAGACATCAAAGCATAAAATCAAGAGGGTTCAAAGTTGTAGGAACACAACTCTAGGTGGCTTCCCCTCCTCCTCACCATTGCCACCGAAGACCCCACCGTTTGCTCTCCTCCACTTGTTCTGCTAATACCTGAAAGTCATTTAACAATAGGCAAAAAGACTTTCTGCAAAATACAGGGAGGTTCTGAGGTGAAGGACATGGAACTTTTAAGGATTAATAAGCTCCTTCTCATGTTAACAACATACTGACACTTGTTTTGACCAAGAATTTTTTTCTCTTTTCTGAAAGGTGTCTCATCATCAGATCTTTTCTTAAGATATGATTTTGATGAGGGCAGACTTGGGGCATCGTGAGTACATAAATGCTGAAAACGGGTTTCTTTGAAGAACTGAAAGGGGAAACCAGAGAACCAGCAACCACAAGCCTTAGGTATGTTTATCCCTCTTTTCATCAATCATCACCCCTCCTAGCCATGTTCACAGCAGATTTCAAGTTTCAAAACCAGAGTAAGGAGACACCAAATAGAAGCGTATGTTCAACAAAGAGTAGGGTAAATGCCCCAAAACAAAATAATTTTTCGTTAAGTTAATGTGACCCCAACAATTGTTTTACTGCATGGAAATACTGATTTGTAATTAAAAGTATACTAACTTAATACCCAGAAGTCTCCAGACACAATTGTTGTACTAAGATTATTACCTAACGACACACTAGTTCTGATTCCTATCTCTGACTTCTGAACACTTTCAGAGGCAACATCTTCAAACATCATAAAACAGGGCTTTGCTTTACTTCACATTTCGTCAAACCATCCTCAACCCCGTTGTCTGCCATTGCTCTGACTTCCCAGGCCTTGGAGGTTGAAATCTAGGAGAGAGATGACCACTGAGCTGCTACATGGAAGGAGAGACAGCAAGCGAATCTAAAGATTTGCTCATTTCCTTTGAACTAAATGATTTCGTTTTAAATCAACAGTGGCCATGACCTCACGATTTTCTCATCACAGTTATTCGCTAATTTAATGGCCATGAAACAGGACCGCTGAGCACCCCTAATGTATTCAGAGAAGCTGATTTCATACAGGTAGGATTTGCTATTAATCAGAGGTGGGTATCACTGACCTTATAAATTAAGAGGAAGGATGAAGGCAGAAATACCCTTGGGCTTGGCTTAAAAACAGCTCCTCTCAGGTCTTCCTCACCTTACCATGTAAATTAATTAATTGAAGTTGTAACCTGGTTCGACAATTTTGACAAGAGAACCACCAGTTTGATAATTTACAGTTTCCACAAGATAACTGACAAGATTGTCAGACAGGTAGACTAAATAAATAAAACGTCTATCAAATCTTTTTTCAAGAAAATAATTTAAATCTGAATCTACTTAAAATTAACAAAATTGTTTCACTATTTCATCATTTTCAACAGGAGCAAAAGGTCTATTCTATAATTTAGAGATGGGCAAATTTGGCATGCACTTTCGGTAATGATTCTACACCTGAGGATTTAAAAGTAGGGACACCCTGAGAAAACAAAACATAATTACTAGAAACCCCTTGGGGTTCATCAAGAACAAATTTTCAAGTCCTAAATATTATAGCAATTGAAGCAAAAAAAAGCAAAAATTTATGATGTTAGTTTTCAAATCCAGAGTTAGGTCATCTGATGGCAGTCTGAGAAGATGAAGAATTGTAGGTAGTTTTTCGTTTCTGAGGATGCATAGGAGTTTTAAGTCCATGATTTTAAATATAAATCCAAACGATTTTATATGTGCAGTGGCCTCTTCTAAAGGCTGGTTCTAAAATTGCTGGAAGCTTCAACAGAAGGAGAGGAACTCATACCAGAGTCAGAGATCTGAGTTTCTGTCTCAGTATCTGATTTTAGAAAAATAGCATTGAAATAGCCAGTCCTAATTTTTGTCATCCATATAATGGTGTGGTGTTTCCAAGGGTCCTTCGAGCACTCTCCACGTGTCTCTCAGTGATAGAAGTGACCTTGATTGGAGCACACCCGGAGGCCTGATGGGAAGAGGTCATTGAATGAACCTGATGTCCTGAGCTATCAAAGGGCTTCTGAGGGACTGGTCAGCATGTGAAAAAGCGCAGCTTCTCATGTAAAGAAGCAGGTTGTTAGCTTACTTGTGTGTGCTGTGCCCCTGCTCTTATCCCCCGTCGTTTAGCACGTCTGTAATTACTTATTCGTGGTCTCCCTTGCAGGTACGGCCATGAACTCCACCCCAGCAGAAGACGGGCAAGTCTTGCTCGCTCTCCTACCTCTTCCACGTAGCACAGAGCCTCGCTCTTAGCAGGCCATCAGTTGATTTACTGAAAGTGAATTGAATCAAAAGATCGATCACTAAAAACATTTTATTGGTTACTTGGTATTTTAAGGTAAGCTTGAATCTCAGTGTGTCCACACAGAGATCAGTAAAATCTTAAAACAGCACATAACCTTACTTTTCTTATATTTATGTATCTCTCCTCTAAACCAGAAACGAGAGAGGGAGTGGATAGAGATCAACAATTTCTCTTTCTCCGCCTGTTCTCAGCAGTGAAATGCTCAAAAGGCAGGCAGACAGCAGGAGGGAAGAGAAAATGAAACTTTGACACAATCTGATGTCCACAGGTCCTGACTTAGGATCGCATTAGGAGAAAGTATTCACAAGTTGCCAGGGTCTTATATTATTTCCGCTCTAAATTTCCTTTGACTAAGAATGCTAAACAAAACAAAACAAAAGGCTCTTTTACACATTTTGGCCTACATTTTACCTGAACAAAGAAAGTAGAAAGAATTTATATTATTGGTACTGGAGAAGTAAGCTGTATCGTCACTTTTGCACATTATCTGTGCTTGGTCTATTTCCGAGTGGGTTGTGCACGTGTGTGTGTGGTGGGGGTGAATATATGCCTTCACTCACGCAGGTACCTGCATATATGTGTAGGCAACAGTCAATGTGGGGACAGTAAACAAGGGCATTTGGGGAAGAACAAATGACACTTTACAAGCATTTATTGCCTTTTCTGGTGCTGATTATCTGTCCCGGGGGAAGTATTCCCAACCTGCACGGAACATGGACGAGAACACATAAGGTTAGAACTTCGCAACTGCATGCATAATAGGACAGATTGACTCACAAGTGCTACTGTGCTAATATTTATGATTTTTAATGTATTCTTGCATCCTCTGCTTAGCAACGAGGAAGGATTTAATGAATATGAATTTGGCTGTGGGGAAGAAATGTGGAGGACTGTAGTTATTATGTATTGGCATTTTAGCTCAGAATTCCACCCACCATTTGATAATATTGGATTCTATGTAACTTTCTCAGAAGGAATAAATACTCGAAATCCTACCTGCATCCTCCATGAGACAATCTATTTCCTATAACTTTTTCCTAAACCATAGGGAATGACTTTGGTTTAGCATTTAATTGCTTGCAAAACATTCTCTCACATGTAACCTCTGTCTATACCTATCAAACCTCTGCTCACCCACAGGGCTTCAGCTCAAATACTGCTTTTCAACAATGCTTTCCTGCAGCTAGGCTATGAGGAATCAGTGCCTCTTTTTCTCCAGTCTGTATATGTAGATTCTGCTCTGCCTCTCTAGGAGCAAGCTGTGAGTGCAGTGAGGATGTGATGCTGTGGGATGGCAGGGGTACGGGCAATCTGTCTAACTGCTCCCAGAATGCAGTTTTGCAAGGGTTCCAAATAAGATTATAGGGTATTAACTAGGGTCTACCCTTCGTGGCAACTCTGAGATCTAAGTTCTGTTTCCTTACCACCATGGGATTGCTTAGTTCTTGTCTGGATTCTCTCAGTGACTGCTCTCTGCATTTTGTCTTAACTTCTGCCCACCTAGCCAAGCATCAGCAGCTGCCCCAATTGAAAAACAAATCAATGAGAAGGTTGAGCTTGACCAAATCAGCATCCTTTCTCTCCAGAACCTTGGACCCTCTTTATAGTCTGCACCTTTCGCTTCATTTCCTCTCGGACCCCTTCCCTTATCCTCCAGCGTGGTATCAGGCTGTGCATTCCTCAGGTATCCTGGGCTGAGGATCCCTCTCAAAGTTACACACGACTTCTAACAAGTCCTCTTCCTCCTTCTCCCCCCAACTTCTTCCTCTTCCTCCTCTTCCTCCACCTCCTCTCAGTATGGATGTTCTAGGTTTGTTTTTATATGTGTGTGAAAGTATTAGTCTGTCATAGAGTCCTCAGTCTTAGAAATGGAAGCTCTTAGAATTATTAACATATCCATATTCCCTACTATAATGAAAGTTCTGTAAAAACAAATAATATGCCCTTCTTATGATGATTAGATTAATGTGTACTATTATTGATGAGGAAGAGTTGATCTTTACCTGAACCCTATTTGAGGAGAGGAATAGTCCAAATACTTACTGAGTTCATAGTGCTGTGTGATGGTCGAATAAGACAGGAAATACTCAGGCCTTGCAGGATAATCTGAAATCCGAGGACCTGAATGAGAATTCATTTGCGTTTTCTTCTTCCTTGGTTCATACCCGAACATGGCATATTTCGAGGCCTGGCTTCTGTTCCTTCTTTTAACCTTATAATTTTATCACTTCCAGCTTCAATACATGGGCTTCAGCATATTGAACTACTGCCTGTGCCTCAAGGCAGTCTTGCTCCCTTTCATCTGCAGGCCCCTTCACATCCTCCACCCTCTTCTCCCCGGTTCACCCCCGTCCTTCAGGTCTCACCTCAGACATCATTTCCTCGAGGCTTTTTCCATGATCTTCCAAGACTGGGGCTGATGTCCTGTGTGCACCCTCCTAGGGGGTCCCGTGCTCAGCACTTCGACCCAAATCCGAGTGCTTGGCATTTGCGTCTTCTCACCTACAGGCCCGTCTTCCTCACCATACTGTGGGCTTCCCAAGGATGGGGACCCATCTTTGTGTTGGTTCGTCACAGCCAGCACTGGGCCTGGTGCACAGTCAGTACTCGGTAAGTACACATTAAACCAAACTGGGTGTCTAGTGGGTTGAAACAATTGAAATAGCCCGGCACCAAGTGTATAAACTTTAACTCAAAGGAAAAAGTTTATTGTTTCACCCATCTAGGAACGTTTCCAGTTTTCACACTACTTTGATCCCTCTTTGATAAAATCAGTAGAGCAAATAACTCCACAGTCTGTTTCTTTTTCCTGTGATATAAAGGGAATCATTTCTCCAGTCTCAGTGTAGAGCAGTAAGCCATTAGAGTTTCGTTATTTTGTGGCACAAAGTATCATTAGAGGTTAAAGAAGAAAAGCTCGGAAAGCCTCACGCTGTTTTCGTTGGTTTATGATTCTCCACCCTCGTGTTAAAATAAACTCCAGGATGAACGCTATAGCCTGCCAGTCACCAGTCAAGCCCACCTGGTTGAGCTTGCATCTGCTCTGCCTTGTAAGGGTTTTCCCTCCATTTCCACGGCAGCAATATGCAGGACCAGCCAACCATTTTAGTGATTTCAGTAAATTCTTACTTGCTCCTTGTCTGATAATGTCATTGCTTCAGTTGCTGTTTCCTAGATATTTTAAGAAACTCTCAAAACCGTCTTCCCTGAGCATTACAATGCTTTCATTCCTGTTAAAGACAGAATCTGCAATAACCCATTTTCCATCAACTACTGGCAAAAAACTAATGTGTGAATAAAGTATGTAGATCTACTTTATGTAGCTCCAAAGGGGAAAAAAATCAGTATTTCTTGTCAAGTTATAAGGAAGCATGTTTTCTATCAATATGAAAATTGTTTTTTTTAATTAGAACCCTTCAACTACAGAGCGGCTTGAAGTGGGAATTAAAAAACCTCTTACAGACCTGCTGTAACAAGCAGAGCAGGATGACCTCTCGAAGACATCGTAGAAAGTTTTCAGCAAAACATTTTTACAAGATAGCCTTAAAGTTTTAATCCACATAAAGTTGTTTTGGTTGTGATTTTGTTCTAACATAAGGCTTATAATGTATATATGGTATTTCTGTATATACAGTGCAACGAAGAAAATAAACTCAGTGACATGACAGAAAGTCTTTGGCTGCTTATTGTTGATTGAAGAGTCAGGAAGTCAACTGAAATCTGCCGGCGAAGAAGCAGCTGCAAGATCTAGGAGAAAAGAACATTCCATGAAGAGGAAAAGCAAAAAAGCCCTGAGGAGGAGCAACCTGACTCGGCAGAACCCGAGAAAGAGGACCACCGTGGCCTGGAGGTGCAGATGGCACGGAGGAGAGCAGGGTCTCAGTCCCCAAGAGTCTGAAATTCGCCAGACACCTTGATGTGTTCAGGAAGATTCCACATCACACTCTTCACATTTCCTCTTTGATACTTCACCGAACCAGGGCTCCTGGGTTCAACTTTGTGCACGTGCATTATTGACTCTCTGCAGGTAGTCAGGTGTCTTAACTGCCAGTGGATGGGACTGCTGTATGCCAGACCTGCTCAGTGTCCTGCTGCAGAGTGGAGGAAAAGCCCCCTTCCCTTTCCCTGGGAGAGTCTATTACAAATTGCGCTACGTTCCCTACTACCTCAAAACCAGCTCTTTGGGTCTCTGTCAAGAAATCAAATGATCTCATTCAGTAAGTATTTCACTCAACAAATATTTATTTATAGCCTAGCATACCCCAAGCAAAAAGCTCCTGTCTGTAAGTCTGACATGGGGATGGAAGAAGCAACAGATCTCTTGTTAACATATTCTAGGTTGACCTCAGAATCACGGATCTCTCTGCTAACATGTTGTTAACTTCTTAAGTCGGGATATTTCTTGCTGCTACCTCCTCAGAATGATTTTTCTCGAAGAGATACCACATTCCCTCCTCTATCACTAGACTTTAGTGGTTCAGTCCACCCATTCATCAGGTTTTTGAGCCTGTGGTAGACTTGTGGATGTGATATACTTCTACCTTGTTCACTGTATTAAAGCTCTCAAACATATTGGTTCTGCCAAATAATAAACTTAACAAATCATGGAAATGTTCTAAAATGTTCTAAAATCCAGTTTGATGTGAGGATAGCCGCACAGTTCTGTACATTTACTAAAAACCAACGGGTGAATTTACAATGGATGAATTTAATGTATGTAAATTAGCCTTCAACAAAACTGTTTTTTAAAGATCCAGAAAAGAAATCACCTGCTGTGATCCATAGGAGGCAACAGTTTAAGAGAGGTTACTCAAAAGAATTACCTCCTTTTTCAAAACCTGCATTCAGTCTCAATGACATTAGATAATATAAAACATCCATCATGCTTCACCTTGTCTTCAGTGACCACTTCCAACAAATTTCTGGTGAATACATTTCTGAAACCTAGAGCAACCCATTCAAATTCTTGTCCTCAACCCACTACTCTTATAATTGGATAATTACCACAGGCTTGAGTGATGAGTTCATTGCAAGTCTGCAAAAAGCAGCATTGACCAGGGGTTTTTGGGCAGGAAGCTGGTAGAGAGGGCCACATGCTGGCCTATGTTCAGGAGTAGAAGGAATTAGGGAACAGGTAAAATAAGAAGATTGACAAACATTTATTAAGTTCAGGAATATGGCAAAAAGCAAATGTATTGAGATAAGCTAGCTGGATTATTGGTTGGTCCACAGCGTGTATCCCCAGTGAGTTTTTCCAATATTGGTATATTAGCTCCATGGGCTTCCACAGTTCTTTGTAATTCTTTACTATTTTTCATTTGTTTCCTAAACATCTTAGGTGTATCCTTTTATTTTTAAATTTTACTTTAAACAATGAAATAAAGAAAAATCAAGTAATTAAAGAAACATTAAAAGATAGGGGATTACCAATTTTCTCATATATTTCCCTATTTGTCCTAATAGACTTTCAGCTGATTTGTCCTGCTATACTTGTTTGAAAATATTTTCATAAAATTCTTAATTTTATCACTTACTTGAATAAATGCATGGAATTATTAGAAACAATTGTTTGACTGAGTATATAGCCTGTACTGAGGGCAGTTGTCATCATTTTAATACATAAATTCCTCCAGGATTATTAGAGTCTCACTGTTTATCAACTAGATGTTACTTGAAAGTCAGACCCCACTACTTCAGGTGTTTGTGCCCCAAAACAGCTTTAGTAGGGAATAATTGTGTCTGGAAGTGTTCCCCACTAGCAATTAAATTTGAATGATCTGTAAAACCCTAAAACTACTTTAGTTATTTTATTCTCAGGGCTTGAGATTAACAAAACCACAGGGCATTTCTGCAGATTAAGGCCTAATAACAGTTTCTGGCCAAATGAGCTTCAAACCATTTACCTCTGCTACTCATTACACCCTAGGATGCGGTCCAACAACTGTTTTCCATATATATATATACATTTTTACATTTTGTCTTCCCATTGCAAAGACTCTTCTTTCTTTTTTCAATCCTGAATCTGCTCCACTGTTAGAATGATTCCCGCTGATGCTGTGTATCTGCTCTGCTTCCGTTAGGTTGTCATTCATCACATGTGACCCATGCATGTTACTATATTGGTCAAGTCTTTGCAAGCACAATTCTCCATCTCCTCAAAACTACCTGCTGCCAATTCATGTCTGATCACCAACTCTCCTAATATAAGTACAATTGGATTATGTCACCTCTCTGCTCAAAATCCTTCAGTAATTCCCCATAGCTTTCAGGATGACGTCCGAGCCCTTTGGGTTGGCTCACACAGCTCTCAGTAACATGGCTGCTTCCTGCCTGCCGTTTCAGGCGCCCTGCCCACTCTCACCCCCACACAACCTTTGTGTTTGTTCCTCACTTGGAGCATCTGGAGTTCTCTCGGTCATCGTGCTGTGAGCCTGCCATTTTCTCACAGGAGAATTTTCGTCCTTCTCGCTCCCACCTCATCATCTAATTACCTTTTATTACCAAGGTAGAGCCTTTTTTCTGCTGTTCCTCTGCCCCTTCATGATCACACATGTATGACCTGGTGCTGTCATCATGGGGTTAGTGGATGGTCTAAGGAAACGTCTGCTTCTTGAGAGAAAATACCAAATACTGTTTGTCTCTAAACACCAGAACATGGCAGTGTTTGTTCATACTGAGTATTCGAGTATTCGATGGGTGTGTGTCAAATAAATGGAGGCATGAAAAAGGGATACTTGTGCTTAGCGTAATTAACCAAACAAATGATTTATCAGCCATTTTATAGGATGAAAATCTGTTCTTCCCTCTGGATGAGGTTTAGCTGTGACTTTGGGGTTAGAAAATTGGTCTTAGAAAATGATTCTAATGACATCAGCTAAATCTGCATTTTTCCAGATGCCTTGTAGATATGGCCATTCTCTCAATAAAAAATAGATCAGATTGTTTTCTCACCTCTCCCCCTGTCTCATCTGGCTATAGAAATCTTCTGTCTTAGGTTTAAATCCAACATGCAAATCATAGAATCCTTGAATGAACTAGAAGTTAAGTAGTCGTGCATCAGACCACTACTTCATTTTATTATTTGCTGAAATACTAAGAATATTCTAAAGCATAAGTATATACAAAGTCAAGTCAGTTTAGTTTGTTTTTCAATGCCTGATTGATATGAGTTTTTCAAAAGGATTCCCCAGAGACATCTTTAGCTTGAAATACATAGTTAAATCGGAAGCTATTCATAAAAACGCGCTCACCAAAATTTGTCTTGTTCTCCTTTGAGTCTTAATTGCTTTAGTCAACCCCGCTTCTTCATACACTTCATACGTCAGGCTGATTTGTCAGAGGTACAGATAATTTATTTGCCATGCCCTAGCTCTGTTCTGAACTGCCATCTGTCCAGGAGTGATGGCTTTTTAAGAGAGGCAAGGGCCTATTCTGAAGGTGCACTGTTCACGTGTGTTCTTCCCTCTGGGTGAGGTCTAGCTGTGACTTTGGGGGTTAGAATAACATCCGTTCTCGCCACTGCCAAAATCAAGGAAGTAATTCCTGGCTAAGCTCTATCAACAGCAGCACACACATTCAATCCAGAAACCCAGAATCACTTTTAAACCTTCTTTCTCTTCACCACATCTTGTCCCTCAAATCCATCCTGTCTAATCTGTATCATAAATACCTTCTAAACCCACCAAGTCTCTCATTTTCCACTGGGCGCTCTCTATGACTCCTCTCTTACTTCCCATCCCTGCAAGCCCTTCTCCACGCGACAGCCTGAGATCTTCACGGATCTGATGACGCTGCCCTCCCTCCTTGACTCTTGTCAGGGGTTCCGTACTGCCCTTGGGGAAAAGACTGCATTTGTTGTCTTGGCTGATGGGTTCCAGTTGATATGTCCACTTCATGTCTTCCCCAGCCTCACTTTCTTCCCTAATTCCTTTTCAAACACATGTATGCACACCCTTCCCCAACCTCAGCCCTCAACCTTCCGGTTCCTGGAAAGCGATACACTTTTGCCTCATCTCCCTTTGCCTGGCTACTCTTTTCCAGATATTTGCTCCTGGGAAACCTCTCTGGCCACCCACACCCTGTTAGGTGCTTCTGAAATACGCTGTTACATTGTACTGTAACATCCTCTTTCTGTTTTTAACCCCTGAGTTACAGAGCCCAGTCAGGGCCTGATACTGGCTAGGTACTCAATAAGCCACTATGGAATTAAAAAAAAGAATGATTCTCTTCAAGGTTCAGAATCCACCCAGGTTGGATGACTTGTCATAATGAGGCATACTTTCTACAGTGCTATTAAATTAATTGAATTAAACAGAACAGTTAAGTTGATCTCTTCTATGGCCACATAACACTTTTTCATCTACACTCTGAGAATTTAGTCATAAATTACTATGGAGGAAGCGATCAACAGGCATCTCCATTAACATTTGACATTCGTCTCCCATGAAGAGTTCCGCTTCAACAATTCTTAGTATAAAATTCAACTTGCTGTTGAGATTTTTCATATGTATCGTGCAGTCTCTGCTTTGGAAGCATCTCAAGTATGATGTCTTGAAAATATGTCCTGATCATAGAAATCAACAATGTGTAAAGTTCTGGGATGACTTCAGAAGGTTCCGCAGTATCTCCACATGCCAACATTAAATTAGAAAAAAAAAAGAAAAAGAATTGACCTTTTCAGCTTAAGGAAAGAAAAGTGATGTAACAAAGGTGAACAAAAAGCCCCTCGAAGGGACCAGGAGAGGATGATTTCTGCTGCTCTCCCCAGTACCCCGCCCCCCCCAGGACTCTCTGTCATGCATTCTAGTTATTTGGCAAAGTCTTACTGAATTGAAGGCCATAGTATATTCAAAAGTGAACTTTTTTCCCCAGGATCCATTGTAATAAAGTAATCCTTGCTTCTGGTTTTTTATTACATGTATTTTCCCAGACAGTTCTGCTTAATACTCCTAAAAATATCTGATTGAAATTTTACTCCTTTAGTCTTGCCTGTTTTGGACTGCAGAATCCATTCCAGAAAGACAGATAAATAATCTAAAATCATAATCATAACTATGGAGATATTAAAGTAAAAAGCATTATGTACATTGTTTGCTCTATTACCTATTTACCCTTCTTTGATGGTTAAATAGGTAATGGATCATTACCTGTTTAACCCTATTGGGTAGGCTGTTTCCTTCCCTTCTATACCTCTTATCCCCAAAGATGGCATTCATTCACTTAACAAATATGTAATGACACCCTACTATTTACATGAAACTGTACAAGGTAATGGGTAACCCAGCAGTGAACAGAGGATATAAAATGCTTCTGTTCTCATGGAATTTATTTCTCAGTGGGAATGACAGAGAACAATAATTAAGTTTATAAAACTAGTTCCCGACTAGATCTATTTCATAATATCAGGTGCATACAGTCATTAATGTTTGTATAATTAGATTGTTAAAAATAAAGGAATAAACTAGATAACTAGTTGCTGGCAAAGAGTAAATTTTAACTGATTATACAAACACTCCCTGAACATCCGTTATTTGGGAGCTGTAGATTTTTAAGATTAAAGGAGTTTATCTTTTGTTTGCAGTGTTACAAAGCATTGTATCAGTTTTAGCATTTTAACAAAAATTCTATATATGTTATTTTTCCTTAAAGCAAATAAAATTCATCAAATGCTTATAGCTCAAGCATTTTCCTGAGTAGGAGGAGATTTATACGTCCAGATAGAAACTGTCCTTTTCAAACCAGTACCAGGGTCACATGAAATCTACGATGGGTGACTCAGTGGCAAGACGTTTTCCCTCCTTCACGCAGGCCACTATCTGTGCCAGTGAAGACTTAGGTAATTGCTGTAAAAGCACTCTCATCTTACTCAGCCTCTTAGGCGAATAAAAATAGGACACATTTAACTCAGGTGAGAGAGAAAAATCTTTAAACTTTGAGGTTTTGATATTTTTATGTGTGGAAGGGGAGAGAGGGGGCACAGACTCTCAACAAAATATTTTCTTGATAAGCAAATGCTATTTTCCATCATTACTGAAATAGGAGACAGTGTCTGTCTTTCCCTCACAATCATCTATGAGAATGATTGAAAGTTTCAGCAGCCCCCAGGTGTACCCATACGGATAATTAGAATCACCAAATGCCTCAAGCTACGGATGGTTGCAGTAATCGTCTGTATTATAATGGACTTAGAATTGCACCCTCCCTCTGGGATGTCCTTGTGGCATCTGAAAACAGGCAGCCTGGGAAGGGGCTGGTACCCTGGAAGCTATATGAAGCTTTCCCATTAGAATGTTCTCATCATGCATGCATTTTCTCAACATGTATTTCTTGAGTGTCCGTGTAAGGAAACAAGTATCAGTACAGGAAAACCTCTTGGCTTCCTTAAAATAATCAAGCCCAGGTCCTCCCTGAAGTATAAGGATGTTCATATTTCTGTTTCTCTTGGGAATTTCTCCCTTACTCTGCTGTCACTACCACACTGACCTTATGATTTCCTGACAGACTAAATGTCAGACACTCTAATACATTAGGGAATACAAAGATAAATAATAAATGGCCCCTACCTTCAAAGAGCTTATGTTCTAGAGGGAGACAGAAAGAAGAGGGCTGGTAATTTTACAAAAGTATATTCACAGGAGGATTTATAAGCACAAAATATCTTTTAATTTAGGTGAGTCAATATGGCTTCATAAGAGAGACACTAAAACTACTTTGTAAAAATGGGTAGGAAGGAGGTAAGCAAATGAGGAGGGTTGTGGACGGAAACTGAGGCAGCCATTCCAGACCAGAAGGCTGAGTATATACAAAGGCACAGAGGCAGGAGAACACACCGTTCCAGGAAGTGCAAGTCCCTAAGTATGGATGGAGTAAATATATGGAAGGAAACAAGATTAGACTGAGAGAGAGCAGAGAAAATTCATGAAAGACTTTACATCTTAGATAGAGGAATTTGGATTTTGTCTTAGCTTTATGGGAGGACTACTAAGGATTTTGAGCAGGGGACTAAAGGATCAGATTTATATTTTAAGTATTTTCTTCTGGTAGCTGTGAAGAGCATGGAAATTTGGGTTGGAAGGTCACAGCAACCATTCAGATGAGAAACAATGAGCTCCTGAAGGCATGAGGGGACTTGAGAATTGTTGGATGGCAGAGGACAGAACAATTCTGTAAGCGATCGGGAAGGCATTTGTGATTTGACTGGGTTTTGGAGATGAATGAGAGAGAGGGACATCAATGCTTCCCTGGTTCAGGTGGGGAACTGGGCACGTCGATGCTTGGGATTGGAACAGAGAATAAAAGGAAGCGAAGCCAGCATTTTATTGTCAAGTTTTGAAATGCCTGTGGTACATGAAGTGCCTGTGGTACATCCACGTGCAGATGTTCAGTACACCATTCACATCACACGTCTGAAACTGAGCAGGAGGTTCTAGGCTAGAAATGACCCTACAAATATTTCAGGGCTTTCAGTGCCTCTGGTTAGCCTCCTACACTGTTGCAAAATGTTGCAAAATGTACAGTTTAACCAAACAAATGTGGTATCACATTAGAATTACTGTACAATATCTCTAGACTTACTAAATCTAAACACAATGAATTAAATGAAAAAGAAACATAATTTTTATAACTGATGAAACTGAAATGTGAGTATCTTTAAAACTTTATACAGGACCACACTTTAATACCATTAGATCAAATTATGGAAGAGTCTGTACTTTGAGACAAGAGAGAACAAGTGGGAAAACTACAGCTTTTCCTTCCTTATAATTTTATCAGGCATGAGGTGCAAGGGGCCATTGTTGTCCAGTGACTAGTTAGCTCTCTAGGAACCCAAAATGGCCTGGATGTGGTACCAGGGAATTTAGATTTTAAGCAGATGGTAGGGAAGCCTTTGAAAGGTTTTTACAAGGGAAATAACATGACCAGGCTTAATAAAGCTAAATAATAAGGTTAATGCTACCAGCAGTGGGAATGATTGGGGTCAGGGAAATTGGAAATTCATTTCAATAATCCAGATAAAAGTTTGAATCAGACACCCACAATAGGCAAACAGGTAAAAATTCCAGGAATTGCTAATAATCATAGCATTAGTGGTATAAAGAGCTAATAGTTATTGAGGATTTTTTAAATGTACCAGGCACTTCCCAAACCTTCACATGTGTTATTTTACTTAATTCTCCTTGCCACCCTATGATATAAGTATTAGTATTTTTTCCCATTTTATATGTGAGGAAACTAGGGGACCAGGGGACTAAGGAACACATCCAAGATGATGCAGCTAGTAAGTCATGGTGGTAGGACTCAAAATGAAACACTGTGATTGTAGAATCCTTGCTCCTGACTGTTAATGCCTCAGAGGAACCCCTTGCCGAGGAGAACAGACAGCTGTGGACCTTAATGCACAGGGCGTGGGCAGCTGTTAGGAGTCAGCATGTGAAAATTAAAATTTCATCCAAACCATTCATCTAGAGTGTCAGAAAGACCAGGAGAAGGAGAAACAAAATAGTTATCTGTCTGCACCTTTAAAAATTACTGGCCTTCTAGCACCTATTGTATCCGATGTGAATGACACTTGACTAGGAGTTAGGATAGTAATTTCATCTCTGTCCTCCCTTAGCCAGTGACCAGACTATAGCTGAGTCTTGGGCTTGTAATATACCAGATGACATTATTTTCTATGTCTTTTCCAGGTCTAACATTTTGTGATTCTGAATGTCAGCTAAGAGGGTGCCACAAAGCAGCTCTCGGTTTGTCTAAGGGGGGCAGAAACCCTTGAGCAAGACTGTCCTCTGTAGCCTTGGCAGTGGTAATATGCTTGGCAAACGCTGGCTTGCACTGAGCACTCGGTGAATCCGCCTGCTTTTGCCAAGAATGAATTGCCTTACCCTCTGGTCGCCTCCATCTCAGGCTATTGGATTAATTTGCCAGGGCTGCAGTTACTAATGAAGAAGTGAAATTTGAAAAATCAGGGTCAGTCTCTGCAAAAACATGCTTCATTGAAGCAACTTATAAGCAGTTTCAAGGCCAAGGGAAGGGTCCACTAGGCGTGAGGATCTAAATAAATCTAAATAAAATATCTGGACATTAAGCATTAGGCAATAGCAGAAGAAACCAATGTGTTTATTTGCTCTTTGGAGTTTGCCAGTTCCTTTTTTTTTTTTAATTTCAGTAAGATTGTATAGTCCAGATAGGTTAAAAGTGAACAGTATCTCCACCTCATATCTCCAATTCTTCAAGTGTCCCTCCTTGGGGGAAACCACTGTAGTTTCTTTCATATCATTTCATAAAATCTATTCCTCCACAAGCATCTATGAGATTCTTTCCCTCCACATACACATTTGATTATATTATACTTGTTTTTTTCTGAAACTTACCTTTATTAATGAATATATTAGATATCTACATAGAAATAAATATCATTTATTTGTTTACAGCTTCTGCTGAACCATAATTTATTCTCCTTACCCTATTTTCTTGGTTGTTTGGCTATATCACAATGTAATAAACAATCTCCTATTAATCAGGATTTAGATTTATTTCAGATTTTTATTATTACAAATGCTTCAATGAAGTTAATTTGTGTACCCAGGTTTGTGTTTATAGGATAAATTCCTAGGTGTGAAATTGTGGAACTATTGTTAATTTAAAGAGTTCTTTATATATGGAGAAAAGTTGTGCTTTGACAATATATTGCAAATACATTTTCTGGATTAAAAAACAGTTTATGGCATTTGGCTATAAAACTATGTATGCTATAAAAATGGTTATTCCCTTACTTTAGAGCTTCAGTTTCTTTCATGTAGATGGGACTCTATCCACTCAAAGATTATTTTCTTTGCATTGTCAAGTATTTTTATAATATTTAAACATTTGATCCATGTAAAATTTATTTTGATATAATAAATGACAAGGGGGAATCATGCTTATTTACTAGCTATTTGTCCCAACATTTATTAATACTTCCTTTTTTCCCATTGACAGTTACCTGCTGAATTCCATAACCATGTATTTATTTCTGTTTCTTTTGTATTTAATGTCTCTGTGTTTCCTTACATCAGTACCAATCTTCTTTAAATGAAGTGGCATTTTAATATGCTCAGACATCTTGTATGATTACATTCTCTCCTTCTTCCAATTTCTCTTTCTCTTTTTACTTTCCCCTCTCTAAAAAAATCAGGTTAAAGATAGTAGAGTTTGATACTGAGCTGACAGATGAAAAAAAAAATTTTTTTAAGCTTGAGACTCCTAGACGGCAGGTTAGATCTACAAGCAAATCCAAAACCTGTATTTGCCTATTTTGTAATATTTATTGTATGTCATTTGTGAACTGAAGAATTATGTTAAAACTTCTGTCTCCTACATTTTTGGAAGATCTCTGTCAGCAAAACACAGAATTTGTACCTTCTTTGGCCAGAGCTTATGCTGATAGAAACCTCAAATGGTACAGTGTGAACACATATCTGTATACATATATAGAAATAGTACATATATGTAAAAGTTCAAATAGTGCATAGCTTTGCTTAATAATTCCTGATATTCAGCACCTGTACCTATGATTAACTTGCCAGAGCTTGTTCTTTAAATTATATGTAGTATTTACCATACCTAGCAGACTTGAGAAGTTTCTGCATTTGAAAAGAGATTTTTTTTTAATTTGGTAGTTCCTGTAAGATGTTCTGCTTTCTGTTTGCTTCTGTAACTGTATCTCTGGTGGTGATAGGGAAGCAACAAATCTGAGCATCTTGATGTTTTTAAAAATGCCATCAATAATTATGTTTTGATTACTAATTTAGCTCCCAGTGGTAGGAATTTTCCTTATGCCACAAAATTTAGGCACGTATGCACAGAGAACTACTAAGCTGCCAATACCAAAGGGTTAAACCTTTTATTAGCACAGTAAATGAATCTAAACCTAGTATAGACTCTGCTGCACTTCTGCAATTACCTGGTACACTTTGGAAATAAATAAGTAGGAATGCAATCAACATAATTATATGGCCAAGCTCTGGGAGGAGCGGTTTTAGAGTTAATGTAGAGCATATTTGGAAAAGAATAAATATAAAATGACCTGAATCTACAAGAAAGATAATTTTGTGAACAAGTCACTTGAAATAAGCAGTTAACTAAATTTCAGATATTTCTGGAAAATAGTAGATATTTTCATCGTGTCATTCTGAGCTTAAATCAGAGATGATCTAATATGGATTCTTCCTAGTGCCAACCGGGAAGCCACTGAGAATATCTACAGCGCTGCTCCGCCAGCTTGGACATCCTCCCTATTAGTTCTGCATGCACTCGACTACTTAACTGGGAAACAGAATTTGGAGCTGCCCCTTGAAAAGGTATGCAGAGTGGTGGTCTACATAAAAGTGAAATAATGTTTAAGGAGAATGGGGAACACAAACTGGAAGCAATAAGGGATTTTTAAAAACCTGGAGAAGAAGTGAATTCGATGAAAAGAGCGGGGGACTCATACTCGACAGTTAGAACTTCATATATTGGATGGTTTTTGGATTTTCTTGAAGCGTTTTCTATGCCATTCCATTTCCCCAGATGTGGGAGGATGGTGGATGGTGAGTGTAGCAGCGTCATGGGAACTTAGGTTGGGTACAGAGGTTAATGTTTGGCTGTTAAAGCACGGGAAGTTGAGGCAGATGCAGGGAGGAACCAGACAGAAGTCCAGCTGAGTGTCCATGGAAAGGTCCTAAAAAGGGGGACCTGTATATAAACTGTCAGAGGAAAGTGAGAACTCTAAATGAGATCAAAGATGGCAGTGAAGTGTTAGTGATGGAATACATATAATTTCCCTAAATCGTTGGATGGATGACATGATTTTTTTTTGCTGTTTTTTAAATTTTTGCTATTATTAATATACAATTACAGGAGCAACATTATGGTTACTAGACTCCCCCTATTATCAAGGGCATGATTTTTTATAAGGAAAAATTAATGACATAGATACTTCACTGTGCTGATTGAAATGTCTAATTTCTACTCAGCCATTTTGCCATCTACCATCCCAAATTCTATCCGTCCTTTATTGGCTGGGTTTTGTCACACCTCCACTGCAGTCTTTCAACCTGACAGAAAGAGAGGCCCGTTATTCTCACATTAGAGTCAGTGATGAGTTTTTTTAAGTTTGTTTTGTTTTTAATTCCAATGCCCATATCTGGCCCCAGACAAATTATAGCAGGCTGTCAAGAGGTGGGATCTAGGTTAGTTTAGAGTAGGGCTATTTTTAGAATTTTCCCAAGTGCAGCCAGAGATAAAATTAGATCTCTCTGATCTCATACTTCTTCAAACTCCTAAAACTAAAAATATATACTTTAGAATCTGATCCAAAAGTACATTTTCTTTAAAAATTATGTAGTTCCTCTTATGCTACTAATCAATTTAAAGTTCGTTTATTCTGAGTCAGTGTTCGGCTCTTTTTTTTTTTAGTAATATAGAATGAGGTTGGGTGTGATTAATATGAATTAATACAAGGAAGGACTATAAGCCTGTGTTTGAAGATCTCAATCAAGCAACCTTTTCAAAAGAAAGAGTGTATTTTAAAATATACCCTTAGTGTAAATGGTGTTAGAACATGTGGCAGAGATGGCTGGTTGCATTTTAATATTCATTTCTCTCCATTGGGTAGGATAATAGAATCCCTCATTTTTAACTGAAAATTTGGCTCTGCTTTAAAGTAAAGATTGCATTTCCCAGCTTTTCGTGTACTTTTTACAATAATGTGACCAAAGTCCGGCAAAAGGTGCTTAGGCAGAAATGTTGCGAGAGATGTTTTAAGCGACTGTAACATATTTTCTTTGCCTTATCTTTTGGAATTATCCTATATTTTGCTACCTAGAATACAAACATGTGAGATTGGAGGTATGCATGGACATGCAACTTGATAATAAGATGGCCATATTAGCCTTAGATCACCTTCTGGGTGTTTTATGTAGGAGAGAAATAGATTCCTGCCTTATTTAATTCTATGTTAGATTGATTTTTATTTGTCATGGTCTAAATAATCTGAATTTCAAATTTAAAAATGTTTAACTTCAAAGTAGGGTGCCACACACCACAAAACCTAAAATATCAATCAGTATTGGTTTTGTCAGCTATTAAGAAAAGTATGGACACTGTAGACTGGAAATCCCATGACCCTTATTATGCTATGGCAAAAAACAAAATAAAATTAGTTACACTGTTGCCAATAATGTTTTAAATGGCAGTCCTCATATCCACCAAGAAACAGTCGAAAAATTCAGTGTGTTGTCTATGTTAGATGCTTCTTCCTAATTTCCACAAAATAAGGAAGGGAGAAAAGATAACTCTGTCACAGACACTTACTACCTATGACCTGCATTTAAATTGGTGGAAGGGCCATAATTTGGGGCTTTGTATGGTTAAAATACAACTACTCTGTACTCCAAATTGAAGCAGTTTTAAGTGATGACTGAAAATGGGTACTAGGTAACGAAGATTAGAGTGGCTTTCAAAGTAACTTCCTTTTAGAATTCTCTGCCAGAAATGGAAGAAGCAAAAAGCATAATAAAGGTTTGCCTTCCTGCACAAGTCTGTGGTTTCAGTTGGTCTCAAGATTTGCTCAGTTTAAATAAGACAGGAGGGGATGGGCCAAGCCCAGTAGTCAATAACCAGAAGGCTGGAGTTTCCAGGCTAAAAAATGATGTCTGATGAGATGTCTGGATTTGCTTACTGACACATGGAACTGACCAGAAGCAAAGATATCAGGGGCTTAATGTATTTTTGAGGGAATCCTTTTGCTAGAGAAAGCCAAGTTTGGTCTGGAATAGCCTGTTTAATTCCTAAAGCAATCCTTAATCCTCAACCATACAATACTACTCTGTTCCAAATGTGTGCAGTTTGCAAAAAAAGATATCCAGAGAAACTTCTACAGGCAAATCCAGGGACTGTGGAGGTCAATGGACAAGGAACTTCGCCCCAGAGCATGAGCCAGAAGCTATCAGATGGGGCTTCGCAAGGACATCGTCATAGAAGAAAGCCTGTGATGTCTGCCATAGAAATTTGAGGTCAATTAAGGGTCATGATGGCATGTTATCCCATTCTCCTCTTTTCCATATACAAATTTTATCTCCCTTTTGTTCTGACTCTGCCATACTATTAAGTAACAGAGAAAAGACTGAGTTTGATTAATGAGGTAGATCAGAAAGAGAGGCTGTTGAATTGAACAGAGAGGGATATGCACCACCCCCAAATCCTGGGTTTGGGTCTGGATGCAATAAGAAGTAAGGATGTTGAGATGTCTTATTTTGTCAGGTGAGGAGAAGGAAATATTGCTGAGTATTCTGGAGCCCAAAGAGGCTGATTGTTCCAGAATCTAGCATTTGTTCCCCAATACCCATTATCTAGGTTTTTATTACTAGAATTCCTGATTTTTAGCCATGGCTGCTTGAATTAGAGACTGTTTCTTAGTGTCCCTTTTGCCCAGGTATTGCCATGCAGCCAGTGGTGCCCAGGCAGGAGTGTGTCCCCTTCCCCTTAGCGTGTTCATTTCTTCCTCCATCCTACTTCCTGGCTTACTGACGGTTCATTGTGGACCATGAGGTCACGGCTATGCACAGGGCTTTAACAACATAAAGATAATGGGACTTTGAAACTGTACCCAATCTGGACCAATTTGGGGGATGTTTATACGAGATAAAAATAAACTTTAATAATAAATCTGGATAAAAATAATAATCTTGTTAAACCGTTATTTTGGGGGGAATACCAATATGTATAGTATATACTAATATACTAACAGCAGCTAAACATAATGCTAACTAATGCACTAAGCTTAGACAATCCACAGTAAATTTAGCTTCATGAGGGAGAGGACTTAGGTTTACGGCTTGACTTATCCCCAATGCTTAGTCAGCATTCCATAAACTTAATTAAATTGAATGAATAAATGAATGAAGAGACTTTACACTTAATACAGAATTCTGTCTATTATATCAGTAACAAGGAGTAATACAGAATGTGGTACAGCGTTCAGGCCAGCTTAGACCTGATAATCTCCTTCAGGAATCTGAATAATATTGCCAAGTCGATGTCCCTTAGAGGATGGTGTCTAGCTTTGTATTCAGCACGCTGGGTGTGGTTAAACTGAGTCTACAACAAATCTACCACATTGCTATTGACCCAGACATTACATCTGTACTATTGCATTTTAAGAAAATGTAAGGTTTTCAGAGTAGAGGCAAGACATTGCATCCTAGACAGCATAAAATCTCAAATTTCAGAGAACATCAGAGAAAATTGGTATGTTCATTAAAAATTTTCAGCCGAGGGCTCCAATCTCAGAGACCCTGATTCTGTAGATTTGGCTCATGGACTGGAGTTCAGCGTCCTACTATCCGAGGCAATTCTGACGTACTAGACTTAGAGATGTACTTCTACACGGAACAATTTTTAATAGAGTAAATGTTCAAATGTAGCATAAATATTTAAAATATTTTAACACAGTGGAGAATAATAAATTCTTCCTCTGTGCTTTTTCCATCTCAAAGGACTTATGCATCGGGTTGTGTGACCGTGGTGATAGTCTTCTCTTGGAACCTTAAGCATGTTTGTTATACTATCTATTCCCTACCATTGTCCCCTGGATCATTAAAACAAGGAGCAGAAAATAGTGGTTATGACTATTTGAACCATACTTCCTGGATTCAAAACCTGGCCTTAACCATTCCAGTTTGGTGATCTCAGACATGGTCTTGCTTTTCCATTCCTTAGTCCTCTCACTTGTAAATGGGAATAATTATAGTGCCTATTTCATCTGACTGTTATGGAAGGTAAATGCATCAGTATTCATAAAGCATTCAGAGCCATACCTGTTACGTGGAACCTATACTAAATAATTAAATACATAATCAAAAGGCTCTCCAATTCTGCATCAAACCTAATTTTTTAGGAAAGAAGAAAGGATTTACTTAATAAGTAATGTTTAATATAGTTCTATGAACTCAATTATGCAAAACTTGGATGCATTTGCTCTTCACTTCCATATATGTAATAAATATATTTAAACTCACTAGCATAGCAGTACCTCCTAGAGCTGGATAGCCAATGATATAAGATCTATGTAAAAAATACATAAAAAGACTGCCTTGGGCATCCTTGGAGAAGATATTCTTTTGTTACTGACTGATACTCCTATAGAGTCAGTGATCAAGCAATTCTAGAAATCCTATCTTTTCCTTCTCTAACAAAACATGAAGCCAGGCTCCTCTTAAGCAATCAATTTGAAAAAATTGAATTTCATCTCCTTTTTAGACCTGGATTTGTTAATGAACATTGGAGTAGCCCTAAGGCAAAAAGCCAGAGAAATAGGACAGGAACAATAATAAGAAAGAGAGACAAAAGAAGCAACAAAGGGGAAGAGGGAAGGGTAATAAATGAAGGCTGTGTGTGGTATCGCAGACTTAGATAAGCAGGTCTTGAGTTGGGCAGAGTTCGTTAACTGTGGATTGGCAGCTGTGAATAAGCTGGGGAGCCTGTACCGCATGGCCTGTAGTGGGACAGGGGCCTTGAAATCAGACACAGATGCTTAACTTTATATGTAGAATGGTGAGGAAGTCTTTAGTTTAAGGAATTACCCTAAAATAGAGCCATAGGTTTTAATATTCTTCATTCTTGACATTGATTCCATCTAACTGCCTCATTCCAAGAGCAGAAATGTCATGAAATGTACAAGTCGATGGATAATCCATAAAACTTCATAAAATAGGATTCTTTTTTTTTTTTGGAAAAAAATTTTTATATCTTTATTTCACATTCCTTGAGAAATAAATAGCCTATCAACAAAATACATGGTATTTTGGGATCAAAATAGTAAAGTGAATTTAAACAGATCACTAAGAGTTTAAAAGGGAATTGGAAAATACACGCACACAAACAATTGACAACCAGATGCCTTTTGTGAATGTCAGACTTTGCCAAGCACTTCTTGGGCCCTACAAGAAATCAGGTGAAATTGTATTAATGATTCCATTCTTCATATAAATTATCTTAGGATAATGGGACCTGAATTATCACCTGCTACATATATACACGCATACCTAATCTGCATAGGGTAAACATAATACTTGGTACTCTCCCTGAATCAGAATAATAAATTTTCTAATATTTGGAATAAAAGGAACTTTAGTATGTTTTATGATTTTCTTTATGAGTAAAACAGTTGAGGGTGAGAGGAGTTAAGACCACCTGGGATGCCTTAAGGAAGCAGTGTTCTTTCTCTATTTAAAGTTGGAGAGATCCACTGCCTTGGTGGCAGCCTAATCTTTGCAGAGTGGTTTCCTGTGGGGATTTTCAGCATGGGATTTTCAGATCCCTTTCATCTCAAATGTAACTCTGATAACCATACTGTTTGGTGGATATTCAGAAAATGAATGGAAGTGGAACATCACAGGCAGCATCCTCACCACTCTGACGGCCAATGACAATGCTCCAAAGACAAAGGGGTCTTTCATATTACAGGTGCATACAATGCATAGAGGTAAAATGCATTCTGTAGTCTGATTTTCTTCCCTCATGCATCAGTGCAATTACAGCCCAAGTCATGCAAATGGCCATTCCATTAAGGTCCCTAGTAAATACGGCCTTGGCATAGTACTTGGTCAAGTTCTGAAACAAATATATTTTATTCTGAGAAGTAAACAATTTTAAATAGCTCCTTGGCTTTTATAATCATAGGATTTATCGAAACAAAACCACCAATGTAGAGCCAAATGTTTCCACTTAAATTAAATGATTTAGTCTCGCAATTGAGAAAACAGTGGTGATGTTCATATATAAACAGAATTCAGTAGAATAATCAAGTTCTTAATCATTGTGAAGACTGTATCTCAGAATGGTAATCAGCTGATTTTGTACCTTAATTTTACAGCAATGGGGATGACTTGGCTGATATCCTTAGTCTTTTTTTTATATATATAATTTCTTTCAGTATCATTAATCTACAATTAAATGTGCAATATTATGGTTATTAAACTACACCTTCATCAGGTCCCCCCCACCAACACCATTACAGTCACTGTCCATCAGCGTAGTGAGATGTTATAGAATCACTACTTGTCTTCTCTGAGTTGTACCGCCCTCCCGTGCCCGCCCAACATTACGTCTGCTAATACTAATGCCCCTTTTTCCCCCTTATCCCTCCCTTCCCAACCATCTTCCCCTGCCCCTTGGCTTTGGTAACTATTAGTCTGTTCTTGGGTTCTGTGAGTCTGCTGCTGTGTTGTTCCTTCAATATTTTTTCTTTATTCTTATACTCTACAGATGAGTGAAATCATTTCATGCTTGTCTTTTTCAGCTTGGCTTCTTTCACTGAGCATAATACCCTCTAGCTCCATCCATGTTGTTGCAAATGGTAGGACTTGTTTTCTTCTTATGGCTGAATAATATTCCATTGTGTATATGTACCACCTCTTCTTTATCCATTCATCTACTGATGGACACTTAGGTTGCTTCCGTTTCTTGGCTATTGTAAATAGTGCTGCGATAAACATAGGGGTGCACCTGTCTTTTTCAAATTGGGCTGCTGCATTCTTAGGGTAAATTCCTAGGAGTGGGATACCTGGGTCAAATGGTATTTCTATTTTGAGTTTTTTGAGGAACCTCCATACTGCTTTCCACAATGGTTGAACTAATTTGCAGTCCCACCAGCAGTGTAGGAGGGTTCCCTTTTCTCCACATCTTCGCCAACATTTGTTCTTGTTTGTCTTTTGGATGTTGGCCATCCTCACTGGTGTGAGGTGTTATCTCATTGCAGTTTTAATCTGCATTTCTCTGATGATTAGCGATGTGGAGCATCTTTTCATGTGCCTGTTGGCCATCTGAATTTCTTCTTTGGAGAAGTGTCTATTCATGTCCTCTGCCCATTTCTTAATTGGATTATTTGCTTTTTGTTTGTTAAGGTGCGTGACTTCTTTATATATTTTGGATATCAACCCTTTATTAGATACGTCATTTATGAATATATTCTCCCATACTGTAGGATGTCTTTTTGTTCTACTGATGGTGTCCTTTGCTGTACAGAAGCTTTTCAGCTTGATATAGTCCCACTTGTTCATTTTTGCTTTTGTTTCCCTTGCCTGGGTAGATATGTTCAAGAAGAAGTCGCTCATGTTTATGTCCAAGAGATATTTGCCTATGTTTTTTTCTAAGAGCTTTATGGTTTCATGACTTACACTCATGTCTTTGATACACCTTGAGTTTACCTTTGTGTATGGGGCTAGACAGTAGTCCAGTTTCATTCTCTTACATGTAGCTGTCCAGTTTTTCCAACAATAGCTGCTGAAGAGGCTGTCATCTCTCCATTGTATATCCAAGGCTCCTTTATCAAATATTAATTGACTGTATATGTTTGGGTTAATGTTTGGATTTTCTATTGTGTTCCACTGGTCTGTGGGTCTGTTTTTGTGCCAGTACCAAATTGTCTTGATTACTGTGGCTTTGTAGTAGAGCTTGAAGTCAGGGAGCATAATTGCCACTGTTTTATTCCTCCTTCTCAGGATTGCTTTGGCTATTCGGGGTCTTTTGTGGTTCTATATGAATTTTAGAATTATTTGTTCCAGTTAATTGAAGAATGCTCTTGGTACTTTGATAGGGATTGCATTGAATCTGTAGATTGCTTTAGGTATTATAGCCATTTTGACAATATTTATTCTTCCTAGCCAAAAGCATGGGATGAATTTCCATTTGTTAGTGTCCTTTTTAATTTCTCTTAGGAGTGTCTTGTAGTTTTCAGAGTACAGGTCTTTCACTTCCTTCGTTAGGTTTATTCCTAGGTATTTTATTCTTTTTGATGCAATTGTGAATGGAATTGTTTTTCTGATTTCTCTTTCTGTTAGTTCATCATTAGTGTATAGGAAAGCAACAAATTTCTGTGTGTTAATTTTGTATCCTGCAACTTTGCTGAATTCAGATTTTAGTTCTAGAAGTTTTGGAATGGAGCCTTTAGGGTTTTTTATGTACAATATCATGTCATCTGCAAATAGTGACAATTTGACTTCTTCTTTACCAATCTGGATGCCTCGTATGTCTTCGTTTTGTCTGATTGCCGTGGCTAGGACCTCCAGTGCTATGTTGAATAACAGTGGAGAGAGTGGGCATCGCTGTCTTGTTCCCGATCTTAGATGAAAAGCTTTCAGCTTCTCGCCGTTAAGTATGATGTTAGCTGTGGGTTTGTCATATATAGCCTTTATAATGTTGAGGTACTTGCCGTCTATACCCATTTTGTTGAGAGTTTTAATCAGGAATGGATGCTGAATTTTGTCAAATGCTTTTTCAGCATCTATGGAGATGATCATGTGGTTTTGTTCTTCTTTTTGTTGATGTGGTGGATGATGTTGATGGATTTTCGAATGTTGTACCATCCTTGCATCCCTGGGATGAATCCCCCTTGATCATGGTGTATGATCGTCTTGATGTATTTTTGAATTCGGTTTGCTAATATTTTGTTGAGTATTTTTGCATCCACATTCATCATGGATATTGGTCTGTAATTTCTTTTTTGGTGAGGTCTTTGCCCGGTTTTGGTATTAGAGTGATGCTGGCTTCATAGAATGAATTTGGAAGTATTCCCTCCTCTTCTATTTTTTGGAAAACGTTAAGGAGAATGGGTGTTATTTCTTCTCTATATGTCTGGTAGAATTCAGAGGTGAATCCATCTGGTCCGGGGGTTTTGTTCTTGGGTAGTTTTTTGATTGCCGATTCAATTTCATTGCTGGTGATCGGTCTGTTTAGTTTTTCTGTTTCTTGCTTGGTCAGTCTTGGGAGGTTGTATTTTTCTAAGAAGTTGTCCATTTCTTCTAGGTTTTCCAGCTTGTTAGCATATAGATTCTCATAATATTTTCTTATAATTCTTTGTATTTCTGTGGGGTCCGTCGTGATTTTTCCTTTCTCATTTCTGATTATGTTTATGTGTGTAGATTCTCTTATTCTCTTAATGAGTCTGGCTAGGGGTTTATCTATTTTGTTTATTTTTTCAAAGAACCAGCTCTTGGTTTCATTGATTTTTCTATTGTTTTATTCTTCTCAATTTTATTTATTTCTTCTCTGCTCTTTATTATGTCCCTCCTTCTGGTGACTTTGGGCCTCATTTGTTCTTCTTTTTCCAATTTCACTAATTGTGTCTTTAGACTATTCATTTGGGAATGTTCTTCCTTCTTTAAATAGGCCTGGATTGCAATATACTTTCCTCTTAGAACTGCCTTTGCTGCGTCTCACAGTGGCTTTGTGTTATTGTTGCCATTAGTCTCCATATATTGTTTGATTTCTGTTTTGATTTGGTCGTTAACCCATTGATTAATTAGGAGAATGTTGTTAAGTCTCCTTGTATCTGTGAGCCTTTTTCTTTTCTTTCTAAAATTTATTTCTAGTTTTATACCTTGGTGATCTGAGAAGTTGGTTGGTAGAATTTCAATATTTTTTTTTTTACTGAGGTTCTTTTTGTGGCCTAGTATGTCATCTTTTCTGGAAAATGTTCCATGTGCACTTGAGAAGAATGTGTATCCTGTTGCTTTTGGGTGCATAGTTCTGTAGATGTCTGTTAGGTCCATCTGTTGTAGTGTGTTGTTCAGTGCCTCTGTGTCTTTACTTATTTTCTGTCTAGTTGATCTGTCCCTTGGAGTGAGTGGTGTGTTGAAGTCACCTAAGATGAATGCATTGCTGTCTATTTCCTCCTTTAATTCTGTTAGTATTTGTTTCACATATGCTGGCGCTCCTGTGTTGGGTGCATATATATTTATAATTGTTATATCTTCTTGTTGGACTGACCCCTTTATCATTATGTAATGTCCTTCTTTATCTCTTGCTACTTTCTTCGTTTTGAAGTCTATTTTATCTGATACAAGTACTGCAACACCTGCTTTTTTCTCCTTGTTGTTTGCATGAAATATCTTTTTCCATCCCTTCACTTTTAGTCTGTGTATATCTTTGGGTTTGAGGTGAGTCTCTTGTTAGCAGCATATAGATGGGTCTTGCTTTTTTATCTGTTCTGTCACTCTGTGTCTTTTGAATGGTGCATTCAGTCCATTTACATTTAGGGTGATTATTGATAGATACGTACTTATTGCCATTGCTTGCTTTAGATTCATGGTTACCAAAGGTTCAAGGGTTGGTTTTCTACTATCTAACAATCTAACTTAACTTTCTTGTTAAGTTATTGTAAACACCGTCTGATGTTTCTTTATTTCTCTCCCTTCTTATTCTTCCTCCTCCATTCTTTATATACTAGGTGTGTTGTTCTTTGCCTTTAGTTAGTATTTAGATGGTCTGCTTTCTTTGCTATGATTTTATTTTCTCTGGTGACATCTTTTTAGCCTTAGGGGTGCTTCCCTCTAGAGCAGTCCATTTAAGATATCCTGTAGTGGTGGTTTATGAGAGGCAAACTCTCTCAACTTTCGTTTGTCTGGAAATTGTTTAATCCCTCTGTCATATTCAAATGATAATTGTGCTGGATACAATATTCTTGGTTCGAGGCCCTTCTGTTTCATAACGTTAACTATATCATGCCATTCTCTTCTGGCTTGTAAGGTTTCTGTTGAGAAGTCTGATTATCGTCTGATGGGTTTTCCTTTGTAGGTGATCTTTTTTCTTTCTCTAGCTGCCTTTAATACTCTGTCTTTATCTTTGATCTTTGCCATCTTAATTATTATGTGTCTTTGTGTTGTCTTCCTTGGGTCCCTTGTGTTGGGAGATCTGTGGGCTTCGGGGGACTGCAAGACTATTTTCTTCCCCAGCAAGGGAAAGTTTTCAGCAATTATTTCTTCGAAGACACTTTCTATCCCTTTTTCTTTCTCTTCTTCCTCTGGTACTCCTATAATGCGAATATTGTTCCATTTGGTTGGTCACACAGTTCTCTTAATATTCTTTCATTCCTAGAAATCCTTTTATCTCTCTCTGCCTCAGCTTCTTTGTATTCCTGTTCTCTGATTTCTATTCCATTAACAGCCTCTTGCATCTCATCCAGTCTGCTATTAAGCCCGTCAATCGCTTGTCTGATTTCTGCATTGTCTTTCCTCAGTTCCCTCACTTCCTTCCTCAGCTCTTGCGCATTTCTCTGTAAATCCATCAGAATGGTTATGACTTTTGTTATGAATTCTTTTTCAGGAAGACTGTGCATTTCCATCCCTTCAGGCTCTCTCTCTGGGGTTGTCTGGTTGATTTTAGTCTGGACCATATTCCTCTGTCTTTTCATGGCTGTAGAAGTGGTCGCTGGTAGTTGCCACGTATGTCAGCTGGGCTCTTTAAGACTTTAAAAAGAGAAAGAAAAAAAGAAAGAAAAAAGAAAGAAAAAAAAAAAAACAAAAAAAAACCATAACAAAACAAAAAAACGCCCACCGGGAGTAGATTCTGTGGGGATGCTGTAGGTGGCACTGTTGCTCTACTATTCGGTAGCCGTGGCCATGCTGCTCTGCAGGACCCTTTATTGGGTGGGACTGAATGGGAAGCTGTTGATCTCAGTGAGACGTCTAAGTGCGGCCATGCTTTTCCAGTCACCAGCTAAGGGGTCCGAAACTCCCCAGGACTCCCAGCCTGCTGGGCTGAGTGTGCCGGGGCCATCCGGCTTTCCGCTGGGCTCCTGTCTCTTTAAGACTGCTGACGAAAGTGCACACTTTTCTTTTTTTTTTTTTCCTTCCCGGGAGCTGGCTGCAAGCACCCTGGCGCGTTGCCCGCTCAGATTCTGCACCCTCTGTCTCTCCAATCTCCGCTACACCACGCTGTGTGTGTCAGCGCTCTCCGCGCAGATCACCGGGGCTGGTTATTTTGCGGGGTGTACTTCCACTCCCTCCTGGCTCTGAATCCTCTCCTCCCGCACGTGCACTGGGGTGGGTGAGTGCTCAGGTCCCGCCGGGTCGCGGCTCCGTATCTTACCCGCCTCTTGAGGTGCCGAGTCCTCTCGGGTGTAGCTGCATGCTGTGCGCTTTCCTGTGTATTCTTGTCTCTCTTTTAGGAATAGTTGTATTTGCTGTATTTTCGTAGATAAATATAGTGTTGGGAGGAGATTTCTGCCGTCCTGCTCACGCCACCATCTTCCCGGAAGTCCATAAAATAGGATTCTTAACCTGAGGCCCATGTCCATGAATGGGATTTATAGAGTGGTTTGTACACAAATGTCAATGCAGCCACTGGTGCATTTCACAAGTGGAGAGGTTGCCTGACTTTCACTGGATTCTCAGAGTGGTATGCAGTGCGAAAAGAAGTGAAGAACCTCTTGCCCAAAAGAGATCTAAAAGATGTAAAGAATGGGTGCTGTCATTGGTAGGTGCATTTTTATGAGGATGGTGATGGAAAGACATTTAAATTACTATTGGTCCCAGGCATTGCTGTGATGATATGGTCTGATCGACTTTCTCATTTCTTGTTATTCACAAAGTAAATGGCAATCTATTTACCTAATGGTAAGCCTTAAAGGTTTTGAATAATATGCTTTTATTCTTCTGTGATTAACAGAACCATGAGTCCCCAATGATACCCATATCCTGTTACCCAGAATCTATGGATACATTACCTTATGTAAATGGGAGTAGGAATTTGCAGACGTTACTAAGTTAAGGGTCTGGAGATGGGAAGAGTATCCTTTATTACACAGGTGGGCCCCAGGTAATCACAAGGGTATCAAAAGAGACACGAGAGTCAGAGAGAGAAGGAGATGTGACACTCGAAGCAGAAATCAGAGAGAAAGGCTGAATCAAAAATGCTCCGTTTCTGGTTTTGAAGATGGAGGAAAGGAATAAAAGCCAAGGAAGGCAGATATCTCTGAAAGCTGATAAAGGCAAGAGAATCAGTTCTCCCCAGAACCTCCGCAAGGAACACAGTTGTGCTGACGCCGTGATTTTCATCCTGTTTTAGACCCATTTCTGGCTTCTGTCCTCTATAAGATGATAAATCTGTGTTGTTTTAAGCCACTGAGTTTGTGATCATTTGTCATAGCATCAATAGGAAACTAACACATCTCCTGCACAGTGCCACTAATATTTAAAAATGTCCACTGCACTTCCTCCAGAGAGTCCAACGGATGGGCTCTATTTAACTTTTAATCCCCAGAACATTTTGTACAATTTAAGATTGTACAAAGATGCCCTCTGAAATACACATTTTCCAGATGAGAAGATTGTTCTGGACTTTCCTTTTCTTTTAATTACTCTATTTAAGCAAAATTGTTTCAGTTCCCTGCTTATTATACTTTAAAAAAATTGCTTGACTTTGAAGAGATGTTAAAATATATTGCTTCCTTTCCCTTTAAAGTTATGTTCTCCTAGTCTATCAAAATTGGTCAGGATTTATCTACCACATGAAGACTTTTTTGAATAACCTGAGAGATCAGCCTGACAGTCCTGGTTGTCACTTCAACAAGTCACTTAACCAGTCTGAGCTCTATTGACCAAATCAAAAGTTATAAGACAGTTCTGCTTGGTTTGACTGTATATGTACCATGAATTAGGCAGTGCTGCATTTCCTATAGGGACCTAATTAAACTTGGAAGGAAGCAGGAAGACTGTTTTCTGGGACTGACAATCAAATTAGTTAAGCAATTGATAGCTAAAGGCAGTTTAGCTTTCCATTATCTGTAGGAGTAAAAATAGGACTTTCAAATTGAAAATAAGCTGAATTTTCTTCAACTTAAAATGTATTAGATCTGCTCTCCAGAGACCACAATGAGCAGAAAGAAAGTGCTATTAGCCACTTGGGTCTACTGTCAGTTTATGAAGAAAACCTTGATTGTAAAGATTATGGAGATGGAGGACTTCCGGGAAGATGGCGGTGTGAGCAGGGCGGCAGAAATCTCCTCCCAAAACTATATAAATCTATGAAAACACAGCAAATACAACTATTCCTAAAAGAGAAATCGGAACACACAGGAAAGTGCACAGCGTGCAGACACATCTGGGAGGACTCAGCACCCCGCGAGGTGGGTAAGGTACACAGCCGCGACCCGGCGGCACCCAAACACTCACCCAGCCCAGTGCGCCGGCGGGAGGAGAGGACTCGGAGCCGGGAGGAAGTGGAAGAGCAGGTCCGCGAAATAACCAGCCCTGGTGGTCTGCACCAGAGCACCGGGAGCACTGACACACATCGTGCGGTGCAACAGACATTGGAGAGCCAGAAGGTGCAGGTTTTGAGCCGGGAAGGCGCCGGGACCGTGCAGCCAGCACCCAGGGACAAGAGAATAGCACGCGCCATTTGTAGCGGTCTCGGAGAGGCGGGGGGCCCAGCGAGGGAACACCATCGCCCCAGCGGGCTCAGCCCTGCAGGCTGGAAGTCCTGGGGAACTTTGGTCCCCTTGGCTACTGACAGAGAGAAGGGAGCAACCACGCTGGAACTTTATACAGAAAACAATAGCGTCCCATTCATTCCTACCTACAAAAAAAGCGAGGCGGCTGCGAATTAGTGGGGCAACAGCGACACCTACAGCACACGTAGAGAATCCACTCCAGGTGGGCTTTTTTTTGCTCATCTGTTTTATTTCTTGCCCTTTTTTTTCTTTTTCACCTTCCTTTTCTTTCATTTCTTTCTTTCTTCTTTCTCTCTTTTCTTTCTCTTCCTTCTTTTTTTTGGCTTGCTTGTTTTTTTATTGGTGGTGCTTTTTTTTTTTCCTTTTTTTTCTCTTTTCTTCTTAAACCTTAAAGAGCCCAGCTGACATACGTGGCACCTACCAGCGACCACTCCTGTCAACATGACAAGACAGAAGAATATGATACAGACAAAAATCACCAAGATTCAGAACCCCTCTGAGAAGGAATCTGAAGGGATGGAAATGCAGCATCATCCTGAAAAAGAATTCAGAAGAAAAGTCATAACCATGCTGATGGATCTACAGAGAAATATGCAAGAGCTAAGGGAGGAAGTGAGGGAAGTCAGGAAAGATAATGCAGAAATGAGATAAGCCATCGACGGGCTCAGCAGCAGACTGGACGAGATGCAAGAGACTGTTAATGCAATAGAAATCAGAGAACAGGAATACAGAGCAGCTGAGGCACAAAGAGATAAAAGGATCACTAGGAATGAAAGAATATTAAGAGAACTGTGTGACCAATCCAAAAGGAACAATATTCGCATTATAGGAGTACCAGAGGAAGAAGAGAGAGAAAAAGGGATAGAAAGTGTCTTTGAAGAAATAATTGCTGAAAACCTCCCCATTCTGGGGAAGGAAATAGTCTCACAGTCCATGGAAGCCCACAGATCTCCTAACACAAGGGACCCCAGGAAGACAACACCAAGACACATAATAATTAAAACGGCAAAGATCAAAGATAAGGACAGAGTATTAAAGGCAGCTAGAGAAAGAACAAAGATCACCTTCAAAGGAAAACCCATCAGACTAACATCAGACTTCTCAACAGAAACCTGACAGGCTAGAAGAGAATGGTATGATATATTTAACGCAATGAAACAGAAGGGCCTCGAACCAAGAATAATGTATCCAGCATGATTATCATTTAAATATGATGGAGGGATTAAACAATTTACAGACAAGCAAAAGCTGAGAGAATTTGCCTCCCATAAACCACCTCTACAGGACATCTTAAAGGAACTGCTCTAGAGGGAAGCACTCCTAAGGCTAAAAAGCTGTCACCAGAGAAAATAAAATCATAGCAAAAAAAGCAGACCATCCAAAACTAACTAAAGGCAAAGAATAAAACACCTAGTATATAAAGAATGGAGGAGGAAGAATAAGAAGGGAGAGAAATAAAGAAACATCAGACTGTGTTTACAATAACTTAACAAGAAAGTTAAGTTAGATTGTTAGATAGTAAAGAAGCAACCCTTGAACCTTTGGTAACCACGAATCTAAAGCCAGCAATGGCAATAAGTACATATCTTTCGATAATCACCCTAAATGTAAATGGACTGAATGCACCAATCAAAAGACACAGAGTAACAGAATGGATAAAAAAGCAAAACCCATCTATATGCTGCCTACAAGAAACTCACCTCAAACACAAAGATATCCCCAGATTAAAAGTGAAGGGATGGAAAAAGATATTTCATGCAAATAACAAGGAGAAAAAAGCAGGTGTTGCAGTACTTGTATCAGACAAAATAGACTTCAAAACGAAGAAAGTAGCAAGAGATAAAGAAGGACATTACATAATGATAAAGGGGTCAATCCAACAAGAAGATATAACCATTTTAAATATATATGCACCCAACACAGGGGCGCCGGCATTTGTGAAACAAATACTAACAGAATTAAAGGAGGAAATAGACAGCAATGCATTCATCTTAGGTGACTTCAACACACCACTCACTCCAAGGGACAGATCAACCAGACAGAAAATAAGTAAAGACACAGAGGCACTGAACAACACACTAGAACAGATGCACCTAACAGACATCTACAGAACTCTACACCCAAAAGCAACAGGATACACATTCTTCTCAAGGGCACATGGAACATTTTCCAGAATAGACCACATACTAGGCCACAAAAAGAACCTCAGGAAAATAGAAAATATTGAAATTCTACCAACCAACTTCTCGGATCATAAAGGTATTAAACTAGAATTAAACTTTAGAAAGAAAACAAAAAGGCTCACAAATACATGGAGACTTACCAACATTCTCCTAATTAATCAATGGGTCAATGACCAAATCAAAACACATATCAAACAGTATATGGAGACAAATGACAACAACAACACAAAGCCACAGCTTCGGTGCGATGCAGCAAAGGCAGTTCTAAGAGGAAAGTATATTGCAATCCAGGCTTATCTAAAGAAAGAAGAATATTCCCAAATGAATAGTCTAAAGACACAATTACTGAAATTGGAAAAAGAAGAACAAATGAGACCCAAAGTCACCAGAAGCAGGGACATAATAAAGAGATAAAATTGAGAAGAATAAAACAATAGAAAAAATCAATGAAACCAAGAGCTGGTTCTTTGAAAAAATAAACAAAATACATAAATCCCTAGCCAGACTCATTAAGAGAAAAAGAGAATCTACACACATAAACAGAATCAGAAATGAGAAAGGAAAAATCACGACGGACCCCACAGAAATACAAAGAATTATAAGAGAATATTATGAGAATCTATATGCTAACAAGCTGGAAAACATAGAAGAAATGGACAACTTTTAGAAAAATAAAACCTTCCAAGACTGACCAAACAAGAAACAGAAAAACTAAACAGACCAATCACCAGCAACGATATTGAAGCGGTAATCAAAAAACTACCCAAGAACAAAACCCCCGGACCTGATGGATTCACCTCTGAGTTCTACCAGACATATAGAGAAGAAATAACACCCATTCTCCTTAAAGTTTTCCAAAAAATAGAAGAGGAGGGAATACTTCCAAACTCATTCTATGAAGCCAGCATCACTCTAATACCAAAACCAGGCAAAGACCTCACCAAAAAAGAAAACTACAGACCAATATGCCTGATGAACGTGGATGCAAAAATACTCAACAAAATATTAGCAAAACGAATTCAAAAATACATCAAGAGGATCATACACCATCCTCAAGTGGGATTCATCCCAGGGATGAAAGGATGGTACAACATTCGAAAATCCATCAACATCATCCACGACATCAATAAAAAGAAGAACAAAAACCACATGGTCATCTCCATAGATGCTGAAAAAGCATTTGACAAAATTCAGCATCCATTCATGATTAAAACTCTCAACAAAATGGGTATAGACGGCAAGTACCTCAACATCATAAAGGCCATATATGACAAACCCACAAGTAACATCATACTTAATGGCGAGAAGCTGAAAGCTTTTCATCTAAGATCGGGAACAAGACAGGGATGCCCACTCTCTCCACTGTTATTCAACATAGCACTGGAGGTCCTAGCCACGGCAATCAGAGAAAACAAAGACATACAAGGCATCCAGATTGGTAAAGAAGAAGTCAAATTGTCACTATTTGCAGATGACATGATATTGTACATAAAAAACCCTAAAGACTCTATTCCAAAACTACTAGAACTAAAATCTGAATTCAGCAAAGTTGCAGGATACAAAATTAACACACAGAAATCTGTTGCTTTCCTGTACACTAATGATGAACTAACAGAAAGAGAAATCAGAAAAACAATTCCATTCACAATTGCACCAAAAAGAATAAAATACCTAGGAATAAACCTAACGAAGGAAGTGAAAGACCTGTACCCTGAAAACTACAAGACATTCCTAAGAGAAATTAAAGAGGACACTAACAAATGGAAATGCATCCCATGCTCTTGGCTAGGAAGAATAAATATTGTCAAAATGGCTACACTACCCAAAGTAATCTACAGATTCAACGCAATCCCTATCAAACTACCAACAGCTTTCTTCAATGAACTGGAACAAATAATTCTAAAATTCATATGACACCACAAAAGACCCCAAATAGCCAAAGCAATCCTGAGAAGGAGGAATAAAACAGGGGGAATTACGCTCCCTGACTTCAAGCTCTATTACAAAGCCACAGTAATCAAGATAATTTGGTATTGATACAAAAACAGACCCACAGATCAGTAGAATAGAATAGAAAATCCAAACATCAACCCAAACACATACAGTCAATTAAAATTTGATAAGGGAGACGACGGCCTCTTCAACAGCTGGTGTTGGAAAAACTGGACAGCTACATGTAAGAGAATGAAATTGGACTACTGTCTAAGCCCTTACACAAAGGTAAACTCAAGGTGGATCAAAGACCTGAATGTAAGTCATGAAACTATAAAACTCTTAGAAAAAAATATAGGCAAAAAGCTCTTGGACATAAACATGAGCGACTTCTTCATGAACATATCTCCCCGAGCAAGGGAAACAAAAGCAAAAATGAACAAGTGGGACTATTTGAAGCTGAAAAGCTTCTGTACAGCAAAGGACACCATCAGTAGAACAAAAAGACATCCTACAGTATGGGAGAATATATTCATAAATGACGTATCCGATAAGGGTTGACATCCAAAATATATAAAGAACTCATGCACCTCAACAAACAAAAAGCAAATAATCCAATTAAGAAATGGGTAGAGGACATGAATAGACACTTCTCCAAAGAAGAAATTCAGATGGCCAACAGGCACATGAAAAGATGCTCCACATCGCTAATCATCAGAGAAATGCAGATTAAAACTGCAATGAGATATCACCTCACACCAGTGAGGATGGCCAACATCCAAAACACAAACAACAACAAATGTTGGCGAGGATGTGGAGAAAAGGGAACCCTCCTACACTGCTGGTGGGACTGCAAATTAGTTCAACCATTGTGGAAAGCAGTATGGAGGTTCCTCAAAAAACTCAAAATAGAAATACCATTTGACCCAGGAATTCCACTCCTAGGAATTTACCCTAAGAATGCAGCAGCCCAATTTGAAAAGGACAGATCACCCCTATGTTTATTGCAGCACTATTTACAATAGCCAAGAAATGGAAGCAACCTAAGTGTCCATCCGTAGATGAATGGATAAAGAAGATGTGGTACATATACACAATGGAATATTATTCAGCCATAAGAAGAAAACAAATCCTACCATTTGCAACAACATGGATGGAGCTAGAGGGTATTATGCTCAGTGAAATAAGCCAAGGTGAAAAAGACAAGTACCAAATGATTTCACTCATATGTGGAGTATAAGAACTAAGGAGGAAAAAAAAACTGAAGGAACAAAAGAGCAGGAGACTCATAGAACCCAAGAGCAGACTAATAGTTACCAAAGGGAAAGGGACTGGGGAGGATGGGTGGGATGGGAGGGGCAAGGGGGAAGAAGGGACATTAGGATTAGCAGATGTAATGTTGGGGGGGTGCATAGGGAGGGCTGTACAACTCAGAGAGGACAAGTAGTGACTCTATGGCATCTCACTACGCTGATGGACAGTGACTGTAATGGGGTTGGGGGGGGACCTGATGAAGGGGGTAGTGTAATCACCATAATATTACTCATTTAATTGTAGATTAATGATATCAAAATAAACTTATTTAAAAAAAGATGATGGAGATGGTTTCCAATGACTGTCACTAAGTGTTTTTCCAGAAAATTACTTGTTCCCCTCCTTTGTCTCCCTCATAAATTTTTGTCTTGAAGGTTGGCTATTACCCTTAGCATTTCATAGATTGTGTTCTTCCTTCACGTTAGTTTGTTGCTTGTTTTATTTGGTTTTTAAATTTTTTATTCTGCTGCTTCTGGAAGTTCTTAGTTATAGCTGTATGTCTATTCAGCCTAATGGAAAAATAAGCTGCTTCTGAGATGGAAGAGAATTCTGGAAGCTTTGAAGAATGCTAGACTGCCTCAGCCCTGATAAGCAATTCTAGCTTTGATGCTGTCAGGTACCCTCTGGGGAGTTAGCTCCACACATATTTCTGGTGCCTTCACCACAGTTGCTACATCTTTCCAAGACCGACAAAGTCATGTTTCTCAGGGTTGACTATGTCATCATCCACTAAGCACCTCAGAATAGAGATGGCACCATGAGATAGAGAGTGGTGTCTGTTGGCATCACACTGTTTCCCTGAGACCCCAGGGGTCTCGTTCGGACAGACAGTGCTAGAAAGGAACTTAGTCCTGGATTAATACAAGACTCTTCCATTTTGCCGTGTGTATCTGTCAAAAGCTAACCAGTAAAACCTATTTCCAAAAAGCAAACCAACCCTTTGATAGAGCTAAAACATTGCCACAGAGAAAGGAAAATTGTGGTGATCTCACATTTATTAACTCTTTCCTTGACTATTGTTCTTAGAAGAACCTTTGGCTCTTTTTTTGGCTTTGTTATTATTTTATGTATATCCTTTGCTCTTTTTCTACTGAATATGTGAAAACATTTTATAAAGCAGTATTTTTTGTGAGAAAACATATATGATAGAGAAACACCAGAGAAAAACAAAATGTCCAACCACAGGGATTTAATTGGATAAATTAGGATGAAAATATAATTAAGTAGTCATAAACCAGTAAAAATTGTACAGATGAAAGACATACAAATATTGTTAGTTGTTCAGCGAGTTAACTATTAAATAACTAACTTAAGTTAACATGTAATATGTTAGTTATTAAAGGAAGTTATGTATGGCAAGCTTGTTAACACTGTTAGCTGTGTAGTATTTTTAAAAATTTCCTCTTACCAATATGTCACATTTATGGGAAAAATACTAAATTCAAAAAGAAATATATCATGAAAATACATGGCCAAATTGACTATGAGGAAAGAAACGAGATTTTTCTCATTGCTATAGTTTAAGGGGAAACACAACAACAGAACTTGAGGCTGTTACTGCAGTGACTCAGAGGTACAGGAGCTGGGGTAGAGTTGACAGGTTGGAGTATTATTGTTGCTCATGTTGGAACAGGAGCCATGGTTTTGGCCTTACAGAAGGTGATTAGCTGGAATGGAACCCTCTGCAAAGGAACAAAATTGGATGCTTTTACTGGTTACAGTGTCTGTGGAAATTGGATTAGAAAAGCCACAGATCCAGAGAAACATCAGGAGACACGCCAATCACTCAGATCCATAAATGGAAAAAAGTAACCCTGGGGAAATTCAAATCCCAATTCTGTATCACACACTGGAAGTCTGAATGTTTACTACTCAGGAGATAGGAAGCCGAAAGCTAGTAAATTAACACTGGTCTCAGCAGAAGCTGCAGCTCACAATACATGACTCCCACAGAGAAAATCCACCTTTAATGAAGATGAGATACATGAAAAAAAAAAAACCTTCCAAGTACACATGAAAATTAATTATAGTGTAAAAAGAGTCAAGAAATGCAACATGTGAAAATTAATATATGAAAAGCTAGGGATAAAAACACTAAACATTAATATCACATATTAATGTTTAAAGTTATTAAAGAGATATAATAATAAAGCCTACAAGAAGAGCAGTATGGAAATACAAAACTAAAGATGGAACAGAGCCAAATCAAATCCCTTAGAATGACAAGCAATAATCAAAATCAAGAACACAACAGACATTATATGGAACATTAAATTCGAGGGAATAGGGATTATAAATTGGAAAATAGATTTAGCAGTTTATGAAGAAGAAAATGCAATGAGATAAAGAGATGAAAATACAGAGATGAAAGATAGTGAATGAAACTCTAACACATAGTAATAGGAATCCCAAAATTAGTGATAAAAAAGGTTGGAAAGATGATAGTCCAAGAAGAGAGAATGGCTGATTATTTCCTAATACTGAATGGTGTCACTAGTTTTCAGATTGAAGATGCTCAAGAAGATGGATAAATGAAAACAGGTCCATTCTTATGCATCACCTAGTGAAGGATAAAAAGCTTATTATCTTCTCAATTGATGGAGAAAAAGTGACATAATTCAAAATCCTTTCATGATAAAAACACTCAACAAACTAGGGATAGAGGATTCACCTTAAAACAATAAAAACCACTTATGAAAAACCCATTAGAATATCAAACTCAGTGGTAAAAAAACTTAAAGCTTTTCCTCTAAGATCAGGAACAAGGATCCCCACTTTCACCAAACTCTTTACTAGTTAGAGGTCTTCAGATGATCTGTTTCTTCATGATTCATTCTTGGCAGGTGTTGTGTTTCTGGGAATTTGTCCATCCCATCTAGGTTACCGAATTTGTTGATGTACAGATGTTCACAGTACTCTCCCATAATCCTTTTTATTTCTGTAGAATGAATAGTAATGTGCCCACCTTCACTTCTGATTTTAGTAATTCAAGTCTTTCTTTTTTCCTAGTCCATTTATCTAAAGTTCTGTCAATTTTATTATTCTTTATGCAGAACCAACTTTTGGGTTGATTTTTCTGTATTGTTTTTTTAGTCTCTATATTACTTATCTCTGCTCTAATCTTTATTGTTTCCTTCCTTGGCCAGCTTTAGATATACTTTGTTCTTTTCCTAGTTCTTTTAGTTGGAAATTCAGGTTGTTGATATAATATCTTTCTTCTTTTTTAATGTAAGCATTTATAGCTATAAAATTTTCCTTTAGCACTGCTTTCACTGTGTCCTATAAGTTTTGATATGTTGTGTTTTGTTTTTATTCATTTCTAAGTATTCTCTAATTTCCCTGGAACTTCTTTGATCCATCAGCTGTTTAAATTGTGTTGTTTAATTTTGACAACTTTATGAATTTCCCTCTTTTTTTTCTGTTATTGATTTCTAATGTCATCCTGTTGTGCTCATATAACTTATTTTGGATGGTATCTTTTTCAATCTTTCGAGACTTAATTTGTGTCCATATGGTATGTATATTGGAGGATGTCCCATGTGTACTTGAGAAGAATGTGTATTCTTTGTTGTTGGGTAGAGTGTCCTGTACTTATCTGTCACATCTGCTTGTTCTAGTGTGTTGTTCTGATCCTCTATTTCCTTACTTCTCTTCTGTCTATATGTTCTGCCTATATGAAAAGTGATATGTTGAAGTCTCCAACTATCATTAGAGAACTATTTTTCCCTTTAATTCTGTTAATTTTTGCTTCTTATGTTTTGATGGTCTGTTATTAGATGTGTATATGTTTATAATTGTTATATCTTGCTGTATCAAACACTTTATTAATATATAATGACCTTCCTATTTTGTAAAGTTCTTTGATTAAAGTCTATTTCATTTGATATTAGTAATATATACCCTTGCTCTCTTGGTTATTATTTGCATAGGAAATCTTTTTACATCCTTTAAGTTTCAGCTTATTTTTGTCTTTGGATCTAAAGTGAGTCTCTTGTAGACAGCATAGAGTTGGATTTTGCTTTTCTAGCCTATTCTGCTAATTTTCTGTCTTGATTGGAGAGTTTAATCCATTTACATTTAAAGAAATTACTGATGAGGAGGGACTGACTGCTGTCATTTTGCTATTTGTTCTCTATGTGACTTATCATTTTTTTGTCTCTCATTTCCTACATTTCTGTCTTCTTTTGTGTTTAGTTGATTTTTTGTAGTGAAATGTTTTAATTTTCTTCTCATTTCCCTTTGTGTATATTTTTAAACTGTTCATGGTTACCATGGGGATTACATTTAACATCCTAAAGTAGAGCACTTTAATTTGGATTTAAGGCAGCTTAACTTGAATAGCATGCAGAAACTGCACCTGAACCTCTCCAGCCCTACCACCATTCAGTTATTGATGTCACAAAATTACATCTTCATACACTGTGCCCAAAACAATGGCAAGAAATGTTTTTATGCATGTCTCAAATGCATAAAATTTTTTTTGTACGAACAAAAAAATGAAGTCACTAACCAATTTTGTAATGATACTAGCTTTTAGATGACTAATTTCTTAATATATTAGTCTATTAAATAATGTAGAAAACCAAAAGTAGAGCTACAAACCAGTCACAGTAATGCTAGCTTTTCTAATTGCCCATCTACTTGCCTTTACTGAGATCTTGATTTCTTCATACGGTTTCAAGTTCCTTCCATTGCAACCTGCAGGCCTCCCTTTAGCATTTCTTGCAGGGCAGGTCTAACAGTAATGAACTCCTTCATCTTTTATTCATCTGGCCTCACTTCTCAAGGATGATTTTGATGGATATAGGATTCTATTTACTATTGTAATGCTTCTGAAGACACTTTTGGAATGTATAGATTTGCACCAAAAAACAAAACAAAACAAAAAAAAAAACATTAGGAAATGTGGGTAAGTGATGCTGGCACATTTTCATTTTTGTTAGAGTCTAAAATAAGTCTTCAATGATAGGGATTTCAGGGACTCGATGCCAGGCTTTACAAATCTGGGGTGAGCCAGGCCATAGCTATGTCTACAGATCATGTCCCACAGACCCTGCTAGGTCTCATCAGCAATGTGTTCCAAACAAAGGGCTGAGCCCCAGATTTTTATTGATCCGTATGGGAGTCAGGACTGACAGTTGAACAAATGTTTGTAAAAATTCGAGAATCGGTAGTTTTTGAAGAGAATAGGAGAAGAGGAAGAAAACACCCCAAATGAGGATCTAAATATATTTACCACTAAATTCTTAAAGATCCTGGTGGTTTGTTTATAGAGCTGACATTAATTTGTAAACCAAGCAAGGACTGGAATAGTCACAGTTCATCTCACCCCCAGCATTCCTCTGCCCTTTCACGCTGACTTGGTGGGACACCCAACAGATCAACAGCTCAGAGCCATAGTAAGCACAATAAAAAGGCAAACGCTTCTTTTTTTTTTAAACCTGAGTCATTTATTTTTGGTGATTATTTCCACCTGGCAGAACACAAACATCTGTGAAAGAAAGAAATCCTACCGCTGCTAAGACCAGTTAGCTATGACAGCTGTCAAAGGTCACAGCAGCATGATTTCTTTCGTTCTTCCTTTATTACAGAGGAATGTGGATCTCACATTCCTCAAAAGATGTTATTTTAATGATTAAGAATGTGCATTTTTCAACTTTAGACTTTAATATGCTGCAAGAGAATATATTTAGGAAATTTCTCTGTTTATGGAATCACACACACACACACACACTGAAAGCATAAACTCAATGACATTTCTCTCTAATGTGACAAATCTATATTGCATAAATTACCAAAGGGAAAAGTTCCAAATCTATGAATAGCAATAATAGGCTTTCACCTCCCTTGTCTCTCAGCTAGAACCTTCTTGTGAACAAAGGAGAAGTGAAGGTCAACCCTGTAAAAATAGGAAACTTTGTAATCTCTTCAGTCCGATTTACTTTTTATTATGGTAGGTAGAGGGACAGGAAATTATTATGCAAACCCCAAAGAAAATACCTTTTTAATATCCTCCCAGGAACCACAGAATTGTTTAATTATCATTTGTGAGAATGACTATAATACAAAAAACCTAATCATCTGTAGTATTCCTCTCACTGTAACCATGTAATAGAGCTAATGGCCATGCACTTGATAGTCAAACAAAAATGCATTATTAATGAGTATTGGTGAAAATAGCATTTATAGAGTACTTATTAAGCACTATATGTACATTTTCTAATCCACACAGCTCCTTGTAATGTATTATAATCATCATTTTATAGTGAGGAAACTGAGGCATCCTCAAGGTCATATACTTAATGTCATAGAAATATTACAGGCAGGAAATAGCAAATGTCAAGAAATGTTACATGCAGGAAATAGACAACATGTTAGGTGTTCCCAGCGGAAAGAGATTCAATGGAAAAGTGAAAGTGCTTGCAAAATTGTTGGAAGGGTAGGAGAGAGGCAAGTCTGGGGACTCCGAGGGACAGTCGGTCTGCAGGTCACCCAGCTGTAGCTCTGACCTAGAGGGGAGAAAGCTGTGATTGGTGCCTACCACCGCTGATGGCATAACTGGCTCACATCCCGTCTCACACTCAGTGTTGGCAGAACACTGTAAGCTGTCACAGCCACGGTAAGGTGGCCCGAGGTCATTCACATTTTCCAAAACCTATGCTAATAAATCTCATTGGGAAAATCAAAAGCACATCCAGAATTCTAGCTGTAAGGGAAAGTCCTCCTGCAACACGGAGGCGAGCAAAGAAGGAAGCGTGACCAGGTGCGCTCCCGCTGTCAACCCCTGTTTGCTCAACATTCATACACGTGCGTCTATCAATAAAGTTCTCAGGGCCAACGATGGGAAAAATAAAAATAAAGAACCCTCTTAACTAACAATGCAACTCTCCCATGTAGCTTACACTATCCCCAACAGGAAGAGACAAAAATTCCATCCGTCACTGTATTTATCTGAGAGGGATGTCCATTCTTATTCTGTCTTTATTACCATTGCACCTTGATATCATATCATATTAGTATTAAATTTAAAAATTCTATCATTACGGGCTTCCTTCTGTAAAAATTGGTAAGGAAAAGGGGAAGAGGGGAATATGTTTGCAGTTATGTCTATAAAACAAGAAATAAATTATGAGTAGCCCTTATATTCCTTGATTTTGCAACTGAACACTAAAGGAGATCAAACTTCTAAAAATAGAGTATCCAGTGTGATTCAGATATGGAAACACATCAGGCTTCTTAGCAACAGTGATTCTATACCTTGGGAACACCCTGGGTAGCTAGCTCATACCCATATAGACCAGACAGTGAGAGGGAAAGGGAGACTCCCCCAGACCTATTTCTAGAAGACATTACCAGGCCCACATAGCATCAGGAATTGAGCCAAAAGGATTCTCTCTGCATGCAGGCAGGTCCACAACAAAAGAATGATGGGCAGAATTCCATAGGCTTAGTTATTCTCCAATTCCAGTCTCTCTTCATCTAGGGAGGAGTGAATCAGAAAGAATGATGGAAACTCTCTTTCCAAATGAGGAATCAGTGCAGATGGGGAGAGGATGGTTCTTGTACATCAACTGTAAAAGCAAAATTTCACGGGTATGTTTTTAAGACAAACTATCCGCTAATATCAGTAGCAGTATCTGCTAATATTAGCTAATATCTGCTAATACCATTAATAATCAACTGAAGGAAGAACATGGAGACTCTGTGAATTGGAAACTCTCCAGTATCATAAAGAAAATTAAAATCATTACTTAGCTCGTGTTAAGATCACAGAATAAACATTATATTGTTAATTAATTATCAAGGCAAGATTGATCATTGCATTCCATTGGAAATAACATTAAACTTTAACAGTCCAGATCATTATAAGATTTTATTTCACAAATAAATTTGCAAAAGGTGTTTATGGTTATTTTAAAAAAAACAGTAGGAATAGGTCTCTTTTTCTCACATTTCTTTAGGGTTTAAATTCTTTGTATTTCTGAATCAATGTATTGAATATCATTCCCAGTCTTTAGTTTATCATGAAAGTTTCTAAACATGCACACTAGTTGGAATCCTGCCTTTCTCCATCCCTGGGTAAAAAAAAAACTCATCTTGAAAAAGCTTTTCTCACACTCCCTTGTCAGCAGAAGCCGGCATGCTCTTGTATACTCTGCTTTTTCACCTACTTCTTGAGACTTCGTCCCCATTCTCCTTGATTTATATCCAAGCACCCAGCACTTCTTGCCCTCAGGTTCAGTACCTTAAACAGCGACATTGGTAATATCTGTAACGCCCTGCCTGCAGACTAAGATTAGTCATCTCCCTTTAGTGCGTGGATGGACGCTTTATGGTTTGGACCTATGGCGTCTGAGTGTAACCATGTCCTTAACAGTTTATTTTAAATGAACAAGACACAAGCAGAGGAATGATGGGAAAAGAGGCTTTCAGTTCTTGATTGCTAATGCTGAGAAAAACAAAGTCAGATTCTGAAGCCACGATCTCTACCTTCAATAATTCCATTTTGTTGCAGATAAAAGGAGAGACGAAGTTTACAGATAATAATGAAATCAATCAATTTCTTTACACAGCTCAAAATAGGAATATTGTAAATTAACACCTCTCATCAAGGAATCGTTCTGGTACTGATGAGATATTCTTGTATTTCCTCTTCGGATTCCCACGTGGTGCTTTGGCTTCCTCATAAGTGTGTATCTGGCCGTACCAAGCGCTCTGTGCCACCAGAGAGGCTGCGGCCGCCACCACACAATTTCAAAGCTTTGTTGATTAATACCATGTGCCAATTAGCTACAATACCCGCCAAACAATCTCAGTGTGTCTACAGCCCTTACCTTCATTCTGAGTGACTTTCCTAGGTGATGATCACAACAAAAACATCTTAGAAGTGGACTGCTCAGAGAAAGCAGGAAGCAGTGATATAATTTTTAAAATAGGTAGCTGGCTACCTTGATAACTAGATGGATGTATAGGGAAGAAGATAAATAAATTTCATAGGTAGATAGGAGGGCAGGTAAGTAGATGCATTATATGTACATATTTCCATACATAGATTAGGTATATATACTGGAGAAAACTTCACTCACCCAAATTTAATGAAAGATATCACTAAATTTTCTTTTTAAAGAGAAAGATTAATAAGCTATTTTGGATGGATGGTGACATGGTCAGAGTGTGAGTTAATTTCCCCCAGATACCCATTTTGCTCTTCTTTCTTGATCCCAGAACCCTCAGGTAATTACTGGACTCATGGTTGCCCGGAATCATTTTCCAAGTTCCCTTCAAGCTATTGTGTGACCAGATAAGCAACACTGGCAAGTGCAATTGAGCAGAAGTGTTAGGTGCAATTTCTTGGAAAGATTCTTAAAGAGAGGTGGGGGAGGCCAGTCCTTTCCTTTGTCACTTTCTCCACTGCGCCGATTGGCACACAGATGCCTGGAATCGGAGCAGTCACGTGGGCCGTCGAGTGGGAGCTACGGACGGAGGATGGCAGAGCACTACGTTTTGGGAATTTGGGTGATTGCTGCCATGGCATACTCTATGGGACGAAAATTAGGGATTTCTCTAATGAGAGGAGGAAATAAATTTGCATGTTGTTTAAGATCCGGCTATTGTGGGTTCTCTGTTGCAAGCAGTATGGTGGAAGGCTAACTAACATTGTGGGTTACTTAAAGCATACTCGAATAGCAACATGTGATCGGTAAACTGTCTTCTAAGAGTAAGAACTTCTGACGCTTTCGGACTGTCCTTTCTAGAAGGGCACAGTGATGGGGAAGGGCATGCCAGTGTTGAGGCAGGAGCCAAAAGGGCTTGAATTATTTGCATTATATAGAATAATAGAGAAGAGAGAAATTTTAAGTGTTGGAGGAGAGTAAGGGAAGAAGAGTAAACAAAAGGACTGAGTGAAGAGGGAGAGAAAGAGGAAAACACCCCCACACACATAAATCCCGGAAGTCAAAACAAATGACAATAGCAGCAAAAACACAAGCCTTCTGTGGCTGGACAATTAGAGATTTTGCAAAACAAAATGTGTCATAAAGACTCTTAATGTTTGTTTTGGCTCTACTCTAAATATCCTGTTTTCCCCACACAATTATCTTGCAGTCTGATTCACTAAGATGCTTATGTGTACATATATTTTTGTGTGTGGGGGGGGTGATTTTTTTATTTTGGGTAGAAACCCTGATGATTCAGAGCAAAAGTGGAATCTGTAATCAGGCCATCACAGACAAGGAGTTAGTCGTTAGACACGAACATCTGAGATACTCTTTTTTTTCCCCCCTTCTGATACCATTCAACTATGAAGTCCTTGAAGGAACTGGATTTTCCTTAATCTCTGCCCACCACTCATAAGTAGTATAGACAAGAAGCAGCCCATGGAAGGGTGGGAGCTGTAAGCACTTAATGTCAGGGAGATGAAGAGAATCAACAAAATAGAGAGGAGTGGTCAGGCCAATATAAAGAGGGCCAAGAGAGATTAGGGTGCTGGATGCAAAGTGAAGAAAATGTTTTGAGGAAAAGTGGTCAAAAATAGGAAATGTTGCTGAGTGGGTGAATGCGATGAAAACCGAAACTGACCCTATAATTTGGCAAGTTGGCAATCATCCTTACAAACACAGTTTCAAAGTCAAATGGTAGAGTAAATAGCTGGATTGGACAGCAAGAAAGAACAAGAAAAGGAGAACAAGACAATGAATACAGACAATCCTTTGGTGGGGTTTTGCTGTAAATGGCAGCATAGAAGTGGGCTATAACTGGAAGGGGATGTGAGAGCAAGAGAACATTTGTTTTTTAAGATGTGAAAGTGATTACGTCTTTCAATACTAATGAGAATAACCACATGGAGAAGGAGAAAGTGATGAGGTCGGGGAGAAAAGGGAGACGTGGTAGCTGACCTTAGCTGGGAGTAGGGTGCAGGGCACAGCATGAAGCCTTAGTCCCAATGGGAACACGTGTCCCTGAGAGCAGACGCAGATGGCGTGGCTGTTTGACTGTGGCAGCATCTGCAAGTGACGCTATTAAATTGGAATTATTTTTTTTAATTTTGTGGTGAAGGGCTGTCTCTTTCATTAGATTTCAAATTTTCTTTAGAAAATGTGCACCAAATCCACCCATTTTCATCATAAAGAACAGTAGCCAACATTCAATCAATGTCCAATAATGGACGCATGCATGAATAATGCGTCCACACACACATATAGTTACTTCACTTGTATCACGCTCCCTAGCTAGGTATGGGAATACTACATTTTCTAAGTCATCATTCTAGGAATTCTAAAACATTCTGGGCTCTTGCAATCCCCAAAATTCCATAGAATATTTGTTAAATATGAGCAAGATAATACTTTCTGATTTCCTGTCATATGTACAACTCTGCTAGGAAAAAAAGCCTCAGGTAGTTCCTTTCACATGTGTATACCACACAAATCCTCTCTCTGGTCACAGTGGATTGGACATAAAGGCAGACAGCAGAGGCTCTTGAAAGGGGCCACTATGAGTTCTGCTCGTAAGCAAGGGCATCTTCCCGGGATTAACTACCATGCACTCAGATTCTCTTGCCAGTGGGGCTCACGGATGAAAGATGCAGAGAGTAAGGCAAAAGCCAAAACACAGAGAAGGCATAAAAGATGCCAGGGGGTAGAGGGTGGCACAGGGTCTAGAGGCAGAGCCCACCTGAGTCACTGTAATGGTGGTGGCACTGGAGCAAGAGAGGTCTTCCAGGGAGCTAGCTGTTTGGAGGACTGCTACGCTCACTGCGGTGATCTGAGTGATGTTTCAATGTTTCATGACCTCTGGATGTGCAGCTCCTAAGGTGGGTCCTTGTTCTTTCTTCCTGCAGTGACACTCTTTGAGTGAAGAGCGTGACTCTGTCAGTCTTCAATGAATTAGTACATATTATTCACACTTCATTGTGCTCTGTGTGGAACTTTAGCTCTGGGGATACTACTAAGCTTTATGTTTTTCTTGTGAATATCCATACTAATGTCAAAGCATTCGCACTATGAAGTTTGAGAAGATAGAGCCAATGTCGGGCTAATTTGAAATGTGGAATTTAGTGGTATATCTGTATAGTTACAGGTTTACTAAATATGTGGGCATTTTTATTATTTTAAATGTTTTTATTCTTAGATAGCTGTAACTAAATGGACAGACTGGTATGAATAATGCATTTCAACTTGAAAGAAACTATTCAGTTAAATAGCTGGCAATTTTTTAACTAAAAATTTTTATTTACCCATAAAGTCGTATTTCTAGTTCCTGCCTGTTTATCAGAGCACAGAGATCAATTGCTTACTAATATCTTCCTTTTTTCCTTTGGGAACATCCTGCTCTATGCTTATCTACTTTCATTTTCGTCCACCCAAGATCAAGCATGTCATGCTATTTTGAGCTTTCAGCCCCTGTAGATGAACTATACCATGACTCTTCAAAGAACTCCCCTTATGTCTGGATTATGACTCACTTTTAATGGTCTTTTTCAAATAAAGTATTTTATTTCAATTTAATTATGAAGACCCTGTTAATCCTCTGTGGTTTTCTCCAAAGACTAGGATTCCCTTTTTTCCCCTCTGATCTTTTCAAGCACAATTGAATATAGTAGAGTAAATTTTTAAAATAAAAATTAACAGTGTTTTCAACATAATTTTTGATATTGATAATGATCTTAATATCACTTCACTGTCTGTTAACTATGATGGCTTGTGCCCAGCTTATCACCAGAAATATCTTGCAGGTCTATTTCTAGATTGGTTAAATCAACAGTGAAAATCTTCCAAAATGTTTTACTGGATTTATTTAAAAACGTACTAAGAAAATTCCAAAAAACACTGTTTGGGAGAATGTATTTTAAAAGGAGGGGGTCAGAGTAAGGAAAAATTGTTTGATAAGGACGTTTCCCTAATGAGCCAAATGTGAAGGCAAGGACTATTTAACTTATATCTGCAAATCACACTCATGAGGGAAACCTCCTAGTATTATTGGGTACTTCAACTCCTGGCCACCTTTAAGCCAGATGTTGTTTATGAGTGGAGCTAAAAAAGTTTACACTACCAGGTATATGAGGCAGTGACCCCCGAGAGAAGTCCATATCCTAAAGCCTGGAACCTATGAATATGTTAGGTTACGTGGCAAAGAGGAATTCAGGTTACCAAGGCACTGAGGTTTCTTATCATCTGAATTTAAAATAGGGAGATTATCCTGGATTATTCAGGTTGAATACAATATAACACAAAGGTCCTTGACAGCAGGAAGCAGAAGAGAAATCCAGAGAAACAGATGTGGCAATGGAAGCAGGGTCAGAAAGATGCTGTATTGCTGGCTTTGAAGAGGAAGGCAGGGGTCATGAGCTAAGGAACCTGGGTGGCCTCTAGTAGCTTGAAAAAAAGCAAGGAAATGGATTTGCCTCAACAGCCTGCAGAAAGAATGAAGGTCTGTTACCACGTTGACTTTAAACCACTGGGGCCTGGGTTGGACTCCCAACCTACAGAACTGCAAGATAAGCAATTTGTGTTGCTTTAAGCCTTTAAATTTATGGCAATTTATGACAGTAAATAGGAAACTAACACACCAGGCTCTGCAGTTAGTTAGTAACGCTTTGTTATTAGAATATTTCTGTGGTGTGTTGACTGGCTATCTTTCCCTCAGTGGGAGAAAATTTTGAGGGTTGGGTCCCTCAGATACTAAGTCAACAAAGTCAAGATTAGCATCAACAGACTTCCGGGAAGATGGAAGCATGAGCAGGGCAGCAGAAATCTCCTCCCAACACTATATTTATCTACGAAAATACAGCAAATACAACTATTCCTAAAAGAGAGACCAGAATACAAAGGAAAGCGCACAGCGTGCAGCTACACCCGAGAGGACTCGGCATGCCATGAGGCAGGTAAGACATGGAGCCGCGACCCGGCGGGACCCGAGCGCTCCCCCACCACAGCGCACCGGCGGGAGGAGAGGATTCAGAGCCGGAGGGAGTGGAAGTACAACCCATGAAATAACCAGCCCCGGTGATCGGCGTGGGGAGCACTGACACACATCGCACGGTGCATCAGACATTGGAGAGGAAGAAGGTGCAGGTCTTGAGCCAGGAACGCGCCGGGTCCAGGCAGCCAGCACCCCGAGACAAGAGAAAAGCGCGCGCTGTTTGTAGCGGTCTCGGAGAGGCGGGGGGGTGGCCAGTGAGGGAACACCATTGCCCTGGCACACTCAGCCTAGCGGGCTGGGAGTCCTGAGGAATTTTGGACCCCTTGGCTGGTGACTGAGAAAAGGTAGCAGCCACACTAAAACTTTATACAGAGAACAACATCCTCCCATTCCTTCCCGCCCCGGCCAGAGCTACAAAGAGTGGCGCTGCTGCGGCTGTGGAATAGTGGAGCTACAGCAACACTTACAGCACCCTTACAGAATCCACTCCGGGTGGGCAGTTTTTTTTGGTTTGTTTGTTTGCTTATTTTTTTCTTTTTCCCTTTCTTACTTCTTTTTCTCTTTTCTTTCTCTTCCTTCCTTTTTTTTTGTTTTTGGTTTTTTTCTTTAAGTCATAAAGAGCCCAGCTGACATACGTGGCACCTACCAGAGACCACTCCTATCAACATGAAAAGACAGAGGACTATGGTACACACCAGTCTCACCCAGACCCAGACAACTCCTGAGAGGGAACCTGAAGGGATGGAAATGCACAGTCTTCCTGAAAAAGAATTGAGAATAAAAGTCATAACCATGCTGATGGATCTACAGGGAAATATGCAAGAGCTGAGGGAGGAAGTGAGGGAAGTCAGGAAAGACAATGCAGAAATGAGACAAGCCATCAATGGGCTTAGCAGCAGATTGGACGAGATGCAAGAGACTGTTAATGCAATAGAAATCAGAGAACAGAAATACAGAGCAGCTGAGGCAGAGAGAGATAAAAGGATCGCTAGGAATGAAAGAATATTAAGAAAACTGTGTGACCAATCCAAACAGAGCAATATTCGCATTATAGGAGTACCAGAGGAAGAAGAGAGAGAAAAAGGGATAGAAAGTGTCTTTGAAGAAATAATTGCTGAAAACCTCCCCATTCTGGGGAAGGAAATAGTCTCGCAGTCCATGGAAGCCCACAGATCTCCCAACACAAGGGACCCCAGGAAGACAACACCAAGACACATAATAATTAAAACGGCAAAGATCAAAGATAAGGACAGAGTATTAAAGGCAGCTAGAGAGAGAAAAAAGATCACCTTCAAAGGAGAACCCATCAGACTATCATCAGACTTCTCAACAGAAACCTTACAGGTCAGAAGAGAATGGCATGATATATTTAACACAATGAAACAGAAGGGCCTCGAACCAAGAATAATGTATCCAGCACGATTATCATTTAAATATGATGGAGGGATTAAACAATTTCCACACAAGCAAAAGCTGAGAGAATTTGCCTCCCATAAACCACCTCTACAGGACATCCTAAAGGAACTGCTCTAGAGGGAAGCACTCCTAAGGCTAAAAAGATGTCACCAGAGAAAACAAAATCATAGCAAAAAAAGCAGACCATCCAAATACTAACTAAAGGCAAAGAATAAAACACCTAGTATATAAAGAATAGAGGAGGAAGAATAAGAAGGGAGAGAAATAAAGAAACATCAGACATGTTTACAATAACTTAACAAGAAAATTAAGTTAGATTATTAGATAGTAAAGAAGCAACCCTTGAACCTTTGGTAACCATGAATCTAAAGCCAGCAATGGCAATAAGTACATATCTATCAATAATCACCATAAATGTAAATGGACTGAATGCACCAATCAAAAGACACAGAGTAACAGAATGGATAAAAAAGCAAGACCCATCTATATGCTGCTTACAAGAGACTCACCTCAAACCCAAAGATATACACAGATGAAAAGTGAAAGGATGGAAAAAGATATTTCATGCAAACAACAAAGAGTAAAAAGCAGGTGTTGCAGTACTTGTATCAGATAAAATAGACTTCAAAACGAAGAAAGTAGCAAGAGATAAAGAAGGACATTACATAATGATAAAGGGGTCAGTCCAATAACAAGATATAACCATTATAAATATATATGCACCCAACACAGGAGCGCCAGCATATGTGAAACAAATACTAACAGAATTAAAGGAGGAAATAGACAGCAATGCATTCATTTTAGGACACTTCAATACACCACTCACTCCAAAGGACAGATCAACCAGACAGAAAATAAGTAAAGACACAGAGACACAGAAAAACAACACACTAGAACAGATGGGCCTAACAGACATCTACAGAACTCTACACCAAAAAGCAACAGGATACACATTCCTCTCAAGTGCACATGGAACATTTTCCAGAATAGACCACAAAGTAGGCCAAAAAAGAACCTCAGTAAATTCAAAAATATTGAAATCCTACCAACCAACTTCTCAGATCACAAAGGTATAAAACTAGAAATAAATTTTAGAAAGAAACCAAAAAGGCTCACAAATACATGGAGACTTAACAACATTCTCCTAATTAATCAATGGGTTAACAACCAAATCAAAACAGAAATCAAAGAATATATGGAGACTAATGACAAAAACACAAAGCCACAACTTCTGTGGGACGCAGAAAAAGGCAGTTCTAAGAGGAAAGTATATTGCAATCTAGGCCTATTTAAAGAAGGAAGAACATTCCCAAATGAATAGTCTAAAGACACAATTACTGAAATTGGAAAAAAAACAAACAAACGAGGCCCAAAGTCACCAGAAGGAGGGACATAATAAAGAGCAGAGAAGAAATAAATAAAACTGAGAAGAATAAAACAATAGAAAAAAATCAATGAAACCAAGAGCTGGTTCTTTGAAAAAATAAACAAAAGAGATAAACCCCTAGCCAGACTCACTAAGAGAATAAGAGAATCTACACACATAAACACAATCAGAAATGAGAAAGGAAAAATCACGACGGACCGCACAGAAATACAAAGAATTATAAGAGAATATTACGAGAATCTATATGCTAACAAGCTGGAAAACCTAGAAGAAATGGGCAACTTCTTAGAAAAATACAACCTCCCAAGACTGACCAAGCAAGAAACAGAAAAACTAAACGGACCAATCACCAGCAACAAAATTGAATTGGCAATCAAAAAACTACCCAAGAACAAAACCCCCGGACCTGATGGATTCACCTCTGAATTCTACCGGACATACAGAGAAGAAATAACACCCATTCTCCTTAAAGTTTTCCAAAAAATAGAAGAGGAGGGAATACTTCCAAACTCATTCTATGAAGCCAGCATCACTCTAATACCAAAACCAGGCAAAGACCTCACCAAAAAAGAAAACTACAGACCAATATGCCTGATGAACGTGGATGCAAAAATACTCAACAAAATATTAGCAAACCGAATTCAAAAGTACATCAAGAGGATCATACACCATGATCAACTGGGATTCATCCCAGGAATGCAAGGATGGTACAACATTCGAAAATCCATCAACATCATCCACGACATCAATAAAAAGAACAAAAACCACATGATCATCTCCATAGATGCTGAAAAAGCATTTGACAAAATTCAGCATCCATTCATGATTAAAACTCTCAACAAAATGGGTATAGAGGGCAAGTACCTCAACATCATAAAGGCCATATATGACAAACCCACAGCTAACATCATACATAACAGCGAGAAGCTGAAAGCTTTTCATCTAAGATCGGGAACAAGACAGGGATGCCCACTCTCTCCACTGTTATTCAACATAGTACTGGAGGTCCTAGCCACGGCAATCAGACAAAACAAAGACATACAAGGCATCCAGATTGGTAAAGAAGAAGTCAAATTGTCACTATTTGCAGATGACATGATATTGTACATAAAAAACCCTAAAGACTCCACTCCAAAACTACTAGAACTAATATCTGAATTCAGCAAAGTTGCAGGATACAAAATTAACACACAGAAATCTGTTGCTTTCCTATACACTAATGATGAACTAACAGAAAGCGAAATCAGAAAAACAATTCCATTCACAATTGCATCAAAAAGAATAAAATACCTAGGAATAAACCTAACGAAGGAAGTGAAAGACCTGTACTCTGAAAACTACAAGACACTCCTAAGAGAAATTAAAGAGGACACTAACAAATGGAAATTCATCCCATGCTCTTGGCTAGGTAGAATTAATATTGTCAAAATGGCTATACTACCTAAAGCAATCTACAGATTCAATGCAATCCCGATCAAAATAACAACAGCATTCTTCACGGAACTGGAACAAATAATTCTAAAATTCATATGGAACCACAAAAGACCCCGAATAGCCAAAGCAATCCTGAGAAGGAGGAATAAAACAGTGGCAATTATGCTCCCTGACTTTAAGCTCTACTACAAAGCCACAGTAATCAAGACAATTTGGTATTGGCACAAAAACAGACCCACAGACCAGTGGAACAGAATTGAAAATCCAAACATTAACTCAAACATACACAGTCAATTAATATTTGATAAAGGATCCTTGGATATACAATGGGGAGATGACACCCTCTTCAGCAGCTGGTGTTGGATAAACTGGACAGCTACATGTAAGAGAATGAAACTGGACTACTGTCTTGCCCCATACACAAAGGTAAACTCAAGGTGGATCAAAGACCTGAATGTAAGTCATGAAACCATAAAACTCTTAGAAAAAAACGTAGGCAAAAATCTCTTGGATATAAACATGAATGACTTCTTCATGAACATATCTCCCCGGGCAAGGGAAACAAAAGCAAAAATGAATAAGTGGGACTATATCAAGCTGAAAAGGTTCTGTACAGCAAAGGACACCATCAGTAGAACAAAAAGACATCCTACAGTATGGGAGAATATATTCATAAATGACGTATCTGATAAAGGGTTGACATCCAAAATATATAAAGAACTCAAGCGCCTTAACAAACAAAAAGCAAATAATCCAATTAAGTGGGCCGAGGACATGAATATGCACTTCTCTAAAAAGAAATTCAGATGGCCAACAGGCACATGAAAAGATGCTCCACATCACTAATCATCAGAGAAATGCAGATTAAAACCACAATGAGATATCACCTCACACCAGTGAGGATGGCCAACATCCAAAAACAAACAAGAACAAATGTTGGTGAGGATGTGGAGAAAAGGGAACCCTCCTACACTGATGGTGGGACTGCAAATTAGTTCAACCATTGTGGAAAGCAGTATGGAGGTTCCTCAAAAAACTCAAAATAGAAATACCATTTGACCCAGGAATTCCACTCCTAGGAATTTACCCTAAGAATGCAGCAGCCCAATTTGAAAAGGACAGATGCACCCCTATGTTTATTGCAGCACTATTTACAATAGCCAAGAAATGGAAGCAACCTAAGTGTCCATCAGTAGATGAATGGATAAAGAAGATGTGGTACATATACACAATGGAATATTATTCAGCCATAAGAAGAAAACAAATCCTACCATTTGCAACAACATGGATGGAGCTAGAGGGTATTATGCTCAGTGAAATAAGCCAAGCCGAAAAAGACAAGTATCAAATGATTTCACTCATATGTGGAGTATAAGAACAAAGAAAAAAAACTGAAGGAACAACACAGCAGCAGACTCACAGAACCCAAGAACGGACTAATAGTTACCAAAGGGAAAGGGACTGGGGAAGATGGGTGGGAAGGGAGGGATAAGAGGGAAAAAGGGGCATTATGATTAGCAGACGTAATGTTTGGGGGGCACGGGGAGGGCTGTACAACTCAGAGAAGACAAGTAGTGATTCTATAGCATCTCACTACTCTGATGGACAGTGACTGTAATGGGGTTGGTGGGGGGGACCTGATGAAGGGGTAGTTTAATAACCATAATATTGCACATGTAATTGTGGATTAATGATACAAAAATAAATTATATTAAAAAAATAATAAATAAAATAAAAGCATGGAAAAAAAATCTCCTATGTCCCATTGTCTTTCTGTGGCCCAGCAAACATGTTATACAGTGACTCTTTCATATTCCTGCAACTTGCCTTCTTCCCTTTGAAATCACAGACCCTACTACTGTTTTCTCCTTGGTTAAAGATGACATATATTCCATTTGCCTGACCGCCTTTGGAATCTCATGTCTGTGTGGATTCTGCGTGCATATGTAATTAAATTTGATTTTCTCCTGTTAATCTGTCTCATGTCAACTTGATTCTTAGACCAGCTAAAGAACCTTGAAAGGAAGAGGAAAAATTTTCCTTCCCGTCAGTATCCTCATGCCCATTTTAACCTAAGGTAATCAAAACTCAGATGTTAAGGGGTGAATTGAAGGTAAAGAGACAGTCTTCTGCCTTTTCATCTATCACCTGACAGTATCTTCATGGTAAAATCACTTTGGAAATGAAAATAAATTAGTCACACCTCCTCTCAGCTGTATAACATGAGCTTGCTGCTCTCTGCAAACCAGCTGACTGTTGGACCTGAAATCTTGAATGCATTTTTATCAACGTTAACAATGAATTTGGGTTGGTATTAAAAAGCCTACTTTCTCTTCTGTTACTTGCATTCTGGCCCTGGTGGAGTTTATCTTTTCTTTTAAATTAGAGTTTAACCTATTGTTCATGAGGCATCTTAGGAAATGTGAGTTCCTTCCATTTTCCTAATAGGAATTGAAGACATAAAACAAAATCAGGCCTGACTGTGAGCTCACACACAGACGGTTTCCTTGGCAACACGTATGTGAAAGCCTACAGAACCTCCCCAGTTTCCACTCCTGCTTTCACAGACGCTGTTCAGGGTGGGACACATGAAGCCAAGAGATCCTATTTCAATTTTTATAAAGGAGGTGTGAGGGACACTTAAATGATTATAACAATACATAAAGAAAATTATGTTGTTTCTAAAATGAAGGGCACAACCCAAATCTGTGTGTTTCCGTTCTATTGTTTGTCATATTAAAGAGTGGCTATGCTCTGGGGCTTACTCAGTAGTAAAATCACTCTTCAGAAGTTCGTGAAGCTGTTTACTCCCGTCTATGCATTCAAAAGCTCATACCATGCTGATAATAGCTGATATTTCTGCATCTATATGCCCAGGGTTTTATATGTATTTGTTGGGGAGCAAGAATTTACCATCGAGGTTCTTGTATCTGGCTTAAGAATCAAATTGACAAGAGACAAAATGAAAGGAGGAAAAAACTAAATGTAATTATGTATGTTCAGGGAGTCCATAGACATAGATTGCAAAGACAGCAGGGAGAATGAGGTATATGTCGTCCTGAACCCAGGAGAAGCGGGCAGGGGTCGGGACTTCAAAGGAAAAGGGAAGTCATTCACAAGAATGTGAAAGAATAAATGTTTGGAAAACAAATACTTGATGGGCCACATGGAAACAATGGAGCACAGAGAGGAATTTTAATGGACTAAAGCCACATCCTTCCCTTTCTACTTCCCTTCCATCACATTTTGATGTAGTTATCTATGGTGAGAGCTCTTTTCCTGGATTCATTCCTCTCTAAATCCTTCCTATGCAGTTGGGTGGGGAAGGTCAAAGTTTCTTCCTGAGTCTTTTGGACCTTGATTGTTTTCAGCTCTGACGTAATCTACCTGACAAATTGGCATATCTTGGGGCAGCCTGTCCTTGGCCCCTACGTATTATTTCAATTAATATCACAGTAGATGTCACAATAATCTCAAGAGAAAATGATCCATTTTTCAGACAGAATAACTGAGGGTAGAGAGGGTGAGGCATTGATCCAAGATCACCCAACCAGGCTAAGCTGGGGTCAGGATCTGAGCCCAAGTGCCTGACTCCACAGCCACGTCCTTAGCCCAGCAGCAGCATTACTGCCCCAAACTGTGACGATGGCGTTGCCGGCTGAAGTGAAATGCCTTGTCCTTGAGGCCTGGGAGAGTTCTGCCTTGTTCATTTTTTCTGGGTACTCTCTTAAGATCTTACTAAATATTTGAATGAATAAAACTTGATTTGCTATGATTGTGGAGTCACAACATCATAATTAAGCATGTTCTTTTTAAGCTAGAGGAGGTGGCTGACATGAAATTTATCAGGATGAGAATGAAATAAATTATTTCTTGAGGTATTTGAAAGGACAGAAGGACAAGACAGAGTAGAACTCTTTTTTTAAACAGAAGAAAAGATTCATGGAAGCAGGTGGAACACAAGTTGGAATGACTCCAGATACAAGCAGGAAAGATATTACTGTACTCTGGTTTTGAGGGCAGAAGGGAAGATTATACTAATTAGTTCTGTTTCAGGTTGAGTTTGTTCCGTTGGTTCTTATCCCCTCTGAAATAAAGAACTGAAAGGCAGAGACACAACAGCAAAGCAGAGCAAAAGTTTTATTTGAATACACCCCAAGGGAAGAGTGGGCCAGAATGAAGGTAGACAAAAGCGCTGATTTTTTAGGGGAGGGTCTACTTATCATATCCTAGCTGGGAGGCACCTCTTTGATTGACAGGGCAGGTCATTTCATTGACAGCTCTAGTTCTACACCCACTCCTCTTGGTGCACGTGTCTTACGAGAATGCACACAGAAAAGCCCATGGGGAGGGTGGGCAGCAGGTGCAAAACCTCATTAATGAGATTATAACGTGGTGTGGTTTGGATGGTTCTTAGTTTTGTTCCATTGTACCTGCTTTGGGATCTGGTTAGGACCAGTTTGGCCCAGTCCCAATAGGCAAAGAACTTCTCTGCCTGCAAAGCCTTTGTCGTTTTCACGTGGGACCTCCTAACCTGGGTGGTTTTTCCCTTGAACCTTATCTTCCCCAGCTGCTCATGTTTATCTTTCTACCTAACATTCCCCTTCTCTACTATTACATATAAACATCTCTCAAGTAACCTAATGTAAGAGTTCCCCCCCAAAAATTGAACAAGTAGTCTATAAAATCACATGGTAAAAATAACAGTGCTTATGAGGAAAAATATTTCAAAAAGAAAAGAAAAGTAGTTGCTTTGTTTCACTAAAACTTCTCTGATCTTTCTCATGAGCCACTCGCCTACTGGATAAACACACACACACACACAAAATTAGTCCCACCGAGTTCAGAATTTAGGCCAGTCTGTAACTCCAGGGGGGAAATATGTTCCCAGTCTGGGGCAAATTACCTTTGAAGCTGAAAGGGAGAAAGGAAGTAGGAGAAACCCATTTGTTGCCTACAAGCAGTTGTCCACTTCGGCTCTCCTGAGTCTCTCATGATCTGGCTGCAAAAACGGATCCCCACCAAACCTCTGTGGTCCAGATATGCCTTCCCTCCCCCTTGTAAGCATCCATTGATATAGAGATGGGCTACTGTCCACCCCTTGTAAACACCTATTGAAATGGAGATGTACTAAGGCCAAGAGAGAGATTCTGGAAATATTGCAAATTTACCCACACAGTCTAATGATTTAAATAAACTATCTGGTTTAACTCTGTTGCTCTGAAATGATTGTTCAATCATTAGAGTTCCCTGTTCTCCCTGCTCTTCTTCTAAATGGTTCTGGGCTGTGCAGGGAGGGAAATATGTGACTCGATGGCATTCAGAGGATGCTTTAGTCTTGTGCTGACACTTAAGTGAGCTCTTGCTGGCATTTTCTGAGCTACACTTGACATGATTGATTAGCTGGTGTGATACTGTGATTTGTAACAGGAAATATGTATGTGGTCTTCATCCCCATTTCTTGCACAAACATTCTAAAACCCTCGGAATTTCCTAAGTGTTGGGATACAACAAGGTGTCTTTCGTTATGTTAATGAGGTATCTTTGGAATGCCTAGGGCCATCTAAGGATGGTGGCTGGTTGCCAGGAGACTCAATCCTGCGACTGGAGGATTGGAGCATTCAGTCCCACTCCCCAATCTCCTAGGAGGGGAGAAGGGCTGGAGGTTAGTCAGTCATGCCTTTGTAATGAAGCCTCCATAAAAAAACCAAAAGAACAGGGCTTGGAGAGCTTCTGGCTTGGTGAGCATGTGGTGGTTTGTGGAGAGTTGTGCTCAGAGAAGATGGAAGCTCCATGGTCTCTTCTCACATACTGTGCCTATGCATCGCTCCCTCCTGGATGTTAATCTGTGTATCTTATCATATCCTTTTATAATAAACCAGTAATCCATTGAGGAAATGGTTCTCCTGAGTTCTGCAAGCTGCTTTAGCAAATTAACTAAACCTAACAAAGGGGTCATGGGACCTTCTGATTTAGAGCCAGTTGTACAGAAACACAAGTAACAACCTGGTGGTGTGACTGGCACCTGAAATGGGAGGCAGTCTTTTAGGACTGACCTTTACCTGTGGGATTTGACACCGTCTCCAGATAGTGTCAGAATTATGCTAACCTGTAGGACACAGAGCTGGTAACAGAACACTGCTTGTATGTGTGGGGAAATCCTTGTCGACAAATTCCGATTGGATCCAGAATCCAAGTACCTGGGTATTCTCTCTGCATAGCTCCTGAATTCTGTGGCTCGGGAAAAAAAAAAGTGCATTTTAAATTCTTTTTGTCTCAGTGAGGGCTCAGGAAACTCACCATAATGATTCTCCCTACTCTATCTTCCTAGTGCCCTAAAGATGTCTCTGAGTGTCCACCACGTGCTTCTTCAGCTGCTAACTGGGTTGTCAGTGTGCCGAGTTCCGTGTCTTCCACTACGATGAATGTTGGCAGGCCAGCCGGCCTGAACTCAACAAGCAGCTTGCAGAAAACTGAGGAAGGAGCTACCATGCAAGATACACTCTCCGCCTAAGTCTACTGACCTTACGTCATGTTGACTTAGAGAACTGCCTGAGCAGAACTTTCCTCCCAGACTCCTGCATCTGAATCTCTGGGGAAGTGTCTTGCTTGAACACACTTCCTCCTCTCCCGGCTGGTATCTGCAGAGGCAACAGGGTCCAGGTTTCCTGGCCTTGCATCCCTGTCTCCTGTCATGGCATTGCACATCCTTGGCCAGAAGCGTTGGGCTTGTCCTTTTCTTCCTCTCTGGTCGGGACTTCCTTCCGTGTTGTGGCGCAATCCATGTTGACATGGTAACCATCCCCTCCCCCCTTTCTTAAACTGGGATGAGAGTGAATAAAAACCAGCTTATGGATAAGGGAGTATTATTCAAAATATATATGGAAAATGCCTTGTAATCATTTCACGTTTTTGCTTCCATATAAACCTTGGTTAGAAAAAAGGGTTGATTTTGCACTTAGCAATTTGATAGAGAAGCAAATAGAACTAGGGAGTTTCGAGGAAGATGGAATGATAAAGAGCCAAAGGATTTTAGCAACATCAGTTAAGCAACATAATAGCCTTGTGAAGATCCAAATGAATGAATCAGACAGGTGTAGTTTGGAGCTACAATTTAACTTGCAGACAGAAACCTAAATGTGTTTAATACTGAGAAATAGAGTCTCAGAGTCTTAATGCATTAATGTCCAGAAAATCTCTCAGTGTGTTAGATGCTGGATGACAGTGGAAGGCATAATAGAATGAATGATGAAGATGGTGTGATTAAAGGGCTAGTGTAAGTATGTTGGGATTAAGAGAAATTTAATCATCCATATAAAAATGTTAAATCATACTCATTCTAGTGTTTATTAAAAATGAATAAACACATAGGTAGGGGAGCCAGTTCCAAGGTATGTACTTCATTTAGTGAGTACTTAGAACACAGTGTACGAATGTTAAAAGAAAAAAGCCATGCAGGGGATACATGTGTTACTAAACGTCTGTTGTTTCCGTCCTGTCAATCTGTCTTTTATTACTGGGAGATCTCAACCAAGGACTTAGAAGGGTAAAGGGAAAATTATTTTTCCTCCTCTACACTGGAATGATGCCCAAGAGAATAGAAATGAAAGAGGTGGGCGCATGAAAAAAAAGTGGAGAAAAAAGACCCCACTGGAGGGTTGGCAGCAGCACCCTTGCTGAAACCGAGGTGCCTACCCTGTTAGGGTAAAACTCAAACCCATACATAGTATAATAACATAAAGAACAAGGGTGACAGAGGGGAGTCTTTATATTAGGGGGAGAAAACATGGCTCCCTATCCTTGTTAGCTTGCATAAGTATGGCTAAATTCTCATGCAGACAGTGGTCATAGGATGAGGTCTCTTCCCCAAATGGGCCTTCTGAAAAGAGCTGACTGAGGAGAAACAAACAAACCCCTCCTTACACGGGGAATAACAAGGCAGGGTTGGCAGAACAGGAAAACAAAACGGCAGACACAGCATACTGAGGCAGTGGCCACGCCTGAATCCTTCTCCTCCACCACCCAAAGTCTGATCCACCTACTTTCGTAGCAAGAGAACCCTAACTTACAATTGGCACACGGACACCCAGCTAAGAAACTCCATTTCCCTGTTTTCCTTTCAGATACATGGGGCCCCTTGACTAAGTTTGGTCAAAGAGATATCAGCAGAAGTATTTGGTGGAAATTGAAAAATTTAATGAAAGGGAAAGTGGTATCTCCTCTCCTCATCCTACTGGCTGAACCTCTAGCCAGGGTGAGGTACAGTGCATAACCTCGGTGTGATGTGTTGTTTTTCTCCTACACAACAATAGTGTAGTAGCATACAGCGCAGTCATAGTATAACTTCTTTCTGGTTCCCGGACCTGAGTCCAATGCGTGTGTGCGGGAGGGGGTCTTCCCACACAAACACCAAGCAATTCTCGAACACCAGCAGGTGGCGGAGAACTCCACTCAATGCTGATGCTGTCTGCCTGGAGACAGCACCAGATTCCCCAGGTTAAGGGCTCTGTCCTGCAGGACTGCCCTCCACTCCCCACTCCTGGTGTTGGTCGCAAGCCCCAGGCTGTTACCTGTGCTTCTGACCGACTGACTACAGATTGGAGGTTCCCACAACCTCCCCCTTAGATTGGCTTAATTTGCTGGAGCAGCTCACAGAACTCAGGAAAACACTCACAGTTACCAGTTTAATAAAGGTTACCGTGTAGGATACAAGTGAAAAGCGAGGTGAAGAGATGCATGGGGCAAGGTCCCAAATAAAGGAGCTTCTATCCTCATGGTGCTTGGGGCGTGGCTCGGAGGCACTTGGAGGCATTTCGGTTCCCCCAGAGTGGAAGCGCCCTCATACAGAGAAGCAGGACCCAAGAGAGGGATAAGCTCTTCTCAGGGGTTTTTGTGAAGGCTTCATTGCACAGTCGTGACTGACTAAATTATTGGCCATTGGCCTATTCAACCTCCAGCCCCTGCTCTTGGGTGGGGTTCAAATGTCTCTCATTACCATGACAAGACACTCATTTCACCTTTAAGACTCTGGCGTCTTTAGGAACTGTGGATGAAAGCCAGATATACCGGGAAATCTATTTGGTCAACAGAAATGTCAGTTACTGAGTGCGATATGATGGGTTGTAGAGAAACACCTATTTGGCAAGTCAAGCACATACTCGGCTTGGTTATGCTGAAGTGAATTCTTAATTATAGGCCTAGAGGCCAATAGAGAAGATGGAAAGAGCCCTTTGGAGGGGATTGCCAGCTGTGACCTTGTAGGAGGTGGGTGGTGGCTCTATTCTGGGTGGAGGATCTTCTAGCTTGGAGAAATGCTAGCTTTTCCTAGGGAGGGGTTAGCTACCTCTGCAAATCCTAAAGATTATGCAGGCCATTTCTACAAGATCACTGGGGTTTTTAGAATCAACATGCCCAGAGGCATTCATCAAGATAACCCAATTCCCTATCAGGACCCCAGATTAGGGCCCTGAGTTTAGCAGATTTATCTTGGCTAGGAAGTCTCTACAGCTCTGCATCTCTATCAAATTCTGAATGTGTTTCTTGGCTGTGTTCCCTCATCTACTCGTTGTGGTGTTCCCTTCCACTGGGATTTTTCCCTAGTTCACCAACTACAAAATCTTCAGCAATTAGGCTGCTGCCCCTTGCCAGGAATGAGTCATGGTCCACTTACCACTGAGGATGGCTTCCTCTTTGTCCACTGGGTGGCAAGTGAGCCAATTTCCAAATCCCCTCTTACTGCCTGGTTTCAAGTTCTCTGAGACACAGATGCCAATATGGAATTGGGCTGCAGGAGCTTTATGGGGAAATATCTTCTAACAATGAAGGGGAGGAAGCAGGAGTAGGTAGGGGGAACCTTTGGCTTGCAAGGCAAATCTGACACCTGCAAAATGAAAAAGGAAGGAAGGATTGGATAGGAAGTACCTCAGACTACAGCAGAGTTCTAAGAAATAGAGAGAGTCCTCAATTTAGAGGTACTTGCACAAGTAGCCCCTTTCTGTTCAGTCATTTCCTCTGAGCACCAGGGATAACATGACCTCCATGCAAATGCACTGGTTCCTCATACTCCTGAGATCCCATCACCAGTTTGTGATAAATTCTGAGTGACACCTGGATTATATATAGGAGAAAGCAAAGTGAAAATTTTGTCAAAGGGACAATTGAAGGAAGTGGAATATTTAATTAATAGAAAAAAACCCAAATATTTGAAGGTTGTCTTGTAGAAGAGAGAAGACTTGTTCTGTTTTGCTCCAAACAGAATTAATAACAATGAGAGGTCATTACAGGAAGGCAGATTACAGCCCAGTAAAAGAAACATCTCTGTAACACAGTTACCCAACATTTGAATAGACACTTTGATTAAATACTAAGTTCACCATCACTGGCTGGATGACCACCTCTCAGGGATGCTCTAGGATTGACTCTTGCATTTGGAAAAGACTGGGTCTGATCTGTAAGTTCCATTCCCACCCAAAGATTTTATGATTCAACAATTTAAATGTACAGGAAACCACAAAGCACTACATGAACTTTTCTATTTGGACCACTATAATCTCAGGAAATTTTGGTAATAGAAAAATCAAATGCACTAAGAAATACAGAATTAAAACTTCCCTTGATTGTCTGAACAGGTTACATGTATCTTTTGGAATATTAGCCTTTTGTATTTTAATAGCATTTTTCTAGAATAAATTTTAAAAATTGCTTAATTCATTTTATAGGGGGGAGGAGGTTCTGGCTTGATGCTATTCACACATCAACGTAGGGGTGGAATATAGCTAGGTATTTAGCAATTTAGCTAGGTGTGTGTAACGACATAAGATTTCAAATCTAGGTGAATATGTTCATACGGGACTGTGCTATTCCCTTCCTTTTTCTAAAGAATAAAGGATATTCTTATTATCTGGATAGACTATAATGGATCTACAATAACAAATAATTAATTCATTTGAAAGTAATGAATAATTACTTCCTTATTAATTTAGCTTAATTCAATATGTATTAAATCAGCACCAATTTTGTGACCTAAATATCATTCTCATTCCTGTGGAGCATGTTTTTTTTTTCTTTGACTTTCAAGGGTTTGCATTTTTTGTTAGAAATATGGAACTTATATACAGAAACATTTAGGACAAAACCTACTACATTCTTTAATTTTATGAAACTTGCTAAATCAATTTGTAAATACTATGCAAGATTTAAAAAATTATTTTCTCATGCAGCTTAAAAGCAAGTGACATGTTCTGGGCATTTTATTTATTTTTTTAGTGCAGACCCTTATTTTTCCAGGAACTGCCATCCTCCCTCCCTTTTGCCCTCCATCTACGTAGTTTTGTGGGAGCAGCCAGTTTTCAAGGCAGTGTTTTCTCTGGCCAAGTTGATTGGTCTAGCAAATGCCGTCTAATCATGCTTCCCACCAGGTTTCTTTCCCGGAAATACTGGTGTTGCAAATGAAAGGGTTAATTAAATTACACTCGTCTCTCACGTTGTTTGAAGTCAGAATTTGGAAACCCAAAGCTGAGCCAGGCTATATTTTCCACCATGTAGAAGGAAGGGCGATGAGAAAAATGACAAAGAAACAGATACTCAAAGACAACGGATGGAGAAGCCTTAGCATTCAGGTCCCACATTCTATTGTTCAGAGGGGGAGTTGCAACAGGTTCCCTCCCCTCCCCTAGTTTGGTTATTTAATTAGTCCTTGGGTTTTATGAAAATACTCTCCTCCTCCACATTCTGCCGAAGTATTCTCCTTTTCAGTAACATTATTCAAAAGGGGTTTCTGAAATTCACAATAGGAATAGTCTTGTTATAAAATACAAAAAAATAAAGCTGGTCCAATACACGTCACATACACAAGCAGGGACAGTGTATTTTAGTGGAAAGATTGTCGACTGGAAGTGAAAAGGTCTAGGTCACAGCTCCAGGCAGGCACCCACTAGGTTTGCTCTGACCCCTCATCAACCTCCCAGTTGCCTTATCCATAAGGTCAAAGGACTGCATGAGGCTTTTAAAAAACTCTTAGTGGCAAACTGTGTTCAAATGAAATCATAAGGATAAGCTAATATATTAAACCGACGGAGGAGGGGAGAATGCCGTGGAGGACTCGGGTCCTGGTACCCTGACGGCCCCGTGGAGCCATTAGAACAAAGAATGTGATGATATTTAAGTCCTGAGTTGTCTCCAAGATCTGTGATTTAAAGAATAAAACACAGAGGAGATTCAAAGAAGGAAAAGCAGGAAAAAAATTCTAGGGTGGAATTTTTAGTTTAACTATACTCAAAAGCTGCTTTTGAGAAGAGTTCCCAGGCAGGTTCTCGGGAAGGACCCAGAGCGGAGTGACCCCAGTTCCCCATTGACAGACTGTGAGTCTTCCCTTTATGGACCAGCTGAAGATGTGTTAAATAAATGCTGACAATGTAGCAATGGGATCCTGTCCACGAAAATCAAACAATTATTATGTCAATCCACAGATCAAACCTGGGAAGGAATTCTGAGGTTGAAAAGCAGTTAAAGGCACAAAAGAATACAATCAAACCTGGAAATCAGTCTTCAGATCACGGAAGAAAAGCCAATTGGTATTCTCCTGCTGATATTCACTAATTGAATTTTTCTGACCATAAGTGCACATTGATTTTCTCCCCCTGGGATGAAGAGCTCCACATATATTATTTTGAAAATTATATGCTGAAAGTGGTTTTAGTTCTCAGTTTGTAAAAGCAAACATCCTTTAGAGTAACTAGGTCTGCAAGGCTCCGCATCCTGTCAGATTAATTCCTGTGTGAGAGATGAGGTATCTAATTTTATTCTAAGTAAAGGTAATGCAATCCTTACTTTTCAGTGAATGCTACAAGTGCCTGAGAATATTTGGTTCTATTCGGGTAGCCTGGAGACCTCCACAGAACTGTCTCTTTAATGAGCTTTCAAGTCATCTCACTGCTGACCTGAAAACCTTGTGTTCTCAGCTTTTTCAACATCTTTTCTTACCAATGTTACCATTTTGTAGGGTTCTTGTCAGGTATCCAGGATGTAGGGGGAAGTGTTAATGACCTTTTCTAAGCAATACCCACAGGCAGGAACAGTCCTTTCATAACAGATGGTAAAAACTGCTGCAAAAGGAGATTGCATACAATGCCTATGGTAAACAGCAACATCCGGGCAGGGGTAGGCTTCTAATTTTTGCTTTTGGATTTCCATTGGATCATATATTTGAGCATCAGTTAGTTTTCAGAAAAGTGAAACTGGGTCAGAATTTTGACACTTAAGACTTTTTTTCTATATTCTGTATCGTGGTTGATGTGATAAAAGTCTATCAGTTAGTAAATCAGTGTTTATAATACAGTTGGAAATATCTGAGGTTGGTGCTCAGAGGCATAAAAATGAATTTGCTTTGTGAATAGCATATAAATGTAGTGTACTCATGACACACATGTGACACAAGTAAATGTATCTCTTTGATTCTAAGATTCACAGATTCGTTCATGTTTCAAACATTTCCAAAATTGGGGTACACTGAAGATTTCTGGGTCATAAAATTGTTATTGGCCAGACAGCAGGTATGATGTATTAGTGACTGAGTCCAGGTGGACAGTGTAAATAAGTATCCATTGTAGTTTCTTTGAACTTCTGTGTATGTTTAAAATTTTTCCTAATAAATGCACTGGAAAAATCTATTTAATTAAATTATTAAATTAAATTCATTTATTAAATTGAATGATTAACTAAAAGACATTTTGGGACAGAGAACAGTATTTTAAAACACAGACATCAATAACTCTCAGTCTAAAAATATTTCACAGGATTTGGACTCTAAATATATAGAAATTTTAGAAATAAGTTGACTATTTTTTGTTTACATGATGTATAACACATAATTTAAAAAGCCTAAGAAAGTTTTTTTAAAAAGCATAAAATAACCCCAGTGATAAGAAAACTTTGTGGCAGAGGTTAGCTGGCAGGGAATTGTTTTATTTCTTAGTGGTATTGAAAACAATGGTCAGTTACACAATCAAGCATGCTCTAAATTTGATTACAGATGCTTTGTAATATTTCTAAAGCTACATGTCAGGAAATAATTACAGTCTTAAATTTTGTATCTGAGTACTATATCATGGAATAAATGTGCTAAGAACTCTACCTGTATTATTTAACTTAGTCCTTAAAATAAAACCTACGAGTATTAGCTTCTCCATTTTACAGATAAGTCAACTGATACTCGCTTGCCAATCGTTCTCTAGCTAACGAAGCTGTTGAGCCGTTATCAAACTCAGGCCTGTGTGGTCTGAAGCACTGTCTTGTACTAAATAAAGGGGGCTTTCCTGTAGTGAGGAGAACAGAAAAAAATGACAAAAACTAAAAGTAAAAAAACAATACAAACGTTGTAAAACCCCAAACAATTCAGCTTGTGCTGTGGATAGAAGAGGGATCATCTTCAAGAAAAACTTTGTCAGTAAATAAAACTTTCAGCTTTAACATTCACCTTTAGAAGAGTAAGTAGCTTACAAACCTGGGCATACATCAGAATTACCTTGTGTGCTTTTCAAAAATATAGATTTCTGGGTCTGATCCCTGTAGACTGATTCAGCACCTTTGCAAAAGGGCCCCCGGGAATCTATGTAAAAGTTTCCAAGGCAAATTGAGCACAGAGTAAGGTTTGGGAACCTCTCCTATGGAGAGGAACATGAATGTACAGAAAGCCTGGATGCAAATTCCAGCTCTACCATGTTCTAGCTGGTGCGCCTTAGGCAAGTAAGTTGCCATCATTCTGTTTTGGTGTACTCACCTCTAAAATGTGCTGACAATACACACCTATTCTTGTATACACATGTGATGTTCTTAGAACTGTTCTTGACGTAGATCAGCGACGCAGTACTTCAATTGTTTGGCATTGATTTTCTTCTTCATGTGCCCACAGGCTATTGGAAAGAAAGCTACATCAAACATCACAATAAAATAAATATGGAGGGAGATTTCTACTTCCAATCAAGATGAGGTGATGTGGACTGTGTTTCTGTGTTTACCCTCCCACCTGAAATGACTAAAAACCAGATAAAATATATGAAACAACAGTTTTCAAGGCCATGAACAACAGAAAGTGAAGGACAAGAACCCCCGATTAATGGGAGGAAAAATGAAGTGAGACCTATGATTGTCCCTATGTACTGTTTGAAAGAGTTTCCTTGCCATCTTGCCATGGTGCAAAGATGGGGAACCTAAGTGGAGCCTGGTGGATTCCCTGAGTTGTAAAGACAAAGCTGAGAGTCTGGGAGACAAAAGAGGCTAGAATTAGTAAGCACCAGATATGAGAAAACCTCAGAGTTCAACAGAGTCTCCCTCAAGTCTTCAGTCAAGTACTGATCAGCATTCAAATGTTAGGAAACCAGATGACAGGGAAAGAACCACCCAAAAAGATTAGAGGCAATAGTACCTACCACAAACAGGAACAAAAACAGTATGTGCTCCCATCAGGAAGAGAGGGAAAAAAATGCACGATTCATGGAGCTGTGGTAGCAGGTACAGAAGAGTCTTATCTCAGTGGTATAGAATAATAAGCCTACTCTGAACACCGCTCCAAACAATGTGGAGTGAAATAAATCTTAAAATGAACCCAAAGGACAGAACTTTTCCAAGGAACTTAGCTACATCCTACAACAAAGTGCATGAATATTTACAGGATTAAAAAAATACTCAGCAGGGGCAAAGGTTAAACTGACAATGTCTGGCTTATGATGAAAATTGGTAGGTGTGTTTTAGCTGTTGACTTGATGGGGCCAAGCTTGCGCAGACATTCAATCAAAATAATCCTAGGTGTGGCTGGAAGGATGTTTTTGGATGAGTTTAACATTTAAATTGATAGACTCAGTAAAGCAGATGGCCCTCCCTAATGGGGGTGGGCCTCATCCCGTCTCTTGAATGCCCGAGTAGAACAAAAAGACTTACCTTCCCCTTGAAAAAGAGGGAATTCTTCCTGCATAACTGCTTTCAATGGGACAGTGAAGCAAAAGACGCTGGACACAAAAGGCCATGTATGATTCCATTTATATGAAGTGGTCAGAATAGGCCAATCACGAAGATAGAAATGGATTAGTGGTTGCCAGAGGGTACGTGGAGAAGAAAACGGAGAGTGATTGCTAATAGGCAAGTAATTTCTTTGGGGATGATGGAATGTTCTGGAAGGAGGATGGTGGCGGTAGTCGCACGAGCTGATACACCAAAAGTCACTGAAGTGATGCATTAAAATGGTGAATTTTGTGGTATGTGAATTGTACATTGGAAAAAATTAAGGGCAATACAAAGAGAAAGGATAAAGAACCATGATAGGCCAAAGTTAAAGAATGAATAATGGGTCAGGCAGGGCCAGGGAAACCACCCGCAGTCACTGGAAGGGAGACGAGTATCGCATAGCATTTACGTGTTCCAAGGCCCGGAGTCATGGGAGAATATGACATTCAGGAATAGCACACACCAGCGCAAGAGTTGTGCAAGGTTTGTGGACGACAGAGGGGAAGGGTGAGCAGATGAATTAGGATTTCAGTGGCAAGGTCTGAAAAATCTTCAGGATCTGACTGACAAAGTCTTCTTAGAGTCTGAGAAAGGGTCTGGATTTTAATCTGTCAGGCACAGAGCGCAATGGGAAGGACATGAGGATATCAATGTCTGGAGACAAGAAGACTGATTGGAACCACCTTTAAGGTTCATTGATGAAACACCCAGAGCCTGGCTGCTGAAGGGGGAAGGCAGAGCAGGGGGCGTGGTTAAGAAGATGCATGCATGCGTTACACCAGGAAGAGTACTAAACTGAATTCACGAAATAGAGGTAGTATGGTTCAACTTAGGAAGAAGAGAGAGGAGAAATAAAAGACGACTGAGGTGTCAAACTTAGAACATTGGAAAAATATTTTTTAGGAGACTGTAGCCGGGAGAGAAGGCTTGACTAAGTGTAAGGATAAAGTTTATTTTGGAGGACTTTAAACTTGAGGTGCTGTGGAATTTCCAGTGGTTTCTCCCTCACAGCTTCAGTATATTTTGGTTAACAAGTTTCAACCAACATGAGAGAGGCTTTTATTCAGAATAAGAGTAAAGGAGTGTAAATGGGATAGAAAGAAGCAATTTTCACTCCTGTGGAGCCTCACGCACTTTACCACTTAGGGTAGAAGCCTCCCCGTCTGCATTACAGTGATGCATCCGGATCACAGGAGAACAGTTTGCAGTTCCGAATATCTAAAGTTCCTTTTGCAGCAAATCACCATTCAAAAATGATCTCATAACTCATCTAGTACTTAGTCACAGTAGGTACACTACTTATGCAAGGAAGCTGAGGTTCTGAAAATTCAAAAGACTTTCTCAATGTTATCCACTTAGGGAGAGAATCAAGCCTCAGTGATAAGAGGGCTTTATAAAAAATCTTCCAGACTAGTGATTTTCCAACTAGGCTACTCTGCCTCCCTCAAAATGGCAAAATACATTGAGTAAAGGACCAAGACTTGGATGACACAGTATATGCATTTAATGCCCAACTCGGGTAATTATGACTTTCAGCAACTGCCTCAAACACTGTGAGCATCAGCTTTCTTCCAATGAAATAAGAATGCTTGATCAATATTGATAAGGAATTTTGAGATTCTCTTAATGAGCTTTCTAATTTGAGATCTCTCTTTTAGACTCGTTGATGCCTAGCAAAACAGCAAGAACAAAACAAAATGAAAGAAAATAAAAATTATCAACTCATATCAAATGCCCATCTGCTAGGTTTGGTTTTTCCTTTTGTCAGATGACCATTATTATATGAGAGCATATAGGTTAAGTATGTGCATATGTTGGACACAATCAAGTCTCCCCCCTCCCACTCATCTTCCACCTTTATTATTTTAATCTCTTTTCATCTATATTATTTTAATCTCTTTTCATCTATCTTAAAGGTTTTCAGCAAGCTGGCACCTTTTTCTTTAAGACAAATTTCCTGAATTATAAGCAAGAATTGGGGCAGGTGGATGTATTTTTCACTTTTACAGGTCCATATAATTAATACTTCCCCATCTTAAAGCCCCTTGGTGTTTAAAAAGATTTCTGTGTTCCTTGTCTCATAGTCAAGAAGATATTCTGAAACCATATGGGAGGTATGTTTGCAACTGAGAATGATAATGTGAAGCACTTTGATGCTGTCTTTAATAGCAATACTGACGTCAGTACCTGGAAAGCGTTTTTTTGCTGGATCCTCTTCTTCAATATTTAGGACACTATGACAACCCAGTGAGCAGAACTGTCATTATGACACCTCACTTCTCACTTCTGAGATTTAGCATTTTCTTAGTACACAAGGCAAGTGAAACATGAAATGGAAGAAAAGCCCACATACAGATTGAAATGGAGAAACTACCCCCACCCAGAGCAGAAGCAGATGGGAAGGCCCCAGAGGAGCTTTATCCTAAAGGGAAAGGTGCAACCTGCCATGCCCACTTACTTCTGCAAAACTTAACGCTTATTAGGATAGACTATTTTTTTGCATAAGCTTTGAAACAAAAATACCTGGTCTACAAAAATTATTTTCACGCCTTTTTTGGGTTATTAAAAAAATATTACCAGATCATTTTTAACCGAAAGAAAAGTATTTAGTGCCTCCAGACATTTCAACAGTTGTTGTTCTGGTGCCTATACATTTTATTGTGTACCTCGAGAGATTAGGCAGACATAAAAAAAAAGAACATTGCCTCAACACCTCTTAGGATCAAGACTTCATAATTTATTCTTCTGTATTTTCTGATCTGGTCTCCCAATTATGTTTGTGCATGCCTTCTCCCAAATACCTTTCCCAGATATTGTTGACAGATATCACTTTGCCAGAGGGATCTTTTAAAAACACAAGGCTTGTCATGGGCTTTTTCGTGTTCTTACTATTTATTACAAATCATCATAGAGTCATTCAAGCAACCTATCATTGTTAAATGCTTCCAGCTATTAAGATCCAGCTAGGCAGGTAGAAGACATAAAGATTAATAGAATACAGTATTTTCTGTCAACAGATACAATCTAGTAGTAAAGCGTTTTAAACAGCTACCAAACCAACATTAACCCTTACATTGAGTAGTACTTCATTATTAAAAATGCCTCCCTTATATTAGTCAAATTGATGGTCATAGTCTCTGAGGTAGGTGAGGAAGATGCACTCATTTATTTATTCTTCCCAGTATACATCACTGAGCGCTCACAATGAGCTGGAAGTTGAAGTAGTTCTTGCAGTAGAAAAAAGATAGTGTCTGCATTCTTGAGGAGATCAGAGATCAGCTGAGAGAAAGAAAAAGAGAACAATAGTATACTGTGGCAAGAGCTCCGTGGGGTGTGCAGCAATTTGTACAAACTTGGAGGACAGACAACAATTCCAAGCTCACTTGGGACTGAATCCAGGCTCTGCTTCCCGGGAGTTGTGTGACTTTGATCAGGATTGAACTGCCTCAAGCCTCATTTCCTTATCCATAAAATGCATCTATTTCATATAGCTATTAGGAGGACTAAATAAGGTCATGTAGGTACAGTGTCTGACACATGAATCAGTAACTAGCTCATTGCATCTCCAGGATGTGTCAATCTACTCAAACTCATTCTTTCTTTCCCCAGCTCCATTTCTCAATAAGTGTTCTGTCTCAGCTCTCAAAATGCCAGCAAGAACAGCAGCATTCAATGGGCTGGAGTGTGAGAAGCTGCAGAAAGCAGCATCTCAGGAGCCCAAGGAACCATCTATCACAAAGCCATCCCGCCTTAAAGTGGAAAGTACAATTCCCTACAATTCTGGCAACACCCACGATGGAACATTCTGCTCATCTTAGCAAAATAATAAATACGAACAAACCTTGTTTATTCAATTGACTACAAATCAGTGAGATCAGATTGAGACATAACAAAAACCAGGAGCTCTCCCCTGTCAACTGAAACCATTATTAAGAAATATTGTACTGACCCAGTTGCTTTCAGAAAATCATAGATGCTATGATTCCCTGTTGGCCGCTTGCTTAAAAGATAGTTCTGTAAGTTTGCAAAATCAGCAGTCAATGAAGGTAAGAGCACTGAAGCAGGCAGAGGTAATGAGTGAGGCCAACCTGCTCAGGTTGGCAGTGGATACACACTTGACGCAGCTAAAATTCCCAGTGACATAAAAACTGGCACCAAGAAAGAACAATAGAATATTAAAGCAGTTTTTAAAAAGTACTACTGCCTTCTCAGCTTCTTAGAGGAAAAATGGATTTTTTAGATTAGACCTGCAGAAATGAGTAACAGAGAAAGAAATAAAAGTCTCTTAAATGATCGTATCTTGTTCCTTCAACTGTGTTCTAAGTTCCTGGAGGATGGTGAGCACAAATCTTTCCCTCTTTTTCTGCTGTCTGGAATAGAGGTGACAGAGTAGGGCTTTGACAAGTCTTGCTTGGCTGTTGACAATGAACAGAAGGGAAGCAAAAGACAGGACACCAAATATTATTCTAATATGATTTTACACCAACATTACTTTTTTCATAGAAAAGGAATAAGGACAAGAGAAAGAAAGTAAATCCAACCTTGTTCCTTCTCTTAGCAGAGAGACTGGGCCCCAAGGAACATTAAATAAATGTTTGCTGAAGGAGCTAGTAAGAAAAACAACAGCATGAAGATAAGTGGACAAGGGATAATGATTTCTGTTGCCTTGATAAAAAGACACGTCCTCCTCCAGCGCCACCAGGTGTCCTGGTGCCGTGGCTGACCGTAGCAGAGGTGCACACAGCTGCGTTTTCTTAAAATAGGACCATGGAGCTACAGGTTACAAACTGTGGCCTCCTGAAGGGTGTGAGTCACCTGCTCTACCTGAGTGGCTAGCGCCTGACTGGGCCCTTGACGACACCTATGGAGCTGACGGAGTTGTTTATTGTAGATTTCCTTTTTTTGTCTCTTATTTGCATGGCTTCTCCATGTTTACCTAAAAGTTCCTCCATTTACTCCAATCAAACAAAAATTACTGCTTGATGGAAATTTAAGCTCTTGTAGGTTTGCTGCCTTCCTTCCTGCTGATAACAGGATCTTTTGGAAACCTCCTTTGAGATGCAAAACATGGATCTACTGTTCACTTACAAAAACTCACATAGCAAAGGTCTTGGTTTTAGGATGCATTCACACTGAATTTCAGGCAGGTCTGGGGGTGTTGGGAGAACTGTTGGAAAGATGTTACCGGCAAGGATCTAGTTACATGAGGAATTGAGTCTCTCTGATCACAGCGCCCATTCATTCAACAAGTATTCGTTGAGCATCGAGAGTGTGGCGATGTGTCGGGCTTTATGCCAGATCCAGCAAGCCATGATCTGCCCACGGAGAAAACAGACAGTAAGCAAATGAAACAAGCATTGGGAGCATAACTGGGGCACCTGACCAGTTTCAGGAGGGAGGGCAGAGATTATGTCCCTAGGGATAGTATATTGATGCTGAAACCTGAAGAGTGCATTGAGTTGCACAGGCATGTGTCGAAGAAAGGATAATGGGCCACGGTTAAGAGTAGAGGGGTGGTTTTGAGGGCAACATGATGTCTGTCACATGGGCCATCTCCTGGCTGAGCTTATTTGGATTCATATCAGATACTTAAATCTCAATGTCAAAAAAGTCAAATAAAAAAAAAAGTGGTGGGGTCTGGAGGCTGGAACTAAAATCTGGAAAATCTGCTCCCGAAGAGCCAATGTCCATGGCTTCCATGTTGAAAAGAAATTGTTCCAATGGCTTTTGTAGTTAAGAAACACAGTGCTATTTCTTTAGGATCCATAGACTTTATGAAGGTATTAGTGGGCAGCGGGCTCACTTTGATAAGGCAAGGGCAAAAAGTTACCACAGTGGCAAGTCAAGTAATCACAGGTAAACAGACAAGAAGGCAGAGCAATGTTCACAAGAAGAATATCCACATGGACTCCCAGACAAAACTGGGAGAAATCTGAGACTATCTAGAACCCTTACGTGGAAGATAAAAGTGGATGGTATATACATAGGTGAAATCATGCATTCTGATTCTCATAGTAACTTTGTGGCATAACTCAGACACACAGGTTTCCCTTAATTACCTGAGAAATTTGGGTTTCAGCTTGTCTTCACATTCTATCACCCCAAACCCCTCCTGGAACATGTACATCACTGTTTATTTTTTGGAGTTAAGAATATGGACAGATAGGCTAAGTGAATAACATAGAGAATTCTTTATTTGCTAGTATCTGGTTCTATTTGGGGGAGTATTTAGTCCCTAAACCTTGTGGGGTAACATGAACTGATTTCCCAGATCCCAGTACATCACTGGATCTTTCGGACACCTTGTAGTTCTGCTTTCCTTGTAAAAGTGGCCCTCCACTGATAAGCAGAACACGTTCACCGTGATGCTTTGTCTAGAATGGTTGAGCTGTTTTAGTAAGTAGGGAATGTCTGTAAAGCAATGCATTAAATCTGTCATACTTTAATTGTGCTCTTACTGTTTCAGTCATGTTCATAACCATCACACTTATGAATATTTTAGACTTGGAAAGCCAGAGCAGAGAGGATTTATGAGAAAAATAACAAAGCCACTGGCATGAACTGATAGAAGGCCAGTCAAGTGTTCTGGCCTTTCTCTGAAATGTTTTATTGTCCCTGCCACATAAAATAGGGTATACCTCAGTTACATCATTCACCGAAGACCTAGATTATACTTTAAAATCCCATTTCAGTGAATGTCATCATGATGTGCAGTTCTCTGTGTCTGGATAATTTTTACATTTTGCTGGTGGATCATAATAAATACATCTAATTGATGGGGGCTCAGTGGCCACTTTTGAAGTGAAAGATTTCTTTACCATGTATATTCATGTTTCTGAATATTTTGAAATCATCTTTAATAATATAACACTTGTATTCCATTTCTGTATCAGAATACTTATGCTATGTTAAAATATTCTTTCTGAATATGGCAATTTTTAAGGTTATTTTTGTCTTTCAATCATGATAATGAGAATGGGGAAGGTTTTTTAAAATTATTTTTATTTTCTGACTTCCTAAAGAGACTCTTGATGTTTGCTCTAGGGGAATTTGTAGAATAATAGCTCCGCATTTGCACCCAAACCATGAAGTGATTGATACATAAGTGCTTCCACTTAATGGTGATCTCCACTGCCCAAAAACCACATCCTCTCTGTGGTGAATTTCTTATACCCGGCACAGAACAACTGTTAATGCTAGTTGAATGATTTGAACAAAAGTGTGTAATCCCACATCTTCCTACGGACGGTCAATTATTTGATGGCAGGAACTTGTAAAGAATATTGCTTTCTGCAGTACTATGTTGTGAGCTTAGCTTAATTTAGACACACATTAATAAAACAACTGTTTTGTCTTAACACAAAAAATGGCCTAGCTTCTGATGTTATTTATTTCACCAATCCAAGAGCAGGTACACTTTGCCAAGGTGAACCAAGTAGTGTGTAAATCCTTGGAATACCACCAACACAGCATTTGGAAGTAGATGTTATTAACAGCTGGGCTAGATAACCCTTTGCACCTTCCCAGGAAGCCACTCCTACTGTTTGAAAATGAACTGCACCCCTTATCCTTGCAGTTTCCCTCTGCAAACCACAGCCACAGAGTAACTTCTCTAAATGGATGTACTGTAACAACCTTTCTTTTTCCTTCCATCAATCTCCAATTCTGGTTGAATTTACTTCTAAATAAGTGTTTTGTACAATCATCTTTTCCCACCTGGATCACCAGAGCTCTTGTCTTGAAAAATGCTCCTTCTCTTATACATGTTCCATTCTGTAGCCCCCGACCTGTTAAAAGCACATTCATCACCCACCTCTCCCTTTGCTCTAAGAATTAATTCCAAACATGGCTAATAACACTCTTCATGACTTGGTCCTGTGTGTATATGTATGTACACATCTGTCTGTCTCTCTGTATAGACATTCACTTTTATCATTTCTCCCCCACCTATCCACCAATACACACACATGCACATGCATACACACACACACACACACACACACACACACACACACACACACACACACTTACCCCATATTCCATTCACCCCAGCTCTTCAGGAGTGAGACAAGTAAAGTCACCAAGAGCAGCAAGAAGTATTCCACAAGAAGAGGGGCAGGTGTTTCCCCCAAACAGATATATCTAGTAGGTCTTTTTAAGAGAGGCATGCTTGCAAAAGGAATTTCAGTTATCTTCACACAAAAAAGACATATAATGTATTACTTCACAGCTGGTTATATATGTTCATGATGGTGTCCTACCTTCCCTGGTCCTTTGTCCATGTGTGAGCTCCACAGTGGCTTTTAATGGGGCTGTCCCCACTCTCATGCTCAGTCGGTGAGAGACACAAAAGAGATTTTCTTCCCTCTGTAGGCATTTAAAGGTCAGAGAGGTTTTGCTTAGATAGAACCTAGAACACATTTTTCCCCCATAGAAAGGTTATTCCAAAAGTAGGTTATTAAAATCTTAGATTTGAATTTATTTTCATGGCAATTTACTTTTCTTATTTGAGTTTACTTGAATTTGCTTTTTAAAGGAAAATGTCATATAAATTACAGCCTAATATTGCAATAGAGATCTTCTTAAAACAAACTATAATACATTCTCTTTTTCTTCTTTTTATTAAGAATTCCTATGTGCAATATTAATTTCTTATACATCACAGTCTACATCTTAAAGTGGACCATACCAAGCATACTTTCTGAATTGATTGGAAATCCACCTTCGTACTCTCATGTGAACCTGAAACAATGACAGAAACACACTTTTGTTTCTATCAGTCTGTGAATCTTGGATATGGTGTTGCTATTTTAATTAACCTACACCTATTTTTTCCTTCTAGTATTTCCTCCTCTTCTGTTTCTCCTCCTTTTCTTCCTCCTTCCTTCCTCCTCCTTCTTTCTTTCCCTCACCCTCTCCTTCTCCTACTCCATCAGGCTCTTCTATTTATTTATAATTCTTCACTTTCATTTTTCTGGTCTGTATTTCTGTAAGCAAAAAATATTACTGACTTCTTTACACTGGAACAATCTAGAAACTTCTAACCGGGAAAGAACTTTGGCAGTCCTACTGTCAATTCTTTCCTCAACTAATTTACCTATTTTATTTCTCACTTCTACAGGGGTTTTTGATAGATGCCAGCCAGCTCTCTCTAATGGAAAATTAATTTGCCTTAATATGTTCCATCTCAAAGGGATATTTGCATTTTAATGAAAACTTCCATGAATGACATGTCAATGTAAAGGAATTAATCCTATAAATGGAGGTCTCATGTTCTGTGGCAAATTGGCTGGCATATTTACTCTTCACAAGACATTCTTTCCTTAGCACTTCTCAAATCTAACAAGTTGCTTGTAACTCAGGCTACACAGATGTTAGCCATCTCTTTTCTTTCCTTGTTTTTTTTTCTTTTTTAACTGTGTGGCTTTTTTTTAATTGAAGTATCATGATATACAATCTTATACTGGTCTCAAATATACAACACAGTGGTTCACCAGTTACCCATATTATTAAGTCCTCACCCCCACTAGTGCAGTTATTATAGTTACTATCAGTCAGCATAGGAAAATGTTATAGAATCACTGGCTATATTCTCCATGCTGCACTTCCATCCCTATAACCAACTTATATTATGATTGAGCATTTTTGTGTGCTTTTATCCCACTCACCCTCCCCACCCACCCATCCCAACACCTCCCCCATGGAAACCACCAGTCACTTCTCAGTCTCTGAGCCTACTGCTATTCTGTTCATTTTGTTTTATTTTGTTTTTAGATTCACTTAACATAATACCACAGAGGTCCATCCATGTTGTTGCAAATGGCAGGTTTCGTTTTTTTTTTAATGGCTGAATACTATCCCATTATATATATATATATTACAAACTTGGCTATTGTGAATAATGTGGCAACCAACATAGGGTGCATATATATATATATCTTTTGAATCAGGGATTTGGTTTTCTTTGGGTAAATTCCTACAAGTGGGATTACTGGTTCATATGGTATTTCTATTTTTAGTTTTATGAGGAACCTCCAAACAGCTTTCCACAGTGGCTGTACCAATTCACATTCCCACCAATAGTGTATAAGGGTTCCCTTTTTGCCACATCCTCACCAACAGTTGTTATTTCTTGTCTTTTGGGTAGTGGCCATTCTAACTGGTGTGAGCTGATATCTCACTGTGGTTTTGATTTGCATTTCCCTGATGATTAGCAATGTGGAGCATCTTTTCATGTGCCTGTCGGCCATCTGTATTTCTTTTTTTGAGAAGTGTCTGTTCAGGTCCTCCACCCATTTTTTAATTGGGTTATTTGATTTAACCTTCTCTTTTCTTAGATAAGTATACTATAGATAAGTCTATAGATGTCAAACATGTTTTGATGAAAATACAATCTCAGGCGTATTAGCATGACCAAGTACCTTCGGTGTATAAAGCATGTGCTAAGTGTAGTTCACTAGTAGTAGATGGCAGATCTAAGAGCTGGACCTAGACAGCTTGATTCTGAGCTGCTTACCTATAATGCCTTTCAACATGGAAACATTATAGGTAGTTCCTCTCAATTTATAATTTGAAAAATACTCTTGCAGGGTTTTTTTTCCTATAAAAAGCTTTCTAAATGACAGTCAAGAAATCAACATTTTGTCTACTTGAAATCCTCTATTCCCAGTCAACAATTCAAATTGGTAATTAGAAAAATTAGGGACAAATAAGATTTCTGAAAATACATGTGCATTCATAGCTATTTACTGAAATTATTTCATTTACTACATTTGTCACAATAGAACTTTTAGAACATATATATATTTTTAAGCTGTTATGCTCTTCCTATAGATTTAGGAAAGTAAAGAAAAATAGTCTTTTTGGATAGAAGAGTTCTTTCTATTTATGTTATAGAAGGAGGCTGTGTTTTCTATACTGATTATTCTTTCAAAGAAAGGAACACACCATCTTCCTGCCATCAGAGGGTCATAAATGCATAGAATTCTGAAGAAGCCAAGGAATCAATTAATATTGTGTAAATTCTGTAGTATTAGTCACTGTACACTGTCCCCTGGAACTGGTGGAATAAAGAGCGCAATTCGGGCCAGAGATGTTTCTGACACACTAAACGACACATGAGCCCCACAGCACTTCACAGGACTGAATTTTACCTGAAAGAGTGAGTTTACTCTGTTGCAAGAAATACAAGTGAAAATACGAATTAATTCATCCCAAGAATGAAAAAGAGTACTGATGATTTGTTTGTTTGAATTGATTGAACTTAATATAGCTGAGATATTTTAAAGCCTTTGCGAGCTTGACTTCATTTTTAAAAATTACTGTACATGGTCTTTTTTTCCCCTATTTCCTTAATAACTAAAAGCAAAGGGAGATTAGATGAGAGAGGTTTAGAAAAACAAGTTGATACCAAATAAAGAGACACCACTTTTTTCCTGCACATGTTCTATAGCTTTCTGGAAAATTGACTTACTGATGTCATAAGCGCTTGCAGGCTTGAAAATAAAAGTTAAAGAAGAATGGAGTTAATAGGGCAGACTATAGAAGCCCTCAATTTATGATAAATATTTCCCTTTGTAAATAAAAATGTGTGGATTAACTCACTGGCTCTGCTGGCCAAAAAGGTCAAAGAAGTAAATGAGAGAATTGGGAGTGTAGATAACAACTCAGAACAAATCCGTCAAAAAGTCACATAAATCATATAACCTGATAATCTCACATACCTAGCACATGAATTCAAATAGATATTATTACTTTCATATTTATTAACATGACTAAAAAGTCATTTACTTTCAACATTTTAAAGGAAGCGTTGTAAACAGATTTTTAAAGCAACTGCTGCTATCTGGGATTCTTTAAATCACTCTTTAAAATTTTTAAAGTCTGTTTTCTTTTAAGTTGAAAGGAAAATGTAAATATAAATGTAAATATGAAACATAAAAAAAACCCCTACAGTTCACCATTAAGGAAATGTCACAGAAATACTTTGTAACATGGGAAATTGTTACCAGTGTTGTGATCTAACATGCTACTTATTAAAATTTGGATAAAAACTATTCGAAAGAAATGAAGATGTAAGACATTGACACAAAAAGGTAGAAAATGGGACTTTGAATATTTGCAGATAGTTAAAGACTTAAGTTTTTTCTAGCTGCTCAATCAAATATGTATTATTACCTAAATATTTTGTTGCAAAGATAGATTTTTTACACTCTGGTGACTCCTGCTTGTAGAAATATATATATATATAGTAACAAACAGGATATAATCAAATTGCAACATTAATATATCCCATGGATTGACAAACACAGAGTGATTTTGGTTCCTTGTAATTTCAGGCTTTAGAGTTGCAGATTTCATCGCAGCCAATATTTCGAACGAATAAATTTCCTTCTGAAAGGATAAGGGGGCCAAAGACGGTTAAATGACCTTACTCAACAATGAATAGCCCATGGCTAACCCAGTGGTAATTCTCTCAGCTCCCCACTACTAAGCTAAAAGTTCAGGTACTTTCAAAGGTGGCCATATCTTCAAACTTCTCTCAGTTTGTTCTTGAGTTTGACCAACTATTTCCACTCATATTCTTTCAGTCCCCATTTTCTCAATTCCCCCAACATTACTAAAACAAGCAGAGAAAGTCCTTTTATTATGGGATAGAGAGGAGACTGCTTAGCCAACTCCATAGCACATAAAAGATTTGGATTATAGAATAAGCATATAGAGTCCAAAAGAGTTCACACTAGTGGAATTTTGAGTACATAGCCAGAGGGGATTACTACCATGTAGGCAGGGTTTTAAAGCCAAGTTTTAAAAGTTTTTCTGAATATTTATGCACCCTTGAAATCTGCCTCTCTTTTTAGACTAGTGTTTATAATTCAAAGAAGTTAAAGCTGATCTCCAACTGATACAGAATATGTCTTGATTTTGAATGTGTCCTTTACTTGTCCAACTCATAAAAATTAATTATGCTAACTTTTATTATTTTGGAATGTTCATATTGTTGACTTTTCAAGACATATGAGACTGTAACAAGGATTTTCAGTCTGTTATCTGGGGCTGGACTTGTCAACCTTCCCACATGATCAGACAAATGACTGCATAAACAGATGGGTGCTAGATTTTGCCAAAATAAAGTAGGCGGTAGGTTCCGGAGATAGAAATCCTCCCTAGGGAAATAGTACTCCACTGACAGTACTGTGGAATCTAAATTTGGGTGTGATAGCAGAGTGTGCAGCTGACTTCAATTTTTAAGGTGCTATTGAGGCATCAGTATGAACCAGTTACCAGCCCTGACCACAAACACTTGGAGGACTTAATGGTAAAAGTGTGCATCTTACATTACATTGAAATAAAGACAGTTCCTAAGTGGAAAAATACACAAGTGAAATAATTTTGATTTAAATGGCCTGGTGGCTAGGGGAGAAAATGATTTGCAATTCTGCTTTTCCGTAGTTTGAAGAACAGGTGCATTTAAGTGGATATGCTTAGTTAAAGGGTTCAAAATAGGTCCAAGAGAGTGATTTGTGGACAGAAACCACTGAATAAGCTCTAGCTCCAACTAGATGGCTGTAGTCACCCCAATCCACTCAAAGTCCCATGGACATCAGCTCTCTGTTTGCTGACTTGGAATCCCTATCCCATTCTTCTCTTTGTTCAGGTTTCTCCAGGTTTCTGATTTTCATTAAGAATTCCAGCACTTCTAAAGCATATCGCTCTAGCCCCTCAGTGACCTCTTTCTTTAGGAACCCTTAACATTCTACCAAAAAGAGAAGTTCGTGCTTAAAAGGCATTCAATAAATATTTCCCAAATAAAAGAATAAACATCCATAGCATTTTTATGAAGTGATCGCATATACAACTGTATTTTTTATATCGAGGGCAATCTCAGAAGCTGTGGGGAGAACAGATATTACTGTTTCCTTTTTATACTGGCTACTGAGGCTCAGAGAGCTTTACATCTTATTGTGGTCATACTAGAAAGAGCACAGCCTAGGCTGGAATATGGATTTTGCAAACCTAGTATAGTTCTGTCTCTCTTCCTTCCACTTGTCATCCAAACTGGATAATCCATATTCTAGAGTTGCATGCCATGGCGTATTCCTTCAAGAATACATGAAGGTATTCTGAGTGTTAATTTCAATGTAGAATTTTTAGGGAGTAATTAAATAATTTAAAACATTGCTTTATATGAAAGAAAAATAGGTATATTCAGGGGAAGAATTCAAAATTTTCATGATTTCAAAAAAAGGATACATGAAAGACTGACCCTGGACAAACACATTTGTTGTAGCTCTTCTCTTCCTCAGTTTTCATCAACTCTCCCCCAACACGCTCGCACACACACGTGTGCACCCCCCTCAACTCCCACCCCCACACACATTGAGTCGAAGACATTATTTGGGCCAGAAGAGACACCAGGAATTACATACCAAAAGTATAAATATAAAACAAGAAACAAAAGAGAAAATGAAAAATAATGAACCCTAACTGACAGGGAATAGTTTCTCTTTGGGTATAGGGTATCCCGAGGAAGATACAGAATGTAACGGGATTTCAGGGAAACTCAAAGAGTGCAAGAGAGCATAGAGGTCAACAAGAAATAACAATAAAAAATAATGGGAACATAGTTCTTTGCAAAATGAAATTATTGTAGTAAAGCTTTCCTTATCATTAAAAAAGAAAGGAGGCTTATTTGTGAAATAGATCTACATAAATGTAGAAGGGCCCTTTCCAAGCTATGCAGAGCCATCTGCCTGGTTTTCTATTTGTTAACATAAACATACACCAAGCACAGCCAACCAGAAGGAAAACAAAAAACCCAAAAGAGCAGGACAAAGTGAACAAACAGATGATTGATAAGGTTTATTCAAAATATGGTTTCCTAAGTTAAAAAAGTTTAGCTAACAGAATGATTATCATTCAGATTTGAAGAGGAGTTTGAAAGCTCTTAAAGGAGCTCAAGGGAAAAGAAATAGAAAATATAAGAAAATGTTAAGAAGCATAAAGGACTAATTCAGGAGGTCGATAGCCATCTAATAACAGTTTTAAAGGAAAGCAAACAATAAAAAAGGGAAGAGAATATATTAGAGGATAGTAATATTCTATTTTAGCTAAATAATGGCTAAAATAAGTTAATAGAATAACTTATAGGAGTTAAAGAAAAGAATGAATCTTCAGAATGAATGTTTCCATTAAATGTGAGACATTTTAATCCTGAGATTAAAAAAGACTTACGGCTATAAACCATGTTGAAACTTCAAAACATCAAGGATATAAAGAAAATCTTAAAAGCTTTTGGTTGAGGATTAAGGGAGGCAGTTTACTTACAAAGGAGCCCACATCAAACTTACCAAGAATGAGACCTCTAGAATCAGACTACACTGGTTTCAATTCCAATTGCCTCACTTCTTTGTCATGAAACAATTAAAAACGACTTATCTTTTATAAGTCCCATTTTCCTTACTTACAAAATAGGCTGTAATAGAACATATTTTTTTTTACAATGATTTTTACTGTAGCACCTTTGTAATGGCTAAAAATTCAAAATATTCCAAATCCTCATAAAAGGGATACACTAAATAAACTACATCTAATTTATGTAATACTCCATAATATTTTTAAATGAGCCCTCTGCATGAGAACTAAATAGAACAAAGCCATGTATCTGGATATGCACATGTAAACAAATAAAAGTGGATGAAAGGAGTCAGGAAGAGTGCAGAACAAACTGTTACATGGCTACTTGGAAGGATAGTGGGAGGGTGGAGAAAAATAAAGCTATGAGAGGTGCAGGAAGACTTCCACAATTTATTATATATACATACATTTCTGTACTGTGTGAATATTTCACATGAAGATTTTTCGGATTTTATTGTGGGGCATTCTTACAGTTCAAAATAAAACAAAGCAAGTCCTCCAGCATAAGAGTGATCTGTAGTGAATGATATAAATATTGGTGATATCGGTAATGCATTGTTTCTGTTAGTAATTTATGATTGTACCTAGTTATTATATTATCGTTGATACTAGCAGTTGCTCACTTCTTTGTTTGTGCTAAGGCACTTTGCTGATGAACATATATAATATTATTTCACTTAATCTTCCAAACCACGCTGGTACTATTGTCATCCTTTTTTATAGATGAGGACATTGGAGCTTACAGGAGTTAAAGAACTTACCCAAAGTCCCACATTAAGGATGAGGCAGAGGAGAGCATGAGTCACATGCTAGAATTCCTTTTATTCTCCAAACACTGTTCCAGTTTTTAAAGTTAATTGGGGATCAAATCCATATCCTATATACAATTGTGTTTGTAAATATAGGAGAAGCAAATAAATGTCTATAGTATATGACTTGAAAAATGCATAGGCAATTTCCACCCTATTTCACTTCTACATGATTCCATCCTATAATATTCCACCCTATATTCTATTCTATATGATTAGATACAGATCTTTTAGAGTGGCACAATTTCTATCTGTTTCAATAACTATAAATAAAATTAAAAAATTTTTTATTTATTATATTTTACTTTAATAAAAATCAAGTAACATTATACCTGCATAAGACTAAAGTGCAAGTGGTTTTCCTCCATGAAAGTTCATATTTTCATTCTGTGGTTTCAACAGTGAATTAAATGTACATGATTTAGAATTACCCTGAATTTTTCTGATTTTCCTCAATAAAAATGAGACTTAGAATTAATGCTTTAAGTTTCCTACACTATTTAGTTAATCCGTTCTTTTTCATAATAATGCATTAGTAATAAATTAGATTTCAAACTGTTTATTTTACCTATGCTTAGTTGCAATCTGTGGTATTTGTTTTATTCTATTTGAAACATAAACATTGCTTTAGAGAAGATATAAAGACATATTAAAACCATAAATTAAGGCAAACATAAGGCTCTGTTGATTTTCCAATATTAGATTTGAACACATTTTAAATGAAAACATGTTTCAGTCTCTGAGCAGAACCACAGGATGGAAAAGGAATGGCCAATTTATATTCACCCAGTGGCTCCAAGTGTGGGTTCAAATATTTGAGAAGACACTGAATATTGAGTCATCATATATTACTAGATATTTTCTTTCCCATGAATTTGTACAATAGAGCCAGTGATTATTTTACAAGCATTCACTGAATGTGTTTGCCTTCAATGAGTACAGATGTGTACACTGTTTTCTTGGTACTCATGAGTGGTTCCCACTGTATTGTGGGTTTCTCATCGAGCCCCTGACAAACCTGATGGCTGGCTGAGATTAGGGCTTCACCTGTGGTGAGCAAACAGCACAGTGTAAACCAGGTCCCAGAGATTTTCATGAATGATTTTGGTCTCATTAGCTAGACCCTAAAAACTCATCTGCTTCCCGACAGCCTTTGATGATTGCACTAGAATGATTTCTTCCTTGGAATGAGTAATGTTTTTTTATTTCCTTTTCCCTTTGCATTTTCTTATATTTTTCTATCTCTTCTAGGTAAATGGAAAATACATGTAATATTAGTTCTCTTTAAATAAACTCTCCCTTCGTTCTTCTCTGATAAAAGAGTATCATTTCCGCCAGCATATTCTAATTTATAAGAACTATTAGAATTTACAAGACCCATAAAAGAATATTGCATCAAATTTGAGTTTGATGAATGAACCAAATGTACTGGATTAGGAGTTGTGGAGGTTGAGGAAAACAATCAGACTTCTCTTTTTTCCCCTCCTCTTTCCCCTCCCTATTTCTTAGAATAAAAGATCCAAAAAAATTAAAAGTTAAACTTTACATTTGAAAAGGAGAGTTTAAAGTTTTAAGGTATGCAGTAGGGAGAAGAGAAAAAAAGGGGGTAATTTAAGGGACCTGAAATACAAATTTAAAACATTACTAGTAATAATATTGCTCAGTATTTTATATTGCATTTCCTTCTTGTGAGAGTACTTAGCTATGTGTCAAAAGCCCATTCAGCTATGTGTCATATGGGCACTTACTTCATATTGCTAATTCATTTCCAAGTTCCAGAAATACAAGAATAATATGAAAAGCAGCCTCATACAGGAACAAAAGAAGTCAACCAACATTTTTGAAAATAAATAAATTTTTTGAAAATTATAGAAATTCATTCCTGTTTCATTTTCTAGATTCTGTATATAAATGTGGCCAAAAGAATGAATGCATTAAGTAAGTCTGCATGGGAGAGCTGCTTAGAAAATGCCTCCCCATCTGTGGTCATGCTCTACAAAGATACCTGGTAGGAAATCAGAATGGGGCTGTGTGTCTCTCTTGCATATGTGTCAAGAGGGGACCATCCTAGCTTGTGATTTGAGGCAAATTCAAGTCTCTTAAGTATCCCTTCAAGCTGCCCTCAGGAATATCTGCAATTGGAGAAAACTGTTGATAATTTAAGGTATTTCACTTTCAGAAAGCCTTTGGTAAATTTTCTGTCTTCTCTTTCATTGCTACCATTTCCCTTCTATTTCCACCCACAAACATTTATTAAGCATTTGCTCTATGCCAGAAATGAGGACAGAAAACAAGAAGTCCCTGCATTCAGGTACAGAGAAGATGTTTAAATAAGTTAATACAGCAAAATGGTGTTAGTGATAAGATAGCTGTACATATGTGGTACATCACGAGTTTAAAGAAGAGAGTGATCTAAAAACGTTCCCTTGGAGAATTAACATAAGTTATTATTAGTGAGACACAGATTAGCTTCGATTACAAAGCATGACAAGAAAACTGATGATTCATGCATGAAGAGGCTTCAGAAAGGCGCTGTCAAGAGTTTAGACAATAAGAAGGTTGCTTCCAGCTGGGAAATAAGAAAAGACTGTAGCAGGAGCTGTCATTTTGCTCTGGACCTTGAAGACTAGAAATTATTTAGAGTTGTGAAACAAGAAAGAGGACTTCTGGCCAGTAGAAAGATTACTAGCAAAACATACAAAGCTATAAATTACTGTGAATGCACCAACAAATAAAATAGTTCCTTCTGTCTGATTAAAAGGATAGTCACTTAGTAGGGAATGTACTTGAAAAGATTAAAGTGAAATTAAATGGTTTCTGATTAATTGCTTTCTGTTACGGCACTTTGCATGAATCTGGATTTTCATATTCCTCATATTTGATGTAGTTATTTGCTTGCATATCATTTTCCTTCTAAGCTGGAGCATTCCTCAAAATTAAGGACTTACTCTCTATTTTTAAAGTAATAAAACCCAACTTAGTCTCACAAAAATTTTTGACCACTTGCAATCAGCCAGAGTGTGTTAAATGCACTAAGAAGGCAGGAGTGGAAAAAAAAATTAGATATTATAGACAACATAAAGAAATAACTAAAATATATTTCAGAGGTAGGAGAAATAATTAATTAATTAAATTACAGTATTAAATAAGAAAGACTTCACTGTTAAGATCACATTTGGCTAAGACTTGAAAAAGAACGAGAGATCCAAGCAGCTACTGACTGAAAAAGGCCACATAAAAATGGGCGAGAGGACAGAGCCGGATCTTAGTAACTTCCAAGATAGTTTTGAGCAATTTGAGATAACTGAAGAGGGATCTCTAGAATGTAAGGCAAAAAAGACACAACAGAATTCCACACAAAAGGTTTTTGGAGTGGGATGGGGGATACTAAGTAGGATGACATCTCTTTGGACAGTGAAATCACATCCCAAGTTAGCTGTGTCCGCAACTGATTTGGTAGCGAAGATCAACCCTGCTGGTGTCCAGGTTATGATCTCTATGGTACATTTCCCATTAAAAGGGAGCAAGGTTCCTTGAAGAAATGGATAATTTTAGGTCTAGAGTAGAATAGGTACGAACTGAGCATGGAAACTGTCATTCTGGAACATGAGGAAGTTAAAATCTATGAGGTTCATGTTAAAATGGCTCAGTGACTAATTTCAAGAGGTTCCTACCAACCATGTAACAATTTCAGAATCAATAAGAATAATGACTTCAATAAACTGAAACACACCAAATATGTTACAATTCATGAGTTCATATTAATTTTTTAAAAATCATTGAAGAAGTTGTTAGGAATCCAAAGGTTGTTAGGAAACCCATTAGTTACATAGAGGTTGTCTCTGAACATTTGTAAATAAGTGAAATAACACAATGTTTAATTTAATTGCTGTATGCTTTTTACCTCGGATAACAAATAATTAAGGAGAGAAAGTTTCTTTTCTTATGGAAGTATTCCAGCTGAAAATGAACAAGGAGTAATATAATTAGAATATTACCATTTTATAAACCCCTAGGAAAATAGGAATCTCGACTATAATTACCACTGGCTTCTAATGTCTCAGCAAGAGAGATAAATGAAAATTTTATACTAATGGAAGTATATACCACCACCTTTGAAATATTCTTGCCATAATATCAAACCTTTATAATTTCAAGCCTCTAGATCTAACTGCCAATTTAAGGAAACTTTGGGGCAGAAGAACATGTTAAATCCCATCACAGTAGTGCAAATAGCAAACTCCTGACTGTGGGAAACTCTATAGGACAATCCATCTGGCTTCTTCAACAAAAATTGCAAGAAAATATAAAAAGGTGAGGGCAGAATTTATAAATTAAAAGAGACTAAAAAGGCATATTAACCAAATGCAGTAAGTAGACATTGTATGAATCTTGATTTGAACGTGGATTCATATGTATTTGTGTGTGTGTATACATATATATTATGTACACACACACACACACATATATATAATACAGTTAAGAAAATTAGAGTATTGTTTGCATATTTAATGATCCTAGGAAATTATTGTTACTATTTTAAATAGTATTATAATATTGTGGTTATGCTTTAAAAAGAGACTCCTCAGCCATAGGAGAATATGCTAAAATCCTAATAGGTGAAATGTTAGGATGTGAAGAATTTGCTATAAAATAAACCAGGGGTTCAGGAGTTAGGAAGGGAGTAGGAATATGAGTGAAATACATGTGGTCCCTACTAATGACTGCCATAGCTGGGTGATGGGCACATGTAAGTTTGTCAAACTATTCCCTCTACTTTTGTGTATATTTGAAATTTACTAATACATAAAATCTCTCCTCTATTTATTGGACAGAAAATATACTGGGGGATTGGAAGCAGGGGGTTAATGATTTATGATGGTGATGTACACTAGAGTGATACTGGTAGACTTAAGGGAAACTGGTTACATTCTGGATATATTTTGAAGGAGAAATCCACTGGATGTAGTGATGTGGGGTGTGAGAGAAAGAGAGTAGGTAAGAGTTTGGGGTCTGAAAGTGGAAGAATGTGGTTGCCATTTATTGAATTGGGAAAAGCCCAGGATGAGAATAACATTTCAGACGTGAGCAAGATGCAGAGAGAAGCCTTGGACAGTCAAGGTTTGGGGTGCTGTTGGGCATCCAGGTAGGCAACTAGTTCTATGAGACTGTTATCTCTGGGCAATCAGAGATGGCTGTTTTTCAGATCGCATTAGTTCTTAGGCTAAGTCTGTTAGATGTCCGACTCAAGTCAATCTTTATACAGATTGTCAGTCCCCGTTAAGGCCAAGGTTTAGGAAATAATAGTGGTATTGTCCACATCTTTCTTTTAGGCAGTTCTTGAGTAAATTCACTGGTATTCCGCAGTTTGGGGATATTTGCCTCAAGGTATTTTGACTACAATAATAGGTTTTTGAACAGAAAAACAGCAGCAGAGAATAGCAGAATGTTGAATCAGTTCGGAAATTCACATTTATCTCAAAATGTTCACTGCACATCTAGACATGCTTGTATTTTTAAAACTAGTTTTGTAAGCCTTATATTAAAACTTTTCAAATAGCACTTACCAATAGTTTTAAATAATATGTTTAGTGATTAGAGTTGTGCCTCACTTTGGGAACATTTAATCAAAACTCCAAATTTATAAGATATCTTAATTAAGATATAATTAAGAACAAACCTCCCTCCCTGGACTGGCCCTAGGAAGGAGAAAAAAGGAGTGTTTACCTACTTTACAAATTCATTATCCCTCTTTTGTAAAAATTAAAAAATAATATTAATATAAAAGTAGCAGTAAAGAATGTTTGAAAAATACATCTTAAGAGAGAAAGAGCTTTATCTGGGGAACTGATTTTTTCTTTGTTAATCACAGATATACTTTTTCTTAGTTTCAATCATAGTATGATATGATTTTTGTAACCCACATGTTCCTATAATACAAAATAAACATACTCTAAGATATTATATAATCTTTTTATTAACTATTTTTAAAACAACATAACTTTGAATCAAATAGATATTATGTGAACTAATAATTTTCCTGTTAGATATTTTTGTTAACTATCATTTTTCTCTAACATTAAAAACCACACACACACACACACACACAAACACATTCATGTAGATACTTAAAAAAATTATTTTGATTTTCTTTAGCATATATATTCCATATTACAACTACTTATAAAAGTGTTCATGGAATGGTCAAACTGTCTTCTAAAAGGTTATGGCAATTTATATTCCTTGTATCAATGCCTGTGTACCAATTTAACTATATTCTTGACAATCTCGGGTATATCATTAAAACATGCTTTAGTAATTTTTGGTATTAACCCAGTGTTTTAGCTGCATTTATATGCTTAATTGTGAAATATAACCTTTCACTATTCTTAATATGTTTCCTCTTAGGAACTTGATTTAATCTCACCAAAATTATCTATTGGAGCTTTAATGTTATTTCTTAACAACTTGCTCCCTTTATATCAATCTGTTTACTGTGATATTTTTCCAAATTATAATACTTTAATTTTTGCAAAAAATTACTTATTTTAACAAGAGTCATAATTAGCTCCTTAATCATATAAAACATGGCCTTACTTAAATAAAAACTATATATACATAACTTTCCATATATCCAACAGTGTAAAATGTGAAATACATCATCTTCCATATCATCTATTAAGCTCAACAGTCACCATTATTATGATGATGTCTAAAACTGATGGAGGACTTATTAGATGTAACTCTCTTTCATGTAGTAATTCCCATTTAATTCTCATATCAATCCTTTGAGTTAGGTACTATTATGACTAAACATGTCAGGAATCCTTGTTAGTAACTGAAAATAGGTCACTAGACTCTGTGGATACGTAATCTTAAAGAATACTCCTCGAGAGGAAAACGTTAAAGGGATTTTTACATTAGCTAGTCAATCTTTTGCACATGAAAGAAGCAGAAGGTGAGGGGCAGGAATCCTGCCCTTTTCTTATTAGAAATGTTCTGGTTTTGAGTAAGCACTACCCCTCGCCCCCATTCCAGTGTTTGTCATGGGAACAGCCATTTCTCTGGCATCTTCTTTTACTGGTGCTACACTCCGTACTGCTGATGAACGGCTGGCAGAGAAGTTTGATGGACTCTGAATCAGACTCCTGGACAAGCTTTGGGGTCAGCCATTTACCACACAAAATATTCTCAGTGGGGTTCTTTGTTTTCTGTTTGTAAACACGGCTTCCATGCAGACACCTTTCTCTGGCTTATCTGCAATGGAAAGTACTGACCTCAAAAATGACTGCCACAGAGGGCTGAAAGGGAAAGAGAAAAGAAGATTTGGATCTCTTGATGTCATTGGGGAGTGAATGTAAAATGCACATTTTTAACTAGGACGTTGGCAACCCTGTCAGATAAGCAAACTCCTTTAAAAAAAGAAAAGCTTTCCAAAGCACCAACTACTTTACATAGATAAAATTGCTTAAGACCTCTTTTTTTTTTAAAGTAGCACTTGCCAAATGCTATAACCCAAAGTCAGATATTTATCCAATATATTCTTTGTTTGAGACTGAAGTTCGTTCTATTTTGTTTCTTTCCTTTGGTTGAGAATATGCTGGGCACAATTTCAGTAAATGGGATTAATTATTATTGATAAACACTGCTGGCATATTCTGCTCCGTATATACCTTAATTGAGGAGATGACAGTTTTTGCCCTAGTAACTTTTATTCTGTGTTCGACAAAATGACAACACACACTTTGCACCCAGTCCTGGTGGTATTTTCATCCCACAGTGTGGTATAAGATTGTCATTTGATGTGGCTCAGGGCCATAGTTTCCTTTGCTGGACAATTGCTGGCTGGTGTTCAGGGGACAGAGAGTGTGTGGAGAATGGCTGAGAGTAAAAAGGCAGCGTCTGAGGTTCCCGCAGGAAGACACTGGGTCCCAGGTTAGTAACTAAGGGTGCGGGAGGGAAACAATTCAACAAATGGAAAGGAAACATCAAAGAGGATTCGGGGCAGAAAGAAGGATAGTTTTCTTAACAGGACGATGAGGCAAAAAAACCCCAAACAAACCCCAGTTCAGAGGTTATCATTTCATTTTGAGCAAACTGAATCACTAAATACATGCGAGTTTTTAAAGGCTTTGGCTTTGGCAGAATTCCAGAACAGAGTTGGTTAAGCCCTGGGTCCTGGAACATGAGCTTCTTCCTAAGAGGCGCTCAACAGCCATATGCTTCAGACTTCCTGAAGTTCCTTCACCTGCCTCACTCCCTACCTTCCTACTTCTGCCCATCCCATATAGTATCTCCAAGAGTCCTAGGCATTTATTTTTAATAGTTTAATTTCTGTGATTGATGCTAAAAAATTATTTTAAAAATTTAATTGTTATTTCTATCAAAACAAGGGGTGCTTAATTAGAAAGTCAAACAGCACCAAAAGCCTACAGTGAAAATCAGGAGTCTTCTCCTTCTCAGCATTAATGGCCACTCCCAGAGACAGGAAAGAATAATTTTCAGAAGTAATAAAATCATGAGTCTCACCCAGATAGAAAGTGAACATACATCAAAGATTGAATTTAACTCATTAATGAGGAGACCAGTGTACAGAAGAATCCTCAAACCAAATGCACAGGACCATCAGAAAGTATTTGCATTACTTATTCTTTATACACTGCTTCCATCTCTGCAGAGTTTGTGGGATAGCTAAATAACAACAAAAGGTACAAACCCCATAAATTCTTATAACCTGAAAGGATATGCTGTAAACAATAGAAGATTCTCCACTCAGGTCCCCTGCTGTTTTTGGTCCATTTTGAAGTCTTTCACCATGCCCCATACAGAGATAACTACCTCTTCCTACTCTTGTAGGTGTTCTAGGATTTGCCTCCACAATGAAAATAGCATTCCTGAACTGTTCTTCCTTACCTGGTCAATGTAGATATCAAGTATTGACTACTTTTTATTGAAAATGAGGCTTTAATGCTCATACATCACTCCTTACACATATTTTTATTTGCCTGTCCCAATTATTACATCAGACTTAACTCATTTTGTCAAATCTACATTCATGAGGACAATCCATGTGCACTGTTGAGTCCGTAGTGGAATATCACTGCCTGCCCTTTCTTGCACTTCTTCTTTCTTTTTGTTTAGTTCATCTGTAGTTAATTGCTGCTGATTCTCCTTCATTTTCTCCTCCCCTCTTTCTCCTCCTCCTCCTTTTTCTTCTTTCCATTTGCTTAGCTGTCTTGGATTATGTGGCTAATTCTTCCCCATACTTCCAATAGTTTATTATTTACTTTTGATTCCTAATTTCCACCTGGTTAAACTTGGCAGAAAATCTAAGGGTCCGATGTATATATTTCCCCTTCTCCTCCTCCCTCTCATTTCACTTCTTCCTTTACTACACTTTTTTGTTCTGAAGCCACTCCTCCTGGAGGCCTCCATCTAATGTCACATTTGAGCTGATGGCTCCTTCGAGGCTGCTGCCCACTGTCACCCTGGGACTTCTCCGCAGAATCCCTCGGAGTTCCCATCACCTGCGTCCTCTGCCAGGCCCTCCATTTCTGGGGTCCCCGGACACCCCCTATACCAGTTTATGCCTTTGATTCGATGGAACCCATCCTCCATTAGCTTCCCAACAAAGGGCAACTGGCAGGTAAAATGTAGAGACCTTGTACCTCTGAGGACTGTAATTCGTCTAACCATTATAGTTGATGGATAGTTGAGCTGAATATAGATGTCTAGGTTTTAACGTCATTTTCTTTAATAATTTAAAGGTATTACTCTGGTATCTTCTAGATACAGTATAGTTTTCAGAACAGCTGGTTCTCTCCTTGTCCCCTGCCCTTTGTGTGATCTAATATATCAATCTGGAAGTTTTGAAAAATCTTTAATTTGTTTCAATTTTTCACTAATTTGTGCCTTGCAATGGGTCTTTTTTCTTACTCAGTGTCTGAGCACATAGTGGATTCTTTTATTCTGCGAATACAGTTTCTAGGGAAAAAAATCTTACATTATTTTGGATAATTTCCACCTCTGTGATTTTTCTTTTCTTTGGAATTGCTACTATTGAGATGTAGGATGTCATCGATGACTCTCTAAGTTTCTTTTCTTCTCCCTGCTGTTTTATTTGCACTCTTCAACTTATCTGCCAAAATTTTATTGACTTTTAAAATTCTGGCAAAATGATTTTAACCCACATTCTGTTTTTGCTCTTATCATCCCCTTTTCTTTTTATTACTGCAATAGCATATCTATACAAATAACACGAGTTATACCATTGACTCTTTCTTCTGTTACTTACTCTTTCTTTTTAGTTCTTTGGTTGTGACTGTTATTTTCTATCTCTTTCACGTTGGAAGCTCTCCTTAAATGCCTGGTTTTCCGAAGCTGAATTTCATTCTTTGGACTAAGGGATGATAATCTTGGTGAGAAAACTGTTTGTGCATTCAGTAAATGAATGTTTTAGGTACTCTGAGGTCAGAGATGTTGCATTCTCTCTAAAAACTCCACCTCCTAGTACACTGCTTGGTAAATGTTTGCCTGTGACATGAAGAAAAGAGATGTCTTTGGAGGGAAGAAAGAGTAATAAAGAGAAAAAAGAAAAAACAAAGGACATACGGGCTCACTTAGCCATCACAGTTCCTTTTTGGGTAGAAGAGAAAAGTGCGGTGACCAAAAACAAAAATCTTAAAATTAGGCAGCCGTGAATCCTGAAAATCACATGTACCAAAAGCAAAATCATGAAGGGAACAGAAGTCTTCCTAGCCCTCCAGGTGTGTTGTTTCTCACTCCCAAGCTCTGCCGTGGCGCCCACGGTAGCCGGGCAAGGCTGCTCTGCCCTCCGGCGCCCCCCGCCCCCGCCCCCGCCCCCGCCCCCGCAGAGCTCAGCCTCGCGGAAGACAGGGGTCCCTCCTTTGAACTGCATTTTGGCTCGTGCACTTCTCTCTTCAGGTTAGCTGTGATTTCAAATGTAATGTTTGTTCTGGAACTAAAAGCTTAGCTTAAAACTGAGGTGTTTAAGACATTTAGGAAACTGGTGAAATAAGCATGTGGGGGAGCGTGGGGCCCTCCCGGGCCCCTGCAATCATCCTGCCTCAGGTTTGCTCCTTTGGCGAGGTGTGGGGCTGACCATACATACACCCGCTCTTCCGACCCATGCTGATAATGCGCCTCCGAAGTGATCATTAAAATAGTTGCTTTTCAAAACGTATTTTTAATGTTTTCCTTTTCAACATTACACATTCATAAACTTCCCTATGTTGGAAGGTCATTTCCACAATGGATTGAACAAAATTAACCCATAAAAAAACTGGAAAATGAGCTGATCCATTAGGCCAAGTATTACAGAAATAGATACACTGAGCAGAATGGGTTCGTGGAAAAGAAGACAGTGAGGTACTTTACCTATTTATAACAGGGCCAGAGAGAGGAAAAAAAAAGTAGATGTAATCTTAGAGGGGGATAATTAGGAAAGTCAAAAGATAACTGAATAGAACATGTTTGTGCTGAAGGTAACAAGCAAAATATCCAGGGAAAGGCTAAAACTTCATGAGCTGAAAAAAAAGTACAATTATTTTCTGAAGAAGGCCCTGGAAATTGTATGTGAAGAAGTAATATTGTCTTGAAGATAAATGAAACAAAATCTCTTCACTCCTTTTCCTCTTATGTTTGTGATTTGCTGTCACAGCTTGAGAATATATACAAGCCTGAGAGCTTTGGCACAGAAGCTCCTCCATTACTGTTCTTCCAGAACTATCCCTTGGCGCTCCATGCCCACCATGTGAAGGATGAAAAGGGGAGCAGGGCGTAGAGGAAGGACTGTGGTGCGTGGAACTAGGACCTTTAGCTTGTTTGATGGTTATCTTCAACCACAGGTAATGCAAAGCAGGAGAAACAGGTATATATAGAATCCCCTCTGGCTTGCCCTCCATTTTGCTACAAATACAAATCTGGGCTTGTTAATTTGCAATCCCAAATAAATATTTAGAAGTGGCTGCTTCTTAAAAGTGTTAGAACTGTTGAAACTATTTTGTTGTTTGGTAGAAAGAAGTCCTTGGGGAGAATTGTTAGAAAAGTCATCGTGGAGAAATCTCGGTATTGTAATTATTAAATCATCTATCAGCAATTAGCATCATGTTCACAGAGCCCCTCAAGCTTGCCTTGTGGTCTCAATTTGCTCCGTGTTTGTAAGTCTTTACGCTGGCTTTATCGATGCTTGAATCTTCTACAGAAAACAAGCCTTGTTCTGAAAACACTTCCTTTTACGCTCTCCTGGGAAGATGAAGCTCTTTGGGTTTCCGCAGTGATGGTATTCTTTTTGTTTCACATGTGCTTCTGCATATGTTGTTTAGTTTTTCTGTTTATTCATCCCTTCAGTCTGGGGAGGACATGCAGCAGAGCTAGAAGGAGGGAAGTTGGCTGCATATTGTCTTAGATCAATTACATTTGTTAGAGATCAGCAAAGGTCCCTGTCTGAATATTTTACAGAGCATCTATTAACACTCAATTTATATCAGGAGCAAGGATTTCTGTACATTTGATCTGATCACCATGCCAGGCACAGGCTGGGAGTCTCTTATCCATACTGAAGGTGCCCAAGTGGAACAGATGGATCCCAGCTTTATGAGTACTGTTTCAGGACTTTTGTGATGTCTTACATCACAGACTCGATTATCAAGGAGCAAATGGTAAAAATAAACCAGGATCCCAATGCTAGGGAACCAGGAAAGTATTCATTGAGAAAATGGCATGAAACAGCTTATGAAAGTTGATGAGACACTTGCCAGGCAGAAAGCATAAACCAAGTCTATCCTGGGCAAAGGAAGTGGTGGGAGAAGAGCAGGACGTACGAAACAGTGTGGCATGTTGAGGAAATGAGAACAGTTTGATGTGGCTGGGAAAGCAGAGTGGAGGAGGCAGTTGGCAAGAAAAGAGGCTAAGTAACTAACTGTGGGCCAGATCATGCAGTTTTTTGTGGTCTGGGCTACTGGTATGCTGAAACACTGAAACAGTTATATATATATATGTATATATATATTTATATACACATACATATATATATATATCATGTATTATAGATATAATTTACATATAGTTTTAATATAGAATTTAGAAAATAAATTAGAATTTAAACAATTTTTAGTACTCATTCATTTGTGTATTAACTAGTGTTATCATAAGGTGTGTTAAATGTTTTTAATATCCCCCATGCTTAGCCATACAATGGGTAGGGTGGCTGAGCCTTGGCTGTACCGTTTTTTTTCTTTTAAACACAGTAGTACATGCATGCAGGGAACCCTCAAATCTTTTTAGAAGGACTTGTAAAGAAAAGCAGGAATCTCACACAGAACCTTTCCTAAGCCCTAGACTCTATGCCTATCTCTGACCTGCTTCTTAAGACAATACACCTTGCTCTGTCCTTCAATGAGAGAATACTCAGCCAGAAAGAGGGATTTATGCATAGCTTTTAAGAATATAAATTATTTGTCGGCATCTCAATGAGCTAAAACCTCTCATTCCATTTTTCATAAATAATACAACCTGGAGAATAGCCTGTTTTAGATAAATGCACACATGTTGATAAATATTTAGGGCTAATGGAACCATATGCTCTCTTATTTCAGAGGGAGTGAATATTTATTGAATGTCCACTGTGGACCAGGAGCTACATGAGGCATTTTTACATTTGATATCTTATTTAATATTACAACTATCACATAAGCTAGACCTTATCAACACCCATAAAGATCATAAACCCTATTCATTATGCCATGAGCCATTACTGGATGGCCAAGCTACTACCTATTCTTAGACTTGCTCCATTTCCACATTTACCCACGTGGTCAAAGGATGTAGCCATGGTTGATTGATCTAATTCCTCTGTTAAGCCCCCTCAAGGACTGGGCCTCTGCACTGTCCCCCTGCTGCCAATCTCATTCCCCCAGAACTGGACCCTGTCACACAAATGTCACACAAATACAGTGGGGGTTCCTCACATTATTACCTCTTCTCTGTCTTCCTGTGGTGTTTGCTTCAGGGTGTGTATTATACACTGTGTGTGTCCCATGGTTCCTTCTTGATTTTAAGCTTCAGGAAGCCAGGAGTTTTATGGTTTAAGTGCTGGATAATTTATAGGATGATCCAAATGCATAGGACTAGGACTAGAATTCTTAGCCATCTGTGTCTGTTAGCATGTCCCTTAACTTCCTTTGGCAAGAGTTTCCTTTGTGTAAAGTTTCCTTTGCTTTCCAACCCTAATTTCCCTCCAGCGTTAAAGTCCTATCCTTTACCATAGAATTGTTTCACCAAAAACCTTTATAAGAATCATAAAATTGGAAGGTTTAACTGCCAACTTACAACCATCATGGTTACTTATTGGGCCTTTGTATGTGTTACATGTTTCTATTAAAAAGCATCTCATTGTCTAGAGCTCCTTGCATCCTGTGGGTCAGGAACCATTGTGCTGCTTTTGCTGAGCTAAGCCGGTAATGCATAGAGCTCTGGCTAGCTGATAAGCACAAAGTGAAGTTGCTGGTGTGAAAAAAAAAATGTTTCTTCTTTATTTCCTCTCATAATCCTCCCAAGAAAAATTTCAATCACCAGACAGGCTGGTATAAAGAAAGAACTTCTGTCAGGATAGAAACACCTGCCCCAGAAGCAGCTGAACAGATCATGCAGTTCTATTCTGTGAGGCTGTGAGAACGAGGCTGGGAAACTGCTAATTCAATCAACGGCTGTTTAATGCAATTTGACAGGTTTCCAATATAAATCAAGTTGTGTTACAATTAAAAAAAAATAAAACATCCCCAGCACAGACACTCCTAGCTTAAGAGAAGCAGACCGAAAATGGTGCTGGAGTTCCTGATGAAATTGAGACTTAATCAATCTGGTCTCCATCCAAAGCAAATCTATAATGAATTGGAAGAAAGTAATTAGAAAAGTGTCTGGTGATGGGAGGCAGGAACTGTCACTATGCAGAGAGGCAACACATTTGATAAACTGGAATTTCCACTAAAAAATTAAGCCCACATATTTCTCACCTTAGGAATTCCAGGCCCCAGACCAAAAAATAAATCTGTGTTGTTTACCAAATACAAGATCCCTAAAACCACTGGAGAAGGCAGTGACCTGTGACCAGGGATCAAGGGAGAATCATAAGTGAAAAAATAGTCTCCTAGACTAAGCACAGTGTATCTCAGACTTGTAGGTGGAAGAGCGAGATTGCATTGTCTTTCTTTGGTTGATTGGTGAATATTTTAACTCAGATTCTACAAATCCAAAGGCTAAGTTGCTAAAAGGCAGTGAGATGGACTAAGCATGGAAGTAGCAGGGTTTGGGAAGGACCCGAGAGTGCAATCCTGTCTCAAAGTGGCTGCCACTACTTAGCTCTAGCTGGCCAGGCAACGGTCCATCGGCCCCATACACCAGAGCTTCTGAACTTTGAAGAGAAACCAGGAAGCCAGGAAGTTCTATGTGAAACATCCACATTTTAAATGTTGGCTTACATTTAAAATGAAACAGAAACACTTTTTGAGTCAAAGCAAGCACACCTGTGGCCCTCCAGTTTGTGACTGCCCCAACCTCTACGTTCTGCATAGTTTGTTCAGGATAGGCCAGCACCTGCTACACACGGCTCCTTGTAAAAGAAATTTCTAGATTTGGAATTGTTGGGTCAAGAATTTGCTGTTTTAATGCTTTCGATGTATACGGTCATATTGCTCCAGAAATTGTAAGAGTTTATACTCCCACAAGCAGCATATAAAGTAATCACTCTCCATTCTTTGAATAATACTGGATATAATTGGGTGGACTTTTTCAATTAATGAATTAACTTTAAAAATGAAATGGATCACTATTACTTCTAGTCATAAATATAATACATATTTAAAAGAATACTCATAGAAATAAGGAAACTAGATGAGGAAACAAAGTCTCTCATCTTTCTAAATGGCTCTGTAAAATTTTATGTAAATGAGATCATTTGAAAATACCATTTTGTCACTTGCTTTCATCACTAAACAGTATGTCAGGTTATTTTTATGTTACTACCAACATAGATATACCTTGTCATTTTTTATGAGCTTCATAGAATTTGAGAATGAATGTCCTTATTCAAATAAATTAAAATACAAAATATAAAAATGTCACAGCTGTTTATTTAAGCAGTCATTGTGGGCATTAAACATTAAACAGTGTTTCATTGTTAGAAACAACTCAAAAATGAACATGCCTGTATTACACATATTTTATCACATGGCAATTATCTCCTTGGAATTTTTTCCTGAATCATTGTGTATATATATTTAAATTGTCATACATATTGCCAAATATTTTTCAAAAGTTTCTGTTAAACCTCTTAACAACAGGGTAGTATATATTTACTACTTGGTGGTTTTGAATATATTTTTTAATTATTATTATTATTTTTGGTCAGTCTGGTAGGTGGAACATGAGTAACCAATTTTGTATTTGTTTTCTTTTCTCTATTTGTGAGTTGATTTAAAAAAAGACATAATATTAAAATTACATTTCCCATGAATTGCCTGTGTGTCTTCTGGGTTCTTTTTTTCTATTGATTTATAAAAGCTCTTTGCATATTAATATTATCAATCCTTTGTCAATTGTGCTGCAAGTATTATTTTCTCCCAATTTAGATTTGTCTTATGATTTTGTTAAAGGTGTATTTTTGCCATAGAGAAGTTTAATTCTTATTTATTTTGTAATTAAGTCTATCAAATTGTGCCTTCTGGCTTTAGGGATGTATTAGACTTTCCTCATCTAAATTCTATTTTTAAAACATTATACTTTTCCTGCAATTTTGGCTTTAGTTTTTACATTCAAACCCATTGCCTTTTATATTTGAAATCTGTTCCATTGATTATCTAATCTCTATCTCTTGTAGTACCATAGTATTTTCATTACTAAGACTTTAAAGTATATTTTATAAATAAAGAAAACTAAAAGGACTAAAAGTTTCTCACTTTGTCAGAATTCCTGACTTCTCCCAAGTGTGTATGTTTGGGTGAACTATGGAAACACTGGGTCCAGTCAGGAAAAGTTGCCATTGTCAGGAAATTTTATTGTACTTAGAGTTTAGTTCAGAAACTCATATTTTTACACTATTGAGTCTTCCTTGACAAGAGTAAGTTATATTTACAAATATTTATGCTCTTGATAGATTTTAGTAATCTTCTTTATAAGGCTAGTATATGTTGTATGCAATCACTACTGAGTGAATTGTTTGGCTGTTTTAAATGGCATTTTTTACCATTTCCATTAAAATTTCTTACTGGTTATTTTTAGTTAATAAGGAAGTTATCTATTTTTTAATATTAATTGTAATATTCATTACTTTATTAATCTATCTTAGATTTTTCAGGTATTCAATTAACATCATAACATATACATATAATGATAATTTATGCTCCTTCATTCTACTGTTTTAAAACTTTAATCATATGCTTGCATTTTTTAGGAGAGAACTTTCAAGCACCTTGTTCTGAATCTTCATTTTAAATCATTTTTGCACAAATTAAATGGTTTTACATATTCTTTTTAAGTCTAGTTTAATCAACAGATGGTATAGTTGACATAACCATACAAACGACTTTCAAATATATAGAAAGAGATTTTTGTCATATGTTGACTGCTCATACTAAAATTCTGTAAAATTGATTTATCCTTCATGATTCAGTAATTAAAGTCAATAGTTTCACAAAAAAAAGGAAGACAAAGAAAAGACAAAGAAAGAAAAAATATACACCTACACAAATACAGACACTGAGTTCCCTTGGGTAGTCAGTTTTTTTAATAAATATCATTCAAATTGCTCTTAGTCATGTAAGGGTAAAAGGATGAAATTATCTTTGTTTAATAAAAAGGAAGGAAGTAGCTGCCTTCCTATACTGTCCTTAGGGTGTCTACTTATGAACATAAAGGGCCCAGTACGAGGCCTGAACTTGTAACTTTACAACGCAAGCTCGTGGGCCCTTCTGATCTTCGGAACTGTCAACACAGAATTCCAAAATTAATTTCCAATTTATCATGGGCTTTAAAGCAGACAATCAGTAGATGCATCTGTTTATCTCTCAAGGAGATACGTTCTGTTGTCCTTTCTTCTAATTTACCTTGTAAATTTGTGTGAAATTTTGTCCCGAGTTTGTAGTCACTTTCATATTAACTCACATGCATGTAAATCTGATTATGCTTCCCAAATAATAAATTGTGTTTTTTCTTCTGTATAGGCATAGAGATTTTTTTTGTTAGCTATATTGTTTTATATTTCCAGCAACCGATCAGATATGAGTACAGTGCCTTTAAAGCCAACATCACACGTGTAGGTAACATGGAATCAGATCATCAAATCCAATGAACATTACTTCAAATTGTTCTGATGACATAATCTAACATATAATCAATTTTACTTTTGGGTACTCATTATTCTTTTATAATAATGATGACTCCTTGTAATTTTATTAGCGTGTGCTTATGTACCTATCTTTGTCTCAATTTATCTTTGAAAACATAAATTTCATCTGCCAGATTTTCTGTCCTAAAAAATATTAAAAGTTAATGATGTGTTTTCCCGCAACACTAATTCAGTACTTTCATAAGCCAAGGCAACATCATTGCTGATGAAATTCACATTTTGCCTTCTCAACAGAATTCTTCTGAGCTCAAGAAAATGACTGAAAGTTCCAAAGCAGTGCCAAATTGAGATGAACCCCGCAGATCACATAATAAAATTTTAATTGTATTAAGTGAAATAAATGCCTGGGAGTGCTCCAAAGAAAAACAAAAATCCTGGGTGGTTTAAAACAGATGAGAAGAAAAACAGATTTATAGAAAGAATGATTAATGATTAAAGGAAGCTAACTGCTTCATCACTTTGGGGCTGTGAGCTGTCATCTGGAGACAGAGACCTTTGGAGTATGGCTCCCTTGGTGCATCTGATGAATTTCATAGTGACAGCTACAGACTTGGTCCAAGTAGCAATAGTTTCTGAATTCCATCTCATTAAATGATATCAAGCAGAAATATGTTCCTTCTCTGGACAGCACTTATTTGTTTTTGTTTTTCTTTTCTTTCTTTCCTAATTACTAAAAGTAAAGAATGAGTCTCAGAATAGATTAAGATACAAGAGTTAGATACTCACAAAGACAACTTCTTAAAATGAAGCTAAGTAGAATTCATGCTTGAGATGGATTAGTTGATCACACATCTCTCTCAAGAAACAATACACTTTATAACTTCTGTGCATAAGATTAACGAGGTGAATGTGAAACCCTCAGTATTATTAGGCAGTTGAGAAACTGTCAATCCAAATGTAATGAGTGAAATCAGTATAAAGTAAGTTGAAATCCTAGAAATGATAACCTGCACTGAAGGCATAGTAAAGTGATGGAGAGGATTTTGTAAATAGAGAAAAGATACAGACTGTCATGTACTAGAAATATTAAATTGTGAATCTTGAGAAAAAAATGCTAATTTTGTGTTCTTCCATCTTTATCTAGAAATTGTCTTTGCTGACCAGCTGACACTAGGATTCTTGTTTCTTTTTAAGCAGCCCTACTGGAAGTGATGACCTAGCACAGCAGCTCTGTGAAGACACTTTTTAAAGCTACCCACCTACCTTTTACTTTCTGACACTTTTCCTCCACTGTTGGGGGAATGTTCTGGAAGAGAATGTTGCATTTGCTGACATGTATATTTGGTATAGTATTTATTTCAGAGACAATAGCCAAGGTGTTATTTTTGCTTGTGAATAAAATTCATTTGGGCTTGTTAAACATGAATCAGTCCTTCAGAGTCTAATCACCCACATTTTAAGAAACGAGTGCTTTTGCAAACTTGCTGAGTAATGGCAGTGTAAAATGACAATGAAAGATCCACACAGAACAGAAACCACCCCCACCCTGACACGCACACACAGAATAATACTGAGCACTTACACAAAACTGAATGCTAGGCACTACTCTAAGCCCTTTTCTGTAAACAATTTATTTAACCCTTAAAACACTTTGTCAATTAACTAATCTTATCATCATCACTTTACACATGAAGAAACTGAAGATGGTTAAGTAGCAGAACAGAAGTCACACCCAAGTAGCCTGCTTCCACACCCTGCACTAAGCCCGCATTGGTTCGTAGAACTCTCCTCTTTTCCTGGGTTTGCAGTCACATTCGGCATTGTCCTTCTGGGAGTAGCCCAGGTTGTAGAGCAGTGTATCAATATTTGGTAACAGTATCCTCTGTCCTTCATGAAATAATCAAACCTTCTTTTTTGGCAATCTTTTTCAATATAGAAGCTGTTTGCAGAAAGTGCACATAAACCTTTGTAGTTAATTTTCACCTTTCTTTTCAAAGCTTCAGAATCTTTGAAGCTCTGTCACATGTCTCTCTGATTATTTCTGGGAGCTTTCTGTGGCACAGAAATTGAAGGAAGGCATTGCAAAAAAATATTTTCTATAAGGTGATCCTATTGGCTCCATCTGCAAAATGTATCTACAGCCGAAACATTTATCGTCATGCCCGCCGCTCCCCTCGGGTCCAAGCCTCCGTCATATCTCACCTCAGATGCTTGAACTGCTTTCTAACTGGTCATCCTGCGCCAGCTCTTACTGATCAGGACATATCCTTAACATGCCAGGCAGGGTGATCTCTGATCTCCTTAAGAACATCAGCCAGATGGCATCTTTCCTTCTCTTGAAACCCTGCAGCTGCTCCCAAGTGGAAGTCTTTCCAAGGATTTACGTGGTCTGTTATCAGTTCTCTCTCTGACTTCATCCTCTATCACTGTTCTCTCTACTCACTCTGCTTTAGTCACACTGAACTCATTCATATTCTTCCATATGTAGGCATATTCCTGCTTCAGTGCCTTTGTACTGGCTGTTCCCTCCCTCTGGAACATTCTTCTGTCAGATATGTGCATAGCTAACACATTTTTTCAAATTACTCCTTCTCTGTGTCTTCTCCATTAGGCTTACCCTGACTGCTCTGTGCACCTTGTTAATTCCCCTCCTTCCTGCTTCTCAGCACTCCTCGCTACCCTCACCCTTCTGGACACTTTCCCCATAGCATTAACCACACTCACTCTTTCACACTTATGGATTATTGCCCGTCTCTCCCCTCCTCAAACTAGAATATAAACTCCATGAAAGCTGGAATCTTTGTCCATTATATTGATTTTTACATCCTAAACCCTTAGAATAGTGCCTTTCATATAACAGGTGATAAGTCAATTTGCTTAATGAATGATACTAATACGAAAGTAGTCATTTTATTCAGTGTTTACTTGTTTCTGGAAGAGTTCTAAACATTTTAATTCTATTAGTTCTTTTAATCCTCACAGCAAACTTGTGAAGTATTAAAATTGCTCTCAGTTCATAGATCATAAAACTGAGGCACAGGCCCAAATATCTATCAATTAAACATTAAAATTAATTGAATTTCTGGCTAGAATGTTGGCCACAGGAACAAGGAAAGAAAAAGAAGACATGGTTACTATCCAAGATTTAAAAATTTCTGGGTTCTGCGTCAGAAAAATGTTCATTTAAATAGTCTATTTTGATGAAATATGAGTTTTAAATGTTGAAAGTGAACAATAACGATATATATCTAAGAATAGCTTTATTCTAAACCTAGATTTTTTACTCTTTTCTGCTAACTTACATGAAGATAAATACAGTATAAAATAGGCAGGAACTTTTTGCACGACTTTGCAAATATAAAATGGCCCAACTGGCAGATGTAAATTCTATCTTTTAAGTTGCTATTAGAAAAAGGAAGTGAGAATTATAGAAATAATAGCAATGTTATTATTATTTGAGAGCAATTTTCCGTGTACCAAGTGCCTTCCTGTAAGTTTTCTAATGTTTGTCATTACAGTAACTGTGAGAAAGATATTACAAATATTATCACTCCCATTTTACAGATATGAAAACATAGGTTCAAAAAGCTTAAGTTGTTTTTTTAAGGTCACCCATTTAGCAGAAGCAGGATTCAAAATCAGTGTTCTTTTCACCAAACCAAACCCACACAGACTCTTAGAAAATATTCTGAAATGGGTCATCGTATTTCCTCCCAAAAGTTATAGGTGGAATATCTTGAAACTGGTATGACTTTAAAATCCCCAAGGATATGTACCAACAAATCTTTATGGAAAGAATGAAACTAGGAAGTAAGGCTTGCCTAGAGAGAAGACCTGGGTAGCTTAGCGAAAAGTTCCTCAGTGGAGGAAGGATGACCGTAGTGGTGGTTGTGGATGTAATAGGAAGTGAAGGTTCAAGCGCTGTGCCTCAGGAGTTTGGCTCTGTCTCAAGAATTTACCAATGAAGAACATTCCCAATCTGTCATCTTGACTGTTTGCCAGGGGCAATTAGGGAAGGGAAGTTCTGTTTCTTATTTGCGTTCATAAATAGCACAGGACTCCGGAGAAATTGCAATTTCTGCTGCAGTGACCTAAGAAAATATTAGTGCAGCACCAAAGTTATTTATGAAGACCTGGGAAAGGATTCTTGTTCTTTACAAAAAAAAAAAATTTCTTCAGAACACTAGATACATTTAAAATTTTTGTGTGTATCTAAGATGTCTTCAGCACACTGCCATCCTCAGAGCGCCATCGACACATGGAACCTCTGATCCCACACTTGCAAGGCGGTAGGAAAGGGGCTTCTGAGGGAGGATGATGTCTTTATGACTGAGAGACAGGCGGTATCATTATGCATACCGTGCACTACGCATTTTTTTGTCCACAAGAGCATTCCCTTAGCAACAAGAGCACCATATCATTTGGTATGTGTTTGCTTTTTAACATCTAATATAATAAAGAAGGTTACTGAGGGACTTTTGTAGGCCCTCTCATTATAATGAAAGTACTATTGAAAAAATCTTCAGTTATTATTCTGTATCATATGCATTGGCTTGTTACATTCAAACTAAAGCCATTACAAAGTTAGAGTTTATAAGGTCAGTTGGGAAAAAAAGGGAAGAGTAAATGCCGTACACTTCCTCTTCGCTTCCCCCTTGCAGTTTAGTGGGAAAGCATATTACAGCAGCAGTCGTCAGCATCCCTGGTGGCTCAGTTGTGCCCCTGGCAATGAGAAGAGTGAAAACCCTCCCTACCAGAAACCGAGACAGTCCTGCCGCGCCCGAGATCCAGAGGTGGTTTATAAGCGCAGCCACTCAAGGAGCCCCCTAACCGCACTTCACCCCTCACTTCTATCGGGGTTAATGTGACATATATCAGAATGTACAAGCTGCTTTTCAGAAGCTCTGATTTCCCCGAGGGCTTTTTGTCTCTATGGCTCAAAGTATAGGTCACCATCATGACTCATTCTAATGTGTAGCCTGTGATCAAGCCTTGAAATGTTCCCCACGCGATTTTAAAAATATCACAGGCAACCTACTTTGCCAATTCCATCAGGAAAGCAGCGGACCATTTTAGGGAGCTTATAGAAGTCTTAGTTTACACAGTAGTGTAAATTTTCCAATATCACAAACGCACACTTCCCTATTTCAAAGCTTCTCATGGGAGGTATTCGTGTGGAAAATTCGAGATGTTATTTTGGATTATGTGACCCCCCCCCATAAAAAAAGTCTTTAGAAAAAGCTCAGGTAAGCCCCACCTACTATGATGAATAGAATTACTTGCCTACAACACAGGTTCTTACCTGGATTCAAGTACCCCTCAGAGAGTCCTTGAATGGGCTTTGAGGGGTCCATCGGCACCAGAACTTACATGTATTTGCCCACATGTATTTTTTTTTGTAAGAAAATCTACAGCTTTAATTGAAATCTCAAAGCAGCTGTGACTCCAGAAATGTCCAGTAACTGCCTACAGTCCATGTTTTGAACATTTTGCATTCTAACTTCCCACTGCAGACATTAAGAGATGAAAGAAATAGCCAAGTATTAGGAAGAGCAAGAGCAGATGTTCTCATACGGCCATAGACATTTCCCCTTATTTTTTCATAGTTCATATAAATGAGGAATGCAGACATACCCTGAGAGATGCTGTGCATTTGGTTCCAGAACCACTGTGACCAAGTGAACATCACAGTAAAGTGAGTCCAATGAGTATTTTGGTTTCCCAGTGCATATAAAAGTTATGTAGTCTGTCCAGGGTGCAATAGCATTATGCCTTTAAAAAATGTACAAACCTTAACTTAAAAATACTTCATTGCTAAAAAATATGAGGTATCATCTGAGCTTTCGGCATGTCCTAATCACTGATCACAGATCCCCACAACAAATACAATAATAATAATGACAAAGCTGGAAATATTGCAAGAATTGTAAGAATGTGATAGAGACACAAAGTGAGAAACTGCTCTTTGACAAACGGTGACAACAGACTTGCCGAATGCAGGGCTGCCACAAACCTTCAATTTGTAAGAAATGCAGAATCTGCAAAGTGCAGTAAGAAATGCAGAATCTGCAAAGTGCAATAAAGTGCAATAAAATGAGCTATGCCTATGCAATATTAAATCTGCCAAGAGAAGACACATAAAAAGAGAAAAAAAGAAAAGAATCTTTGATTCATTTATACAAAAAGGGCATGTTATTCAAGAAATGCAAATGCTTATTAATTCAAAGTAATACTAGCTTAAGTGAGTGAACAAGAAAAACGAATCAGTCTCTCTGTTTATCCAACTGTACTATTTATCCAGAGAAACAAGAATGAGTGTTGTGGTGATCACAAGAAAAAAAAATATTTTGTAACAATATATGGAGACAGATGTTAACTAGACTTCTTGCGGTGATCGTTTTATAATATATACACGTATTGAATCATGTTGGGCATCTGAAACTAAAGTAATTATACCTCAGTTATTATCATCATAATAAAGAATGAGTGCTCTGAAACATTCATTGCAAATATAACAGAGTATATGTCTTAATCAGCTCAGGCGGCCATAACAAAGCCCCAAAGACTGGGTAGCTTAAACAGAAATTTGTTAAGGTAAAAGTCTTAAGATCAAGGCTCTTGCCTACTCAGTTTCCGGTGAGGCCTCTCTCCCTGGTGTGCAGACAGCCACCTTCTCACTGCGTCCTCACATGGCCCCCTGCCTTGGTGCACATGGAGAGCCGGCGCTCTGGCGTCTGTTCTTATGAAGCCACCTATCCGATCAGAGCACTAGCGATCCTACGACCTCAATTAACCTTAATTATCTCCTTAGGGAACCCTCTCCAGACACAGCCACTTGTGGGGTGGTGGTTTCAATGTATGAATTTGGAAAAGGATATAAACATTTAGTCCACAACTGATGGTGAGTCAAAAACATATCTGGATCAAGCAAAGCAAGCTGTAACAGAGAAACTGTTTACATGGAAAGGATAGTCTCACTTTGGGCCATTAAGGGTGAGTTTATTTCAAAATAGTCTCTTTATTTTAAATGTATGGTTTTCCTTCTAGAAATTTTGGTTATGTTTGAAAACCTTTCTTTAATAAGAACTCTTCATCGGTTTCCACAGAATACATTTTAAAAGAAAAAGTGCCTCACTCGTAAGACAGAAGCCACATTGAAAGATTCGAATGTTTAATAATGCAATTTGGCAGGGGAGATGAAATATGCTAACAATAAGTCCCCATATCTCTAAAATCAGGTGTGTGAGCATGTATGTGTATATATATATACACATGTGCACATAGCCATACAAATGCCATTTCACTTCTGTTAGCTTTTAGGAGGCAGAGATCTTGTTGTATGCAAAATTTTAATTTGTGCCTAGGTCCCTTGGAAAAATAATTTGTTCATTTATCCAATGTTCAACTAGTAGTTGCTGAGTATTGATTACGTTAGAAACAAAGAAGAAAACATTTAAGTAGATGAAATACAGTACAAATTATTGAGAAGAATGTTGAAGAATGAACGTCATGAGGAGAGAATCTAAAAAATGGGACTAAACATCAGCAAGATTGTGGAAAGCCTGGCAGAGAAGGTGGCGCTTGGGCTGTATCTGGCCTGAAGAGTGTGAACGAGGAGCAACAGCTCATTTCAAATGAGAAACAGTTTAAGAAGCAAAGCCCCATTCATGAAAGTCAGTCCTGGTTAAGTCTATATATGTCTCCCAGCTGTGTAGAGTTCCAAATTGTATGCGTATGTCCCTAACTTAGATCCATATCTTAAACAAAGATAAAAGGCTAAGATTTTAACTCTTCCATACTTCCAGTCTGTCAATTAAATGAACTATCTATAAATCAAAACTGCATAGGTTCGAACAATAGGCTTAACTTCTCTGGGCCTATTTTTTAATCCTAATTAAAATGATGATTAAAAATTGGGGTATTCTTTGCCATATTAGGAAAGTGAGATTTGAGCAAGGACCTAAAAAGGCATGTCATTTACAAATGGGTAGCTGAAGGAAAAATGTTCCAGAAAGAGGGAACCCTGGGTCCAGCCAGGGCTGGAAGGCTGGAGCCAAGGCTGGCTTGTGTGTGCATGGCGAGAGGTTGATGTGGCTGGGCTGAGTGATCAGCAGAAACTGCAGTGGGAACTGGGGACAGAAAGATAATAGGAGGCAGATCACATAAGGCCTGAGAGAGTGTTGTAAGGACTTTGGTATTTACTCTGCATGAGACAGGGAGCCACTGTAGGGTACTGAGCACAGGAGAGACAAGGTCTGATTTAAGTTTGGAAAGGATCACTGTCTTGAAAATAGATGGAGATGGAATTGGGGGGAACAAGAAAAGCAGAAAAAAAGAGAAACCATTACTGTGCTATCACAGTAAGCCAGGCAAGATATCTGGTGGCTTGGACCAAGGTGACAGCAGTGGACAGGTTCTAGATGTATGTTGAAAGCAGAGCCAATATGGATTGGAGAGAAAGAGAATAATCAAAGATGGCTCTTAGTTTTTTGACCTAGCAACTGGAAGAATGAAATTGCCATATACACGCATGTGAATGTATGTGTGTGTGTTAAAACACACACACACACACACACACACACTCTTCTCATATGTTTATTATACATGTATATATATTACATATAATCTCTATATACAGTCTACTTGCTACTCATTAAGGTATTGTCATGACAAATGATTTCGTATATGTAAAACATTTAGACTAGTGCTGGGCATATAGCAAGAGTCTGATAAATGTTAGACATGCCTACTCATGTTTGCCTTACTATACATTTCTCTTTAGGGACAAGTTAGTTATTTTCTTTTCTTGTGACTTGGTCTCAGTAGCATCCAGGGCAGACCGATGTTTCCGCATGACCTAGAGATTCAGTCTGCTGAGTGGAAAAGAAACAAAAACTTTTCTTTAGCAGCTTTATTTCATGGTAAGTCTTGGAGAGAGTAAAAAATCACCTTCAGAGAGGAAATGCAGGTGCCTGATAGATAACAGCTCCTAGGCCGCTTCATCTGCAGAAGCAGAGGATCATTGTCACCATCACGAAGGACTCAGAGAGAATGTGGGGTAACTCACCTCGGAATGGAGGCCCTGACAGCTGAGCCATGAGATTAAACCGGTGCAGGAGGAAAAGTCTTTTAGCTTTTCACTTTAACAGGAAATGAAGAGATTAACATGATGTTAAGTCAAAAAATCAAAGTGTGAGAGTCCAAGTAAGATTCCAATAGCATGTTCCTTTGGGGGT